>CM062817.1:1637893009-1639093009 GCA_031772625.1 Pinus tabuliformis
ATCATAAAAGTTATTCCAAGGTGTCACAACCTACAAGATATGCACATTTGATTGTTGTTATTTACGTTTATTCACACATTAACACAAAGGCCACAAAGGAGGTAGGTTAATGTTGAGTAAACAAGCATAATCACTCCATTACTAGTGAACCATTACATTAGTAGGGGATACTACGTTACTAGTGAACCATTATATTAGTAGGGGATACCTCCATTACTAGTGAACCATTACATTAGTAGGGGATACTACGTTACCAGTGAATCATTACATTAGTATGGGATACTGTTTGTGGACATTTCCAATGGCACAAGGATCAAAGTATATTCAGGCTTACATATAACTATGAACCAATCCTCACAACCATTGTAACTAGGGGAAGAAGATCTACTAAAAATCCAATCAAGATAATGTTGACATATAACTACGCATTTTTCACAGCATAAAAAGAAGTACTTTAGAAAGGTGGAACATGGTAGATGAGGATAAGAATTGGATCCTTCGTTGTATTTCTATTTAAACATGTCATTGAATTGAGTGGCATGGATCTCTTCCATAGTAGTCACATTGGAGATTTGGAGATGGATTTTTCTTGAACTTGGGCCAACTTCTTGCCCCACCCCCTCCTCTTCCCCACACCAAGCCCTTGATATTCCCTCTCTAGCGCACAACAGTAAAGTGAGCAAAGTGAGAAAGCTAGTATCAACACCAACATCTCGATGTAGAACATAACAAGTAGCAACAATGACATTGGCCTTCATTAAAATCCTTCTCTCCTCCTCCTTCTCAATGGTGGGCTTCAAGCCGTGCTCGGTCTGCTCAACCTTGAAAGAAAGCACCAAGAATCCTAGCCCTGCTTAGCCACAGAAAAGAGAACGAAAAAACATGTAGGGTGAAGCATGGCTTGTTGATGTGAGAGGAGAGGCCAGTCACCCCAGGGAAAACAAGATTGTTGAGGTCGTAATAAAGGCCTAGCCCTAGGGGGTGAATCTCCTCTTGAGGATAATTTTAATGGTGATTGAAGTGCATGACCCTATTATCAGGGCCATGTTTAGCCACTGGAGAAAGGTATTAACACTAGAGCTAAAGTTTTTCTCATGGAATGACGCCATTGAAGAAAACAAAGGTGATCATGATGACTGAGAATTTAGAGACGATAAGAATGCCTTATGTTTGTGTGCTTGGCTTTGTCTGATCATCTACATTTTGGTTTTCTCCGTTGATTGCAAAGCCACCATAATGGAGTTTGAATCACGTGGATAGATGGAATGTGAATGTAGTTGGAGACTGCAACTCGAGCGCGTCATGGAGGGTGGTGTGCATTAATGAAGTAGCGAGTTGAGGAGAGAGCTACACAGTGACAAAAAAAGATAGAATCCAAATTTAAACGGAGTTAGTTGCCAGCAAAGGGGAAAGAAAGTGGTGAACGTGCTGCCAATAAACTACAAAAAAAAAGCATTTGGGAAAGCCAAAATGTAGCGGAATAAACTACGCCATAGAGGAATGACGTCTATTCCTACAACATAAACTACGCACAATAAATAACAAAAAAAAATCATTATTGTAACTAACTTGACATTATAAACCAAGTATCATTAAATATAAAAAATAACCCGTAGTCTAATTAATAGAAGAAATGATGTTTTTTAGGGCATTTTTCTGGTTAATTTTAACAAAAATCCAGTAGAGGTTTTTAAAACTTTGAGTTTAAGTTGTTTAATTTGTAGAATTCGAGCTCCCCATGAGTTTTTTAGGGTGTTGAATCTATTTATGCATTCCAAAATGTATTTTAAACAACAAAAAATTCATAATTTTGCTTGAAATTGTAACGACAAATTGTAATGGAAAAAATCATTTCTTCTATAAGTTAGACTCCCAAAAAATAATAATTTATTATTATTTATAACCGTTATTGTAATTAACTAAATCCAATAAACAATGAAAACATGTTAAATATCCATCATAGTATATGATTGTTTTAATTGAAAATATTTGTTTCTTTTATTAATGATCATTGACATTAAAGGAATCAGTACAAATATTGATAAGTATTGTTATTGTAGTATTTTTAAAACCAACAATGTAAACTTTGAAACGAGAATTGATATTGTTACCCATTTTGTATAGACAGCAAAAAAGTGACCCGATTTTGAAAAGGGGTGATGCAGAACACACATGTTTTTTTTAGAGCATAGTTTTTGGCACTTTAATTTTTTTTTATGTACATTGCGTTTTAGAATGGTAGTGATTTTCATGCTGATTTAAATAAGTGGTAATTCTGCATCAAGTCCTTTTTTTAAAAGACCTATTTTTTGACTTTAAATTTTCTAATGTATGCAATGTAAATAATTAATTTCTAAATTTAATAATTGTTGAAGTGGTCTTCTTCTTCATATATATATATATATATATATATTTGTAGTGAGGTTTTTATTGTTTTGCATATTTAAAGAAGAAGGTCGATATTTTGAATTTTTGATATTCTACAGATTTATACATCGTTAATTAACTTTTTAATCCACATGAAATAATTATTTATAAAAAAAATAATTTTTAACAATTGACATAAAAATAACCATTTTTAACATAAATATAACTAAAAAACTACATGTTTTGATAATTTTTTCATAATTTTTGCTAGAAATGACATGTCAAAATCACAATTTTTATAGGAAAATTTTAACTAAATATTTTTTTTTGTTTGACAGGGGAATCGGCAACTGGGGTAGCCTCGCAACTTGAGTAACACGGGGTAGATTCTGGCCGCTACCACTATAACCCCTGGGAGACTGCGCCCCGCCCCTCTCCACAGCTCCGGGTTAGTCCGAGGGATTTGAACTCGTGACCTTCAGTACAGAGCTTGCCTTTCTAATGAACTTCACCGCAATGTGATTACAAACTCGCCTACCCCTGTGGGGCTAACCTTAACTAAAAATTGTTAAATAATAGTTTTTTTAATGAATTTCATGTCAAAAAAATAATAAAAATCATAGGCTTTTCAAAAAATAAAGATTAACATAAAAATTAATGCGAAAATCACATAATACAAATATTGAACGCATAACAACCTTAATTGAGTGCTTATTCTTCTCATAAAATGTCAAAGTCAAAACATTACAAGTATAACTAATTAATAGTTACAAAAAGTGATCTTGATTTCCAAGCATAACTTAAATTTAATCAACAATGTCACGTAATCCAAACTTTGTCCTCTAGAGTTTCATCATTGTCTTCTTCCACAATGTATCCAAAGCTCAGGCAGTAAACAAATGTAATATTTTCTGCTTCATTTTTCTCATTTTCCTCTTCTAATGGATCTTTGATGTCTGCTAATCTCCCAATGTATGCCTTTCCAATCATTTCGTGTAATGGTGGTTGGGGTTCCTTTTCCTTCTTTGCCACATGTGATTCACTAAAGTCCCCTTTCTTCAACCCAATTTCTTGCCTTGCATCTGGAAGAAATTGAAGAGCATTAATTCTTTGCTGAATAAAATTGCACTGTATTGGATCTTTTTCAATGGCAATGTAATTTCTTCCTTTTTGAAGGCAACATGCTAGTGTTGTACCTAATTGTCAAGCACAAAATAAATAATGAAGTAAATTAGTACAATGACATATAAATTAAGAAATAACATATTGAAATTCAATTCCATATAATAAAACTTACCTGAGCCAGAAAATAAATCTAGAACCCAATCTCCTTCATTTGAACATATGTCTATAAGATAGTTAATCAATAATTGTGATTTTTGATAAATGTTAACTATCTCTCATTTTGCGTTTTTGTCTTCATATGTTA
This sequence comes from Pinus tabuliformis, assembly GCA_031772625.1. NCBI lineage: Eukaryota > Viridiplantae > Streptophyta > Pinopsida > Pinales > Pinaceae > Pinus > Pinus tabuliformis. Next base: position 1,637,896,806 of record CM062817.1, read on the forward strand.
GTTTTCTCACAACAACATCATAAGTCAGTATTTGGCTATGACTCTTTCCATCTACTTGATTAAAAATCATAGACATATAGCTATCATCTTTTGCCCAACTATCAATATGGATGAAATCACAATCATTTATAAATATTTGATCTTTACGGTCAAGAAGATTTGACTTTTTCCTGTAACATGAAATAGTAAAAGTTCAATTAACTTGTACATAAATGAATTTTTTAACATTAATCAAATATACATTTTAAACGTCTTACCATGTAAGCTGCATCCTTGAATTTATTTTCCTCTTGGAGCTTGACAATAACATTGCCAATTGTGTGTCTGAATGAAATGTCACAAATCTCCATAATGGCCATGACATGACTTTTAGAAATCCCGCAACCACTTTATTAAGAGCTTGATAAGTATAAGGGTCACTATCATAGTCAATGTTTGGAATATTGAAACCATAGGGAATATTTGCAATAATTAGGGCATAATCCCTTTTAGGTATGAGTTTAGCAATGTCTTCACAGTTGCCTTGTATTACTTGATATTGAATAGTGTCAAGGCCATTCAAAATGAAATAAGTAAGAGTTGGACCATGTTCAACATTCTTAAGACGTTACTTCTTCAGTCTTTCGATCTTAATTTTTTCAATAAATGTTTTGAAACTATTTGGTGCTCCATTTGCATCCTTCTTCATCTTTTATAAAATAAACAAATATATGTGTAAGTTCTAAATTAAAAATAGTATACAGACGAATAAAAATGAATGTATAAATCAACATACCTTTTTAAATGCAAGATACTTTTTTTTCGATGTTGATGTAGAACTTGAATCTGGATAGTTGCGTACAACATCATCCCAACTATCTTTATTCAACAATTTAATCATTTGTTCTTGAATTTTCATGTAAACTTTGTGACTGCATAGATAAAGTAAAAAAGGTTAATATAATGATATGTATAACAAATACTACCAAGAACAATATGTTATATTTAAAAGAAAATTATAATCTAGAAATAAATAAAAATAATTCAACAAACTTACTTTTGAAATTCCTCATATATTTCCTCCAATGATAATTCCCTTGACCTCACACGAGATAATATTGCTTTGACAAGTTTTTAATCCTTCACTCCTTGCAATGCTCTTGAAGGTGTGATAGTCATATCTTCTGGAAGCTGCTTCATTTCAGGACCTGATTTACTATTGCTACATATCAATGGTTTAGACCTTTTGACCTTCTAGTTTTTAATGCCAATGTTCTCCCACATGCTAAAAATCTCATTAATTAACTCCCATATCTCTCCAGTTCTAAATGCCAACTAGAAAATTTTATCAACACCTTTGAATAAATCACTAAATTTGCTGCCTTTGCAGCATTTTGAAATAATTTTCTCTTCAATTTGATAGCCTATTTCCATACAACATTACTTTCGGAAATCTATAGTAACATTTATCCTATTCCCACCACATTTTTCTTCAAATTCACTATGAATAAATCTAACCCTTTGGATGAAAGTCATAGACATCCTATATTCATTATCTAAATTATGATCCCATGCCACTAACTTTGCTTCTGTATCTGATAAAACAGGATAAATGATACATTTCATTATTTCAAAACGTGGGTTATTGGGATATTCCTCCATCAATTGTCTTTGAGCTTCTACTGAATGGTTCCCCCCAAGCACATAATAATTGTATTCAAATCATTTTGACTTATCAAATGCTTCTTCATCGGGAACTTGAATTGGATCAACAAGAAGCACATAATTAACCACATGAGCATATGGATTGTACCTTATCAATGTCTTCAAGTTGTGAACATGTAGATGGTGTGACTTTCTGATTTGATATTTACATTGTCCTTCACTTGCCTTATAGATTTGTTTGACATTAAGCTGAAATGTACGACCACCCTCAATTAAGTTTCTCTTTGTCAAGTTTTATCGAATGGAATTTTGTTTTGTTTTCATAATGCCATCCTCTAAATCAGCTCCTGGTGTAATGATTTCTCTGCTTTCTTTTGAAGTTTCACTAGGTTCTTGACTATTGGTAATGACTACTTCAAAATGTTCAACTTTACTTTTTTCCCTCGTAACATTCTCATCATTAACTAGAAAAAAATTATTCTTGGGCATTGTTACTTTTGGTCTTTTACGGTTCTTCTCAGTTCCAATGTCATCCTCAATAATGACAACATATTCTTCACTAACAGTTTCAACTTCCACGTCTTCAAAAGTAACTTATCTACCTTTGCTAGATTTATCCACTAGAGGATTTTTTATTTTATTTATTATTATTATTTATTTTTATTTTTATTTTTATTTTTATTTATTCTTTTTATTATTATTTTGATCCCTTGGATGTAGTGTTGTAGCATCATGAATTACTACATTTTTCTTGTTTGCCATATCTTCTTCTGACACTGAGTAGAAATTGCTGATAACTTTCATAATATCATACTCTATGAAATGAATGCCTCCCAACCTAATTGAACAACTTTCAACAAAAGTCTGCCAAACAAAATATCATATGTCAATAAAAACAAATTTATAAAAATATAGTGAGACAGTTACAAGAATGCAAAACACAAATATAAATAACAATACTTATGATATTTTGTGTCATCTCATTTATGATTTATTTACACAACTTTGTAGATACCTCTTTCGTGTCATACAATGAATATGATAACTGGTATTTAATCCTTTCATGTTACTTGGGCGGTTTTGTAAGTATGTAAACAACTTTTTTTGTCCGGTATCGAACACATGTCTATGACCTTTCCCATCACCTCATAAATTCCATTATCATTAGGTATATCAATATATAGATATATCTGCAAATTTTGGCTTTCTCTTTCTTTCACATACCAAACATTTGATGGAAGTTTCACTTCTTTTGATTTCTTCTAGTATGAAATCATCTTCTTATCGTTTGAGACACTTGAAAGATTTGTAGCCATCAGCTCAGGTGGGGTTCGTTCACCAATGTTTTTTGAAGATCCACCTTTAAGAGTCTTTGGTCTAGAAAGATTCACAAAAATCTTCTTTGATGCTATTTTCCTGAAGAAAAAAAAAGACATATAAATCAGTAAATCACAAAAAAAACTTAAATTAACAACGAAAACGATAAATGATAATTAATTTTATAAACCTGAAAATCGGTCGGCCAACCGAGTCAGCCATTGGGTCTGGCCCCCCTAGTGGCCCAACCACTGCCCCCTTTCCCGAATCCCAGCCCCACCCCACCCCGGTGGCCTAACAACCTGCGGGGGTGGCACAACAATTCCTAGAATCGCCCTGCCACCCCTACGGGCCGCCGACGTGGGGCAAATGGCTGTGGACAGCCCCTGCCCCACCCCGACAACCCAACGACCTGTGGGAGTAGTGGGTCGATTCCCATAATCGTCCCGCCACCCTCGTGGGCCGTTGGGCTGCCAAGGTGGGGTAGCGGCTGTCCGCAGCCCTCCATCCCACCCCGTCTCAAGTCTCACCCTCCTTTCCTTTTTGACCTCATCCATGATTATCAAAATACACCTCTATTATAGTTCAATACATGGTACATAAACAATTGATTTCAAGAGAATATTTTACCTTTGTGGTTGTATCATCATTCATGTCAACTTAAACTCTCTTTCTTCTAGGAATGTTAAGGTATTTTGATTATCATTACTCATACAAATGATAGAATTTAAATGAAACATAGAGAGTCATTATTTCTCTTTATTTTCATTGGCCCCCATGGTGTTCAACATTTGAATATATCCATGTCATAACAGGTCTTACCTTGTGACAGTTGTAGTCTCTAGTTCAAGTCAAAGACCCCTATGCTTGATAATCCATCAATGCCACCAAGTACAAACACGCAACATTAGTTTTTGTATCAAGTTCTATGAAGCATTTTCCTAGAGATAGTGCTTTATTGTTATCGGCACCCTCGAGGGTCGTATAGTTTTCTATTTCACAATTCATCTAGTTACAACATCTATAGTTCTCTTTTGCACATTTGTTATGCTCATAAAATAACCAACTACCTTTTGTCAACTATTGTAAAAATATTTTGATAATTTCACGAGCATGGACATGCTTGCCTCATTACTATAAAGAAAATAATATTTCTATGCATGATTGCATTGTAGGTGGTTTATCCTTCTTCCTATAGGGGATGTTCTTATGTCACATGCTCTCTCTCTCTCTTTCTCTACAAATAATTGGTTCAATAGTAGTAGCTAAAGAAAAAAATGATGTATTTAAGCTACATGTAGACTTCTCCTAACCTCACAAATCATGGGGAAATTGTTGTCACTTAAAAATAACTCACAAAGTTATACTTGTGATTACCATATAAGTCATTGTTACCAATGGTAAAGTTTTATTACATGGAAATCTATCACAACCTTCAATGGAGAACCAAAAATTATGCATTTTTTTGTAGGTGGGTTCTCCTTCTTCCTCCAAGGGATGCTCTCTCTCTCTCTCTCTCTCTCTCTCTCCAAAGAAGCTAAAGAAAATAGGGATGTATTTGAGCTACATGTCTTCTCCTAATCTCACACATCATGGAGCAATTGTTATCACTTAAAAATCACTCACAAAGTTCTACGTGTGATTACCACATAAGTCGTTGATACCTATATTAAAGTGTTATTACGTGGAAATCTACCACAACCTTAAATGGAGCACCAAAAATTATGCAACATGGATTGTCATGCATTTGCATAACTTACTAGTTTTGATTTTGCACAACTTTGTCATCAATAACTGTGAAAATCTCGTAAAAGTGAATTCTTGCATGAATAAAATGTAGTAAATGAAATAATAGTGTCAAAGTTACTCTCAAGGTGGTGCACCAGGTTTGATATGAGTTACATTTCCATTAATTGTGAGTTCTTGGGTGGTGCCAAGTCTCTTCACATGTGGAATCACAGTTCAAACTTGGTTCATTCACATTGGAAACTAATTTTTATGAAGCTTGAAGACATCCTATAAGAGGAGGCCATGGAACAAAATTTCAGGGAGAGAAGACAAAGTAAGGTTATGTTATTTGAATGATACTTGAAGCTCCAATAGTCTTGTGATCCGCTTAGAGCATCCATAGCTACTAGCTTTTGCTTGACCTCTTCAATCACACTTCTTTCCTAGAGAAAGGGAAGAGCTTCCAAGAAACACAAAAGAACCCTCTTGTTTCATGTTTAGTTGCACTTAATAGATTATGAAGACCCCATGGCCCAAGACATAGAGTACTTATCAATTTTTATTTTATTTTAATATATTTTTTTTAATTATTTATTTATTTATTTATTTTTTCAGAATTCCAGACATTAGCAAGACATTATGGCACCTATTGACATTTTTCTCTCTCCTCTCTACTTAGTTTTCTCTAAAATTATGCAATCATCTGAGGAATTATATCAAAATTCACTAATATGATAAATTTTTGTAAAAGTTTCAATATACTTGGGACTCAAGCATCGAGTGCTTACACTCTAGAGTGTTTTTTTCACTTAGCTAATTATTCTTGCTTTTCAACGATGAATAATTAGTTGAGTTTTTTCACTCACCTACCTCCAAAGCTGGAGTGACGACTTGATGACTGAATATCGAGTTCTTCCTTGTACACAAAGTCAATGTATATTACCATACTAGGACATATCTAAAGTTTCGCGGAATTTGACTAGGTCTAGGTATGATTTTGTAATAATTAAAAAATTATCACGGAACAAGATTTTTTAATAAAGTTGTACGTAAAATGTAAATAAGTCATGCCAGAAGATGTTGGGGTTGTAAGAATACTCTAAATTCATCCTATCCACCTCAAAAATCTTCTGGGACACAATTTGGGGGTCAAAAAATCAATATCTCCCCCTCAGAACCCACTTTTCCTATGTCGATGGCAAAAAGTGGCATAAAATTTTAAAAAATAAAATAGGTGGTGGAAAAAATAAATATTTCCACAAGTAAAAAAGGAGTGGAAATGACAAGTGTTGTCACTCGTTGCATTGTGGGTTTTAGTTGGTCAAGGTTGCCTAAGAGCAGTGAATTTTGAAGCCACCTTCCGAGGCCACATAAAATATTAGAGCTTAATCAAACCGTCTCCATTGCATAGTACTCAGAGAGATATTTTCAACGGTATATGGAAGTCCACGAATGGACTTATGGATCAAAAGTTAGAGCATGTTGAAGTTACCCTTGGAAAGCCCAGAAAACAAAGAAAATGCCCAAGTATAAAGGCAAATTGCGTATCGGGGGCCCATGGCACATAGCAGGTCAGGGGGTTCGCAATGTGGATCACTGATATCACATATCGGTGATCATGAAAACAAAGGGAAGCACAAAAACACCGGATCATGAAGTCGTCGATGCCGATAACACTAAAAATTGTTGAAATCTAGGCCTTAGTGTTAAAGCACCAGGAGGGTCAAAATCCGATTAACAAATGAAATGCATGAAAAAATAGGAATAGGCGACACCCTTTCTCTCTCCTCCATGGGGTAGTAAAGAAGGTGATGTGGTCGTACAGGGGACATGTGTCACTCAGTTTCGACATTTTCAGGGTTCCTATAGGGGCATTTCTAGGTGACACGTGTCCCCACTCACAGGGTGACACATGGTAGTAATGACGTCACCCCCCCACAGATCAGCGATTGGTGATCACACAGGTTAAGGCACTCCTGCACCTTAGTCTCTCTCGACTTGCGATTGTGAGATGCGGGAAATCCACTTGGATGCGATGTTTTATTTTTTCTATCTCATGAGGATTTCGCATCTAGACAAGTCGGCCCATGTTATGGAAAAAAGGTAATGGGCCTTTACCCTCCCGCATTGCGATTGTGATAACTCCAGTGGGCCCCACCCTGCAGGGTTCAAATGGAAGTCTTAGGGGCAAGCATTGTAAACTGTTGGGATGCGGGATTTTGCGTTACAAAGGAAACATGCCCCCAGACACAGGTCCAAAGGTCTTAGCGCCTGAAGGTTAAGCCCCTAGTCATGGCCCCTAGTCATATAAAGAAAGAAACAGTGTAAGGGGCTAAGGGAGATCAGGATTCGTCTGTTTCGTAACGCTTTTTACAGCCAAAGGCCTATATGAAAAAGTCCTCCATATTGCCACCAAGAGAGCATCACCAACTACATCAAGGTGGCGATAGTGCAGGACAGGGATTTAAAGGCGTGAAGAGTTGGTAGGTGTGGCTTTAAGGGAAGCATGTGGTACATTCAAAGCCAAGATGGGCTAATTCAGAAAGGCTCACTATGACATGCAAACGACGGGGTCGACGCCGAAAGTAGCCGTGGCTTTAAATAAGGGAGATGGAGCATTCAAAACTAGGCACGGGCAGACCCAAAAGGGTCTTTTGTGACACATATTTGGAGGTCGACGCCAAATGAAATAAACACAGAAATGACAAAAGTCGACTAAGCATCACATGAATTCATACCGTGAGTAGACTAGCTCCTGAAGCAGAGATGATCATACGATGGGAAAGGAGAGATTTTTATTAGATTGTTTACTTATTTATTGTACTGTAATGTGCCTCCTTTCAAAGAGGCATTTAATTCTGTAATGATTTTGGGCCACAGAGCCATCTATGACTGAGACAACTAGTCAACTCGATAGTTGAGACTAGGCTAGAGATATTTTATTATAATGAATGTTCTTGCTCCCCTCTCCAGATAAATAGTGGAAAGCAAGACTTAAGAAAGGTTCAGTAATTTTAAAGAAAGACTACATGTTATTTTCAGACTGTATTGCTTTGTAATACAGATCTTCATAATGTCAAGGAAATGGTGGTGATTTCCCCTTCAAGTATTACAGTATGTGTTCCCTCTATTGAAATCCATTTTGTGTTCATGTTTCTCATCTAAATTCATGCAATTATAGTTTCTAGAATTATTTCAATATTCCTCATAGATTCATTTGTATCAATATGTTTATGAAAGTTCTTGTAATTATATCACATATTCACTTGTTTCACTACTGTTGATGCATGTGCCTATATGGATTATTGAAATCATATCTTTAAATTTGCACTACATGATTCATAGCATTCAGTTCCCCCCTTTATCCATTATATCTTCTTGTAACTCAAATCAGTGTAGAAATTCTTAATGCCTCAAGCTCTATGTGTTAAGTGTAGAATTATTGAAGCCTTATGCTCTATGTGATGAGTTTCTCCTTCTCCTCATCCTCTCTCATATTCCCTGCAAAATCTTATTAAGTTGTAAGCCCTTGAACTACTCAGCCTCCATTATTTTATGCATATTTATTAGATTTGTACATGTGAAGAAGTACCATAAATTCATGTCTTACTCCTTTAGGAGAATGAACCAACCCAATATATATATATATATATATTGGGTTGGTTCCTTCTCCTAAAGGATAAGACATGCATTTATGGTACTTCTTATATATATATATATCTATATATATATATATATATATATATATATATATATATATATATATATATATATATATATAAACTATATGTGATGTTTCCATTTCTAGAAAATCATATGAGACACAGAATTTAGATGTGCCCAGGAACTGGTCTTGTAAGAAATCCAAGGTTATCTCTGGGAGCTACAACAACATGGGAAAATGTAAATTCAAAGTTCAAGTTGAGTGATGAGTGGGAATCCACCTAAGGCCCACAAACTAAGTTGCCACTTAGAGGTCAAAGCATTTCATAAGAGGGCTCACGAGTTACCAAGGACACAGATCATAAATTGGGTGCTCACAAAAACTATATGATTTACCTTTGATTAAAGTCTAAAGTTAAAGTGAAGTGAGTGGAGGTAGACCCCACCTGACTCTATTTTCTTTGCTCCACGTATACTCATTTGCATGAATAGAATACACAACAATAACTAGAGGTTCCACGTAATAGGGAATATTTCCTTGATACACACATATTGGAGGGGATAGTCCAAAGTTTAGTTAGCAAAAAATTTCACAGAGTTTGTCTCCATCTAACTCCACACATGGACACACATGAATTGAGTTACCATATTCTACTCCCATGCAGGAAGACTAAGAGGCCACAACACAACAGAAAATTAATGTATGTGAAGGGAAATTGGTTGAACTATGAGTCTAGGTCAGATTTTGTTGAGTTTTCACCAGTCAATAGGACAAATGATAGAGCTATTTCACTGTCATACTTAAGTTTCATTCTAGTTGTTATACGCATGGTTGAGTAAGTGGATACATTGGCTAGTTTGGATAATTTGATTTCTGCCTACAACTAGTTCTCTATCCACTTGTGAATCGATTTCCTCATAGAGATTTTGAACTCTTCTCCACTTGTCATTCAATTTTCACATTGGGGTTTTCTTCCAAAACTCTGTATATGTAACCCTTTGGCTACCAATTCTCATAATTGGAAGCTGGTATCTTTTTGTAACTCTGTCAAAATTTTGATTCAAGTAATAAAAAATTAAGCCCTTGGAGGTCACCAAGTTGGGTTTCATTGTTTCTCCTTGTAGCATGAGGTAACATGGTATGTTTTTCATTGAGTTATTCTTGCATTACAACAATTTTTGTGTTATAGCTTGAGGGCATTCTTGTCTAGGGAGGGAAAGTTACAATTAATTGTAGTTTTATTTTGGGATTGCACATATCCTAGGCCTAGTTAGGGTTTATATGTTCTAAATTGAAGTACAAATCCAACTTTGCCATCATATGGCAAGTTCCCATTAACACTAGTATTTTGTTTTGCAAGATTGTGGTTGTATTGAAACAGGTTACCAATTGCATTGGATTTAGGACGTCCTTTGCTAGACTAGCCATCTACATTGACTTCAAGGAGAACATAATTCAAAGAGCGAAAGACATTCCGGGAATTTCCCCACCACCCCCGTGGGCCGTTGGGCTACCGAGTGGGGCAAGGGTTGCTAGAATTGCCATGCCACCCCAGCGGGCCGTTGGGTCACCGGGGTGGGGTGGGGGGTTGCAGACAGCCTTCGCCCCACCCTGGAGGCCCAATGACCCACAAGGATGGCGAGGTGATTCCGGGAACTGCCCCACCACCCTGCGAGCTGTTGGTCTGCCGGGGTAGGGCGGATGGCTGCAGACAACCCCCGCCCCACCCTGGTAGCCCAATGGCCCACGAGGGTGGTGGGGCAATTCACAGAATCGCTTCGCCACCCCCATGGGCCATTGGGCTGCCGGGGTGGGACGGAGGCCTGTGGACAGCCGCCGCCCCACCCTGGCGGCCCAACGACCCACGGGGGTGGCGGGGCGATTTTGGGAATCACCACACCACCCCCACGAGCTGTTGTGCTGCGAGGTGGGGTGAGGTGCTAGATAGCCAACCCCATTACCCCTAACCTACGGGCCCGTTTGGCCGCCGTGAGAATTACCGGGCCCACCATGCCCACTGCAAACATAGTGGGTAAATTTGGCCCACAAATTTTTTTAATTAAAAATAAAAATAAAAATTAAACTTCATTAAACTTATTTAATTTTAAAATTTGCAAAGCAGAAAAATTAACTAACCTCTCAAATTCGAGAATCCTCTGTTGAATATGTTGTTGTGCAATGTAGCTTCTCCACAAAACAAACCTCGGAAAACCTTGATGTGATGTGAGTAATAGTGATAATGAAATTTATTATATAGGTGAAATTATGGAAATGTTTTACCGCACGGTTAATGTGGGACTAATTTGTTTGTTTGTTTGTTTTTTTTTAAATTAACATGTTAATTTTGTTATGGCAATATATGAAACTATGATAAAACGAATATTATGGAATTGTTTTATAGCACGGTGAATGTGGGATTAATTTGTTTAGAAGGTATTATAAAAATAAATAAAAAAACATTCAATTGTCTAGTAAATATTATATAGTTTAACTATTAAATTAATTTAGGTAAAAGATTTAGTTTACAATTTTAAATTTAAATATTTATTTCATAAAAAAAATTATTTAAAAATTTTCAATAAATTGTAGAATATAATAATGGAGGGAAATACATGAAACACAATTTTTGGAGGAAAAATTTTATTCTTTAAGCTATATAATATCATTAGGAGAGTTTGCATTTGTATCATCCAACCTCTTCTATTTGAGAGGGATGGATTCTTCTGATAGTGAAGTTTCTCTTTGTGAAGCATCAACATCTTCGTCGCATAACAACTCTATTCATATTGATGAATATAACGAAAATTCTTCCACTGTGAATAAAAAGTCACTTCTTCCACTTAGTCCTAACCCTAAGGACTATGACAACATCATTGATGAAAGAGGGGATGAAGAATTTCAAATAAATAAAGAGTTACAATTTCCACTTAGTCCTAATCCTAAGGATTATGAGAGCAACAGTGATGAAGAGCATGATGACGAATTTCAAAAGAATGGAGTGTCACGATGTCCACTTAGTCCTAATCCTATGGAATATGAGAGCAACAGTGATGAAGAACATGATGACGAATTTCAAAAGAATGGAGTGTCACAGTGTCCACTTAGTCCTAATCCTATGGACTATGAGAGCAATAGTGATGAAGAGCATGATGATGAATTTCAAAAGAATAGAGTGTCACGGTGACGACTTTGTCCTAATCATAAGGACTATGAGAGCAGCAATGATGAAGAGCATGATGAAAAATTTCAAAAGAATGGAGTGTCACGGTGTCCTCTTAGTCCTAATCCTATAGAATATGAGAGCAATAGTGATGAAGAGAAAGATGACGAATTTCAAAAGAATGGAGTGTCACGGTGTCCACTTAGTCCTAATACTATGAACTATGAGAGCAACAATGATGAAAATTTTCAAAATAATGAAGTGTCATGACGTCCTCTTAGTCCTAATCCTATGGACTATGAAAACAACAACAATAAAGAATTTCAACTGAATAGAGTGTCACAGTGTCCACTTAGTCCTATGGATTATGAAAGCAGCAATGATGAAGGACATGATGAAGAATTTCAAAAGAATGAAGTGTCACGATGTCCACTTAGTCCTAATCCTATGGACTATGAGAGTAGCAGTGATGAAGAGCATGATGAAAAATTTCAAAAGAATGGAGTGTCACGGTATCCTCTTAGTCCTAATCCAATGGACTATGAGAGCAACAATGATGAAGAGTATGATGACGAATTTCAAAAGAATGGAGTGTCATGGTGTCCACTTAGTCCTAATCCTATGGAGTATGAGTGCATCAGTGATGAAGAGCATGATGGAAAATTTCAAAAGAATGGAGTGTCACAGTATCCTCTTAGTCCTAATCCTATGGACTATGAGAGAAGCAGTGATGAAGGGCATGATGAAGCACTTTGTCCTAATCCTAAGGACTATGAGAGTAGCAGTGACAAAGGATAGGATGTAGCATTTTCAGTAAGTAAACAGTCACATTTTCGACGTAGTCCTAATTCTATGGACTATGAGAGCAACACTGACAATGCACACGAGGAAGAATATCCAGTAAAAATCGAGTCAAATTTTCCATTTAGTCCCAATTCTAAGGACTATGACAGTAGCACTTAAGAAGGGGAAGATGAAGAATATCCTCCAATTCAGTATTTGAAAAGCACAGCTGATCATAGTGTGGATAGAATTCCTCATAATGATGATGAAAATGCTTATACAAATGATGATCCAATGATGGAGATGTTGCTAAGAAATATTGTATCGAGGAGTAGGAGTAGACCTTTTCGTATCAATGCAAGATGTTCATGTTATACAAGGGGTAGAGTAGAATATCTTACAAGAAGAAGTTCTATCAACACTCTCATTTGAAGTGAATGTTCTCAAAAAGATTGCTTGAAACATATGGATTTCAAATTTGCATTAGAGAAAAGGAAGAGATATTTGTCAATGAATAAAAGCATGCAAAATTCATATTTAGTCGGGTGGATGCAATCTACATTGTCATGTTATGATTATCATATTGGGTCTTTATTTATCTATACAAAGGCTTTCAAAATGTTTCATATGATGGGCAATTTTCATCTCTCGAGAATCCAAGAAAATTTGGAAAAGGATCCCACATTTTATTCAGAAGTACGTCATAAACAACAGTTTGTGCCATTATCAAATACTGCAATGTCATGGATGAAAGATTTCTTTTCAAAGCATGGAGAGTGTATGCCAAATAGAGAAAAAATGCATATTCCAGATAATTTTTCAAGACGAGAAATCTACAACTTATACAAAAAAATATGCAGAAGGTGTTGAGGGACATGGTCGATTTATTACATATCAATATTTTGTGAAGGTATGGAAGAAAGAATTCAACAATGTCCATATTCCTAAGAAGACAAGGACGGGGATTTGCAGTACATGTGCTTCTCTTAAATAAAAAAGGGACAAATGTGAACGGTCAGAAAGAGGTAAGCATTCATAACTTTAACTTTTAAAATTGTATAGTCATCAACTATGAAAACGTATTTCTTAATGGCTTTCTTTTATGTTGTGTAGATTCAATTGTCAAAGAACTTCAGGAGCATTGCGAACAACAAACAAGTGAAAGGAAAATGTTGTACAAGCATCGAAAGAAGTGTTATGATAATCGGGTTTGATAATTGATGGTATGGACCAGAATAAAACACTTTTACCACATTTTGTTCGCACACCAAAAAATTTACAGGAGGAAAATTTTATTCAGTATCACTTGGTCGGTTGTATGGTCTTCAATGGGAAAATGTTGCCAAGGGTGTACTTCATAGCTCCAAATATTCATAATTATGCAAATCTGACAATAACCATAATTCATGATGTGCTTTCTCATTGGTCTGGTAATCTTCCTGAAGTTTTGTATCTATAATTGGACAACACTTTCCGTGAAAACAAAAATCAGGTTGTTTTTGGATATCTAAACATGCTTGTTGAGTTGAGAATTTTTCAGAAGGTAAAGGTTGGTTTCCTTCTTGTTGGGCACACTCATGACCATATTGATCAGATGTTCAGTCATTTTTTAGTCACATTGAGGAGGAAGGAAGTTGGGAGCTTGCCATCATTAATTGAATGTATTAAGAAATCATACATGCTAGAGCCTAATTTTGATGTGTTGGAAGAAACTGCTGACATGCAAAGGTTTATTCTGGGATCACATGGTGAGGAGAAATGCATTGAAAAACTTAATGAAATTAGCTTCCAACATCAATTTCGTATCAAAAAAATTGATGGGAAAACACTAATATGGGGCAAGAAGTATTCAACTACTGCAAAATGGGCACCGTCATCAGGTTTGGAATTTTTGAAGTTCATTCCAGATCATCCAATATTTTCATCAAAAATATCATTATTAAAATCAGTTAGTGAAGTTCATAATGCACGCAGACAGAATAGAGATACAAATTATTCTGATTGCCTAGAAGAAATTAAAAAATGTATAAGATATACATATGAGTACTTGACATTGTTGATTCAGTTTGGTAGGAGTCATTTTCAATAATCAAAGTGATCTCATTTCAACAACAACAAATGAAGATATATCTTTGAAAAATCCATTTATTTGGCCAAAAAATGTGTCAAATGAACATGAGGAAATAAACATTGTTGAACAACAACAACCTCAAGGTATTATTAATTCTTCACAAGCAGAGGAAAGAGAGATGTTTATTGGTTCCATAAGATCTTGTGCACAACGTGAAGCCATAGAAGACCTTTACAGGGGTTCAATACAAGATATTAAGGAGGGTTGCATGATTGCAGTGCTAGCAGATGGAGATCCAAATGGATATCCATTTTTGGTTGCTAAGGTTATAAAGGTCTTTACAGAAAATGAGGATGTTACAGGTGTTGAAGTACATTGGTATGCCACAAATATACACCCATTCAATGGTGTGTATAAGCCCAAGATGTTAGTTGACAAAAAAAATGCCGGAAAGAGAAAAAGAAAGGGTACAAATATAAATCGCCACCGCATCGACCTCTTAAAATTGGTGGATGTTGACATACTTGTTTATGAATTCAATTTAACAAAGAGAGTAACTCTTCGCTTCAAGACGATAGAGATTCTGAAAAGGTTGTTACTAGAAGGAACAATGTTGAGATGGGAGTCCACTGAAACCAGTCATAGATCTAGAAAAATTTTGAAACCTGAAATGGTGGGCATGCATGTGGACTTAGATGGGGCACTAGTTGATGAAAGAGAAGAATATGGAACATCTTCATCTGCATCTAGTCATTCATCTGAAGATGTGAATTCTGATGGTGTGCAAGAAAATATGAGTGATTTTGAATAATTGTCTAAGACAGTTTATATAACTGATGTTTGCATCGTATCTTGAAATAAAAATTTTGATTTCCATATGGTGTTAAATAAGAAGTTATGAGTCATTTTTATGTTGTTAGATTATATGTCTTGATTATGATGATTTTTATTGTTTAGAATATCTACAATGCAACATTAAATTAGAGATATAATGTATGTTTCATTCAATATACAAATAATGACATTTTGATTAATTTAGTCATGTAATTTGTTCATAATGTCATGGTTTTTTAATTTTATGGTTGAAAAAATTCCAATTTTTTTTGTATCTTTAATGTTATGGTTGAAAACAATTAGAAATTTAGCAATCTTTAGTGTGATGTTATTAAATGTTTAACAAGATGGATGAAAACTAATAGAATTTTAATGTATTTCAGATCCCATTATTTTATCTTTATGGTCATTACTAAAACATGTTGAATTTATACTTAGGAAAGAAAAATGTTATTCTACCAAAAACATTAGTGTGTTTTTTTTCCTCATAAACAACTGTTTTTTTGCACGAAAATTTCATTTTCACTGCCATTTTCAAAAAATGTTCAAATTGACCCTAAAAAAAAAACCATTGTTCCAGTATACAAACTTTTCGTTTTTAGCACTATTTTTGATGTTTTTTCGGGGTTTTTTGGCCAAAGTTCCCGTTTTGAGTTTATAGTTCCCGTTTCAAAGTTTACATTGTTAACCAACCTAGATCTCATTTTTTCCATGACTTTACTCCCCTACACTTGATCATGTATGTTTTTAGCCATGGATTTGCTTATTTGCAATCCTCTTGACTATAGTTATTCTTTCACTTACACTATCTACCTATATAGCAGAACCTAGATCCATCTTAACTTCGGATCTACCAAGGGTCAAGAGCTATTAAATCTCTAGAGATGCAAACCTCTTTTAGAGTGAGAAGATATTTGATCCATCTCAGCACTTGGTAGATCCAAATTTAAGATGGATCCGAGCTAGTTTAATTATTAATTAATTATAATTATAATTATAATTATGAATTTTATGCTGATCGAATTTAGGCTTCTGTGATTCATATCTAGTTTCAGAGATTTTTTTTTTGGTGAAAATCACATAAAGATTCATTTGTCGACACATTTCGAATGAGCCAGTGTGGTTCATCGTCACGACAAGATGAAGAATGATAGCAAGTTAAATAGAGAGACAAATCATTCCAACCACTAAATTGAAATGGCTACATTTGACTAGGTCATAAATTGGGTAAGGGATTATCAATATGGTAATATATAATTAATCAAATAAAATATATTTAAGATATTATTTTAATATATTATTTTAATATATATTATGTTTTACTTAGACTAAGGGATATGAAAAAACTAATAAATAAAATATATAAGATTAAGGATTAATGATGGGACATACTAAAAATATATTTAAGATATTATTTTAATATACAAATTATACTTGACCTAGATTAAGGGAAAGGAAAAAACTATAAAATAATAACTAAATAAAACATAAAAAGACTAAGGAATAAAAATGAGATTTTACATAATCCTCAAAACCAGGCATAGGATAATTTATAAAAGATAAATTACAAATGGTTAAAAAAAAAATACTAAAGATAAAGGGACAAAAATATTATAATTGAAAAGATTAATAAAAGAAAACTCAAAAGATATATAAAATTCTAATTCCATCCAAAGTCAAAAGGTAGAAAGTAAAAATAAATAAATGAAGGAAAAACAATTAAAGGGACAAAACTAAAACAAAGGAAAGGGGACCAAAGATGAGACACTAAATCCTTGGGTAGAAATCTAAAAATAATTACAAAGCTATTAACTCAAAAATAAAAAATAAAATAAAATAGAAAGGGGAAACAAAGAGGCCAAAACAATCACAAGGAAAAAGAAAGGCTAAGAGGAAAGGGCAGGGATCCAATAGTTGTTTATTTTCCAGCCATCATCCCTATTAAGATTGCTAGGCCTCCTTTCAATTTCAACGACCTCCCTAAATTTCCAGTGATGAAAGTGAGAAATCTTCGCAATTACCTGTGCCTCCTCAATGCATATGTGATGTTTTGTCTTATCTGCATGTTCTGCCAAAGCTGAAGATTAGGTCCTCCCATGCTTGATGTCAGTTGAGTGCTCATTAATCCTTTGATTTATAGAGCAACATGTTTCACAAATGTATGGGGTCATGTTAGCCCTAAGGTGCAACGTTGCTATTTTAATGGAAATGTCCCTTGTTTTAGCTCTGATGGTCCACGTCTCCTCTTGCTCCACTTTGGCCATAAGTCGGACTTCAAAAATTATACACCTATGCTCATAAATATTGGTGGGTCCGCTCTCGGTTCATCTCTTTTCCACTATGCTCTCCATTCTCTGATCTCCGATCAGATCGATCTCTGTCATCCATTTCATTTTCCAATCCAACAACTATTGCGCATCACTTAATTGCCAATCGGCATATCGTAATTCCATCACACTCTCCGCCAACCCTTCACCTTTGCGATTAACAATCAGATCTTGACCATTGATCTGAACTCGATCCGACGATTGTCGCTTAGCTGATCAAATCAACTTGCACAATGATCCTCAACCGTCGATCTTCCTCCATCATATCTGATAGTTCACAACGATTTCGGGTGAGCAACGTGCACAAGGATTAACCACCCGAAAAGTGGTTTCCTCTCTCCTCCTCACTGCTACATGTCACTTGATGAGTGGAATCGAGTGCCAATCTGAATTACCACTTACCTCTTGTGATCTCGCTCGAAATACCACCTTTCTCTTTCAAATATGCCGATGCGATATCAATTCCTCTACCTCTGTGATATGATCCTGTCCACTGATCATATCGATCTAACGACCTTGTATGCCACTTCCCACTAGTCACCCAGGGAGGAAATTTTTTGGCTCTGTCAGTGTTTTTTGATGGTCAGACAGTTGAACTGAAATAATAGAATATATGGCCGAAAGGGGAAAAACAACAACGCAATGCAGCCGAACTAACACAAATGGTCATGGAACGTCGTTGGCACGAGCGAGCCACCTGACAGCATGAAAAAATTACCAGAATTTGGTTACTGTGTTGTTAGAAAAAGAGACCTATGAGCTCATGCTTTTCTAGTTATGGCATCAAGTATTTAAGAATACAGAGGTGATAGATTAAGACATCTTGAGCCTCAGAGGGTTCGAGAGCATTGTAAAAAGCCTATAAATGGTTGAAAGTTTGAAGGATCAAGGGTTCAACTTTCAGAGACTGTGGATACTCTATTCCTCCCAGCGTCTCATCTTCATTCCAGTAATATAAGCTTATTTTGTTGTTACATGTTCATCGCCATCTTCTCCTCTGTTCTAAGATTGAACTTGAATAGGTTATTCATGTTTTCTTCTGTGTCAAATGCCAGATAACTGTCATCTTATCTCTGCATTGATAAATTAGATTTGTAAGCTTCATTTACTTTATGTAGCTAGCCATTCATATGTGTTTATGTATGTATCTGTTGGTATAGTCAGGATTCTCCATCTATTCATTGAATCTATAAACTATTGAGCATTAGTGGTCGAAAGTCTTGTCAAGCTGAGGGTGTTCATGCATGTCTTGAGTGAGAACAGAGTTGAAACAATCATCTGACTTGATCCAAACCCTAATCCATTCCAATAGTTCAGAGAATGATATTGAAGATTTATATGTTTCCAGGCATCTCCAAGCTACAACCTAGGAGAGTTTCCTGGAGTGCTAACATAATTGGTGCCGCTGCTGGGGAGAGGAGACTGAAGCTTAGCTTCCCTAGGGGATGACACAGATCCAAATTTGATGATAGACAAAGTCTGGACACTATTTGGGTTGTAGTCATCTATCTGGCGACTCTACTGGAGGACGAACCTCTTGGCGACTCCACTCCATAGTTCTGGCTCATTTTGTGAGGCATACTCGGAGAAATCCTTAGAAGCCACAAGCTGACCCAGTACTTGACCTTGAAAAAATCATCAAAGAAAGAAAGGCATTGCAAAAAGGAGCATCAGGTTCAGGTAGCTCTAAACAATATTCTATATCTCTTCAAGAAAATCTTGTAATAGAACAAATACATGTTGAGAGTATAGCATCTAATACTAGTAGCGAAGAAAAAATCTCAAAGATTCATAGAGCTCCTTATTCTTTAGGTTCTCCTTTCATTGTAAGCCCAAAGGAAGCCTCTCCTCCTATCCATCATACTCCTTTAGTCTTATTAGTCACTCCTCAACCCTCTGTCATTCAAACTTCCAATACCCTTATAGCCACCACAGCTATGGTAGCACCTACCAAAATGGAAAGAATCATAACTGCTAGGTATGGACCTTCGGTACTACCCACTCCTTTGAATGCCATGCCTACTGGAGAATATTAGAAGTATATGCATAAGTTCACTAAGACTGAAGGTGTTACAGCTAAGGAACATCTTGAATCATTCTATAGCTATGCTCATAACCTAGACATTAGTGAAGATGATGTATGGATGAGAGTCTTTGTCCAAAGTCTAGATGGAGAGGCTAGAAAATGGTTAAAAGAACTGACCCCAAGGTCTATAGCATATATTGAGGCTTTAGATGACGCATTCCTAAAGAATTTGGGGGATAAGAAGGATCTACTCTACTACCACACTGATTTTGGGAACTTAAAGATGGAAAATGGTGAGTTGTTGTTTGATTTTAATAAGAGGTTTAACCGCATGTACAACAAGATACCAGCTGAAGTAAAACCAACCACTACCTCTGCTAAACTCACCTATGCCAGTGAATTTGATTCTGACTTCTGTCTATTGTTGAGGGAGAGACGATGTGCTACATTGGCTGATATGTAGGATGCAACCTTGGAAGTAGAATCAAACATCATGGTTGTAGAGAAGCTCAAGGGGAATGTTGATTGAAGGAGACAAAGGGGCGAATCTTCATCATCTTCGGATCCCAAGATAGATAAAATGACCAAGATGATAGAGACATTTGCCACTGAAATCTGCAAATTAAAGGTTGAGTAGCACCCTAGGAAAGGAAGACTTCCTAATACCGTTGGTCCTAGAAATCCAAATCCATATAGAAGAGCTAATGAGTAGTTGTAGATTCTGCAAATAAGCAAAGATGCCAATGAAGACCAAAGGGTGAAGACCCCTTTCCAAAATGTAGTCATGGAAGAAGAGCAGTTTGAAGAAGATGATGAGATCCATTGTCTGGAAGACAAAGGCAGTGCCTCCTTTTTGACCTTAGCTTCCTATGAAAAGTCATTATTCAATGACCAGATCAGCCAAAAGTGGAATGGTGGAGCTGTTATGCAAACTGATGATCAACACAGATATAATCTGAGGTCAAAGATGAATAATGCCAAGGAAGCTCTTGTTCAGAGAGCTACTGTCCCTGCAATACAACAAGGTAATAAGCAGAAATGACCGACAGTTGATCCCATCATCCTCAAAGCTCCAGCTCATGAGGTAAGAGGCCTTGACAAGTCTCCTTCTCCTTTCAGTTTTGAATCATAAATTAAGAAGCTAAGCATACCTATATCTCTGATTGAACTAGTGAAGAATGAGTCCTTCAAGAGATCTATCCTCGAGGCCCTTGAGCCTAAAGCCATCCAAGCCTCCATTGACTATGTAAATCTGCAAGACAACAAACCAACTGTTATTCTTAGCCCAATGATTGAAAATTGTGATGATAGCTCCCCATAATTCTATGTCTCGTTGACTATCCATGACAAAGTACTTCACAAATGCCTTCTGGACACAGGAGCCAGCCATAATCTAATGCCCAAGGCTATCATGGATGAGTTGGGTCTTGACATTACCAAGCCTTATCATGACCTGTTTTCTTTTGACTCTAGAAAAGTGAAATGTTTGGGATTCATCAAAGACCTATCCATCACCTTGTCTCAGCTACCCATGAAGAGCATGATGATGGATATTGTGGTAGCAGATGTACCCCTCAAGTTTGGCATGTTGCTTTCCATAGGTTGGATCAAGAGATTAGGTGTGTCACACGGAATCAGTCAAGGGTGCGGACACAGCTGACCTTCCTAGAAGTCTAAGACATTCTAATGACAAACAAAACAAACTGGAGCTATCCTTCTCTAAACATACATTATGATATGAGAAATCAAGGTGTTTCGTTCTTACCTCTGTCCAAACGCTGTTGTAGAAGTCCAAGCTTTGTTGATCCGGATGAGCTCCTCCCGTTCTCCAAAACCTGCAATCACCAACAGTCAAACAATTAAATAGCACCTGATTATAACATAAAACAAAGCATATTCAACATATAGACCAAGGAGTACATGAAATAACCCATTAACAACAAGCTATTGAGAAGAATGGACCAATTTGCATTAAAGGTAATCAAAAGGAACCATTACAACCTGAGCCTTGGTGTTGTGCAAGCTCCTTCCAGGGTCCACAAGAGTCTTCCTCTACTTTGACAAAGCTCACCCACTTCCAAATAGAACAAGTAAAGATGACAATCTCTCCTCACAAGCTTCTAAATGGGAGTCCTAATTCCTGCAGCATTTACCCTTAGAAATCTATAGCTTTCAACCTTCTTCCTTCTGGCTCAATGCCTCTTTTTATAGTGCTCAAGAGGAAGTTAATCAGGTCCACCATCAATGGGATAGTCCCCTCTTTGGATGGGATCACTCCCTTATTGATGGGATAAGTTCCTCTTTGATAGGAGTGCATGAACCATCTGGAGGCGCTCAATATTCATCCAAGAATCTTCTAGAAAGCT
The DNA here is from genome assembly GCA_031772625.1 of Pinus tabuliformis. Classification (NCBI taxonomy): domain Eukaryota; kingdom Viridiplantae; phylum Streptophyta; class Pinopsida; order Pinales; family Pinaceae; genus Pinus; species Pinus tabuliformis. The sequence continues at coordinate 1,637,918,726 of CM062817.1, forward strand.
CTAGAAGTGACCACAAGTAAGTTTTTGAAGATGAAACTCATGCATTTTAACCTTTTCAGAGGGACGCACCTGCCCCTTTAGATACAGAGCGTCCTTGGACGCAGACCTTGTGAACAAAAGGTGCGTACCCGCAGGCAAGGCTTGAGAGAACCTGCGTACCCAGAGATAAACATATTTCATAAGGACTTTCTCTCTTTCTTGGATTTTGACATGAATAGCAGAGGCCTAAGACTTGCTCAAAAAGGGTAGTATGACTGTTGATTGAGCCATACTGACTGTAAATAGCCATGGTGACATTTTTTAGTGTAACAGATTGCCCCCTAAAGTGCGAAGCCTGGAATAGATTAGGGTTTTGTATTATCTAGGAAGGGTGAAGCGCTTTATCATTTCGAGGATTATCTCGTGGAGAACCTGGTTGGAACCTGCAATTTTCAACACAAAATACATGGATAAGATTATATCATCACTGAGGTAGGCATTCCCATACTCAGATAAAAACTTTAACTAACAGACTAAACTACTCTGATACAGAAATGATTTTGTAGTACATCATAATCATAGACTTTTGTAGACACAGTATGGGCGCAGCCATCTGTTTATGATTAGTCTACTTAGATAATGAATACAAAACTCCTCGCAGCCTGGACGGTAAAGATTTGACCCAGGGTCTTCATTCCTACTCCTCGAATTGGTACGATTCTAGCCATGCGAATAAATGAGTCGATGTCGAACATGGTAGAAACCACTTGATTACCAGTCGATGATGTGAACTGTTAACAAGCGTGAGAGAGACCACCAGTAATTTCAATGGTTCTCAAAGTACCCAGTACAATCCATGAGATGTGAATGAATGAGTTGGTGTCGAACATTTCACGGAATCCTTCGATCGAAAGTCAATGATGTAAACTGACGTCAAAGGCGAGAAACCTGCCATTGATGCATGCAGACTTCAAGGCACTGACGATTTCTAAGTCATCTCTCTAGATAATGTGTTGATGTCGATAGAAAGAGACTCGTTGCAGGCAAGCCCACAACACGAAATCATTGTTCAAGTTGAAGAAATATTGCTTTAAGGACTGACTCAGGGATGGTCAAATGGATGACAAGTATTTTGCAGATGAAAGTTTTGTTTGCAGACCTCTTGAACACATAACGACACGACAGATGGTTTGGTGCTAAATAACTCAAAGTTAATCCCCGGAACCCGGTTAAAGACTTTCAAAAGTGGTTTGATTGACTGTGAGGTAAAAGATTTCCCAACCCAGGTGAATGAAAAGTGTCGTGTCCAAGAGTGGTAATAAAGTTTCTTTTGAGACAAAAGGTAACAAATAGGCTCATTCTTCTCTCTTTTCCCCCACCATTTCTGGCAAGTACCTCTTTATTTTTAACAAGCTTGAGGAGGATAACATATGCTTGATTATAAGCCCATCCTTCGGACGAGTCCAACCTAGTTTTGATTCGAACCCTAGGAAGGAGTGGTTCGTTCCTGTTTGTAATTGAACAGGTCCTTTACTGTGAAATGTTTAACGAGCCCAGTATAGGAGAAACTCGGCGTTTTTCAATTTTAGAGAGTCTGAAAAACTTAAGGAAACTCCAAGTTGAACTTTTTCGTAAATTTGTGTCCCTCAAGCCCGAAAAAGTATAAAATAATACCTGGGGGAACCGCTTGATCTTGCGACCAAGGAGTACTTTCATAGTTAGTGTCATTGACCTGAAAAGTAAAAAGCGATCAAGGACACGTCGTTTTATTTCCATATCGAGTTTGAAACGACAAAAACACGGCAATCTTTTCCTGATTTTACGGTCAGAAAAGAGCTATAAGGGGACCGTCTTTTAATTCCGTTTTAACGAGTGTAAAAGAAACGCTCGGCAATCTTTTCATGTTTTAGGAGTCAGAAAAGGGCTTAAAAGATGACTCTGATATTTTGTTTGTGAAAAATTACAATTTTCCCTCTAAGTCCCTTTGTCCTGCACAAAAGCGACACATTACTCATACCTGTTTAAGATAGGCAAAAATTCATCGAAAAACGTCTTTTCATGGTGAAAAATGAACAAATTCATCCAAAAAACCTATAAAAAGACTTTTTACCATGTCATTTTTACCGTTTGACTGTTGAGGTTGAAAAAGGAGCTTTTGACAAGAAACTTCCCGTGGTCGCTGCGGAAAATCTGACCGTTAGAATCGAACGCTGTCTCTTCCAGGTATTTCACAACATCCTCCTTGTCAATTTCATCCGTTTAGAATTTTGTTTCAAGTTTCATTTTTGATTTTTAGGGGGTTTTGGGTTTTGGAAACCGCCCTGCGGGGGACGCAGCTTTCCTAAAGGCTGACCTGCGTCCCCCGACTTTTTCCTACACAGGGAAAAGGTCGGGGGACGCAGGTTGCCTTCAGGCCACCTGCGTCCCGGCGCACTGTGTGCCAAACGCGGGGTGCGTCCTCCGCAAAACGCGGGTTTTGAAACCCCAAACTCCCAAACCACCCAATGAAATTTCTCAAAACTAATTTTAATGCTTGTGTAATCATGTGTAGGGCACTTATCATGCTGGATTGGAGAGAAAGAGAGCATGAGGAGGTTGATGAAGCTGCAATCAATCATCAACCCTCCCTCGATGCCCTAAGAGGATGTGGTTTATACAAATACTGGTCCATTCCCGGTATGAGAGCTCAGGTAAGGTTCTTGGAGTGGCTGGTTGAGAGATGGAACGTTCAAGAACAATGCTTTTATATCGGCGGGCAAAAACTCGAGATAGAGCCTGCTGACATTTACTTTCTTACTGGCTTGCCGAACAGAGGTGAGCAACTCAATCTGGCTGGGACTAGGCCGGGTGGCCAATCCCTTGATAGTCTCCGAGCAGATTGGTGCCTTCCTGATCGAGAGCACAAGAAAGGCATAGAGATCAAATATGTCTCTCAACGTGAACTCATGGTCTTGGCTTTCACTGTGACCAGAATTTGTGGCTCAGCCACTTTACATATTGCTACTGGGTCTCAATTTCGGATGGCAATTGATTGTCTCCAAGGCACCATTTTCAACTGGTGTGATGCACTGTTGGCTAACTTGAAAGTCCAACTGACCAAGGCAAAGACCGGCAGACTAAAGACCTTTGGATATGGGCCTATAGTCGTGAGCTTTGCCTTAGAGAGGGTACCAATGCTGATCCCTCAGCATCTCACTGTTGATATTTCGGGTCCTCAGGAGCCAAAGCTGGTACGATGGGTTGCTGTGATGGCCCGACATCCGGACGAGGGTGCGGCAGTTGTTCGATTCACTGACAGTTATTTTCACTGGTTAGAGGACCAGGTGTTCGTGATCCAGGATTTTCCGTATGCCGGAATAGATTTTCGAGGTGATCCGGACATGGTTCTTCCACAGGGAGAACAATGGGATGACAGAGGTACTTTATTTTTCACGAGTTTTCAAATTATGTATTTTTTTTTTTTTTTATATATATCGTCTCAAACTGACAGTAAAATTTTCAAAATGCAGATGTTGGTCCACAGCGTCCAGCCAACCTCCGGCTTTTTGAGAGGCGACATCCAGTTGCACCGCTACCGGCCCCACAGGACGCGGCGGCTGCGGAGGTACTGACTGAGTTGGAGCATGATCTACAGCGTCTGACGGCAGATATACCAGAGACATCTATGGATGATATTCCTATCAGACTGCAGCGCTACGTAGTCGCGGTCCCTGGACCGTTGAGGAGATTTTTGCGCAAGGTAGCTCGTGCAGTGGTGTCGTACAGGGAGCACCACCAGTGATTAGCTAGTCACTTGTGGACACATGTGACATTTTGACTTTTTGTACTTATCATTTTGCCGATCATAAGGTGTTTTTCAACCTATGATCGAAGACGATGTATATTTTTTGACACACTCTTATCTATATATATATCACTATTACCGGCTTATCTTGTTTAACATGTATGATGAAATGTTTTTTAAATTTACTTGCATGATTATCGTAAATGTCTGTCCAACACTCGAGAAGCAATTGCATCTGCTAATGTATTTAAGGACCTTGGAATATGCTGATATTCAATGTAATCAAATTCACGTTCCAAGAGACGCACTCTCAAAAACAACCTTAATAACACAGGATTTCTAATGGCATAAACTCTATTAAGCTGTAATACAACAAGTTCAGAATCTAACCTCACTATCAAACGTCGAATTCCAAATGAAATAGATTCGGATAATAATTCAACCACTGCACTGTATTCTGCAATGTTATTCGTTGTTTGACCGAGGCTTACCCCATGCATAGAAACTAACTCGTCAGAGGGTGAATAGATAACCCAAGCTGCGGAAGAGATATTCCGTGTACTACGACAAGCACCATCAGCGAATCCAATGTATGTTTGGAGGGGCGTCGACATCTACAATATCAAGAGCAAAACCAAGATAAGCCATAATAACGACGAAACACACTCACTAAGCTAAGCACACTGTTACACTAAAAAATGTCACCATGGCTATTTACAGTCAGTATGGCTCAATCAACAGTCATACTACCCTTTTGAGCAAGTCTTAGGCCTCTGCTATTCATGTCAAAATCCAAGAAAGAGAGAAAGTCCTTATAAAATATGTTTATCTCTAGGTACGCAGGTTCTCTCAAGCCTTGCCTGCGGGTACGCACCTTTTGTTCACAAGGTCTGCGTCCAAGGACGCTCTGTATCTAAAGGGACAGGTGCGTCCCTCTGAAAAGGTTAAAATGCGCGAGTTTCATCTTCAAAAACTTACTTGTGGTCACTTCTAGAGCTTTCTAGAAGGTTCTTGGATGAATATTGAGCGCCTCCAGATGGTTCATGCACTCCTATCAAAGAGGAACTTATCCCATCAATAAGGGAGTGATCCCATCCAAAGAGGGGACTATCCCATTGATGGTGGACCTGATTAACTTCCTCTTGAGCACTATAAAAAGAGGTATTGAGCCAGAAGGAAGAGGGTGGAAAGCTATAGATTTCTAAGGGTAAATGCTGCAGGAATTAGGACTCCCATTTAGAAGCTTGTGAGGAGAGATTGCCATCTTTGCTTGTTCTATTTGGAAGTGGGTGAGCTTTGTCAAAGTAGAGGAAAACTCTTGTGGACCCTGGAAGGAGCTTGCACAACACCAAGGCTCAGGTTGTAATGGTTCCTTTTGATTACCTTTAATGCAAATTGGTCCATTCTTCTCAATAACTTGTTGTTAATGGGTTATTTCATGTACTCCTTGGTCTATGTGTTGAATATGCTTTGTTTTATGTTATAATCAGGTGCTATTTAATTGTTTGACTGTTGGTGATTGCAGGTTTTGGAGAAAAGGAGGAGCTCATCCAGATCAACAAAGCTTGGACTTCTACAACAGCATTTGGACAAAGGTAAGAACGAAACACTTGATTTCTCATATCATAATGTATGTTTAGAGAAGGATAGCTCCAGTTTGTTTTGTTTGTCATTAGAATGTCTTAGACTTCTAGGAAGGTCAGTTGTGTCCGCACCCTTGACTGATTCCGTGTGACACACACTGACTAACTAACAATCAAACTAGCTAGAAAGAAAACCTAACCTAACTAAAAATCTCCATACCCACCATTTAAGCATAATACCTCTTTAGGTAAAGCCCATTTCTGGGTTTATCCAAAGAGTCCCCATCAAAATCTACTAGCTCATAAGCCCCTTTTGCTAGCTTTCGCTTTACAATATAGGGTCCATGCCACATAGGAACGAATTTTCCAGTGCCTAGCTTATCGTTAGCTTGATCATATAAGAGCACTAGGTCTCCCTCTGAAAAATTTCGAGGGGTCACATTTCTATCATACTGAGCTTTCATTCGCTTCGCGTGAGTCTCGATTGCCAATGTAGCGTCACGTCGAGTCTCATCTAATTTAGCTAAGTACAATAAACGTTTCTCCTCTTCGGAAGTAGCTGGAAGTAATTCGACAGCCATTTGAAGTGATGGGATTTCACATTCAATGGGTAACACTGCTTCTAAGCCATAAACTAGCTGGAAGGGAGTGAACCCTGTTGAGTTTTTCACTGAGGTTCGGTATGCCCATAGCGCCGAAAATAACATGTTATGCCAATTCGACCGATGAATACCAATGGTTCGTCGGATCATGATAACCAGAACTTTGTTGATAGACTCAACTAAACCGTTGGCTTGCGGATAATAAGGAGTAGAGCTGTCATGGCGCAAACCAAGCTGGCTTGTAAGTTCAGTCATCATGGTGTTTCGAAAATGGCTTCCATGGTCAGTAATAATTGCTTGTGGGACACCAAACCTAGTTATTATATGATTGAATATGAAAACTGCAGCTGTTTTGCCGCTTGCGTCGAATGTAGGCATCGCCTCGGCCCATTTAGTGAAATAATCAACCGCGAGGATGATATACGCATGCCCCCCGGCCGAGTGAGGGTTACAAGTAATAAAGTCGATACCCCATTTGGCGAATGGACCAACGGCAATTATAGGGTGGAGAGGAGCAGGTGGTGCGCGCATCTTTCGATCAAACACTTGGCAGTTGTGGCACTTCCGGACTGCAATGATACAATCTTTAAACATAGATGGCCAGAAGTAACCAGCGCGCAACACCTTCTGAGCTGTGGCATACCCAAACATATGACCGCCACATGCTCCAGAGTGACAATCATTCAAAACTCTCTCAGCCTCTTCATGAGTTAAACAACGTCGAAAAACTAAGTCTGCCCCCCGGCGATAAAGTGTATCTCCAATAATTTTATATTGCTGGGATTGAAACCTAATTTTCCGCCGTTCCTCTTTGGAAGCTTCAGGCCGAAAGGTTTGGGTTTGGAGATAGATGATTATATCCCCGAACCACGGATCTAAAGTACTGATAAGAAACAAAGATTCGTCCGCAATGGACTCTTCTGCCACAGTCTCTGTGTCAGTACGTGGGAAATCACACATCAATTCCGCAAAAACTAAAGATTTCTTAGACTTGGACTTCTCGAACTCCAAGTCGAACTCTTGCAGGATAACTATCCATTTAGAGTACTTGCCCCCTAGCAATTGTCTTGTCAAAATGTAAATCATAGGGTTGCAATCCGAAATAACTGTAGTTTTACGGAGAAGAATGTAGTGACGAAAACGCTGGACAGCTTGAACGACTGCCAGGGCCAATTTCTCCACATGTGAATATTTTAACTCAGTGGGATTTAAGGTTTGACTAAGATAATATATCACATGTTCAGCTCCGAATTCATCTTCTTGAACTAACACCATCCCAATGGTGGAATGTGAAGCTGCGAGGTATAAGAAGTAGTCCTGGTTGTAGTTGGGAGGATGCAATAACGGTGCATGGGTCAACGCGTGTTTAAGTGCATCAAAAGATTGTTGGGCAATCTCGTCCCAAAAGAATTGAACGTTCTGTTTCAACAACCGTGTAAAACCTTTAGTGACCTCGGCGTAGTTTGGGATGAATCGACGTAAAAAGTTCGCTTTCCCTTGCAAACTTTGGAGTTGGCGCAAACTCGAAGGAGGAGGCAATTTGATGATCGCTTCGACTTTCGAGGGATCGACGCGAATGCCGGCTTTTGAAACAACAAATCCCAGCAATCGACCTGTTTCTATACAGAAAACACACTTGTGGGGATTCAACCGAATTCGATAATGCCTACACCGCATAAAGATTGCTCGTAGGTGGTCAAGGTGATCAGCTCGTCGTAAAGAATGAGCAGGCAAATCATCGAGATACGAGCTCGTCGTGAAATGCGTAAGACATCGCCCGTTGAAAAGTGGCTCCGGCATTCTTAAGCCCAAAAGGTAATTTGCAATAAGCAAACGTTCCCCATGGACAAATGAATGCCGTTTTTGGTTGGTCGGCAGGTAGAATATTGATTTGATTATAGCCCGAAAAACCATCCATGAAGGAAAACATTTCACTTCCGGCACAATCATCAATAATTTGATCGATATAAGGCGTAGGATAGTTGTCTTTTGGACAAGCTCGATTGATATCCCTATAGTCGATACAGATTCTTATTGTTCCTTGTTTCTTATTGACGGGAACAATATTCGATACCCAATCCGTTAACGGGATCGGATAAATGAAACCTGCTTTCAACAGCTTTTCGACTTCTGCTTTAATCGCAGCCGCTTTTCGAGGGTGAATCTGACGCAACCGTTGCCGAATGGGTTTAGCATCCGGGTAGGTTTTGATTTCATGAACAACAATGGCAGGATCGATTCCCGGCATTTCCTCGTAAGACCATGCAAACACATCGCGGAATTCTTGGAATAGGGCCTTGTAAGTTTGGATTTCTTCTTCTGTACATGAGGCACCTATATGAATGTTCTCCTCAATTCCAGGCTTCACTGAAATATCAATGGGAATAGTACGAGAAATATTCCCTAAATTCAACTCTGAATCAGAATGTTTCGTTGGATCCTGAGTGTCTTTGACATATTCAGTGGTAAAGATAGATGAAAAATCATTTTCAAATGCATCATCCTTAGGTAAAAACGAAGATCTGTGATGGAGATCTTCCCATGGTAGATCGTCTACACTTAGGATTTCGCGAAGTTGTTCGTCAGATGACACGACTTCGGGAAACGCTATCCGTTCTAAGTTTGAGGTGAAAAGTGATTCTTCACTGACCACATTCATTTGGTCGACTTCGGTTGAATGAAAGTCGGTAAAAGACATAAGAGCTTCATAAGCAATTTCATACGGACTCAATGGCATAACATCACCGAATGAGTCTAACTCAGAGTCAGATGGAACATACCAAGGATCATCATAAATAATGTTTTCTGACGTGATCATATGAATTGTTGCAAACGAAGGTTCTACGCTGAGTGGAGGGAGAGGAAAAGTTCCCAGTAAACCGGAATCCTTAACTAAACCTACACCAACGTCCTTATAAGGGATTGTCGTTTTACCGACATGCTGGATACTCTCTGAAGAGGCTGGGTCGGATGAAAAGTATGTCAACTGATCAATAGTCACGATCTTACCGTTGTGTGGAAATTTAATTACTCTGAAGACCGATGAAACGACCGCTGTCATAGCATATGACCAACTTCGACCCAAAAGAAGGTTGTAGTCTAGAGGGGCATCAACCACTTCCACATCCAGACTAACGGTTTTACCTTCTACCCCTATAGGCAATTCTTGTAAAATACCAAACGGACGGAACCCACGGCCATCAAAGGCCTTAAGGATGGTGGGGGATTGGTTCAGCGAAGGAGAACCAAGGGATCTCCAACATTGAATGGACATAATACACGTAGAAGCTCCCTCATCAATCACAGTGCGATGAATAGGCCTGTTTTTGACTATCACTGGAATTTGGAAAGCCATTTGATGGGGGAGTCGTGGTGTACTATTTTCTAAATCGAAGATCATTAGATTCGGATCCTGAACGTCAACAGCTCCTATAGCCGACAAAAGTAATTTTCGTTGTGCTGGACATGATTGCAGCACTTCTAACGCCGACATTGCTGAGGGTGAAACAACTAAGTCCTCAACAATGTTGTAATTCTGGGCCGCTCTCGCATGTGGATTGAAAGCAGACCTTCGAAGTACACCCTTGGCGGGCGGTTTAATTACTAAGTCTGGGTTAGGTTTCTCGATCTGTAGTGGATCGGAACCAGGAGCTGAGGTTGATGGGTTAGAGTGAGAAGATTCTGCTTCCTTGCCATCAACAGGATTCTTACTACCATAATCTTGCGATCGAGTCGCAATCCTCACATGAGACATCATCAAAATGGGTTCTTCACTGGCATTCGAGGAAGAACCTATCATTTTATTCTCCTGCTCCGGAAATGGATTTTTTAACACAGCAGGAGTGGGAGAACCTTTGACTATTTTCACTACCTCGGCCCGATGAGGGCAATCTCTCGTAAAATGATCCTCTTCACAAATGAGACAAGGATATCGAGGTTTGCGCTTTTCGTCATTGGTTTCCGACTTTTCAGTTTTCTCCTTTGGAGCCTTGTCTGCTTTAGCCTTCTTCTTTCCTTTCTTCTTCCCACCGTTTTTTGATTTGGCCGTAGATGACTCTACAGCGTGAATATCGGCGGTAAGTTCAGGAGAAGACTCTCCTGTCGGGGAATCGGGCAAAGTGATAATAGGAGTAGTTGAAGCCTTGGAAGACTTCTTCTTGCTCTTTGTATTCACGATACCAATCATACCATCAGCGGCATGAGATCCCGAAGGAGCAGCAGCGATTTGGTTCGACTTTGGAAGATCCGGAATCTTCTCGTGTAATGTACCCGACTGCGTGTAAACTAAGTCAAGGTATTGTGCCTGAGCAATGACTTGCTCCTCAGTAACTACTCCGGCCTTAGCTACATCTTCAGTAATTCTTGGTAATAATGATTTAACAAACCATTCAGCTAAGATTTGGTCCGGGATAAAAACTTTCACTAGCCTTCTTCGACGTCTCCACTCATGAATGTGATCTGAAATATACGTGGAGGTTGATTGTTTTAGTGAAGTTAATAACTCTGTACCGTTATCGTATCTGACTGGTAACTGAAAATGAGTTAAGAACGAAGTAGCTAACTGGCTAAAATTGTAAAAAGAGGCCCGTGGTAACTCAATGTACCACTTGGCCGCGAGACCAATGAGTGTACGCTGAAAAAGACGTAAACGGATCGAATCATCCGAGATGGAATTTGAAGCACACCAGAGGTGGTAAGTCATCACGTGATTGGACGGGTCCTCTCCAGACTTACCTTCGAACTTGGGTATATCGCTGGGCAACTTATTTGGCATTGACGGCCAGAACGGAAGATATTGAATTGGATCGTTCGTTAGGCGCGTCAAGTCTGGTAAATCCAAAGTTGCGATAAACGGTAACTGCCGGTTAGGATCTCTAAAACTCTGGGTCACAATACCGGCCCCAGGAGGAGGATATCCAGGATAACTAGGAACAGGAGTCGCATTTGGGATATTATATCCTCCTGGAAAACCAGGATTAACCGGACCGTACTGGGGTTGCTGAGGTTGTTGATAAGTGTACCTAGGATACGGTTGATACTGGTAAACCGGTTGTTGGACAGCTTGCCCAGGTTGATACTGTCCCTGGTACGGAGGTTGAACAAATTGAGGTTGAGTAGTAACAACCGTACTTATACCAGGTTGGCCTACAGGCATCTGGACTGTGGTTTGAATCGTAGATCCAGACAACGGTACAGATGTCTGAGGAGTGGTTACAGGGACAGTAGAAACCGGAGCCGTCGATACTCCAGAAGTAAGTATGGTAGATGTGGCGGTAGTTGCTGCAGCCGTTTGAGATGGAGTACTAGGTGCAATTGGCGGCTGAGTAACTACCGAAGTTACAGGGGTTTGAACACCTGACTGGACAGGTTGCGGTTGCTGGGGTGGACCAGGAACTACAGGTTGTCCTGCTTGGGGTACCGGCTGTATACTTGGCTGCAACATCTGTTGACCTTGAGACGGATCCCATACTAACATTCCAGGGTATTGACCCATAACAGGTTGAGGGTACTGAGATCCATAGCCGGATTGAGGATAGGATTGATAATTGTAAGGTGCAGTCCCATATGATTGCCCTTGAGGTGGTTGATAACTTTGACCGGGGTATTGACCCTGAGGTTGATAACCTTGAGGTAAATACGGGTACTGGGGTTGACCTTGACCTTGAGGTTGGTATCCTTGAGGTTGATACCCTTGGGGTTGATACCCTTGGGGTTGCCATCCTTGAGGTTGCCATCCTTGAGGTTGATATTGATACTGAGGTTGACTTTGGGGTACATATTGAGGCTGGGGTTGACCTTGAGGTATGTATTGCCCCATAGGAGCGTACTGACCTTGAGGTTGCCCCCCAGACACGAATGAAGTACCTTGAGGTTGCCCCCCAGGCATTAACGAAGGCTACCCCCCAGGCGGTAATTGGCCACCTTGAGGTTGGGTAACGGGAACTGAACCTGACATCATGTAAATGTCTCCTACACTCAATGGTACATTACCACTGTTTCCAACTAATAACCCATGATCAATGGGTTGAGGAGATGCTCCCGCAAAAGTACCAGAAAGAGATTGATACCCAGTAGGAACAGAAGGACCGCCATGTAAAAAAGATTCAGGACTTTGTGAAAACACAGATGACTGACCAGACATATTTACAGGAGTATGAATTCCTCCAGGTGGAAAAGGAGTACGAGGTGTAGAAAAACCTAGCCCAAAGTTGTCTAAATAATTGGTTAACGAAAGGTACCAAGTGGTACTTCTAGGAGGACTGTAAAAGATGGATTCACGCTCCCTTAGATCAAGGGTAATTTGATCTTCAGGATCAGAGACGCCTATTTCTTCCTCTGGAACAAGTTCTTCTATAGCAATCAAACCAACAGGAAGATTTTCGGTGATAATTCTTTCTATTCTCGGTGAATCAGGAACACTAGGAGTTGGAGTAACAGGTTCGGATATTTCTGGTTCTTCGCCTGTATCGCTAGCAGACGAAAAACTACCAACAAGCTCAGAAACTGTAACAGCTTCGGGATTATAACCTGTCTCTAAACTTTGGTAATCTGGATGGACTACCAAGGAAGATTCTCCTTCTTCAGGTGAACCTACTCTACTGCCACTAGGAGGAGTTACAAGGACCTTTAAACCTTCTAAATTACTGGGGTCGTCTCGAGGAGGTTCACCCCTAAGTCTACGGGATCTTCTCAACAATTCGGCCACAGAAACAACTTCAGGAGACTGGCCCCGAATTCTACGGGACTGTCTCGGTAATTCTGCCACAGCTAAAAACTTTTAACTACTACACACGAAAACAAAATAAAATTTCAAATCAAACCACCTAAAGCCTCTAAAGAACCAAACAAATTGAATCACACGCCTAAAGAATCTAGAGCGTCAAACCAAACACAAACAGTATCTTCCGGACCAAAAGCGCTAGTTGGTGATTAGGTCCAACCTCGCAGGATTCAGTACAGAAATGGCGGGTGGAACAGTTATGCCGACAACCTGCTTAATGAATAGACTGGACCAAGTTCCTCCACTTTAACCGTCTCGAAGTGAAGTGAACCCCCCAGAAAATCCAAGTGAGTATAGCCGACGTCTGCTCCAGGTACGGTGGGACCTTCCCTCCACCGTCACCTTGGGTAGAATCCTAGAGATTATGGTCACTAAGGTTACCAACGGCCACAAGTACACCTAGGGGAACAGTCTAAACTCCGACAACACGCAAGGGCAGAGTAGCAAGCTCAATCCCCTTACCGGCTCCTTGACAGTAATCCAAGGTTTACCGATAAGTGACCCCTGGCTCCTCGACAATGGTTAATCCGAGGTTTACCGTTTGTAATACGTACTGCCTGGCGTCGTTCCCAACGAGGGGGGAATGATCCCCTCACTGGTTCGGACACGAGCTCGTGTTTCTCCTTTAAGAGGAGCTTTCCCAGAGTGTAAATGTAACAATTGGATTTGATTCTATCACAAGATCGACTACTTGTTTGTTTTACTGCCTTGGAGAGTTAAGTACTCACCTATTCCAAGACACTAGCCTAAGCTATGTTGGTGCTTTAGAGCCCTAGAAAATAAAAGTTACTAGTTCAATTTTACTTTAAGCATTGCTTTTAAGGTTGTTCTTTAAAGTCACAAGGTGATGGAAGTGAAACCAATGGTGTATAGACTCGACTCCAACCACTACAAAAATGCACCTAAGATGATCTATACTACTTTTGCTTTTTCAATGAAAATCTTTAACTAAAAGAGTTGAGATAATGCAATTTTTAGAGAAAACAACTTCTTTAGAAAAGACAATCAAAGAAACAATTCTCTTTTTCTTTTTGAGCACACAAACATAACCACTCTTTACTTGCACGAAAAACTCTTTTTCTTTCAAAAACTTTTAAAGATACTTGAAACAAAACTTTTCAAAGGAGATATTTTTGTATTTTGTATTTTCAATAAAGCATGTAAACCTACCTTTAACAAAAAAACAATATCAAAAGCTATAAAACTATGAAATTTTGACTCACAAGCAAACCAAAAAAGAGATTACTCTAAGTAAACCTAACAAGGCAAAAGCTCATAAATGCGATTCTAGGATGTTTTACTTGATCAAAAACAAATCAAGGGCTAGCTAATGCAGAATCAAAAGACTAGCCAAAACAAAACTCAAATCTTTTTGTTCTTTTCGTAAAATGGAATTCAAGACTTAAATAACAAGTACTTCGAAAATGGCCCAAAAGACAACTTGATGGTAAGTTACTTCTATAGGTAGGCTTTTAGAACAGGTCTGACTTCTTAGAAAGTTGACAAAACCAGAGAGATCTAAGGCTTTGACAATTCCTACCGCTAAAGTCACTACAAGACCTACTCAAAATCAAACCCTAGGGCTTACACTTCGATGAAATCCACTAAAACACTTAATACTAATGAAACCAGTTCAGGTGAAGATTCTGGACAAGGGACTGATGAATCTGGGCAGAAAAAACTAAGAAAAAACAAAATCTAAGAGCAAAAAAGGCAAAAAATGGAATTTTCTTAAATTTTGGCAAGGGACGCAGGCAACCCGTTAGCACAGGTGCGGGCCCGCTCTGTGCACACAGCAAAAGTGCGTCCAGGGACGCACTGTGCAACACTCAGAGGGTGCGTCCTACTGAAAAACTCAAGAAAACCAAAAATAAAACTAATCCTAAGCTAACCCACCCAGAGACAAGATCACAGAGCCAAAACCAGAAAAATAAATCAATTTTCTCAAAGCAAAGTTCAAACAAAAGAAAAGACTCTTTTCATTAATGGAAACTATCCCCAGTGGAGTCTCCAATTTGTCACACGGAATCAGTCAAGGGTGCGGACACAGCTGACCTTCCTAGAAGTCTAAGACATTCTAATGACAAACAAAACAAACTGGAGCTATCCTTCTCTAAACATACATTATGATATGAGAAATCAAGGTGTTTCGTTCTTACCTCTGTCCAAACGCTGTTGTAGAAGTCCAAGCTTTGTTGATCCGGATGAGCTCCTCCCGTTCTCCAAAACCTACAATCACCAACAGTCAAACAATTAAATAGCACCTGATTATAACATAAAACAAAGCATATTCAACATATAGACCAAGGAGTACATGAAATAACCCATTAACAACAAGCTATTGAGAAGAATGGACCAATTTGCATTAAAGGTAATCAAAAGGAACCATTACAACCTGAGCCTTGGTGTTGTGCAAGCTCCTTCCAGGGTCCACAAGAGTCTTCCTCTACTTTGACAAAGCTCACCCACTTCCAAATAGAACAAGTAAAGATGACAATCTCTCCTCACAAGCTTCTAAATGGGAGTCCTAATTCCTGCAGCATTTACCCTTAGAAATCTATAGCTTTCAACCTTCTTCCTTCTGGCTCAATGCCTCTTTTTATAGTGCTCAAGAGGAAGTTAATCAGGTCCACCATCAATGGGATAGTCCCCTCTTTGGATGGGATCACTCCCTTATTGATGGGATAAGTTCCTCTTTGATAGGAGTGCATGAACCATCTGGAGGCGCTCAATATTCATCCAAGAATCTTCTAGAAAGCTCTAGAAGTGACCACAAGTTTTTGAAGATGAAACTCGCGCATTTTAACCTTTTCAGAGGGACGCACCTGCCCCTTTGGATACAAAGCATCCTTGGACGCAGACCTTGTGAACAAAAGGTGCGTACCCGCAGGCAAGGCTTGAGAGAACCTGCGTACCCAGAGATAAACATATTTCATAAGGACTTTCTCTCTTTCTTGGATTTTGACATGAATAGCAGAGGCCTAAGACTTGCTCAAAAAGGGTAGTATGAATGTTGATTGAGCCATACTAACTGTAAATAGCCATGGTGACATTTTTTAGTGTAACAAGGTGGAACATTGCAAAATGATCTATCCTATGCTACTGTCTTAGTTTTTGGAGGTGAGAGTAGGAGATTATACAGAGAAGCTTAGTTGGCTTTTATCATCAATGATGAAAGGAATCCCACTAATCATCCCATCTATGCTGTCGATGCTGATTTTGGAGCCTATATTTTTCAGGTTGAAGAATCCCAATTGGCCTCCATGCAGCTTAGGAAACTGGTTTTCCAGATCACAGACGAAGAAGGCCCACAAATTTGGGACATGTTCTTTGATGGAACTTGCTCCAAGGAAGCTGTAGGGGCAGGTGTAGTCCTTGTGTCCCCATGCATTCATTTATCTTTCAAGTTAACTTTTCAGGTCAAAAATAACATAACAGAGTACGAAGCCTTGATATTGGGCTTAAACACTACTAAAGAAATGGGCATCAAGGGTCTGAAGGTGTTTGGATATGCAGACCTTACCATTCAACAGGTGAACAAAACCTTCCAAGCAAAACATCCAAGGCTAAAAGCATGTAGAGATGAGTTATGGAAGCTCACGGGTTCTTTTAATAGTTTTAGCATTTCTTACATCCCTAGAATGAAGAACTAGCTCGCTGATTCCCTTGTTGTGTCTACTAGCATGTTTATTCCTCCTTTGCCTCCTAAATTGACTTAGGTAGTTCAAGTGAAATATAAACCATCTCTGCCTGACAATGTCAAATACTAGAAAGTTTTTGAAGATGATGATGAAATTAATAGGTTTTTACAAGTCATTGATGAATTTTCTGAAATGCCCATTGACCAAGAAAACGAAACCATTGAAGAATGCAACCAGTCCAAGCTAAAGGATGAGATTGGTCAGGATAGCATTGTTCAGCTGCCTAGTAACCATATACCCAAAGGATTGGTGCCCCTAGAGAAGTTGTTTGATCATAATGATGTACCTTATAATTTTGTCAAAAAGGAAAATGAGTCTGCAGTTCATAGACATAATGTAGGGAGTATAGCCCATCCAAAGTACATAAATCTGTCCACTCAATTGTCTTCTACCCAAAGTTTCGAGTATGGCACCCTGATAAAAAAATTTGCTGATATCTTTTCTTGGGAGTACAGTGATCTTAAGACTTATGACACCAACATCATCCAACATAAGTTTCCACTGGAGAAGAACACCATCCCTTTTAAGCAGAAATTAAGACCTATTAGACCTCTCTCATTGCCTTTGATTGAAAAGAAAATCAAGAAGCTGTTGGATGCCAAGATCACAGTTCCCCTAAGGTATTCAAATTGGATAGCTAACCTTGTGGTAGTAAGAAATAAGAATGGAGAAATCAAGCTTTGTGTTGACTTCAGGAATCTGAACAAATGCTCTAAAAAAGACAACTACCCCCTGCCTAAGATGGAACACTTGCTGCAAAAAGTTTTAGGGGCTAGAGTTATGTCTTTCTTAGATGGATTTTCAGGTTACAATCAGATTGTTGTACATCCAGAAGATCAGGAAAAGACCACCTTCACTACTACTTGGGGCACTTTCATGTACTCCAAGATGCCTTTTGGACTGATGAATGCTAGGGCTACTTTTGAGAGGGCCATGAACATAACCTTTGTGGGAGAGAAGGACAAGTTTGTCCTTATTTACCTTGATGACATAACGGTATTTTCTAGTAGTCACAAGGACCATTTGCAGCATTTGAAGAAGGTGTTTCTAAAATGCAGACGGTTTGGAATTTCTGTGAACCCAAAGAAGTCACAATTTTCTCTAGAAGAAGGCAAACTTCTGGGACATATTGTTTCTGCTGAAAGTGTGAAGATTGATCCAGTGAGAGTTCAAGCAATTAAGACATTGTCCATCCCGAGGTCAAAAAGGGACATTCAATATTTCTTGGGAAAGATTAACTTTGTCAGGAGGTTTATTCCAAACTTTGCAGAACTAGTGAAACACATCACTTCCATGCTGAAGAAAGGATCATAAATAAAATGGACAGATGGTGCAAGAAGCTCTTTTGAAGCCATCAAACAAGCTATCATGGAAGCTCCCACTCTAATCAGTCTAGATTATACCAGGGAGTTTTATATCTTCTCTTTTGCCTCTTATGATACACTTGTAGTTCTATTGTAGAAAAATGATGAAGGTGTAGAGCACCCTGTGGCCTTTTTCATTAAAAATCTGAGGGACGATGAACTAAGGTATGACCTTATTGAAAAAAATCTTATGCTCTCATAAAATCTTTAAAGGCATTCAAAATTTATATTCTGCATTCCAAAGTGGTTGCGTATGTACCTTCAGCCTCAGTAAAAGGTGTCCTAACTCAACTAGATATTGATGGAAAGAGAGCTAAATGGATTGCAAAATTCATAGAGTTCAACATAGAGGTGAAGCCCACCAAGCATGTCAAAGGCTAGGGCTTGGCTAAGCTTATGGTTGAGGAAAATTGCAGTTTGTTAGACATCAATTGCATGGGTTCAAATTTAGGTGGTGAGCAGACAAAAGAAGCAATATAAGAGCAGGAGAAGAATTTGGCTGAAAATCTAGCCACCTGTTAATGGTATTCTAGTCTAGTTCATTTTTTGCAGAAGCTATAAGTCCCTCCAGGGCTTAGGTCAAGTCAAGCCTGGGCCATTAAGCTCAGATCAACGAAATTCTGCATTAATAAAAACCTGCTTTATTGGAAAGGCCCATCAGGGATCCTCTTGAGATGTCTAGACAAAGGACAATCTGTGGAAGTCACACACCAGTTCCATTCTAGCATCTGTGGAGGGCATCATTATTGGAAAACCACAATCCACAAGATCCTGAGAGCTGGGTATTATTGGCCTACTCTGTTCTCTGATGTGTTTTCTTTTGTGAAGTCTTGTGACAAATGTTAGAGGTTTGTAGGAAGACAACAACTAAAATCTCTGCCCTTGAAGCTAGTACATGCCAATGGTGAGATCAATCCAGTGGGGCTTGGACTTCATAGGTGAGATCAATCCACATTCCAGTGGCCATCGCAAATAGATCTTGGTAGCCACTAATTATTTCACCAAATGGATTGAGGTTATACTCACTAAAAATGCTAATCATCAGGTTATCATAAAGTTCTTGAATGAGAATATTTTCACTAGATTTGGTTGCCCAACCAAACTAGTCACTGATAATGCAGCAAATTTTAGGGCAGAAGAATTGGTGGACATGTGTGAATCCATGGGCATTCAATTGGTGCATTCTACCTCATATTATCCTCAAGGTAATGGCCTGGCAGAATCATCTAACAAGAGTCTTGTAAGGATAATCAAAAAACTGTTGGAGGACAACAAAAAGAACTAGGATTCTAAGTTGAAGTTTGCACTGTGGGCTGATAGAGTTACCAACAAGAAGTCCATAGGAAATTCTCCATTTAAGATGGTTTATGGTGTTGATGCTATTTTTCCTATCCAACTGATTCTCCCTGTGGCCAAATTCTTGCAATAAGAAAAAGATGAAGAGAATGACATGGCGAGGATAATGAGTAACTTGGTTGAATTACAGCAGATCAGAGAACCACTAGTTGAGAAGTCAAGAATTCATCAGAAGAAGATCAAAGAAACCTTTGATAGAAAGGCAAAAATGGATAGTTTTCAGGTTGGTGACTGGGTTCTCAAATGGGATGCATTGAAGGAAAAGAAGGGCAACCATGGTAAATTTGATGCCTTATGGACGAGACCATTTGTCATTGCTCAAGTTCAGATGAACAATACTTTCATTCTACACAATTTGGAGGGGGAAGGTGTTTTTGATGGCCCAGTCAATGGGCAGTTTTTGAAACTTTACTTCATATGAGGCTTTAAGGCCTTAATATTTTAATAGGTTTTTTCAGTTTTTGTTTTCTATGAAAATAAACTCCATGCCCAATGGAACAATAGAAGATAAGTTTGTTTTGGTTGTTACTGGAAAGGCAGTAGTCTGCAGTTCTTGAAACCTCACAGGGAGGCTTTCATCCCTAGAAGGAGCTAGTGTTAGCCCTGAGGTGCAGCACTACTATTTTAACAAAAATTTCCCTTGTTTTAGCTTCAATGGTCCACGTCTCCTCTTGCTCCGCTTTGGCCATAAGCCAGACTTAAAAAATTATAGACCCACTCTCATAAATATCGGCGGGTCCGCTCTCAGTTCATCTCTTTTCCGTTGCGCTCTCCATTCCCTGATCTCCACCATCCATTTCATTCATCGATCCAATGACTATCGTGCATCACTTAATCGCCCATTGGCGTATCGTAATTCCATCGCACTGTCCACCAACCCTTCACCTCTACGATTAACGATCAAATCTTGACCGTTGATCTGAACTCGATCCGACGGTTGTCTCTTAGCCGATCAAATCAACTTGCACGATGATCCTCAACCGTTGATCTTCCTCTATCATATATGATGGTTCACAAAGATTTCAGGTGAGCAACATGCACGAGTATTAACCACCCGAAAAGCGGTTTCCTCTCTCCTCCTCGCTGCTACGTGTCACTTGATGAGTGGAATCGAGTGCCAATCCGAATTACCACTTACCTCTTATGATCTCGCCAGAAATACCACCTTTTGCTTTCAAATCTGCTGATGCGATATCAATTCCTCTATCTCTGTGATATGATCTTGTCCATTGATCATATCGATCCAATTGCCCCATATCCCACTTCCCACCAGTCACCCGGGAAGGAAATTTGCTGGCTCTGTCAGTGTTTTTTGATAGTCAGACAGTTGAACTGAAATAACGAAATATATGGCCGAAAGGGGAAAAAACAACACGATGCAGCTGAACCAACAGAAATGGTCATGGAACGTTGCTGGCACGAGTGAGCCACCTGAAAACGCGTCAAAATTACCAGAATTTGGTTATTGTGTTGTTAGAAAAAGAGACCTTTGAGCTCATATTTGTCTAGTTATGGCATCATGTAGTTAAGAAGATAGAGGGGATAGAGTAAGACATCTTGAGCCTTAGAGGGTTCAAGAGAATTGTAAAATGTCTATAAATGGTTGAAAGTTTGAAGGATCAAGGGTTCAACTTTCGGAGACTGTGGATACTCTATTCTTCCCAGCGTCTCATCTTCATTCCAATAATACAAGATTCTTTTTCTGTTACATGTTCAATCACCATCTTCTCCTCTGTTCTAAGCTTACACTTGAATAGGTTATTCACGTTTTCTTCTGTGTCGAATGCCAGATAACTATCATCTTATCTTTGCATTGATAAATTAGATTTTTAAGCTTCATTTACTTTCTATAGCTAGCCATTCATATGTGTTTATGTATGTATCTGCTAGTATAGTGAGGATTCTCCATCTATTCATTGAATCTATAAACTATTGAGCATTAGTGGTCGAAAGCCTCGTCAAGCTGAGGGTGTTCATGCATGTCTTGAGTGAAAACAAAGTTGAAAGAATCATCTAACTTGATCCAAACCCCAATCCATTCCAATAGTTCAGAGAACGATATTGAAGATTTATATTTTACAAGCATCCCTGAGCTACAACCTAGGAGAGTTTCCTGGAGTGCTAACAGGTCCCACAAGGACATGGGATAACATAAACACCCTTCATATCCTTGGGGTCCACTGGGTCCTTTACAGACTTTAAGGAGCTACAGATGGTGCTAAGAGGCCTAAAGGATGAGGGAACATTATGCTTCTTCAAGATTATCACAATCTTGTCTGTGGTCCCTTGGATGAAAGGGAGATGCACCCCTGAAACCCGATCAGAGGGGTCTTTCTTAACCTTAAGACCTTGGCTAGCTTTAAGGAAAGCTTTACACCCTTGATGTCTACTATATCCATTATTAATGAAAACATCAAGGAGATTGTCTCTCTTTAGATATGTGGTTTTCGTTAGAAATCCTTAGTGCGTGAGTAGCTAGCATGTTGAGAACACTTAACTTTTGAGTTGGGAAATGATGAGACTTCGCATGAAGATACTGCTCAGTATGAGTTTTCTTCTGAAATACCTGGTGAGAGAAATAACCATCATCTTTTTTCGAAATAAGGACATCAAGGAAAGGAAGGCAACCATCAACTTCCTGTTCCATAATGATCTTTATGGAGTTGGATTGATTGTTGAGATGCTGGAAGAAGATATCTATCTTTCCATGACCTTGCAGCTATATGACGCATGTGTCACCCACAAATAATTTCCAAAGCTTAGACTTAAAAGTAGATGAGGCTAAAGCTTTTGATTCAAATTCTTCCATAAACACATTAGCAACAGTAGAGGACAGGGGGGAGCCCATGGTTACACCACAAGTATTCTCATAGAATTCCCATTCAAAATAGAAAAAAGTGGAAGTAAGATAAATCTCGACTAATTTAGCAGTGTCAAGATATGTGAGGCAATTGATGACCTCAATGGACCCCTCAATAGGGATATTAGTATACAAATAAACTACATCGAAACTAACTAGATTGTCCCCATGATCAAACTTCATGCCCTTCAACTCATTGACAAATGACAAAGAGTATTTGAAAAAATACTCTGTGAGGCCAACAACGGGCTTAAGCTTCAATGCTAAATATTTAACTTCAATGCTTTTTTTATTTACCAAATCAAGATGTTAAACAAAACATTACAATATCTCTACCAAACTGGGTTAGAGAATTTTTGTTTTTTAGTTTATTTTATTTTTATTCTGTTTTGTTTTATTGTCACTAGTAATGAGGTTAATGCTTTAGATTATCTATTCATAATTAAAATTGTCCATACACTACATTTAGAGTTTAGAATTAGGGTGTTCTAATATTTACATCATAAGGCGTTCCCCTCTGAAATCAACTCCCCCAACTGCCTTTTTGTCCTAATCCTGACTGTTAGATCCATTCAATTTAATTTTAAAACATTAAAAAATATCCAATATAAATTAGTTATTACACCATAAGGAATTCCCCTTTGAAATCAACTCCCCCATTGGCCTTTTTTTCCTAATCCTAACCATCAAATCCATTGTTAGACGATTAAACAATGATATGTTGTTCAATTTAATTTTAAAACATTAAAACACATTAAAAAATCTCCAATATAAAATTAGTTACTTAATAATTTTTTTAATTTTCATTAGCCTGTCCGTCGTGCACGTGCGGGAATAGCCACATATGTTGTAGAGGAGGGCAGGGGCGAATACAATATTTACTACAGGACGAGGAGTGCCATGTTTCCTACAGGGGGACGAGGAGGGCTAGGAGGAGGATTATTTAGTTTTTCCCTGCATCTGAATCTGGTGGCCTCTTTGCATCAGAACTGGTTATGGCCCAGTTATTTGCAAGCTTCTGCCTCTTAGGTTACGGCCTTCGACATATTTGCAGCCTTCCGCCTCTCAGGTTACAAACTTTGACACATTTTCATCCTTCTTCCTCTCAAGTTATTAGGTTAGTATAAGAAAAGGCAGCACAAAACATAGGAAGAGAATGAATCTATGCTTTTTAAACGGTCTTAACAAAGTGTGAACGCTTGTTGTGAATTCCTTGTAATTTTTTAAATCTGTTCAGAAAGAAATTATAAATAGATCCTTTACTTTGACATGGATCTCATAAATTCTTGATTTATGTACATATTCAATCCTTTTAATCAGATTCTTTTATAAGAATCTATATTTTAGGTGAATAGTCTGTTGGGACTAGATAGGAACTCTTAACAAAAATATTATTTTAAAAAATGCAATCATTATGTAAGAGAAGTTTACACTGAAAATTATCAAGAAATATATCGAGGATAAGTTTGATTAGCACTGCTATCACTTTTTTCCCCATGGAGGCATCTTTTAGTCCACTACTACATGTCAATATTCACTGACCAGTAAAGATTCCTTTAGGTTTGCACTCTTGTGTACAACAAATAGGTAGCTTTCTTGTAATTTCACCTATGCACATATATCACTGTTACTTTCCATTCTAAAAGCCATTATGCAAAAACAGAAATTAAGACCTCAGTAAAATTTTCCCACTCAGAGGATTCTGTTAAAGGCTACAATTAGTTACTTTGATTAGATCATTACAAGGTTTTAGTGGACGTTGGAACCGAAGTGGTTATCCATAGTCGTTTAAGGTATTACACACAATTTAGTATTGAAATATATGAGCCTTGATTGTATAAGTAGAAGATATTGGATTAAAGATAGAATAAAAACCACTAGATTTATCTAGGATTTGAAGCCCATCTAATCCTCTTATGACCACCTGCAGTGTGAATTACAATATTTCTCCTATGAACACAACCGGTACCGAAGTAAATAGGGCCATGAAGCCCATCTAATCCTCTTATGACCACCTGCAATGTGCATTACAATATCTCAATATCAATCTCTGGACCAAGAGAAGGAAATTGACCTTTAAAAATAGTAAATAAAAAAAGTATATAATAAGCTTCAGGACTGAATTTGAAAGAAATAATGACCTGGGTAGTTGCAACTTGTTGGTTTTTCATGGTTGTTGGCATACTGTGACCTTGGTTTACTTCCAAAAGGATCCTTTCTCATATGAATAGAAACAATACCGAAGTAAATAGGGCCCTAAAGCCTTCAAGTTTCGCTCAACAACACACTGGTTAACAAGATCTTAATTATTTTGTATATCAAATTTTTATTTCTATTGTATGCAGATTCAGAGTTGTCCTTGTGTAATAGAAATAACATGGTATTACAGAGTATCTAATAATTTCCTCTGGAGTTGAATAGTCACAGAGTAATAGAGTACACTAGATGAAAATGACTGGGTCACCAACAAAGCGACCTAAAATGTGGGCTACACAAAGTAATCCATTCAAAAAAAAAAACCCTTACTATAAATTGGAGAGGTTAGGAAACTACTAAAAATAATGCAGGCTAGGAATTAAATGGTAAACCCCAAGGATCTTCCCCTCGCCAATGGTCTTCTCTACCACCAAGTTATATGGTATTTTCATGAGAGACATCCTTACCTACTAATGTAGTTAAATTTAACTTAATTTAAAATTAATCTCCGCTAGAGACCATGGGACTGGAAGCCAAAGGAGTACACTACTCCTTTAGGCTTATAGTGACCGAATGCTAAGGGAACTCCATGTATTACAAAGAAGGAAGAAATCCTGGCCTCAAACAAAAAAATTCCCTTTTAGCCCAATAAAACAATCATAACCATTAAAGAAAAGCCCAATAAAAGGAAGAAACATCCCCATCAAAATAAGGAAAATCAAATAAGAAAGAAGTCCCATAGAAAGAGATGAAGCATGCAGAAAGATACTATTCATGTTTTCCCTGGAGAAACACCTTTACATTGAAAGCTGGAAAATGTGCATGGTGGATGTAAAGCCAATGGTATCCCTTCATATGTGACACCTCACAGACCTACCCGAGAAAATAAAAGTACAACCACAACGAAGAGTACTTTAAACATTGTCGAAACTAATAGATTCTAGAACAATATAAGTTTGGATAATACTTTGACCTTGTACTTTGTATACACTTCATTCAACTCAGTATAATTAGAATTAGCCAACCCACTGCAAAATAGAATTACAATAGACATGACCTACTTAGTGAAGTTTCTAAAAGGGGATAATTCCACTAACATAAAACCATGCATAATCCGTGAAGCCCATAGGATAATTTTGTTCCTTGAATACATTTGTTAAAATAAATCAATTTGAAAGCTCTGTTTTGACAAAATTGTAGTGCTGAGAGGTCTAAAAATTATGTTTCCCTGCTTTAAAATCTGATGCTATTCTGCATTTGCAGATGATGCAACATAGGCCTTAGATCATGATTTATTGAATCATCAATGCAAATAAGACATTGATTTGAAGAATAAGGTACTTAATTTTTAACATGTTATTCTCAACAACGTCATGGCTTATTTGTTTCTTTCTGTATTTGGGGCAGAAAAACAACTAGGACTCTGTCAGTTTCCTCTAATTCAGTGTATTTTAGTCCTTGACTTGTCCCCTGTCTAAAAATATTCCAGATCACTTTTTTCATAGCCTATAGTAGTCTTGAAAAATGTTGGAAAAAACCAAAGCTTATTTAACTAAACAATCACACATATAAATATGAAACTATTCAGAAGTTTTCCTTGAAGTAGTGCCTAGTTTATGCCCTAATGACTTCAATGTTGAATACTTTAGACTCATCATTTGGGTAGGTAGGGTTTTCTATCTATTTAGTCAATTCCATGCATTTAACTTTTTGAATTGCCGGCATTTAGCTTTGTTTTTTCCAGTTTTCCCAGCAAAAGTGTTAAGAATAAGAAAAAGCCCCACAATTTTTGAAGTTACCCTAGAAGGTCAAATTCTAAGTTTGTATTTTTTTTTTCATCTAGTCTTTATGGAAAAAGAGGTGTTAAAGGTGGGCTTGGAATATAAATCTCCTTTTCTTTTATTTCATCACCCTTACTGGGTTCAGTGATTATAGGAGGAGGGGTTGTAAGAACCCTTCCTGACCTCAGATTTCTTCCTTGCGAACCACTTGTAGTGTGCATTACAATATCTCAATATCGATCTTTGGACCAAGAGAAGGAAACTGACCTTTAAAAACAGTAACAGTAAAAGTATATAATAAGCTTCAGGACCGAATTTGAAAGAATTAATGATATGGGTAGTTGCAACTTGTTGGTTTTGCATGGATGTTGGCATACTGTGGCCTTGGTTTACTTCCAACAGGAGATTTTCTCCCGTGAACACAACCAGTACCGAAGTAAATCATTTTAGAAACTTATTCGAAAAAATATATATTATAAACCAGAGTTCACTATAAATTGCATACCAAAGTTGTATGGATTTGCTGCCATATACAGGTTGAATGAAAATTACATGGATTTATTGAACCACCCAACATAATATTGACTCTCAAGTTTTAAGTAGATATCATTTAAGTTCACCATATGTTCTCAATATAAAAAAAAACATACAACTTCTTATACAGGTTGAGTGTAAGTGCAAAGTGATTTGGTGAAATTAAATTTCCATGAAGTGAATCTGGCCTAATGTACCCTAATATAAAAAGGGGCATGTATGTTCTTGTTAAGGGTACTATTACATGTGTTCAAGGTTCACTATACTTCTTTTTATTCACAAAAATTATTGTAAAAGACATTACTCTAATTACTTCCTTTCTCAACAATAAACTTTGGACAATTCTTTCTTTATCAACTTTGATGGCAACAACACATAAACTTATTCTTGCCTTTCCAGCTCTCCTTTTGAAAATTTGACCTTTGTTAATTCTCTTTTTTGAGAAGAATAACGCTCATATGTCCTCTCAAATTACATAGTAATTCAACATCAATTTTCTTTAATCTCTTTCTTGAGTAAGCAAAGCGTAGATCGATGTAAGCTTAGATCAGGTAGTATAAGCAATATTATTTAGTTGGGTAGCATATGAATTTACTCCTACAACTTATAACTTTGGGAAGGGATAGGATTAAATTCTGCAAAAGATTGTGCAGGCTTTGGGATTTTTAAGATTTGAGGGAAATCTTGAAAAATGATTGAAAACATTAAAGTTTATTTAACTAAACAGTGACACATATAAATATGAAACTATTCAAAAGTTTTCCTTGAAGTAGTGCCTGGTTTATGCACTAATGACTTCATTGTTTAAGACTTTAGACTCATCATCTGGGTAGGTAGGGTTTTCTATCTGTTTAGTCAATTCATTACATTTGACTTTTGGAATTTCCAGCATTTAGCTTTGTCTTTTCCGGTTTTCCTAGCAAAAGTATTTTCTGTCCCAAGTGTTAAGAATAAGAAAAAGGCCCACATATTTTGAAGTTATCCTAGAAGGTCCAATTCTAAGTTTGTATTTGTTTTGTTTTTTTCATCTAGTATTTATGGAAAAGGAGGTGTTAAAGGTGGGATTGGAATATAAATATCCTTTTTCTTTTATTTCATCACCCTCAGTGGGTTGAGTTATTATAGGAGGAGGGGTTGTAAGAACCCTTCCTAACTTCAGATTTCTTCCTTGCAGACCAACTGCAGTGTGCATTTCAATATCTCAATATTGATCTCTGGACCAAGAGAAGGAAACTGACCTTTAAAAACAGTTACAGTATAAAGTATATAATAAGCTTCAACACTGAATTTGAAAGAATTAAAGATCTAGGTAGTTGCAAACTATTGGTTTTGCATGGTTGTTGGCATACTGTGACCTTGGTTTACTTCCAAAAGGATCTTTTCTCCCGTGAACATAATGAGTACTGAAGTAAATCCGTTTATAAACTTATTCAAATATATATATATTATAAACTAGAAGCCGCTATAAATTGCATACCAAAGTTGTATGGATTTGTTGCCATATACAAATTGAATGAAAATTACAGGGATTTATTGAATCACCATCATAATACTGACTCTCAAGTTTTAAGTAGATATCATTTAAGTTAATTCAAATTCATTTCAAAAGGTGCTCATATTAGCCATTTGTCTCAACCATTACGAGAACGTTTGGATCAGATGTCTGTTGCCTTAAAAGTCAAGGTCTGATGGAAAGTTGAGGTCACTCTAGGTTTAAATTCAACAACATTCTCCAGGTTCAATGTTGATATGTACTCCTTGGACTATTCAAATTTGTTGCCTTTGGTACAAAATCTCTTCAAAAATGTATTGAACTCTGTTTCATGGATTCTCTATGATCAAATCTCATAGTGGGTTCATACAACATTTCCACCAACATAATATGGACTCTCAAGTTTTAAGTAGATATCATTTAAGTTCGCCATATGTTCTCAATATAAAAAAACATGCAACTTCTTATATAGGCTGAGTGTAAGTGCATAGTGATTTGGTTAAATTAAATTTCCATGAAGTGAATTTGTCATAATGTACCCCAATATAAAAAGGGGCATGTATGTTCTTGTTAGGGGTACTATTACATGCCTTCAAGGTTCGCTCTACTTTTCCTTATTCACAAAAATTATTCTAAAAGACATTAGCCTAATTATTTCCTTTCTCAACAATAAACTTTGGACAATTCTTTCTTTATCAACTTTAATGGTAACAGTACATAAACTTATTCTTTCCTTTCCAGCTCTCCTTTCGAAAATTAGACCTTTGTTAATTCTCTTTTTTGAGAAGAATAACATTCATATGTCCTCTCAAATTACATACTAATTCAACATCATTTTTCCTTGATTTCTTTCTTGAGTAAGCAAAGCATAGATTGATGTAAGATTAGATTAGGTAGTGTCAAAAATATTCTTTAGTTGGGTAGCATATGAATTTACTCCTACAACTGATAACTTTGGGAAGGGATATGATTACATTCTGCAATAAATTGTGCAGGCTTTGGGATTTTTAAGATTTGAGGGAAATCTTGAAAAATGATAGAAAAAACTGAAGCTTATTTAACTAAAAAATCACACATATTGTTGGCTTATGAGGTCCTGACCCAGATTCATAGTTAATCGCGCCAAACAAAACCCTACACTACTGGCGCTTTTGGAAACAACCTGTGTAGCGCAGGCTAAAGTCTCACAAGAAGCAGTATGGGGGGATGCTGGAACCAAGTTTCCGCATCCAGAGATCAGTGTGAGGTATTTTCGTTTCCCAAATCTGCCTTCGCGTAGATCTATAAGCCCCTAGGGCTCGGTACTGCAACTCCCTTTAAATGGCCTCTAGACCTTCGCGAAGGTCTATGATTGGTCTTTGCACACCCTTAACAGTTGAATCATCCACTTACGCGCATCAAAAAATAACTCTAGATCTAAGCTCACGCAGATCTACTTAAGTATTTAATAAACATAATAGAATTTACCACAATCTTCACGAAAGTACTTAACATACATTGCTTATAGTTATTAAGACTTATTCCATAGAGTCACACATTATTAGATCAATATTTGATAAATACATTATTCATCCACAACATATATCGCAAGCATAAATAAATAGAGATGAACATATATACACAAGAATTATTCAATAATCTTCTGTATTGATCTTCAGTTCATGTTTACTGACTCAAAACTACCATGCGCACCAAGCTGTAGGGGTCTATGCAATCAGTTGCGGACTTTGCCTAGGCCTCTATGCACTCAGCTGCATAGCCTTTCTCTCCTATCCGACCCACTTCTTTGCGCTATATTCTATTGACCCATCACTAACATCATCTTCATTATCTTATGCCTTCGACTCTCTAAGACACACCTATTTATACAATCCCACAGTTCACAAACCATGGGTGGATCTCAAAGCTGACTCAACTTTACATAAACAAGGGGCTAAAACCCCTTTTAATCTTAACCATCTACGTGCCTCGCATCCACAAATCGTGGAAATCTTACATCATTTACAAAAAATACATCAAAACTTGGGTTACTTTAAACCCAAAACTGACCCAGGGGACCCCATCCCAACAGGCCCCCAACACAAAGATTGTGACTTGCCCTTGAGTCACTTAGCTGGCGTGACGATCTTGCTGCAAATATCCCCCATATCCACTTGAACTACAACAACTTCGACAACACCCTGAGTAGTTTCCTTCTTTACCTCCTCAATTAGCTTCTTTGTGGCTAGTCCTTCTGCGGCCAGCCTCATAGTCTGTTGCATTTGTTGTAAGCCTGTAATCTTCTCCTGAATTGGTCATGACTTGATAAGCCTATTTTAACCAAGGCTCCATCCTGGCCTTAAGCAAGGCCTCCTTCTTCTGTGCCAGCTTGACCTGCGCGAGGAGATGCTTCCCCTCCTGCAACTTGGCTAGGCATTGCACTAGTGCAATGGAGCGCGCCGCTGCCTTGACCTCATCATACTGCCTCTGCAGCTCCCTGACATTTGTATTCAGTGTCTGCAGGTTTGGGTCTTCTTGCAGAGTTGTCACCAACTCCATTGCCTACTCAAATAATGTTGAACAATCAACGATTGTGGCATCTAGAGTAGCCAATCCATCCTTGATTGTGACTACGTGTTGTTCTTGGAATTCCGGCGGAGTCGTGGGTTGCATCTTCAATTGTAGCTTGGTTATCTTCATGTTGAGTTCAAATTGAACTCGACTAATCTCAAATTTTGCCTCATGCACATCAACAACTAATTTTCTAATCTTTGCTTTTGGTTGTGTCTCCTTAGGAATATGGATTTCAGGCATAGTTCTGCATGCCTCCATGACCGCTGAATCCAGTTGTGAAATGTGCGCTTGGAGAACCTCCTTTTCCTCCTAAATCTGTATCTTCTTGGTGAACAAATTTTGATTATTGGCCATGATCTTGCTGACAACATTTAGTGCTCATTGTTCCCAAAGGCAAAGCTCCTCCACAACTCCCTGTAATACCGCATGCAATGAATCTAGTTGCATTGCGGCAAGGTTTAGGCTCATCTTTGGGATCCTATCAATGAGGGAACATTGTTCCTCGGTGTCGATTCGGACTAAACCTATAGGTAGGGGGAAGGCTTGTACATCCATCGATGGCCACAAAATTATATCTGCACCTGTACTTTGACCCTGCGCTGAACTGCCTACTGTTCCACTCACTTTTCTGACATCTGCCTGGATCTTGGTTGCTTTGAAGTAGCAACTTTCGAAGATCTTTTTGGACTATCTTGATGTCTGTGTGTACTGTTGTTCCAACTACTATAGTACTTCTATGGCGACATCCTTGACTTTATCACCGATATCATCCAGATCAGTTTCTGTGAACACTAAGGTCTCAACCTGTGTTTTATGATCCTTCTACTTCTTCCTCGATCCCGCTTGTTGTTCCAATTCTCACCTTTTCATAACAAAGGGCGTGCGCAGCCCTTCCTTGCCTTTGCTGCCTTGCCCTATAAGCTCTTTGGTTTCAGTTTTTGGTGAAGGTGACTTGTCACTTTTTTGGGTCTCTCACTACTCCTACTTTGCCTTTTCCTTGGCAGCATTTTCATTCTCAACTTGAGCCTTCTTTGCAACATCTTTCTTTTTCTTCCTAGGGTTTGCGCAGCTTTCTTAGCTTCCTCCTTCCTCTTCTTCGCAGTAACATTCTCAGCACCTGTGCTTGGCCCAGTAGCTAGATCTGAAGGAGCACGCCACTCTGCTAGCCATCGCACTACTACCTCTTGCACATTGGACTCTGTGACCAAATAGGGCAAGTCATGCCACTTCTGTGCTGGATCCCTCCACGCTTGGATGTAAACTCTATGGAAGTTAGCTTTGAAAGCCGTGTAGGCTGACAACTGTGTATAAAAGGTTGGGGACAACCTTGGGCACTGATTAACTGCCATGTGAAGACTTGATTCCATCAGGACCCAAAAAATCTTGGTCTCTGTGATTCGTGCAGAATCCTTCGTAGCCCATAGGGAGGAAAAATGCACTGCTTTCAACAATCCTTCTTCCAATAGAGGAAATAGGTTGTCCTCCGGCAGCTCCCATTCAACCAACACAATAGAGAGAAACAACCAAGCATAATGAAATGGTTTGGTTTCATCCTGGGCCTCGTGGAAATTCGCGAGGAACTCTTGGCATAAGTATCTAGACCAATTGAACAGTACACCTTTCGCACACAAGACAACTAGAGACACTAAGGGCATCGAAACCACATCTTTTTGGCATTTCCTCATCACCTTTCCAACTAATGTATGTGCAGCCAATTGAACTGCAGGGTCATTTATTGACAGGATGGAATACCCTCACGCCTTCTTCACCAGTTCATAATCTTTTTTCATGTGCTTTGCCAGCTCCTTCTCTCCCGTCTTTGCACCAAACTCCTTGGCCAGATTCAGACCTTCATGAGGCAGGTGCGTAATCCTGTGAATCAACATGTCAATGATGGGAATAGGCCCTCCTAGCCATAGGCACCCCTCATGCACCAAAGTGAGCAGCTGGCGTATGCAAATTGTGTTAATGGGGTGCGATGGTAGTGTGGCACCCATAGCAAGTTGAGCAATCCTAATTTCTCAACACCGTGAACCCATTCCTCCATTTCCAGCGTGGTGACACATGTTTCTTCATAAAATAATATCTTCATGTATTTTTCAATCGCTAAGTGAGGGAACTTAGTGTGATTCGCGAAGTCCCAATCCTCCATCTTCAATAGAGGGACTCGTGCAAGCCGCAAACCTTCAAAGGGAATCTGCTCTGGAAGTAGGGGTGTGGAAATGGTAAATTTCCCAGAGTCTGGGTCTTTTGTAATCTTTTCCTTTCCCTTCCTTGGAGGGATATACTGAGGGAGCTTTATGATGGGATCCGCTCCTTCGGTGTCAACATCTTCTGTTCCCTGGCCTTCTTCTGCCTCCAGGTCTACAACCTTCTCTTTTTCTTTTGTCAGCTGCTTATCTCTCTTCTATGTGGGTGTCGCGGTATGCTTCCTTGGGGAAGCGCGTACCTGCACCGAATTTTTCTGCTTTTCTTGTGCTGCGGGTTATTTTTCTTTCGCCATGGACTATTTTGGCGTAGGTGACCTCAACACCGTGGGAACTGCACGCATGGATTCAACATTGGACACTTATGGTCCTGGAGCATCAAATATAGTGGCTTCTGAGCTCATGACTTCGGCAGTATTAGTGGCAGTCATCTTCTCTATAAATAACTCATGAGCTTCTAGAGAAACATCTGTGTGGGCGAAGAATTCCTCCCAAACCACTCGGCTCATAAGCGATATACAAGAAATTTCATTAACAACTCTAAGGGCGTAAAGTGTTCTCTGTTGGGATAGCATGCTAAATTTATAGGGATTTTGAATTCAGATCCAATTGTTCCCCCCAATTTTAGACAATTAATTCTACTTTGGTGGCAGATCTTTGAAGATTTTGGCCTTAAATGCTGCCAGTCTGCTCCTCTTAACCATGTTTTGGTTGTCAAGTCATGAATAGTGACTCCAACAGTCACTTTATTGCTACAATGTGCAGCACCTTCCTCCATGGCATAGCTCCATATGTTGCAACTTCACCATTTTCCATGCAGCCTGCATGCTGCTTAGTCCTTCAAACCTAGTAGTGTAGTTTATAGTCTCGCGCTCCTTTGCAACTGCCTGAAGCACTAAGACTGTACTATTGTCATATATTCATTGTGCAAGATGCCTTGTATATAGCTTCAATCAAATTCCATTCACTCTCCCTAGGAAAGGATCTCCATTTAGCTTCGCGAGCTGACTACGCCTCCATCTGTAATTTCTTTGATAATATACAGCCCTAGCCAATGCATCTGAAATTTCCCTGGAAACTTAGTGAATTTACTATCATATAACAGAACCATATCATTTACCTTGAATGTGTAGAGCTTGATGTGTCGATCGTGCCATGCTTTTTCATGTTCCTTCTGTACTTGTTGAAGGAATCCTGCTAAAAATTTATCCTCCTCGAGCTCCATCAATTGCGCGAGTCATTCCTCTAAGGCCCCGCGATCTGCCATATTTGTTAGTTCCGCTATGTGTAGACTAGGTACAATATATTCCATTGACATGAAAACTTCTACACCATATACCAATCTAAAAGGTGTTTTCCCTGTCAGCTTTTTACAAGTAGTCTTGTAAGCCCATAGCAGTATAGGTACTCCACGTCCCAGTCATTCCACTACGCGTTGCAAATATTTGTCAGTGTGTTCTCCAAAATCTTATTAAAGTCACTTGGAATTCTTCTGTCACTACATTGATCGTCTCATTTAGGAAGTGCGTACCTCGATCACTCATTAACAACTACGGGCAGTGAAATTTGGTTAAGACATACTCAAACAAAAACTTCGTTGTTGCAGCCCCTGTACAATCCTTAACTGGTTGTGCCTCTGCCCATCTGGTTAGATATTATGTTGCGGTGATGATATAGCGCGCACCAATTTTCTTCCTTGGGGGTTGAATTGGCCCAACGAAATCAATTGCCCATTTTTTAAATGGCTACGAAGATACTTGGGGATTCAGTGGAAACTCATCTCTCCGCGATGGTCTGCGGATTCTTTGACATGCTTCGCATGCCCTATAATATGCTTTGGAATCTTTATGTAGCGTTGGCCACCATAGACTTGCGTGCAAAATCTTCTGCGCAATAGCCTTTCCTGCATAATGTCCTCCCGCAGCCCCTCCATGAGCTTCAATGAGAATGCTATTTCTCTCAAAATCTATCACATACCTTCGCAATATCTCGTTTGCACCCATCTTATACAAATATCCCACAATCACTGAAAAGTCTGCTGCACACACCACTAGTTCCTTCTTTTGCTGACCTGTATACCCTTTCAGTGTCATCCCCATAGTCAAAAAGTGGATAATATCTACAAAATGATTATATGCTACACGCACTATGAAGAGCTGCACAACTGGAAACCATTCCTCTAAATTAGTAAGCTCCTCTCCTATTTCAATTCACGATAGATGACCAGGTCCCGCATTTAACCTCCCTAGTATCATAATCACCTCAAAGTCATACTCCTGAAATAGCAACATCCATCTATAGATCTTCCCCCCCCACGTAGGCTTATTGACCAAGAATTTCAAGGCAGAATGGCCTATGTACATTTTGAAATGTTCGCCCAACAGATAGTGCCTGAACTTTTGAAGCACATACACCATAGCCAACCCTTTGCACTCTGTCATTGAGTCATTCTTCTTGGCCTTCGATAATTTTCTACTCGTGAAGGCTATAGGATGGTCCATTTCTCTCTCACTGGCCTGTGTTAGTACTGCACCCAACGCAATACAAGAGGCATCGACATGTACATGGAATTCCTTCTTCCAGTTTGGGAATACAAAAGTCGGCGCAGTGACCATCTTTTCTTTCAATACATCCAAACTGCGCTAACATTCTTCATCCCAAAAGAATGTTGCATCGTTCTTCAGCAGTTTCTCCATGGGCACGGTAATCTGAGCATATGCCTTGATGAACTTCCTATAATATCCTATATGTCCTAGCATTGTGCACATCTACTTAACACTCCTCAGGGCCTCCAAATTCACTATCACCGCAATCTTGGTAGGGTCCACCATTATCCCTTTCTTGCACTTCACATGACCCAACAAAATCCCAAAGGAAACATGGAATAAGAACTTATTTAGATTCGGCACAATCTGGTATTTATGACATATATCTAGCATAAGGCGCAAACTTGATACATGGCGCTTCACTAAATCAAACATTGTCCAATCATCAAAGTAAACTTCCAAGAAATTATGGATGAACTCCTTAAATGTTGCTATAACTACACGAGATAATATCACAGACACCTTCTTGAATCCAAATGGCATCACAGTATATTGGAAACAACCCCATTCCATCGCGAAGGTTGTTTTGCTCCTATCCTTTGGTGCGATCTTGATTTGATAGTACCCAGAAAAACCCATCAATGAATGAGTAGGTCTCCTTCCCTCCAACGTTGTCCAATACTTCATCTGTAAATGGTGTCAGGAATGGGTCATGGACACAAGCA
This sequence comes from Pinus tabuliformis, assembly GCA_031772625.1. Classification (NCBI taxonomy): domain Eukaryota; kingdom Viridiplantae; phylum Streptophyta; class Pinopsida; order Pinales; family Pinaceae; genus Pinus; species Pinus tabuliformis. The sequence goes on from CM062817.1 coordinate 1,637,954,770, forward strand.
TCATTAAGCTTCCTCAGATATATGCAAATCCTTATCTCACCCTTCTGTTTCTTCTCCTGAACCACCATTGGGCTCACCCAATCCGATTCTTCCACAGGTTCGATGATGCCTGCCTCTAGCATATTATCCAACTCCTGACGAACCTTTTCTTTGTATTTGGGATTAAGGCGATATGATATCTGCTTAATAGGCTTCGCGTCTGGCTTCAGAGTGATCTTCATAACACCCAAGTCGCATATTATTCCCTTTAGGTTCGAAAACTTGGTAGGAAAAAGATCCTGATATTTGCAGGGTAACTCAATGACTTTATCCACAGTGGCATCATCCCAGTAATCCCCAATCTTTACAAATTTTGGTTCCACTTTAGTAACAATGTTGACTTTCTTTGTTCTCAATGGCGAGGTGATATCCAGGTTCTCTATTTGCGGACCTTCAACTTTGCCATGCCCTTATCCTTCTGGTATATTAATGTTCCTTGGATCCTCATCATCCTCTTCAACGGTGACATTATAACATTCTAGCGCATGGTGCAACTGGGTGCTCCAATCTGGTTGAACCCATTCCAAAGGTTCTTGTGGTGTTCTGAAGATGATCACCTTAACTTCTTGCAAGGCTTCATCAATTCTCTTGTAGCCCTCCTCAAAGATGAAGGTCAATATGAATCCTTCCATCAATATATCCCACTCTGCAATGCCATGGCGGAGCTCCGTTTCCAGATACCAATTCATAGGAATTATATCAAAGGTATGGAAAAATAAGTGTACGCACTCTGGTTGTGGCTCCGTTCCATAATCTCTAGTCCATTTTTCCAAGTGATCGTGCGAATCATCTCTTCCATCATATTTCTCAGCCATTCTAGTATTAGGATGACTGAACCACAATCTCATGATCCTTTTGTAGTTCGTCATCCATCAAAGCTATCCTTGTGCGTACCCCACCATCGTGCAGGCATAGTGCGTAGTGTCAAATACAATGCTTGTAAGCGATGATCCTCAGGGACTTCACGTTAAAATGCATCCAATAACTTATCCATGTCATTTAATCCATGAAAATAAGGTAAGTTTCTTACCTCTAATGACACACAGCGCAACGATGTTGTCATCATATTGCAACGTAGTGTAGATACTTCATTCATTCGATTCTGCCAATGCTCCAAATCTTCATTTGAATCTGAGGTGCAGGAACTTTCCCGGTCCCATGAAATCCATCCATCTGACATTGGATTGATCTAATCCTGGTCTCACACTATTATTTTATAGATCTGATCTAGTTCATCTTCACTTTCTTCATAGTCACAGATTGGTTTAGTGTAGCGCGACCCTTCTGCAGGGTCCAACGACACTACAACTCGAAGTGATTTCCTTTCAAAGGACATTGTCCTCTTTTTCAGATTGATGACCCCATTCCTGTCAATGGCCCAGTCTAACACTCTCCCACATAGTGCCTTGGTGTTCCACAGTTATAGCAAATAACATGTTCGTGACCTCTACCAGCTCCTCCTCCTCCGCGAGCTCATCCTCTTCCTTGATATCCTCCACGTGCTCCCCCGATGCCTTGATCCAGAGGCCGTGTTTCTTCTTGCATTCAGCACATAGGTTTTCTTTCCATCATCAGTTCATAGCTAGAATAGTGGCACTCATCATGGCCCACAGATTTACAAAAGTCACAGAACAACTGATGCTGTGTCTGAACGAACTTTTGAAGAAAATGACAATTATCTGTTGTGTGTTTTCCAGCCACTTGACAAATAGCGCACCATAGCACAATGCCCATGCTCAGCCCTATTAGGGCTTCTGGCTTCAGGGGGATAGTCCCCCTCTTGTAATATAATTTGTGAATGCAGGGCAGTGGTCTTTATCATGCCCCTGGTTCTTGCAGTTTAGACACCAGACTTCTGCACGCACCTCTGGTTTAGTCTCCTTGTCTTTCTTCAAGCTCTACAATTCCAAGCATAGGCTCTGCAACTGGGAGTGAATCTGTTGTACCCCTGAGGTCATGTCCTTAGTAGGGGTCACATGCAATCTCATCGTGATTTCCAGGGCTTCTACCTGAGTTCCTATCTTCTGTTGCGACAAAGCAATTCTCAAGTGGGGAATGTTATAGATCTATTTGGGCACATCAAATCCCAACATCCAGATCAATGTTTTAGGGCTCATCAAACCCTGATTTTAGTTGCTACATGCCCTAAAAAAGTCACCCTTTGAATGCCTCCTTCCCAGAAAGTTTCATGACCTAAGAAATACAGAAATGGTCTCTAAAGGGACCAACGCAGGTAGATACACTGCCAAGTTGCTCTGCAGTGTAGGTAGATACACTGTCAGGGTGCTTTGCAGAGCACCTAAGCCCTCTTTAGACTGCGCTGGGTGAATTTGAGCGAGATTCAATTGGGGTTTGGGGAATATTCCTATCTCTTGGAGTCATCTAGAAGTTTCCCTGAATTATCAACTCCTATGAGCTCGAAAATAGATGAGGAATGAGTTAAGGATCATCTTATCCTCTCATCCCTTCCTCTATGGATCTAATTCTAAGTATGGAAGGCCTTTCAATGTCACCATTTATGACAAAACATCCTTCATCCTCCTATAAATTGACCACTCATCTAAGTGATCAGGGGTTGGCTGGATTATGTTGAATTTTAAGGAGATAATGCTGCTATGAGACTTGACTTTGGAGCAAATGATGTGATGCCACAATCTTGTCTCGCTTTTGATGTGATGTGGATGGGATCCAAGCTGGAGGAATGACTTTGAATCAGACACTGATGGTTGTAATTCCTTCTTCTAGCTAATAAAGTGTTTGAACCTTTTTCCATATTTGTGTTCTTTCATAATGCTTATATGTATGAATTTCTTCTGATTCCTTTCATTTATATTCAATGGGTCGTATGCTTTGATTGGTTTTCGTCTTCTATTGTGTTGACAGGGTACTTTTCAAGTGGTTTAAGTACGGGAAGGAGCGAATTAATCAATACAAGGGAGATGAGAGGAAAGCAGAACTACAGGTAGGCCTTCTATCCTCTCTTCTTATCTATTGCTTATAGAGAAAGTCTAAAACACTTCAAACTATTATTCTAGGCACAACTACTTTTCTAGTGAATTAGTATTTATCCATAGATGCTAAATTTTCCAAAAAAAATTGGAAACCATACTGGGGAAGAATCCTCTTTCCTAGTAGCTTATCCACCTCCTAATACATCCTTGTAGACTCTATTTGTGTTCATAGATTGTAATTCAACTTTTTACATTGAAAAATTGGTCAAAACTGTGTCAAAGTGCCTTCTTGAAATGGCTTACTGTGACCAGCGCAAGCTTGTGAGAGACAGTGCGCTGCAGAGCATCCCTAGCTTAGGGATAGTGCTTTGAAGCACACTGTCTCCTACTTTGGCCTCCTAGGTTCAATTTCCCACCTTTGGAAAGAGTTTTTGCCAACTTTTCTCTGTTTGTTTGCTTGCTGATTGATCAATGAATTTCATGTCTCAGAGAACAAATTTTTATCTCCTTTGCCAAAACTACTTTGATTTGATTGATTACTATTTCTTTAATGTTTTCTTTGTCATTATCAACTATAGTCAAAATTAGAATATAGTTGATTAATCTTCATTCGAAATAAAGTGTCGTAAAGTATTCTCTTCCTTCAAATTAGAACTATCATAAAAGTCTTTGTTCTTATGAAAGATTGATTGATTGTATGTTCATATTTCTTTTTGTCCATCATAACATTAAGAGATTCGAAAATAAAAACTTGTATCATTCATATTGTAGTTTGTGAATGCTTGAAAGGAATAGCTAGGGAAATTGCATTAGATGTGCTCTTTTCTCTTTGTTAAAAATCTTATTGCTCTATCCATACTAGCTAAGGATTTTCATTGTTAAATTGAATGGAAAGAATGCTTATCATATTAGTTGCATTTTAGGAATTGCATACATACATCATGTGGTGAACCTTGAAAGGAAAATTATAAAGAATATCAACTTAAAATTTATCTGAATTTACCTAATGGAGCATTGTTACTTAACGAAAAACATTTAGAGGTCTAGGCTAGAGACGTGTTCCGACATCGTAAAACAAAGCAGCTGTTGCTAACTTGTATACAATACATCCCGAGTGTGATACCTCATTCCACGTACATGAGTATATCGTAGATTTTCCACGTACCTTCTGGTATATAGGGTGGTGTTACAATACGTAAAGTATATGGGAATGCTCTCACTATGCAGTTTTGCATTAGACAATGCTTATACCGATTGGGCCTCCATGTACTTTCGGGTATATATGGGAGGACAATGCTAGGTTTCTCTCCATCCTTAGGTAATCGAGTCGGCCGCCTTGTACACTATGATACACCAAACATAGCATTTGGGGAGATTTCCTACCCGTACTTCTTGGTTCGCCAGGAGGTATTCTGCAGTTCACAGTTGCTTGGTAAACCTTTTTCCTAGATTATCCCTATTTTGTTTTGTTAGGTTACTTTGATTAAAATAAATTTAATTGGCCATGTATAACATCCGCCATGCTCGCTCCTTATTTGATCTTAGGTTGAAACATATGGTGACAAATCCGGAGTCCACCGATCAAGGAATTCCTTTCAATGGGAATCGTAGTCCTTGTCCTCCTTTTGGAAATATTGGTGCTCCATATATGGCTACATTTTCCCTTTCGGGATTTACCATTGGCTTTCCAGTATGGTTGTTTCCAACCTCCATGGTTCAAAATGTTGTTATTTCTCCGCAATCGAGTACACCTCCAGCTGGACAAAATCAACCTTGAGTTGATCCTAAAGTTGACCCTTTGCCTTCTTCTTCAGTTGTTTCTTCCTCCCCTTCTTCCTCTTCACCTGGTGAAAGTATTGGTACTAGTAACCAGGTGGCTAAGAAGAAGAAGAATGGGAAGAAGAAGAACAAGAAGCAAATTCAGTAGAGGGACAACCAAGCAACCATTGCTTTGAATGCAACATCTGATGAGAAACTGTCCATCAAGCCTCACAAAGTTCGATATCCATGCAAACTTTGTGTGGGGGACCATCTTCTTTGAAATTGTCTTGATATTCCTCAGATCTTAAAAGAATGGTCTTCTCATTCACATCATCTTGTGTCATCAACTTCTGGAGATAATGTTGGTGACACACCATCAACTAGTGGTAATAACGTTCATGGAAATAAGGGTAAAGTTAAGTTTAATTATAGGTTATGTGAAGGGAATCACCCCATTCACCTTTGTCCCTATCTGGATGAAGCCAAAAGAGTGTTGGATAACCATCCTGCTTCACCACAACGATTTCCATCTGGTTACAGGAAAATCTCGTTAAATCCTTCATTAGTTGATGAATTGAATGACCAAAATTAACCGTCAGTCAAAGCCACTCTCTCTGAAAGTGAATCCTATGAGTCTATACCCAACCCAAACAACAGGTCGAGGTAACAGTTGACCCGATTTCACCTTCAACTAATCGTACCTTTCCTGAAGAGAGTGAATATGATACCACTCAAGTTCTTTTTGTTTCTTCAGATTCCAATGAGCTTGGGGGTAATCTTCCTGTTCCATCAAGATAGGAGGAAAATCCTCCCACTCTAGTAACTCAAGGGGTTAATTCTCTCATTTCTACGGTTCCCCCTCCAGGTAGTCTAGTCACTTCCATTGATTGGAATTAGCTGGCAGGATTTCGTCTTCCTTCTTATTTACCTTTCCAGATCATAGTACAATTTTTTAATATGATTGTATCAAGCACTATTATAGATGAAGGTGCATCTATGAGTATCCTTTCCTCAACTGCTTGGCAAGCGCTCAGCTTGCTACCACTTGTGCCTGTTACTCAGAATTTTTTGGCTTTTAACAGAGGAACAATTCAACCTATTAGATTCGGTCTTTACATCCCTCCATCAGAGATCATTTCTCTTTTTGCATTTCATTTTTAGGTGTCTCGCTTGATTCACTTAGTTGCATTCCGCTAGGACCATACCATAAGCTGACGGGAGGATCTTGTCATTCAAATTACCCCTCATGCCTTATCATTGCTGGCTTAGGTCTGTCCATTAAAATCAAGTTTTAAAATCACTTACAACCCTATTTTAGTCTTTTGATCAACAGAGTCATTTTAGTCACTAGGTCTAGGGTTTCAAAATTACGTCTTCAAAGTGTCCAATAATGCCAGCAGGCTAGAGGGAGGTTTTATTTCACAAAATTTTATTGTCATATGGATGGATTATGACTTTTCATGGATTATGACTTTTCTTCAAAACTATGTTTTGAAGAAAATTTGTCATTTCATTTTTGTAATAAATTGCCATGTAATTTTCAGAAATTTTCAGTTGCTGAAATCTCCAGGCGTAGCCCTAGTCTTCCTTTGTCAAAACATGCCATTATCCCTGCAAAAATCGCCAAAAGATTCATTATTCAAGTAAAAAATAAGAAGGAAATTTGAAAAGGCAAAAGTTGTATTAAATGCAAAAAGTGCCAAAGTTAAAAACATTACAAAATGGGTTATTGAGAAGAAAAAATTTAATCCATCTCTATATAAGATATTTCTCAAGTTATTGATCCATTTTCATCAAGAGACATTTAAGAATCCAAGAGAGGAGTCGATCTTGAATTTTGGAAGGTCGACTGTGTGTTGAAATACAGAGCACGACGCATTGGGATAGGTCACGGCGCACCCATAGAGCGCGACGCATAGAGCCGAAATTCACTGTGTATTTTTCAAAGGGCGCGACGCATCTAGGCTACGCAGCGCACTAGGTTTGAGCGCGGCACATAGAACCTCCAACACCAAAAATCATTGTGGCCTCAATGAAAATCAAACCCATCATGCCATTAGCCATTTTCATTGCTTGAAACATCACTTATTGTGCAAAGAGGTCAAAGGATTTTGATTTGAAGGTTAGAGGAGCAAGTTTCTTGTTTGAAGAACTGAGACTGTGTTTGAAGGGCCGCGTGGCGCATTGGAGGAGGTCGTGGCACACACAGGCCGTGCGGCGCATCGGGCGAAATTCCGCAGTGTAAAATTACACTGTCGCAGCGCATCGGGCGAAATTCCGCAGTGTAAAATTACACTGTCGCGGTGCATCCAGGAGGCGCGGTGCACTGGGTTGGTGCGCGACGCACAGAGCCGATAGGCCAGATTCATATTCCTGCTGTCATCAAAACTCAAACCATGCCATTTCTTTGGATCCAAGTAAGTGTGTGAGCCTTAGTCATTGCTCTTAAATGGTGTTTGCTATGATTTGAAGAGAAGAATATAAGGTTTGAATGGCAAAAACATAAACCTTATCCTTTTGTTGAAGTTGCTCTTTAGGGTTTCAAATGGTGTTTAAAAAAAAACAATCATTTTCATGTTGAATACTCATTGTCACAACATTATACAGTCCCTCTCCTTTTCCCCTACATTCTAAAAGCATTCATATCACTTGTCTCCCATTTTGTTTTCCTATCCCTAACACTACCATTTCTTATCATTACCCCTTTCCCCATATCACTTTCAAAATCCCTAAATTCCCACATCCCTCAAAGTGACTGTTGCACATTTTAAATTTCATTTGGCAAGCTCCATCATCTACTTTTCCCCCTGTCCCATATTCTTCCTCACATTCCCTCATTTTCCTGTGGCACATTGGCATTGAAAACAAATCACATATTTCTCTTTGCCAAACCAAACACCTACTCAACATACACATTGCAACATTATGACATAGACAGATTCATCATATGAGCAAGGCAACGACTCATCCACTGAGCTTAATGTGTCGAGAAGGCCTCGAAAAGGTGGCAGACATGTTAGAGAAGAGCCTACTTCCCTAACTCAATCGCAGGCCTACCCGCTTGCAATGACATGATTTCAGCAAATGTCATGCTTTCAGTATTGTGAGATGATTGCTCAGATCCAACATCATCAGGAGTTAGTTCGCTTGTTTGTTTTACATTTGCATGATATTCATGTTACTCTTGCTGGAGTAAACTTTACCTTGACACCAGAAACCATCTCTCAGGCCACCGCGATACGGAATATAGGGGAAGAGTGGAACAAAGGGCAGCAGCTGGATAGATCATACTATGAACCTTACATCAGGCCTAGCTATTTGAAGCAGCTCAGGAAAGTATTCCCATTTGAGTTTCTGAAGGAATCTTACGCGCCGTTGATGAAACTCATTATCAGATACTTCAGTTGTGAAGGTCGCTTTTCACGCCTCTATTCATACCATATCAGGTTATTGATGCATTTCATGAGAGTGAGGTTCATGAACATTCCATATTTCATGTGTGAAAACATCAAGAGGATGACCACTATTGTGCGGAAGAAAATTCTGGAACAGCAGTACAACAACATTTACCACTATGCGCTCATCAAGATCATTGTTGTGCATCAGCTTGGTTTGCAGGGTATCACATGGGATGATTTTATTTCCCATGATTTTTTCAGAGCTTCACAGGGGTTTCAGAAGTTTTGCATGATATAGGTGGACCTTCTCATTAGTATGAGTGCCATGAGACTGTTAGTGTGCTGGTATTCATCACATATCAGAGGGGCACTAGACATTTGTTTGCAGCAGCAAAGCGAGTGTTATCTCCACCCAGGGTGGAAGGGGCCTTGCTTCCTTCATTAGCACCATAGATACAGGACAAAGGCAAGAGGCCAATGCAGGATGAGGGGCCTTCAGGTGAATGAGAGACTGACTTCATTCTCATTCATGATGATGATACAAATACGGGCCCACAAAGTGCACATCTTAGAGAGATCATCCAGGAGCAGCAAATAGAGATCAAAGCATTATCCATTGACTTGGAGAGGGCTAAGTGGACTATGAAATACTTGGAGCAGAGGCACAAACATCTAGAAGATCAGCAAGCTATCATGGAGTTACAAAACATTCGCGAGAATTGCCAAGCTGAACAAAGGAGGAGGATTGAGCTCACCTCGTTGGAGCAAGAGATTAATGAGGATCGGGAATCTTGGCTCGAAAGAATCAAAATCCACTTGGAGAGAGTGCTGGAAAAGGCCGATAGAGATAAAGCATTGTTGAGGCACATGGTTTTCCATTACAAGGCACGACATATGAGTTCCAAGGCACGAATAAGGAATCTAAAGGCAAAATTGAAGAAGGCGACAAAGAAGCAAAAGAGGAAAAGGGAGCATGATCGTCTTCAAATCTTGGCCGAAGCTTCTTTGGTTGAGCATGGCACTTGATGAGGCACCTTCAGCCCAAATTTCAAGGAATTTGTAGAAACTTTTGTCAATTTTGAATTTTTTGGCTTTAAAAACAGGTTTTTCTGCCCTACGCGTAGCACCACTTGGCGCGCGCTTATAATTGGGAGATCTCCAGGAGGAAAACTTTACATTTTTGGATTTTTAATCAAAATTTATGCATGCTCATGGATTACCTAAGGATTTCATCAAGTTCTGGGTTGCCTACAGGGTCAAAAACACCATAAAAATGACCTCATTGCCCCTATTTTGACACACAGGAAGCAGTCTTGGGAGATTGAGGTTTTGGAGGGGAAAATGACATCCAAATTCAGAAATTCCACTTGGGTTGGAAAGTAGACAGGTAGGGCTTTCCAACAAGCACACTTGGGCTCAATTTGGACTTCAGGAAGTGCCACAAAATCAGCTCCAAAGTGGCGCGACGCATACAGATTTTGGCGCGGTGCATAGAGAATTTTGGCCTGTTTTTCACTCGGCAGCTCAGAATGTGGCCCAGTTTTGATGAGTTTGACTTTTTGATGTAATTATTGATCTATATTGATGTAACTTAATGACTATGATGTAATTTTGGCACATATTTACTTGTTCTAGATGATTCAATCACTAAAAGGTGAAAATTAAATGAATGAATAAGTTCCATAGCATATAGGGGTAAGTTGTTTGACTACCTAGATTTCAGTTCCTTGTTTAGAATTAGTTCAAACAGCTCCTAGAATGATGAGCTCGACCCCTAGAGGCAAGGTAATGGGTTGGGCTAGTCTATATCATGTATTTTCTGAGTCATTTTCAGGGTTGGATACTTGGGATTGCTTAGCACTCTATTGTACATTTCATTTCTGCAATTTTGGCAAAGGAAAGACTAGGGTTTTGCAGCACTTGTTGGGATCCATGTGGCTCTATGTTTTGATGGTGTGTTTCTCTATGTATTTGTAAGTTCATTGATGTTATTGTGTATCCTTTCCCTTCTTTTGTCTTCTGTAATTAAACAAATGAGTAATTAAGGTAGAATTCATGGACCGCTATGCTCTGCCTGGAAATTTTGTTTAATTCTTCATGTTTTCATCTGTTTGAGGAGGAATCTTGAGACCCTCTTGCCCTCCTTGGCTCCTCATCGGTCTGATCCATCCATTCATTCAATCCAAAGCATCAAAACTACCGCCTATCTTGCCCCTACCTGAACTCTGCAAAAATCTGGCCTCATCCCCAGACCCAAAATTTGCCTTTCCCTTTTTCCAACAAAACCCCCAAAAAACTCAAAACAAATCCTTGTAATTCATACCTAGCCTAAAATTAGTTTTATTTCAGTCATCTCAAGCCCCATCGATTATATTTTGTTGAGATTGACCTGGAGAGAGCCCTCTCCTGTCCTCGTAGGGCTAGCTATGAGGCTGAGAGTGGTTTGATGTGGACCTAGAACCTTGTCTTTTTAGCCTGAGGCTTATCTAGGATCTAACACAACCATTATGGATCCTCCCTCAGTTACCTATTAATTTGGGAGGAAAAATCGTTTATCTGAATGTGATGGTAGTCTCAGGCCCTTTAGATTATAATTTACTTCTTGGGCGCGACTATGTTTATGACATGGGAGTTATTGTTTCAACACTCTTTCGAGTGATTTATTTCCTGCATGAAGGTAGAACTATCGTTGTTGACCAGATTTCATTTTCTGGTCCAAACATGGCTCCTAGTCAACCATCTTCCCTAAATGGTCTTTTTGTACCAATGGTATCATCCTTGCCACGGGTTAAGTATGTGGCAACTCATTCCATACCTACATCAACTGACGATCATTTCAGTGTTGTTGTACATCATGTACTAAGGGCATTGGAACCAGATCTATCCTTCATGACCTCTTATGAGTTGTGATCCAAGAATATGAGGATAGTTATTTTACTGTGTCAACCTCGTTAAAAAATGAAACAAGCCAATGAGGATAGTTCTTTTACTGTGTCAACCTCATTAAAAGATGAAATAGGTCCATGAGGATAGTTCTTTTACTATGTCAACCTCATTAAAAAATGAAATAGGCCAATGAGGATAGTTCTTTTATTGTGTCAACCTCATTAAAAAATGAAACAGGTCCATGAGGATAGTTCCTTGTCTTGTGTTGACCTCATTAAAAAAATGAAACAAGGAATATGAGGATAGTTCTTTTACTATGTCAACCTCATTAAAAAATGAAACAAGTCCATGAGGATAGTTCCTTGTCTTGTGTCAACCTCGTTAAAAAATGAAACAAGGAATATGAGGATAGTTCTTTTACTATGTCAACCTCATTAATAAATGAAACAAATCCCATGAGGATAGTTCCTAGTCTTGTGTCAACCTCGTTAAAAAATGAAACAAGGATTATGAGCATAGTTCCTTGTCTTGTGTCAAGCTTGTTAAAAATGAAACAAGGAATCAAAGCAGAGTTCCTTGTCTTGTGTCAAGCTCTTCTAAAATGAAACAAGGTCCCCTGGAGTAAAGTTCCAAGTTGAGTCTTTGAGTATATCTCGTAAAATTGGAGTCAAGTCTTTCACTTGATCTTGTAAATGAACCTTCATTCCATCCACCTGATAGCCACGAGTAGTCTACTTAGGTGAATGTAATGAAGCTTGGGGGGCATGCACCTAGTGGTAAAGTTAAGTTTCCCTGTAAGTTATGTGAAGGGAATCACCCCATTCACCTTTGTCCCTATCTGGACGAAGCCAAAAAGGTGTTGGATAACCGTCCTGCTTCACTGCAACGACTTCCATCTAGTTATAGGAGACTCTCCCTTTCATCATGCTGGAGGCATGTAAACTAAATTCCAAGCATAGTTTTTCGTTTCAAGCTTGTGTAAACATGAAACTAAATACAAGCATAGTTCCTTATGGTTCAAGCTTGTCTTAAAAAAATGAACCCATTTCCATTTTAACCCTTGTGATTTCCATTCTATTAGCCTTTTCTATTAGATGAGTCTTGGTTGTTTCATCCCATCGCCACCATCCCTTTGGCCGATCATACGCTTTCACTTGGTTGTTTTACCCTTTTTGAGGAATAGTTGCAATGAGTGGTCTTATTAGACAACCTCTTCACATAAATCAACATGTTTTGATAAGTTCCAACATCATTGGAACTAGTTGCTACCCTAGAAACCACTCATTCCTCAAAGTTGAGTCTTCTTTAAGCTCTTTTCAGACTCTCTAAATATGAAAAGGTTGCCAAGTGCTTGTCCTTTCCATCTTGTTAACAGATTGGAAATGATATCTCTCTTGTATTATTTTACGTTTTTTTGGACTTGAGAGATTAATTTATGAAAAATAACTTGTAGAGTTTTCTTTTTGTACCTTTTCAAACTCTCTAAACATGAAAAGGACTAAGTTATCTTTGTCGTTAAACTCGTTAAAAACATCAAATAGTGACAAACTTTTCCATCTAGACAAGACCGATTTTCACCTTCGCTAGACTCGTTAAAACATCAAATAGCAATGGATTCATCCGAAGGGTGAAATTATACAACAAGCATATGTTATCCTCCTCATGCTTGATAAAAATAAAGAGGTACTGGTCAGAAATGATTGGGGAAAATGGAAAAAGGGGAAAACCACTTTATGGTAGCAAGTTGCTCTTGAACATGACACTTTCACTCCATCACCTTGACTATCTGGGTTGTGTTATTAGCTTGATGGTTATCACACCGTTGGTCTATCATACCATCCATCACTTTGTTTTGGGTCAATGCTACCGATTCACTTTAGTGTCGCTGACATGTTCAAGAGAAGTCATTCAGTCAAAAGCCATCTTTTGCAATACCATAAACCTTCATTTTCATGACTGCCATTCCTAAACCTTGTGTCGTCAATCAGATTCCATCTCTAAAATCACTACACTCGTTTCGTGTCGTTGATGTGGGATACATCAAGGCCCTATTGCGATGAGTCACTTCTTGTCAACATCAACTCATTATCCAAAAAGTTGACTTAGAAACACCCATTCAGTACCTTGAGGCTTGCATGCATTAATGGCAGGTTTCTTGCTTTCGGAGATAGGCATACATCAGTGGCCTTTGACCAAAAGACTTTGTATGGTGTTCAACATCAAATCATCCATTCACACCATGTAGAATGTACTGCAGTACCTTGAGGATCATTATCATTATCGGTGATTTCTCTCGCATTTGTTAACAACTTACATCATCGATTGGTAATTAGATGTTGTCTTCCCATGTTTGACTTCAGATCACATATTCAAATGGTTAGACTCGTACTTGAGCGAATAGTTGAATGAGATTGAAGACCCTAGATCTAGTTTGATCCATCCAAGCTGCGGTATCAGGAGCACTAAATCATATGTATAATAGCTTTACATTGATAGTCATTCCGATCATGGGTCTATATCTGTAGATGACTATTTATGTACATGTAATGAAAATCTATAAGCTGAGCATGGGTATTCCTTCCCTCAACAATTCATGTAAAATCAAATATCATGATATATGTATTGTAATTGATGCAGGTCACCTTCCACTGTGATACCTCCTCATCACATCGAAAAGCATTTCATTCGACATTGGCATTTTTCTGACTTCATGCTTTAGGGGGCAACTGTTACAGATCTATTTGGGCACATCAAATCCCAACATCTAGATCAGTGTTTTAGGGCTCATCAAACCCTAATTTCAGTTGCTACATGCCCTAAACAAGTCACCCCTTTGAATGCCTCCTTCCCAGAAAGTTTCATGACCTAAGACATCCAGAAATGGTCTCTAAAGGGACCAACGCAGGTAGATACAATGCCAGGGTGCTCTGCAGCACAGTTAGATACACTGTCAAGGTGCTTTGCAAAGCACCTAAGCCCTCTTTAGGTTGCGCTGGGTGAATTTGAATGAAATTCGATTGGGGTTTGGGAAATATTCTTATCTCATGGAGTCATCTAGAAGTTTCCCTAACTTATCAACTCCTATGAGCTCGAAAATGGATGAGGAATGAGTTAAGGATCATCCTATCTGCTCATCCCTTCCTCCATGGAAGTAATTCTAAGTATGGAAGGCCATTCAATGTCACCATTTGTGACAAAACTTCCTTCATCCTCCTATAAATTGACCACTCATCTAAGTGATTAGGGGTTGGTTGGATTATGTTGAATTGTAAGGAGATAATGTTGCTATGAGACTTGAATTTAGAGCAAATGATGTGATGCCACAAGCTTGTCTTGCTTTTGATGTGATGTGGATGGGATTCAAGTTGGAGGAATGACTTTGAATTAGACATTGATGGTTGTAATTCCTTCTTCTATCTAATAAAGTGTTTGAACTTTTTTCCATATTTGTGTTCTTTCATAATGCTTATATGTATGAATTGCTTATGATTCCTTTCATTTATATTTAATGGATTGTATGCTTCGATTAGTTTTCATCTTCTATTGTATTGACAGGGTACTTTTCAAGCGGTTTAAGTATGGGAAGGAATGACAGAATCAATACAAGGACGACGAGAGAAAAGCGGAACTACAGGTAGGCCTTTTATCCTCTCTTCTTATCTATTGCTTATATAGAAAGTCTAAAACACTTTAAATTGTTGTTCTAGGTGCAACTAGTTGTCTAGTGAATTAGTATTTATTTGTAAATGTTAAATTCTCCAAGACAGGGTGTAGGTTTTAACCCCATGTGGAAATTACCTGCATACGAATTCTAAAACACGGAAAATAAACAATGTGAGAGCATAAGACATAAAACACATATAAACAGATATTTTCCCCTGGATCCCAAAACCAAGACTACCAGCTTGATTTTTCATTATGTTCCTTTCAATGTTATAATACATATTTATACATGCCGAAGCATCCAATACCATGGAATGAAAACCATCATGTCCAAAACCATGGACCGAAAACCATCGCGTCCAAAAACATGTGCTAAAATCATGCACAAAACCATAGGTGGGTTCGCCCAACCTAACATAGGTTCCAAAACCAAAAAATTTCAGGGCGTTGCACCAGAACCCATAGAGTGGGGTTACCTGCATCCCTCAAACCCCCTGTGACCCCACCCCACTGTGTGGTCACAGGGGGTTTGAGGGATGCAGGTAACCCCACTCTATGGGGTCTGGGGCAGCGACCTGAAAATTTTTGGTTTTGGAACCTATGTTAGGTTGGGCAGACCCATCTATGGTTTTGTGCATGATTTTCGCACATGTTTTTGGATGTGATGGTCTTCGGTCCATGGTATTGGATGCTTCGGCATGTATAAATATGTATTATAACATTGAAAGGAACATAATGAAAAATCAAGCTGGTAGTCTTGGTTTTGGGATCCAGGGGAAAATATCTGTTTATATGTGTTTTATGTCTTATGCTCTCACATTGTTTATTTTCCGTGTTTTAGAATTCGTATGCATGTAATTTCTGTATGGGGTTAAAACCTACATTTGGTATCATAGCTGTTTTGGCTTCAAGGGGATGCCTTTTTTGCTGAGGGGTTTTTCTTGGGCCTGTGGTAGACCCTATTTAGTGGGAGATCTGAGAGATCAATTTTGGTGGTGAAAGATGATGGCGAGCAGTGGAAAGATAGAGATCGAGAAATTTAATGGTCAGAGTTTTGAGTTGTGGAAACTCAAGATGGTGGATCTGTTGGTGGATAAAGATTAGTGGATCATGGTAGATCTGGGTACTAAACTAACGTGAGTGTCTGATGAACAATGGAAGAAGTTGGATCGGAACACAAAGAGCACAATATGATTGTGTGTCTTAGATTTAGTATTGCTGAATGTATCAGGGGAAGCTATGGCGAAGGCTTTGTGGGACAAGTTAGGTACTTTATACCAATCTAAGTCTCTAGTGAATAAATTGTTCTGATGGAAAAAGCTGTAACCTGAGGATGAAAGATGGAGACTCAGTGACAGAGCATCTGAATGCATTTAATACTATGATAAGTTAGTTAGCATCTGTTGATATTAAAATTTCAGATGAAGATAAGTGCATCAGTTTGTTGTGTTCTCTACCAGATTCATGGGATAGTCTGGTTATTGCAATAGGTAGCAATGCAATTGCCTTGCAGTTTGATGAAATAGTCTCATCCTTGTTGACGGAGGAGATGAGATAGAAAAATATGGAGAGCCAGAATGGTGATTCCTTGTCTGTACGAGGATGGTCCCAGAACATAAATAAAAATAAGTCATTGAGTGGGAGATCTAAATCTCCAGGAAAACCTGTAAAGGCGGTGTGCTGGAAATGCAGAAAGGAAGGGTACTACAAAAGGGACTGTAAATCTAAAGCTCCTGACAAAGGAAAGGGATCTGATGATTCTCCTTCTACAGAAGTGAAAACCACCTTAAATGAAGGTGGTGATGTGTACTTGGCTTCTTCAAGTACACATGTAGATCATGAGACATGGGTGATTGACTCACGTGCATCCTTTCACTTCACTCCCCATATAGAGTGGTTCTGCGCGTATGAGAAATACGATGGTGGTGATGTCTTCTTAGGGGATGATAGGAAGGTTAGAATCATTGGTCACAGAAAAGTAAAGTTGAAGTTTCAAGGTGGAAGGGTTAGAACACTTCCGAGTGTCCTACAAATTCATGCATTGGCCAGAAACCTGATTTCTGTAAGCAAGCTAGATGATGCAGGTGTAAAAAGAGTGTTCGAGAAGGATACCTGCAAGATGGTTTGGGTAGCACTGGTATTGATGTGGGGAGTTCAGATTGGAACTTTGTACAAGCTGCAAGGTAGCACTATTGTTGATGGGTGCAATAGTTCTGTGGTTCCTGAAAGTGGAGTAGAAAATCTAGTGGTCTCTGGAGAGAAGACCATGCTGTGGCGTCAAAGGCTTGGACATATTGGAGAGAAGGGCCTTCGAATACTTCATGGTAAAGGTATGGTAGAAGGTATGAGTAATAGCTCTCTGGATTTTGATTTCTATGAAAATTGTGTATATGGGAAGCAGAATCATGTGAGTTTCCCCTCTGGTGGTAAGAGAACGAAACAGATGTTAGAGCTTGTGCACAATGATGTGTTTGGACCTGTGAAGGTTCCATCACTCGGTAAGTCTGTGTACTATGTATCATTTATAGATGACTTCTCAAGGAATACATGGATATATTTCCTTAAGAAGAAATCTAAAGTCTTTGTCAGGTTTAAAGAATTCAAGGCTTTGGTGTAAAACTAGACAGAGAAGAAGATAAAGGTGCTGAGGATAGATAACGGTGGAGAGTTTTGCAGTAAGGAATTTGAAGAATTCTGTAAGAAGTGTGGTATAGCACGGTAGAAGACTACTCCATATACACCTCAACAAAATGGAGTTATAGAAAGAATGAATAAAACATTGATGGACAGGGCAAGAAACATGCTCAGTGTTGCCGGTTTAGGATAGGAATTCTGGGTAGAGGTGGAGGAGACAACGTGTTATCTGGTCAACAGATCACCTTCATCAGCGTTGGAGGATAAAACTCCACAAGAGGTATGGACTGGTAAGAAACCCTCTCTTTCACATCTAAGGGTATTTGGATGTGATGCATATATACATGTTCCAAAGGAGAAACGAACCAAGTTGGATAGTAAATATAAAAAGTGCATCTTTATTGGGTATAAGGATGGTTTAAAGGGTTATAAGCTTTGGAACCCGGTAATAAGGAAGGTTGTGTACAACCGAGATGTGTTGTTCAGAGAGGTGAAAGATGTTATTAAACATGAATTCCAACCAAAGGAACCTGAGAAAATAGAGTTTGAGCTAAAGGAGGAAGAATCAAACTCTACAGCAGAGGAGGAATCAAAAGATGAAGAGCCACAAACTCCAGGTGTGAGAAGATCAGTTTGAGAAAGAAGGAAACCAAAAAGGTATAGTCCATCTGCTTTCTGTTCAAATTTTTCTTTATCTATTACTGATGATGATCCCAGAATTGTGAAGGAAGCAATAGATTCAAAGGATGGAAAATTCTGGAAAGAGGCCATGGTTGATGAAATGGCATCTTTGCATAAAAATGAGGCTTGGGATCTGGTGGAGTTGCCAGCTGGAAGGAAACCCATTGGCAACAAATGGGTGTTCAAGAAGAATTCAAATGCAAAAGGAAAGGTGGAGAAATACAAAGCTCGGTTGGTAGCAAAAGGTTATTCCCAGGTGTCGTGAATTGATTTTGGTGATATTTTTTTCTCTTGTTGCCAAGGTAACTTCTATTAGATTACTTTTATTTGTTGCTGCTACTTTCGATTTTGAGGTAGAACAAATGGATGGGAAGACAACATTTCTTCACGGGGATTTGGAAGAGGAAATCTACATGAAGCAACCTAAAGGTTTTGCGGTGAAGGGTAAGAAAGAACTGGTATGCAAGTTAAATAAGTCTCTGTATGGGTTAAAATAGTCACCAAGGACGTGGTATCAGAAATTTGATACATTTATATGGGGACTTGGCTTCACCAGAAGCAAAGCAGATCACTGTGTGTATTTTAAATTAATTGGTGACCATGTTATTTATCTAGTCTTGTACGTGGAAGATATGTTGCTGGTTGGAAATGACAAAGAAATTATCCAGGATTTGAAGACCCAATTGTCCTCCAAATTCGACATGAAAGATCTTGGTGATGCAAACTATATTTTGGGCATGGAAATTAAAAGAGATTAGGCAAAGAGGAAGCTCTGGTTAAACCAGAAGAAGTATGTCGAGACAATATTGCATAGATTTAATATGGAGGATAGTAAACCGGTGAAGGTTCCTACTCCTGTAGGTGTAAAGTTATCTGTTGAAAAGTGTCACAAGACACAAGAAGAGGAAGAGGACATATCCTATGTTCCATATGCAAGTGCAGTCGGTAGCCTGATGTATGCAATGGTATGTACTAGACCAGACATTGCACATGCAGTGGGAGTATTGAGCAGGTTTATGTCAAAACCAGGATATGAGCATTGGAGAGCAGTGAAGTGAGTTTTCAGGTATTTGCATGGCATTAGTGATTATGGTTTGTGCTACCAAGGAAGACAGGGATTGGACATAGTGTTGGATATTCGTGGTTTTTTTGATGCAGACTAGGCTGGAGATCTGGATCAGAGAAGATCTACAAGTGGGTATGTGTTTAACCTATTTGGAGGTGCAGTTAGTTGGATCAGTAAGAAACAATCTATAGTGGCACTATCAACTATAGAGGCAAAATACATGGCAGCCACTCATGCAAGCAAGGAAGTAGTTTGGTTGCAAAGATTGTGTTCAAGTATGGGGTTAATACAGGGAGCTATAAGGATAGAATGTGACAACCAAAGTGCAATTTTCTTAGCAAAGAACCCTGCTTACCATTCAAAGACAAGGCACATTGATGTTCAGTATCACTTTGTGAGGGATATGATAGAAAACAAAAAGGTTTTGCTGGTAAAGGTGGACACTTTGAAGAATAATGTAGATGCATTGACAAAATCTATGAGCTCTGAGAAGTTCTCTTGGTGTAGAGAAATAGTGGGCATTTCAAGGTTGGATAAATGACTAAGCTCTCTTGTGGCCCCCTGTGGAAAGAAAACAGCAAGTGGGAGAATGGTATCAGAGCAAAATTTACCTACATCCCTCAAACCACCTGTGACCCCACCCCGCTATGTAATCGACCAAATGAAGGGGGTGCTTTGCCCCCCTTTTAACCCCCTGGTTAACTACATGGGCTAGTCGTGGAAAGAATATAACACAACCCAAGATAGGGAAGAAGCAAAGCTATAAACCATTCGCAATGTTGACCATTTGTGAGCTGCATTTTAGCTTCTCAAATCACACACTTCAACCTTTGATCTAATTCCCAATGTGTCTCATCAAACCTCATTGTGATCTCCTTGAATCCAAATACTGACTATGATTTTGACTTAGGCTTGCTAAACTCCTTGTTTAGAGCTGCCTTAGTATCTGCTAGCGATGCAAGAGGTTGATCAGAACAAAATTTAATATACCAAGTCGGCCCATGATCCTGCAGAGCGGTAACCAACTATGCCTTCTTTATATTATCATCAATAATCTTCTGCGCAGTCCACACAACATCTGCAACAAACCAAAACTGCTTTGTATCCTCACTTCCAATGACTTTGAAAATCGGTAACTTCATCATGTTCACCATGGAGGATGGTGGTGGTGGAGGTGGAGGTGTGGGCAAAGGCATATGTGGTGCAGGTGGAGGTGTTGGCAAAGGCATATGCGGTGGAGGTGGAGGCGGAAGTGGAGTGGATGGGTGATGTGTCCGAGGAAACCCCTGAGTGATTAGCTAAACAACGCTTCACATCGGAGTTCGTTCCACCCCTTTGTCGTCACTCACAAGGGGGTCTAATCTAAGGACTATACTCGGTCCTGATCCTTCACGATTTCTAAAGATCCACCCACTTCACATAGATCCGAACATCAAGGCAATGACATAACCCGTTTTTTCACACAACAAAATCTTAATCCAGGTATTCAAAGATCTTAAATACTTACCTCGTGGTCCCTTAAAAAACATTTGATTCACTTTGTTGTAGCTGACTAAAGTATCAACTGTGAAATCTGTAACAAATTCTCCTATAATTCGATCGAGCCAGTGATCAACAACCCGCACGATCTTATCTTCATAAGCTTCCAATCTTCACACTAACTCTAGAGTCCACACTATTGGATTGTCAAGCTTCCAATCTTCACACTAACTCTAGAGTCCATACTATTGGACTGTCAAGCTTCCATCTCCCTTGGTCGTCTGCCAACTTAGATAACCACTCGTATAATTTGATCAGGAAGGCGTAGAAGAAAATTTCGTGAATTTCTATATACAAATATCTATCCAACCACTACTCCTTTGACAAGCACGGATTCTTGTTTTCCTACGCTACGGATTCTTGAATCTTCTTGTGCAACCACTTTTCAATTTCCTTCTTGGTCGAATTCCAGTGATGCAACATCACACATCTCCTTAAGCAGATCTCGGCCCTGGCAACAAAATAATTTGTTGGCTTATGTGGTACTGACCCAAGTTCAGAGTTAATTGCGCCAAACAAAACCCTACAGTACCGGCCCTTTCAGCAACATCCCGCCTAGAGTAGGATAAAGTCTCACCCAAAGTTGTATAGTGGGATGCTGGAACCAATTTTTTTCATCCAAAGATCGGTGTGATGTCTTTTAGTGCCCTAGACCTGCCTCTGAGTAGATCTATAAGCCCCTAGGTCTCGGTACTGGAACTCCCTTTAAACAACATCTAGACCTTTGCAAAGGTCTACGATTGGTCTTTGCGAACCCTTAATAGTCAAATCATCCACTTACGTGCATCAGAAAATAACCCTAGATCTGAGCTCATGCATACTACTTCATTATTTAATAAACATAATAGAATGTATCACAATCTTGGTGAAAGTACTTAACATACATTGCGTACAGTTATTCAGACTTATTCCATAGAGTCGAGCATTATTAGGTCGATATTTCATAAATACATTATTCATCCACAACATATATCACAAGCATAAATAAATAGAGATGAACAGATATACACAAGAATTCATCAATAATCTTCTTTATTGATCTTCAGTTCAGGTTTAAAGACTCAAAACTACCCTGCGCACTCAACTGCGGGGGTCTGCGCACTTAGCTGCAGAATCTACCTACGCCTATACACACTAAGCTGTAGAGCCTTTCTCTCCTATTTGACCCACTCTCTGCGCTATCTTCTATTGACCCATTACTAACATCATCTTCATTATCTTATGCCTTAGACTCTCTAAGACACACCTATTTACAATCCCATGGTTTGTGAACCATGGGTGGATCTCAAAGCCGACTTAACTTTACATAAACAAGGGGATAAAATCCCTTTTATTCCTAACCATCTACATGCTCTACATCCACAAATTGCAAAGACTTTACATTATTTACAAAAAATAAATCAAAACTTGGGTTACTTTAACCCTAAAATTGACCCCGGGGACCCCATCCTGACACATATAAATATGAAACTATTCAAAAGTTTTCCTTGAAGTAGTGCTTGATTTATGCCCTAATGACTTCATTGTTTAAGAATTTAGACTCATCATTTTTGTAGGTAGGGTTTTCTATCTGTTTAGTCAATTCCTTGCATTTGACTTTTGGAATTTCTGACATTTAGCTTTATTTTTTCCGGTTTTCCCAACAAAAGTAATTTATGTCCCAAGTGTTAAGAATAAGAAAAATCCCCATAGATTTTGAAGTTATCCTAGAAGGTCAAATTCTAAGTTTGTATTTTTTTGTTTTCTTCATCTATTCTTTATGGAAAAGGAGGTGTTAAAGGTGGGCTGGGAATATAAATCTCCTTTTCTTTTATTTCATCACCCTCATTGGGTTCAGTGATTATAGGAGGAGCGGTTGTAATAACCCTTCTGACCTCAGATTTATGCCTTGCGGACCACCTTTAGTGTGCATTACAATATCTCTATCAATCTTTGGACCAAGAGAAGGAAACTGACCTTTAAAAACAATAACAGTAAAAAGTACATAATAAGCTTCAGGACTGAATTTGAAAGAATTAATGATATGGGTAGCTGCAACCTATTGGTTTTGCATGGCTGTTGGCATATTGTGACCATGGTTTACTTCCAATAGAAGATTTTCTCCTATGAACTCAACCAGTATCGAAGTAAATCAGTTTAGAAACTTATTCGAAAGAATATATATTATAAACCAGAGGCCACTATAAATTGCATACCAACGTTTTATGGATTTGTTGCCATATACAGGTTGAATGAAAATTATAGGGATTTATTGAACCACCCAACATAATATCGACTCTCAAGTTTTAAGTAGATATCATTTAAGTTAATTCAACATCATTTTTCCTTGATCTCTTTCTTGAGTAAGCAAACTGTAGATCTATGTAAGCTTAGATCAAGTAGTATCAACAATATTCTTAGTTGGGTAGCATATGAATTTTCTCCTACAAATGATAACTTCGGGAAGGGATAGGATTACATTCTACAACAAACTATGAAGGCTTTGGGATTTTTAAGATTTGAGGGAAAAAATTGTTTTAGAGGACAATACCCATACGTTTCCTCCATTGGGTCTATCATACGAGAGTCTGAAGGTGTTTATTAGTCCTCATATGAATGAAGATGTGATACTTATTCTTCTTGTGTTGCTTTGCATAGTCATATGTCTTGCAAGGCTATTTTGCATCGTTCTGTGGCACAACATTTGGCGGTCACAAAATAATTTTATGGCCACCAGACTCGCTAATACTAGCATGACGGATAAATCCATAAAAGCACTCCCCTATGTGATCTATGGATAATCGATGCCATAGCTTGCAACAGAGTGCCTCTCTGATTGGTGGAATTCGAGGAGGGTGAAGTTGTTAGGGTCTTGCCGTGGTGCAACCATGGGTTCCATATGAAATGTGTAGACAAATGGTTTCAATCTCACTCTTCATGCCCTACTTGTAGGCATTATCTTTTGGATCCTGGTTGTAAAAAACCAGCAAAACAGACACAGCCCAACAAATCGGATGCCCGTGTGATTCATCAATTGAGACCAGTGCAAGAATCATTCGAGCTCATGGACATAGAGTGTGGGGGGTAAGCAATAAAAATGTCCTTATGGAAGGAAATACTTAATTGACCAAATTGTTTGATGACGATATCATATACCTGTGATCATGAATTTCCACTGTGATCGAACTAATCTCCAGGTACCCACTGTATAAATTAAATTAAGATGGAATACTTTTAGATAGAAAAATGATCACATTAAATCATCAGCTTCTTGAATCATGATGACTTGGTCGGTGGAATATGTGTTTCTCTCTATGTATGTCCAAAGTAATATAACCATCACAGAAAATCCCAATAAATAGAAGAACATCCCCATCAAAGTAAGGAAAATCAAATAAGGAAGAAGTCCCATAGAAAGAGATGAAGCATGCAAAAAGAGATGATTCATGTTTTCCCTGGAGAAACACCTTTACATTCAAAGTTGGAGAATGTGCATGGTGGATGTAAAGCCAATGGTATCCCTTCATATGTGACACCTCACAAACCTACGCCAGAGCCAAGATGTTGGTCAGGGGATCTCCTCCAAAAGTAAAGACAACAAACAAAATATGGGTGGACATAGGAACATAACTAATAACCAGTCTATCGGTCAGGTTTCTGATAACAAAGGACTCTACGAAAACATTATAGCATATTGCTTAAGCTAATGTAAAGATTTTTAAGAGGCTTGAAATAAAAACTGGACCTAGAAAGTTATAAAAGTCTCACCTTCCTAGTATAAGATACAAACTATTATTAACACCAGAAAATAAAAATACAGCCACAACGAAGAGTACTTTAAACATCGTCAGAACTAAGAGATTCTAGAACCGTATAAGTTTGGATAATACCTTGATCCTTGCACTTTGTATACACTTCATTTAGCTCAGTATCATTATAATTAGCAAAATAAAATTACAATAGAAAGGTATGCTCTATCACCAAGTTATATGGCATTTTCATGAGAGGAATCCTTACCTACTAATGTAGTTAAATTTAACTTAATTTAAAATTAATGTCCAGTGCAGACCATGGGACTGGAACCCAAAGGAGTACATTTCTCCTTTAGGCTTATAGTGAGCAAGTGGTAAGGCAACTCTAGGCTTATAGTGACTGAGTGCTAAGGGAACTCCATGGATTACAAAGAAGCAATAAATCACGACCTCAGATCAAAAAAGGCCCTTTTATCCCAATAAAAGGATCATAACCATCAAATAAAAGCCTAATAAAAGGAAGAACATCCCCATAAAAATAAGGAAAATGAAATAAGAAAGAAGTCCCAAGAAAGAGTTGAAGCATGCAGAAAGAGACAATTCATGTTTTGCCCTAGAGAAACACCTTTACATTCAAAGCTGGAAAATATGCATGGTGGATGTAAAGCCAATGATATCCCTTCATATGTGACACCTCACAGACCTACCCCAGAGCCAAGATGTTGGTCAGGCTCCAGTGTTTTAGAATTTTGTAAGATCAATCTAAAGGCCATTCTGCACAAAAATAAATTAAGATGTAAGATTTTTCCCTCCTAATGAATTTGTTAAGCCTGTAGTCAGAATAAATATTTCTATTCTTAGCAATAATTTTGAAGTATATCGTTTAAGTCCCCCAAGACAGGTGCTCATATTAGCCATTTGTCTCAACCATTACGAGAACATGTTGATGAGATGTCTGATGCATTAAAAGTTAGGGTTTGATGGAAAGTTGAGGTCACTCTAGGTTTAAATTCAACAACATTCTCTGGGTTCAATGTTGATATCTACTCCTTAGACTATTCAAATTTGCTGCCTCTACGAAATCTCTTCACAAATGTATTGAACTCTATTTCTAGATTCTCTATGATGAGATCTCATAGTGGGTTCATACAACGTTTCCGAAAATATTGTTGCAAATGATTTAAAATTAACATCAATTGATGGCACAGAGACATATCATACTAGGAATCCATAACTCTTAAAACCTCATCCCACAAGAAATATTTTTTTTTTCCAAATTAAGTTGCACAAGACTACATCAAATATGACACCTTATTGTTTCACATCTTTTTGGTGTTTTATTCTTTCAATTTTTGGATTAGCAGAATTTCAGATAAGGTATTTGCAGAACTTCAGATAAGGTTTTTTGGTGATTGTGGCATCTACAAAAAGATAATTCAGATGAGTTGAGGACCCACAATTGGAAAATCCAGTGCCTGCACTTGCCCTATAGACATATCGTTGAAAACTGAATCATTTCAAATGCCCTTCACTCTCACTGCCTTCATCAATATTAAATGTTAGTCTGAAATGAATCTTATTGTATTAAGGTTATAGTTTCATTGAACAGATGATGAGATTATTTAAAGTTGGATTATAAATAAATAAATTCATCTAAATTGTTTAAAAATAAGAAACAATAAACCTTAGAATAATATATGAAAACATGTTCACATACACAACAAAAACTGCATGGATAATAGATAACCTCTATATGACAATACTATTATTTACAAAATATCCATATTATTGCAACTATGACTCATTATCACCCACCACCTTGCTTTCAAAAATGTCCATTCACATGTTGTTCTTCTTCCACACTTTATACCTTATGACGTTTCTTTTGCAACATCTAATATAACTAATTTTAACACTTAAAATTTAGAATTAAGATGTTTTTAATATTTTAAAATTTATTTTACTATAATTTAATCTCTATTTGAATGGTATAAACTAATGCAGTTGTCTATAATGTGACTTTTTGGAAGCCTTTCCAGTGGGTTTTTCCAGTCAAAATCCGGCAACAATTTTAGGTTTTTTGAGTAATACTGACCAGGGTTTTTTGACTGAGCTCGAGGAGGTCCCTGCGCATGCCCTGTGCAGCCCTGGACCTCGCCCTCGGCCTCCCTGCGTTGCATGTAGTGGTTGGCCCCTGCGCGTTCATCTTGGAGAGCCTTGTGCAGCCAATCAGACTGCTCACTCTGACCGCCTCAAGATCGGATCGGCGACCGAGCTCGAGGAGGTCCCTGCATGCCTGTACAGTCTCGTTCTTGGCCTCCCTGTGTTGCATGCAGTGGTTGGCCTCGTGGATCGCCCTGCGTAGTCGATCGGACTCCCATCCTGATACCTGAGCCTCTGCATGCAGCGGTTAATGGATGCTGCTAGGTTTTGACCCCCCAGCTCCTGGGATTTTCAATGGAGGGGTTGGGCTCCCCTCAGTCCCCGCCTCCCCCGCCGAGATTGCCAGCTGAGGCCTTCTCCCAGCTCCTGGATGGCCTCCCAAAGAAGAGGACTTCAGATGCAGTGAAGTTTGTAAAAAAATTAGATGAAATCCCGGTGATCTCTCTTCCTCCTGAAACCCCAATCCAAGTCGCATTGTCGTTAGCTGAGCGGGCTCTCATCGGCCAGTTTACGAGTTTATGGCCATCTCCAAAATCCACCGAGAGCTGGGTTAATAGAAACTGGGCGCCGCTTATCAAAGAAAATGTCACCTCATACTTTCTGGGAAGGGGATTTTTCCTATTCGAATTCACATCAAAAGAAGACAAGGAGCTGATCTTCCAAAATGACCCCTATTTCATGGGTCCTCATGGATTGTACCTAAACAATTGGACCCCGGACTTTGATCTGACAGTCGACGTGCCCAAAGCAGTCCCGGTATGGGTCAGGCTCCCAAATCTCCCGGTTCACTGTTGGAACTGGGACTCATTGAGACATATTGGAAACGCCCTGGGGAAATTCATAGACCGAGCTAACAACAAAGATCAATATGACTGCGCCAGGATTTGCGTAGAGGTGGATCTGGAGGAAGGATTACTGGAGGCCGTTACCTTAAAGGTCGGAAGTTGGATGCACCTTCAGAAATTGGATTATGAATAGCTGCCCTTCAAATGTCGGAAATGCCATGTCTATGGGCATTTCGCTAGAGATTTCCCTTCCATCAATGAGATAGTGCAAGGGAAGGAGGACGGATGGAACCAAGTCAAGAGATCCAAAGCTCACCCTAAGAATCAGAAATCGGGAGGCCCTTCTGGCAAAGGGAACCATCAGAATACTGCCCACCAGATTCCAACCAAGACTGCGTCAGAAAACAAATTCGACCCTCTGAGTTCGCAAACAGAGGGCACCCAGGAGATCGAGATCCAAAAAGAAACAGAAATGGTCCAGGAGACTGAAGTCCATAAATCAGCTCCTCCAGAAAAAGGTAACCCCTCTCCCTCCATCAAAGATCTCAACGGCAAGAATCTAGTAGGGGAGGAAGAAGAACCTGAAACTGAAGAATCAGAAGAGGAAGGGGAAATAGGTGAGTCTCAAACCTCAGTAAGAAGATCTACCAGAGGACGGAAAACAGACAAAGAAAAAAGGGAGCATGAGACCTACAGAGAAAAACTACAGGGCAGCCAACCAACATTGGAAAAACTGTTGGCACCAAAGTCAAAGATGTTGAAAAGTCAGATCCAAGGCTCCAAGGGAGCCCATCAGAAACAAAAATAATGAAGATTATCTCCTGGAACTATAGAGGTATGGGGAGCAAAACTAAGGAAGAAGCAATCAGAAATTTAATCAGAACAGAAACCCCAGACATTCTTCTGGTCTAGGAGACAAAGTTGGAAGACACTGTCTTCATCCAATCAAGTAAGAAAATCTGGTATAAAAGTGAAGCAATAGCAATCTCTGCCCGGGGAGCCTCGGGAGGAATTGGCACTGTATGGAATATGAGTAAATTTGCAGTCCTATTTGAGGTCAGAAATTCCCACTGGTTACTACTGAAAATGCATAATTTAGTCACCAAGGAAATTTTTTGTCTTTTTAATGTTTACTCTCCCATAATCGCTAGGGATTTTTTTTTTTTGGGATTCCATAAGACAACAAGCTGATTTGGTAAACATGGAGAATATCATATGTTGGCATTATGATACAAGTGTTGTCCTTGATGGCAACTCACTCAGAGACAGGTACAAGTGATGGCAACTTGATCAGAGGGCAGATCTCAGTACAACAGGACAAGAAAGAGATATACGCAGGTTCATTAAGGAAAACCAACGTGTACATGTAGGTTGGCTTCAGTAAAAGCGCGTACGTGTGAAAAGTACCTTTGGTTCCGTGGCGGTTAGTCCTTGGAAGTTGTGCCTATGGTTTTGGACCATGGTGTCTCGATGGGCGTGTCGATCCCTAGTTTTGAAGTTGATGGTATTGTGTTACTATGGTTTTGGTCCGTGGTATTGTGAAGTGCCTAAGGCTATATAAGGAGAAGATCATTAGGCAAAGAGTGGAAGCAATGTGTGTCTGATGAAGTGAGAAGATCTGGTATTGCTGGTTAACTGTTCGGGATGCTTGGCAAGGGTCGGATCTGACAGCGAAGGTATAAGTAATTATTTCTAGATCTGCACGCGGGTTGCCTTTGGAGAAAGTGCGTATACACGCGGTTTTGGTATATCGAAGTAGCGTATGCATAATAAGATTTGATATTTCAAGTTGCTGTTGATTCTGGTGGTTGTTGCAGAGTTCTGGGCTCTGGTTTGTGTTCTGTGTTCTTGATGACAGGGTTTTAGTGATTCAGTATTGGGTGATCTAGAGAATTGTGATGCAAGTATAAGTTGATGATTGTATTGCAACAGTGTTTGTTTTATACTCATGGATCCAGTCTGAAAATTGATGAAACGTGGTCCCTGTAGGAAAGAAGGTTGTAGCCTTCTGTAGGGTCAGCAGCTACGTACTAGTAAATGGATCGGCTAGTACAAGAGCTGAGGGGGTTGTAGCTCCCTTCCAAAAGCAGTTGGAAAACGAGAGAGGGTTGTAGCCCTCTGTAGGTTGTAGCCTGCGTACTGGTATAAGACTTGCACCAGTACAAAAGATTGTAAACTGAAGTTTCTTATTAAAGAAAGAAAGAGACGACTTGCAGCAGGTGGTTTTCACCCACATTGGGTTTCCACCTTATATCATGGTGTTCATGTGTGTGGCTTTTATGTGATGATTTGTTCTGTTATACTGCACCTGTTTACTGTCAATGTGGTTAATAATGTTCTGATGCATTTACTGAAGATAAGCTAATTGAATCATAAGATTTCTGGATATACGCTAGTTGCTTTAGACACAGTAGCGTGTACACGCTGGTTCACTTAACTGAAGTAGCGTATATGTTTCTGAGCATGAAATTCGAAAAGTTTTATTGATCTGATAATACTGATTCACCCCCCCTCTCAGTATTATTTCCAACATCATAATAGTTGGAGATCTCAATCTCACTCTCCATTCTTCCGAAAAAATGGGAGGCAGCATAGTACGAGATCCAACAAGGGAATAGGCGGAGCACATCTTGTAGGATTAGGACATGCTGGATATCAAACCCTCTTCCGGTAAGTACTCTTGGTCAAATAAAAGATTAGGCCTAGGCCATATAGCTGCCAGGCTAGATAGATTCTTTATTCAAAGTTCCTTTTTGCTGCTAGGCCTAGAACCACGAATGCTCATCCTTCCTAATAGCATTTCGGACCATAAGCCCATTAAACTTGAGCTTCTAACCCATCTGGATATGGTCCCTATCCCTTTCCACTTCAGCTCGCTTTGGATTAAGGAGCCAGCCTTCATGCAAATTTTCAAGGACAGTTGGAACCAGGCGGTCAAAGGCTCGCCTTTCTATATATGGGAAGAAAAGCTTAGAATATTAAAAGGGGATCTCAAAAGATGGGCAAAAACTCTGTCTAATCCGACCACAGACAGAAAATCCTTGAAAATCTTGTTGGATTCCCACCAAAAGAGCATGGAGAAGGGCACTATTACTAAGGAGGAGATTGATTAGGAATGTCACTTGCAGCAAAGCTATCACAAGGCCTGCCTAGCTG
The DNA here is from genome assembly GCA_031772625.1 of Pinus tabuliformis. NCBI lineage: Eukaryota > Viridiplantae > Streptophyta > Pinopsida > Pinales > Pinaceae > Pinus > Pinus tabuliformis. The sequence goes on from CM062817.1 coordinate 1,637,985,223, forward strand.
AAGAAGAATTCTGGAGGCTGAAATCCCGCAATCTCTGGCTCAAAGCTGGGGATAGGAATACTGCCTTTTTTCACAAACAAACCCTGGTAAGGAAATGCTATAACTCTATTTATGAGATCAAAGCAGATAATGTCATTCATAAAGATTTTGAATATATAAAGAAAACAATGTTTTTACACTTCCAAAGCTTGTATAGTGAGGACAAGGATCTGAATCAAAACTCAGATTTGCTAGATGTTGTACCCTCTATAATAAATCAACAAACAAAGGAATCTTTTGAGGCCAAAATCACCAAAGAGGAAGTGGAAAAATCCCTTTTTGATATGGATCTGGATAAGGCCCCGGGGCCGGATGGCTTCACAGCTAGATTTCTCCAAGTTTGCTGGCTGATTATAGAAAAGGACTTGCTCAGAATGGTGCAAAAATCTCAGAACATCCAGAAGATAGGAGGCAGCACAAATTCTGCTTTCTTAGCCCTTATTCCCAAGGAAAAAGGCGCCAACACCTTCAAGAGATTTCGCCCGATTTCTCTATGTAACATCAGATACAAATTAATTACCAGAATAATAGCAAATCGATTGAAGCCAATCCTTCACAAAATAATCCCTGAGAATCAAGGAGGCTTCATTCAAGGAAGGAAAATCATGGATAATTACCTTCTCGTCCAGGAGGCAATTCATTCAAGTCTTCTCTGTAAAGAGAAAGGTACGACAATCAAACTCGACTTAGCCAATGCATTTGATAGAGTAAATCATAGTTTTTTGTTAAATGTTATGAATAAATTTGGGTTTGGAGAAAAGTTCATTAAATGGATATGGGCATGCATCTCGAAGCCATGGATCGCCCCATTAGTGAATGGAAGAGCCACGAATTTCTTCAAAGCTTCGAGAGGACTAAGGCAGGGGTGCCCTCTATCCCCTCTGCTTTTTGTCATCCAAGCTGCCGTCCTCAGTTTCCTGCTAAACAAAAAAATGCAAGATCAAGATATTAACTGATTGTGCATCGCAAGAGGGGAAAAAAACATAAACCATGCACTGTTCGCGGACGACACCCTACTTCTGGGCCCTGCCACGCTCTCCTCTGCATCAAAATTCAAAGGGGTTTTAGATGACCTCAACAAGGCTACAGGTTGTGCTGTAAATAAGAGAAAATGTCATATATACAGTTGGAACATTACACCAAGGGCATTGTCTGATATCTCAAGAGGCTTGGGCTTTGCAGCCTCTTCTTCTTGGGCATCGTTCAAATACTTGGGACTACCTGTGCACAACAAAAAACTATCATGCAAACACTGGCTTCCACAGTTGGAAAAATTCAAATAAAAAATCCAAGCCTGGGGCTACACTTGGTTAAACACTGCTGGGAAATCAGTTTTAATCAAATCAGTGTTACACAGTCTCCCACTATTCCAGTTCATTGCCCTCCTTGCTCTGGTAACCATCATCAAAAAAATGGAAGAATTCATTAGGAGATTCTTTTGGTAGGGAGGAAAAAATAATGGAAAAAAAATTCCTCTTATTAGCTGGGAAATCATAACCAAGCCGCTGTGGGAGGGGGGTTTAAAATTCAAAATACTCTGCTAGCAGAACGTGGCAATGGCAGCAAAGATCCTTTGGAAAATCACTGCTCCCAACCCGGGATGGGCTCAAATAGCAATATGGAAGAAATACTTCAGGGCCCCCCGCACCGGGTGTTTAGAAAACGTCATTCAAATGCCCAATTCGACCTTCCTGAAGCTCCACGCTAAAGCTGCTCATCTAATAACTGATCACTCATTCTGGATTCCAGGTAGCGGTAAAAAGGTTAAGATCTGGAGTGATCGTATTATGAATAAAGAGCCGATTGAATCCAGAGTCACCCTGAACTCGTTGCGTAGCTGGATGGACAGTAACTCACTGCGCACGGTGTGGGACATTTCTAAGTGGCACAATGGTTCCTGGGCAGGCTGGATACAATTTGACGGACCGGTGCAGCTGGCAAAAGACTGGGACACGCTCCTGGACTGTCTTCATGGAATGGCGCCCATCAACAGGAGAACAAGAGACCAGAAGGGATGGGGCACGAGTGTCAAAGGATATACAGTTGACCGGGGGTATAATAAACTAAATGAGATCCCTTACGCTCCACCTGATCCAGCTCCATGGCGTGGCGTTTGGTGTATTCCCTCTCTGCCGAAGATTGATTTCTTCGCATGGCAGCTCTGCCACACCAAAATCCTCACATTCGATATTCTCCAGAAAAAAGGAATTTACGGACCCTCCATCTGCCAGCTGTGCAGAGAAAGCGCTGAGACAGTGGTTCATTTGTTCCTCGAGTGTTCATTCTCCAAGCAAGTCTGGTCCTCCCTCAGTCCACATCCAAGTCTCCAGCTCCCCGACACCACGACAGGCCTCTTCTCTACTTGGGCACTCAATTATCCAGGTCCAGCCCCTAAAAACCATGTTATCAGAATAGTGTGGGCAATTCTCCCCAAGATCACAAGTTGGCAGATTTGGCTTGAGCACAGCAGAAGAAATTTCAGGGATACAAAGCACAATCACAGGATTCTAGAAAATAAAATTAAATGTCAAATTAAGGAATGCTTGACGGATACTAAAGATGACTCTAATCTGAGTCAGAAAGACATTGCTTGAGCATTGGATCTCGGCCTCCAAGTCCAGCCAGGAGACAAAAACACCCCAACTATTAAACACTGGTAGATAAGGAAGTCTGAAAATGATATGCAAATTTGGATCAAAATGCGAGAGACATTCCCTTTTTTTTGATGGGGCAAAAAAGAGTAACCCGATCAAAGCGAGAGCAGGAGGAATCGTTCTAAATCCATCAGGAGAAAAAGTCCATTCCTATGCCTGGGACCTCGGCTATGCCTCCAGCATCCAAGCGGAGGCTTTATCCCTCCTTCAAGGTCTCCAGAGCCTCAAAGAATTAAACATAAAAGATGCCAACATTATAGGAGACTCCCAGATCATCATCAATTCCATGGTTTCCAATTCCCCAGCCTTGGATCTCAAGTTAGCAAGAATGATAACCAGAATTAAAGGCTTGGAAAGCCACTTTCAGAACTTGAGATATTATCATGTGCTGAGAATCCATAACAAAGAGGTGGACAATGAAGCCAATATAGCTGTCCTCCTCCTTGTTGGAACTAAGTTGAAGGACGGAAAATAAAATCGGGAACCCATCCCATAATCTGTTCACTGCCATGTTTTATTGCTGGTTATTAAACAAATTTGTCTGCATCTTCAAGTGGGGGAAAATTACTGATATGGAATTCATGGACTCTTTAGCAATTAGGAATTCTGCAAGCTTCAATTGTACTCTTAGTCTCTGCAGAAAGCAGCAACAAGGCAATGAGCTTCCCAATGTAACATTCCTATCGGCATTCAGGCCAAGATGAATATAATCAACCCATAACCGTTACTGTGAAAAAAAAAATCCGGCAGCAATTTATTGGAATCACAAGTTTGATAGCTAGTTTCTGCACAATCAAAGCGTTCCAAGGGTTTTTCAGGGTGCTGAATCCAAATATGCAGTTAAAAAACCATTTTAAATAATACAAATCAAGATTTAACCTCAATTTTTTCCATCGGATTCCGTCACCGGAATTTCCAAAAAATCGCATTATAGACAACTCCTAAACTAATAAATTATACTTACTATATAAAAGAATTATTAAATTAAAAAATAATAAATATTGTAAATAATAATATTAAATAAGCACAATAAATAACGTAAACAATCATTATTAAACCATCATTATTATAATTAACTAAATATTTATTGTAATTAATTAAATATTATAAACTAGGATCATTAAATATAAATAATAATAATGTATTATTATTTATAATCATGATTGTAATTAACTAAACCAAATAAATAATGAAAACTTGTTAAATACTCAATATAGTATAGTAGATCGTTGTTTTAATTGGAAAGTTTTTGTTGCTTTTATTAATAGTCATTGGCATTAGAAGAATCATTAATGAAAACTTGTTAAATGCTCGATATAGTATAGTAGATGGTTGTTTTAATTGGAAATTTTTTTGTTCCTTTTATTAATAGTCACTAGCATTAGAAGAATCATTACAAATGTTGATAAGTATTATTTTTATAATTTTCTTAAAACCAATCTAGAGCTCTTTTTGCCCTCCCCTGCACTTGACCAGGTCTCTTTTCAGCTATGGCTTTGTTTATTTGTAATCTTTTAGACTACAATTGCCCTTTCACTTACACTATATGTTTATATATATAAATTGTTCTTTCACTTCCACTATATGTTTATATAGATAATTTGGTACTATATAGAATAGTAACTAGGTTATTGTTTTCTATTATTCATTCATAATTTATCACAATTAATGTTGTCTATACATTACAATTAGGATTTGGGGTTACGGTCTTTTCAATATTTTTTAATTTATTTTACTACAAAATAATATTTATTTGAATTTATAATATAACAAGATGGATAGCAGCGTGGCTGCTAGTCCCTGCCCAAGGAAAAAAGAAACCCCTGTAGCGGCATTCAAACATCCGAGGCATTGAACACTCCGTGGCGATCATTCAGAGAAACCACCTGCATGCATTACACGTGCTCGTTCCTGTATAATCATTTGGATCGTTGGATTACTGGTGTCACGATGAATCTACTTGCTTCAAAGGGAGATGTTGTAGCAGGCTGTACTGGTTTTTGATAAATGGGAGATGTTGTAGCAGGCTGTACCGGTTTTTGAGATCTAGTCTGCTCATGAAGTCGATGTTGCAAAAGTTACATTTTACAGATACTTGCAGGTACAAGCAAGGCAACAACAACATGCATAGAATGAGCTGGAGATGGTCAGGGTTCGTCTGGAGGACCTCTGTACTGAATTGAAGGAAGGAGGTTGATCTAGAGTAAAAATATTTTGTCCCTTCTTGTCCATCAAAGACCGTCCCTTCCAAAATCAAATCGTACCATCGAAGATTGTAGCTTCCGATCTCAGCTCTCTGGTATGCCTAGATTCTTAGGTTTGTACCTGTCCCTCACATTGATCCAAAGATTGCTCTGTACTTGTATAATCCATCGGGCTTCCAAGTTCCAGCAACGAGCAGAGAAAGAATAGGTGAACCTAGGTTCTATAGAATCTCTCTATTGGTTGTATGGTTGTTCCTTTTAGGCCTCTCCTGTAAGTTTTCGGTTTGATCCCAGGTGGGCAGCTTCCGAGGGTGTTTGTTTTCGAGGATTGGGATTCAATCATATGGAGGGCTACTCGTCAGGTGAGGTTCTTAAGGCTCAGCTGGCTTTCCCGCTTCCTTCATAATAGGGTTTCTCTCAATGTTCCAATCAAAGTATGGCTGCTAGGCTTGAGAGTTGATGTGAGTGGGAGACAGGCCTTCGAACCTCATTTCGATTCAATGCATAATGGTACGAAGGTGGTTACTGCAACCCACTAGGAGGGTAAAACCCTCCCAACCATGTTTCTCCAGAGCGCTCTCTGTGCCAGAGTAGAAGAAGGCTATAAAGGAGAGCCAACTTAAATGTAACCAAAATGTGCGAAATTTCTGTTCACTAGAGTCATAGAACAAATTAACTTAGAAGTTCACTATGAAAATAGAGAAATTAAACATTGAACAACATAATTAGAAGCATTAATGGGTCCTTATGGAGAAGATGGAAGCCAAGTTGTGAATTAATTTTATGTCTTACATCTATTTATCATATTGATTACTTGACAGGCTAAAAGACTAGATCAAACATGCGAGAATTTTAACGGTTGGCGCAATAGTTTTATGGATTTTGGTCTCCATAGTGTAGTGGTCTTCTTAATAGTTGATTGATTTGAGAAAAAAATATGTTTAAAATATCTTCAGAGAACTTGTATCAGCCAACATTCAATCTACTCTCTGTTCACTACAGTCATTGAACAAATTACTTGGAAGTTCACTGTGAAAATAGAAAAATTAGCTAGGGAGGGTTAGGGTTTTGGGGATGACTAGAAGAGATGGCCTCTACAATGGATATAAATCCTTGTGTTGCAGCAACTATTATTGTGGGATCGGGTCAATGAAAAGCTTAATCAAACGCAAGTTTGATAGGGAAAACTAGGGAACTAAACATGAGCCATCGTCGTGCCTTGATTGATACAACAATATTATTTATGTTACACCCAGACATGTTGAAAGACTAGATGGAACATGCAATACACTTCAATAGAAGTGCTTTAAGAAATACATTTCATGTTACTTCTACAGTTCAGCGTGTTATAAATTATTTTCTAGTTTGAGCACTCAAAAATGCTCAAGGCCTTAACAACTGATTTTACTTCATTCATCAGAATGAAGGTGAATAATTGAAGTTCATAAAAGGCTTTAAGCCAACATGTTTTAAGTGAATACTTCACTCATAAAAGTGAAGGAGATTAGAGGACCTTAAAGCCCAAACAAATCATGCCAGAATAATGCATAGCTTACACTCTAAATTTTGAGACAACCACATAATCAAGGCCTCTTTTTAGCTTCTGCAAAATGGGAGAAATTGCACACCATCCACATAAAACATTTTATATGTTTGGGAGAAAGTTTAGAATTCATGAAATCATCATGCCCAGATTCTCTTCACAACTATTTAAAAGTACAGAAATAATCAAGAAACTATTCTCGAAATATATTCTCTTGCGATTTATTGGCCGATTTGTCAATTTATAAATAGACATCTAAAACACATAAAAAAAAATTAGATATATTTGAGAAACTGCCTTAAACTGTTAGGAAGGCTAACCTATTAAATGCACCATGTGCCTTCTTGAGGCTTGCATGCAAACCAAGTGCCCGTTCTTCACTAAAAATTTGTATATGAGTGTGAATTTGAAACATGAAGCAATTCTTGATTACATAGTTGGTCGTTTGGTCTGGATTGCTGTCTTAATGTTTGTATATGAGTGTGAATCCGAAACATGAAGAAATTCTTGATTACATAGCTGGTTGTTTGGTTCGGATTTCTGTCTTGTATGGCATGGCTGCGAGGCTGGTCTTGCTATTGGTTCTCTTGCTATCTCTTCTACTATTGTTGGTGTAGGTAGTGGTGGATAAGTTGCTGCTATATCTACTGGTTAAGCAACATCTACTAGTTAAGCAACATAAAGGGCTGGCTCTCAAGGCATAGCTTTGTAAGTTCAATAGTTCAATACAATAGGCCAGTTTATTTGCCAAGGGCAAAGGAACTTTTGCAGAGGCTGGGAGACTACAGTGAACAACATTCGGTTCGACAGAAGAAAGCTTGGAAGGTGCGAACGAAAGTGGCTGCCCAGTTCTGGCATAACAGGTTCGACCAGTTTGGGTTTTTTTCTTTCTTCGCAAAGTCTGTTTACTCGCATAATATCACTGAAAACTATAAGTCCATTGAACCTGTCCAGTGAGATGCGACACTGCAACATATATAACAGTGATGGACCGTACAGGAATGGGAAAACTTGCTGTAAGGTAGTCGAACGTGCTGGGTGGCTCCTCTAGAAATGGTCATTGATCGAACCAGGCAACAAAGCAGGCGGGTTGGATTGTCCTTCCCTTTGAGATCTTACGGTAGTCGATTGTGCTGGGTGGCTCCTCCAGAAATGGCCATTGATGGAACCAGGCGGCAAAGCGGGCGAGTTGGATTGTCCTTCCTTTTGACATATCACTGATAAGGTACTCGAGATGCGGGGTCGTTCCGGTACCCCCGCCAAGGAAGGTCGATGTGAGAGTGGTACCCTCGCCAAGGAAGGTCGATGTGAGAGTAGCTGCGCTGATCGAATTGAGAGAAGGATGCAGGTGGAGGACCAACGTGACGCTTCTTAATGAATGCTCCCCTCACCTCATCCCCTTCGAGATAAGAAACACTCTCTCTTTTGTGTGGCTTGAACTTTGTCTAGCCATTGGGCTGGCCATGAAAAAGAGAACCAGGAGGTTGCCATGAAAAAAAATGCAAGAGCGCAGTGCAATAATATCGTAGGATACCATAATCCACTAAGGAATGAAATGTTAACTGGTATCACATACAATGAAATGTTAACTAGTATCACATACAGGAAGGAATGAAATGTTAACTCATATCACAGACACAAGGGCAGTACTTGTAGTGGCCATGTGTCGCCATGTGCTATCTAGTCTAGCCACCGTCACACTGTAACCTGCCTGGGCCAATCGCCATGTGCTGTAGCTAGATGCATCCAGCAACCTATGCATCCAACAACCTGCGCATGTTTATATGTTTATATGACTTAACATATAATGTCCTCTAAGAATGCTAACATTAGTTAATTTAGTTTAGGTTGTACAATTTACAAGTTTGAAAATATCAGGACTAATACAAATATAACATATTGTTTTAGGTTCGGTTCAGCTTTGGTCCTCGGGAAGAAGCCAAATAACACAATAAATTAATATGTCTCTAAATTTTTTGTTTATAAGTAATGAATCTGACCTAAAAATAGCTGAATTAATGCTATATCCCTTCATTTCGATTACTATAGTCCATGCCTGCGACAGGGACTAATAAATTATATTTATAACATAAAAAATTATTAAATTAAAAATAATAATAAATAATGTAAATAATTATTATTGTAAGTAAATAAGTATATTAAGACCATCATTGTTGTAAATAAGTAAACATTATAACCAAGGATTAGTAAAAAATATATATTATTATTGTTATTTATATTCATTATTGTAATTAATTAAATCCAATAATGAAAACATGTTAAATATTCATTAAATATTATATGGTTGTTTTAATTGGAAATATTTTGCTACTTTTATTAATAATTATTGGTATGGGAGGAATCATTGTAAATGTTGATAAGTACTATTTTTGTAGTTTTTTTTTTTTTTTTTTTTTAAATCAGTTTAGATCCATCTTAATTATGGATCTACCAAGTGGTGAGAGGGATCAAATCTATTTTCACTTTAAAAGAGGTTTGCATCTCGAGATTTGATCTCTGGGCATTTGGTAGATTTAGAGTTAAGATGGATTTAGGATGGTTTAATTATTAATTATAATTATTACTTTTTTATTTTTTATTTTTATTTTTAATTTTATGTAATATCATTGATGTAAAATGTTTTATTGATAATTATAATTATAATTATTTTTAATTTAATTTAATATTTAATTTTTATTTTATTTTGACTAAGTCAAAATGTTAAATATTACAACATCTCTACCATACTGGGCTAGAGAGCGCCTCTCGCTGTAATAAACTAATATTTGCATTAAAGTGTTAGTGTGTTAAGACCACCAACTCATTATAACAAGATGCATGCATCCAATGTTATGACAATGAGAATATCCCATGTCAACGAGGTTAACCCAAATTGTATGGAATTATTTGTTTAATCACTTTTAAGGTAAGTCGTTGGCTCAAGTGGATATCTTATGGTTCTTAACTTGTGGAAACATTAAAACTAGCCTATATCGATCTTAACTTTAGATCTACCAAGCACCGAGAGGGATCAAATATATTTTCACTCCACAAGAAGCTTGTGTCTCAAGGGATTTAATCCCCCTAGCCACTTAGTAGATCCAAAGCTAAAATGGATCTAGGCTAGTTTAATTATTAATTATAATTATAAATCTAATTATTAATTTTATGTTTTTTTTTTAACAAAGTCAAAGTGTTAAACATTGCAACATCTCTACCATACTGGGCTAGAGAGTGCCTCTCATCACAATTAAGGGCTTCAGTGCTAAAGAAATAATTCTCTTTGTCTCTTCTCTAGAAGCAAAATCATTATGGGGTACTCTTAGGATGGACAGTCTTTGGAGTAGGATTCTTAATCAAAAGTATATACCTCCCATTTCATGGATTGATCAAATGAGGAAATTTCATAAACCTATCCATAACATGTGTAATCATTGGAAGACACTTTCCCTTTCCTCCTAATAATTGGGTCCCATTTGGCTTGGCATGTGGGTAACAAGTATTCAACTTACAGTTGATGGTATCATGGGATGTAATGGAAACATTTTTATAACCAAGAATTTGGTTATTTTCTTATGCGTCAAGCATGGATGATCTCAGCTAATCTTGGTATGGAGGGTGACTATGCAAGGTTTTGGGAAATATTTATTTTAGAGCTTTAGATGACCCATATTTAGTTATATAATCACATTGATCAACTTATTTGGGGCTACAACAAACAAGTAGGACATTATTCAACTAAGTTAGGGTATTAAGATCTATATGGATGCGTAGATGTGTGGTCATGGTGGAATTCATTGTGGAAGGATAAGGTGTCACTAAAGGCTAAATTTCTAATTAGGCTAGTCTTATGAAACCAACTTGTAACAACCCTGGTAAAAAATCCATGTAAAAATATATAAGACCACGGTCATGAGATATGTATTCCAAGCTGAATGGTGGTCAAACATCCTAGCGGGTGTTCATTTCGGTTATTATGGCTAAAGGAAACTGGAAAACACAATGACAAAGGCTTTGTAAAGGAAAAATGGCATTTTGGCACATTTATTTATGAAAATAACAAAAATTAGGAGAAAAGGGAGGTGAAAGGTCACAGGTTGCATGTGAGGAGGAAAATGAAGGAAAATAATGGAAAATGAAGAAAATAGAGGCCTCATTGATAAAAAGGCTTCTGAGGATCAGTTGGAAAGCTTTTGAAAGGTTTTGGTGGATATCTATTCTATTCTATCTCTCCCATACTCTTGGGCACCGTGGAAAATTTAGGGGCTAATATTCGTAGTTTGGCTAATTTTCCATGATTTTTCCAGAAAAACGACTTGCAAATTTCCATTTTTTAAAAAATGATTCACCCAAATTTTACAATATAAAATTATTTTACCTTAAAAATTGCTAACATTATATAAAGACTATATATAAAATCATTATAAATTTGAATAATTTTACAAATAAATTAATAAACACTTTATAGTTTGCATAATAGGGACAAGTGAGATTCACTAATGCTTTTAAACTTCAAGATAATTTTTCATCCTTAAACTTTTCCCTGTTGGGCACTTAAAGTTTTTCTTGGATCACTCTTGGAGGGTGTGACATACTTGGAGTTTTGGAGCAAGAAGGCAAAGAAAGAGCAGGAAAGCGCAAGATGACATCGAGATCAACAATTACAACGAGTCTGCTTGCAGGTACTGAGTTGCATGTATGCTTTCCTCACTAGTTTTGGTATGCATGACACATGCATGTGGTTTCTTGGTTATGATCTGTCATTGGCATGGAGGATTGCCTAGATTGACAATAGTTTTTCCTAACCTTGCCATTTCCTGGATAGCCATGGCATTGTGGTTTTCTTTTCTTTGTTTTGCTGGTTGGTTCTCATGTTTCCTTTAGCTTGGGTGGAGTTACTAGTTCTTGGAAGCCCTAGTTGGACAAATGCTCTAGAAACCCTATAATAGCTTGGGTTGAGTTACTAGTCTCGAAAGCCTTGGTTGGACAAATTCTCCGGAAGCCCTAGTTGGGCAAACACTCTAGAAGCCCGAAGTAAGATGTGGGTTGAGTTACTAGTCCTGGAAGCCTTGGTTGGAATAAACGCTCTCGAGCCCTAAAAGGCTTGGGTAGAGACCAATCTGGTGATGGTTGTGATGTCTGACCATGGGGTGGAATCATTGTTTGATGGGTTGAGGTGGTTTGGCCTCTGGAAGCCCTGGGTGGTTTTGGTTGTTGTGTTTTATGAGATCCCACATTCATGCTTGGAATATGGCATGAGGGTGACTGGATGAAGAGAGATTTTGCTCAACCATGTCTATGGTCGAGTGGTAAATGGAAGTCCCAAACCTGATTGTATTTTGCATATGCTAATAATATCATTTTCCTCTTGTAAATGATGGGTAAGTGTACTTGTTATTATGTGATCTTGATGGTTGTAATATCATTGTTATGCTACTAGTTATAAGTTGGTTATGAGCATGTTTTATGATAGTGATGATGTATGGCTCTCATCATGTTTTGATTTGTAAATGAATAAACAATGTATCAATGACCTAATAGATGAAATTGAAACTAATGAAATAAGGGAACAATGCTTCTTAGTGATTCTCATATAAGTATGAGACCCCTATGCTCAAATATGTTGTTTAAACTTTTAGATCACATATTTGTGATATGTTTGATGAAATTATTATCATGGCTAGTAGGGGTCCAATATAATCCTTATTGATGTTTTTGAAAATGCATCATTGTTAGGTTGTGAAAATTCATTTCTAAAAGTTTCATTGAGTTCTGGGTAGTGACTTGGGCTCTGGGCCTGAAAAAGTGGCTCAAATCTCGAAGACACAGGCATAGGTCTGAGGAGAAAAGTCCTTAGACACATGCATAACCATGTTGTGGGATCATCCAGAGCCTCATAGATGCATGCATGCCCATATTAGGGAGTGTCATTGGGTTTAATGGTTTAAAAACTCAGTGGGACCTAGGGGCTGGTTACCTAAGAGTTTGGGATAGTTCCTGGGAGTCGTGTTGTTGGTGTGGAATGTATGTATGGTGTGTTTTTGTTGGTTCCACTTCCTTAAGGTCACCTAGGAGGTTGAATCATATCATAGTAATGTCCCATCACATGTTTACCTTGGTTTTACGGTTACTTGGTTAGATGTGAGAGTAGGGTGTTATAGAGTCGTATTAGAGCATGGTTCACTCCTCGGACTGGATGGGTTGTGTGTTGGTTGTGCATTCATGTCATTTGCATATGTGTTTTTTGTGTTGTAAGATCATGTTCTTGTTGCATTTTCATGGTTTTGATCATGGTTGTGGTGATGTCACCTTGTGAAGGTTGATGGTATTGTTTTGGGATGTGTCGTCATAAGTGTATGGTTGTATATGCATTTTTATTCATGTTAGTGTCTATAGGTTGTTGTGCATGCATTGTTATGGTTATGATTATGCTTATGAATGTATAATAGGTTAGATATGCATTGTGAGGTCACTAGATGTAGTTAGGTTATCATGATGTAGTTGTTATGTTATGATCCAGGTGGCTCCAGAGACACACACAGGACAAGGAGGACTCAAGAAAGCTCAAAATTCAAAGTGTTTGGATTAAGCTCAAACTAGGACCAAAGCGTAGATCTTGTCGCCCTGATTGTGGCAGTGTGAATGGTTCGTCAATCCAAGTACATATGCAAAAGTTAGAAGTAGTCAAATTTTGGTTGATTTTTTTCTTACTGGGCAGGCTTAAGGAGGCCACGATTTGAACTTTTCCGGCGGACGGAATCCGGCTAGCTCCAACCAGATTCCGGGTGAAATTGTCGCCTATTTAAAAAGACTCCTACAGTCAAAAACAGATTGACCAAAAAATGCATAGTTTTTTTTAAAAGAACAAAAAATATATAAAAAAAGGGAGTGACGGGCCACCAACCTCGCCACTGCAACTCGTACCATGAAACCACCATATTGAATATGGAGGGGCGGGCCATGCCCCTCGACCCTTCCCCACATCCTACGGCACTAATAAATCAGCAGAGGGAGGTACGGTGGGCGGGCTGCTCAAGGCGGGCCCGACCCAACTGATAAATAATGCATGGTTGTTTTTAAAAGAACAAAAAACATATAAAAAAAGGGAGTGGCGGGCCACCAACCTTGCCACCCCAACTCGTACCATGAAACAACCATATTGAATATGGAGGGGTGGGCCATGTCCCTCGACCCCTCCCCACATCCTACGACACTAATAAATTAGCAGAGGGAGGTACGATGGACAAGCCGCTCAAGGCGGGCCCGACCCAAACGAAAATTATAAATATATATATATATATATATATATATATATATATATATATATATATATATATATATATATATATATATATATATATATATATATATATATATATATATATATATATATATATATATATATATAATGTATAAAAGAGGAGGCGAGGTTTGACCTCCCGACCTCCTCCCTATGAACCGAATCCTCAACCAACACACCACAATATAATTCTTGAGAAATATGTGAGGAATTTTTTATTTAAACGCAATTTTTCAGTGCACTGAGGCAGAGGAGGCAATGCACGCGGTTCGAGGTAGAATTTTACAGGAGGGGCAAAATTTCACTTTGTCGGAATTTGACAAATTTTATATGGTCTCAGCACTTCTCGACACCATGAACATAATGGCGCTATCTATTTCTCCATTAGAGTTCTATTTTTTCTGGCCATTTTTCAGTATGGAGGTGGAACCATGACCGCTGTAGAAACAGGGAGCGGAGCCATGATCCTTGAAATTTCCCCGAGGAGGTAATTTTTCTCCATGTTGGAATATAGTCAAGTTTATAGTTGTTTTTCACGATTTTCTGTAGGGATCGCAATGGCGAGGTTCGATTCGCCATTTGACTTGCAGATTTCTAGTCCACCTATGGAGCAAAATCTTTGAGGAATCTAGGGGGAATCTAAAAGATTCCTTGAGCCCTAGATTCTCAATTTCTCATAATTCAAAAATTGGACAGTTGATTTTGCACTATTCGACGCCACAAATCTGATGGTGCATTCAGATTTTTCATCTTCTCATTTCATTTTCGAGCCACTTTTCTAAGTGCTAGTGCAGATGTCCACATTCATGTGCGAGCAGTCATTTTCATGTGATCGATGCCGTGAGATCGATGGTTCGAACAACTTCAGCAGTTTGACATCTACTTCTTCAGATGGCCCTTGGTTTTGAGGTATATGCACGATTCATGTACTTATTTTCTATGCATTGTGCTGCACAGGTCCTTGATTGATGTTTGATGTGGGATCCTGTTTCTTACTCATTTTTATGATTCCTGCTTGATGTGATGCGGAATCGTCTATGCAATGTATTTGTTGTCATGATTTGTCATGTTATGTTTTGAGATCCCTTTGTTGTATGTTGATGGGATACTCATGTGTCACCATGCATGTTTTCTTTGAGATCCCTTTTATGCCATGTTGGCGGGATGCACATCATGCATGAGTTTTATGTCATACTGATAGGAGTCTTTTGACTGAGAGTTCCTGTAGTGGAACATCTCTTGGAGCCACTCCTGCGTGAGGTCATTTTCATTGTATGATAACGACATCACCTCTATGTACATCATCACTATTGGCAGCACTTAATGCAACAGCCTACACCATCTTGGCACTGGGGCTCGGAGACATAGTCCCTCCTGGATGAACTCTGTTATCAACAATTTTGTTTTTATGTCGCTGATGATTGACACGTTCCTCTTCTTTACAACATGCACATGTATTCACTCATGTTCTTTTAAAAATGCAATTTAACACATCACGAAAGTAAAAGGTCTTGGAAGGGTCCTTCGTCACACCCGGACCTGGATCAAGTGGTATTAAAGTGGTCTTTGCATTGATGTGAATTGCAGCATGAACAATGGAATGTGCAGAGATAGAGGATGAAAGAGCGATGTACGAGACCATGATCAACATTTCCAAAAGAGTGGAAATCATGTATGAAACTATACAGAAAGAGAAAGAGGAAAAGGAGCGATTGTAGCTTGAGTTGCAAGCCATGGAAGAGGCCTTGGAAGAACTGAAGCACAACAAACATAATCTTCAAACAAAGAATGTTGAATTGAAGATGTGTATACATTAACAGAAAGAGGAAAGTTTACTACGACAACTGCAAGCAAAGGATGAGGCCTTGGAAAAGTTGTAGCGAGACCCATGTGAGTTAAAAAGTAGTTTTCCATCTTCATGTATGTTTCCTGATGATGATTTCGCTGTTTTTGAAAATCATACCTCAGGAATTGGCTCCAAACTGTTGAAGAAAATGGGGTATGAAGGAAAAGGCTTGGGCATTAATGGCCAAGGCATTGTCAACCCCATCAAAGTAGAGGAATTACCCTATCAAGCAGGACTTGGGTATGTCAGAAAGGAAGTTGGGGAATGCACCACGACAGTTAGCGAACCACCAACAATGGATGATGAGAGACCCTCATCAGTTCTTTCCAAATCAAAAGAGGAGGTAAAAGATGTTGATTTCCTTTTGGTTTCATCTTCACATAGTATGAGTTTTGTTGGAGATTTGGAGATCCCAATTATAGGGACAAACATGAGGCTCCTTACAAGGATGAGGCATGAGGAGGAAGAAGAACTTGGTGTTAATAACCAAGGCATAACTCAACCTTTGGAGGTTGTGCACGAACATCGATTTGCAGGCTCAAGATACACTAAAGGAGAATGCTCGAAGGTGTCATATTCGCCCAAGGCATCGTCGAAATCATCAAGGAAAGAGAATGATGGGAAAACATCCCCATCATCCCATTGCAGTTTCCATTGCAGGGAGAGAGCTGAGACAAGCTCTCATCGCCATACTTACACTAGAGACAGCAAGGGAAGGTATAATCACTTTCGATCTTCGAATGTTCATTTCAATTATGATCATGTTGATAATAATGAACGTAAAACATGGCATCAAAAAACATGCACCTTTTGTGGATTACATAACCATACATTTTCTAAGTGTTGGAAAAGAATGACAACACACAAAAGGATGAGGCATGAAAGTCCCTCTCAACAACATGAAAAGAAACATGTTAAGCAGATATGGAGGAAGAAAACCTACTGCAGTCATTGCGATAGAAGTGGCCATCAAAGTGCCACTTGTTGGAGGCTCCATCTAGAGCAGTGCCTTAATGACAAAGCGTCGGTGTGTGAACCAGGTGAAGTAGTTGTTTGACAAGAAAAACCGCCACAAGGAGGTGACCCATTCACATTGATAAGTGAAAAATGGTTTCTAGACATGTTATCATTTCATGGTCATGATTTTGTAAATCATTTGTTGCATTTTAAAATGTAAAAGTGATGATGTGTTTCCATCACTTGTTCAGCAACAATGATGTCTGGTCTTATTTTGTGTTGCATGATAAACAGTGACAGTGATGTTGTGTTTCCATCACTTGTCAAAGCGAAACAAAATAGTGTTTGTCCTGATCGTTGTAAATCATGTGTTGTAGTGATGATGTGTTTTCCATCACTTGTTGAAGCAACAATGATAGATTGGCCTTGTTTTCATAGCTGAGGTCTTGCGTCCATCTTGATGTAAACTTGACCACCGAGTATATGTTATAAACTCGTGGCAAGTGTGGGAGTTTGGGTCATTAGTTGTCATGAAAGTCAAGCATGTAATTTTCAAAACAATGTACTACAGGTTGTAGAGGTTGCAGGTGTCAACTCATTGCCTAAGGCTCCGAAGAACAAAGGTGAAGGAGATGGAAGCGAGGCCTTTCCAGGATGCTTGTGATACAAACAAGGTGTAGAGAAAGTTGCAGATTATTTTTCATGCTTTTGGAGGACCAAAAGCTCCTCAGTGGGGAGGATTGATCCAGGTGGCTCCGGAGACACACACAAGATAAAGAGGACTTAGGAAAGCTAAAAATTCAAATTGTTTGGATTAAGCTTGAACCAGGGCCAGAGTGTAGATGTCATCATCCTAATCACGCCGGTGTGAATGGTTTGTCAATCCGAGTCCGTATGCGAAAGTTAGATGCAGTCAAAGTTCGGTTGACTTTTTGCTTACTGGGCAAGCTTAAGGAGGCCACGATTTGAACTTTTCTGGTGGATGGAATCCGGCCAGCTCCAGCTAGATTCTGGGCAAAATTGTCACCTATTTAAAAAGAATCCTACGATCAAAAACGGATTGACCAAAAAATACATAGTTGTTTTTAAAAGAACAAAAAATATATAAAAAAAGGGAGTGGCGGGCCACCAACCCTGCCACCCCAACTCGTACCATGAAACAACCATATTGAATATGGAGGGGTGGGCCATGACCCCAGATCCCCTTCCACATCCTACGACACTAATAAATCAGCGGAGGGAGGTAAGGTGGGCGGGCCACCCAAGGCAAGCCTGACCCAACTGAAAATTTTAAAATAATTTTTTTTGTTGTAATGTATAAAAGAGGAGGATGCAGGGTTTGACCTCCTGACCTCCTCCCTATTAATCGGATCCTCAACCATCGTGCCACAACACAATTATTGAGAAATTCGTCAAGAATTTTTTATTTAAATGTAATCTTTTAGTGCGCTCAGGTAGAGGAGGCAGTGAATGCGATTCGAGGCAGAATTTTGCAAGAGGGGCGAAATTTCGCTTTGTTAGAATTTGACAAATTTTATATGGTCTCAGCACTTCTCAACACCACGAACATAATGAAACTATCCATTTCTCCATCAGAGTTCTGCATTTTTCAGCCATTTTTGCATATGGAGGTTGAACCATGACAACTGTAGAAACAAGGAGCGGAACCATGATCCTTGAAATTTCCCTAAGGAGGTAATTTTTCTCCATGTCGGAATATAGTCAAGTTTATAGTTGTTTTTCACATTTTTCCACAGGGATTGAAATGGCAAGGTCAGATTCACCATTTGAGTTGCAAATTTCCAGTCCACCCATGGAGAAAAATCTTTGAGGAATCTAGGGGGAATATAAAAGATTCCTTGAGCCCCATATTCTCAATTTCTTATAATTCAAAAATTGGACAGTCGATTTTGCACTATTCGACGCCACAAATATGATGGTGCATTCATATTTTTCATCCTCTCATTTCATTTTGCAGCCACTTTTCTAAGTGCTAGTGTAGATTTCCACATTCATGTGTGAGCAGTCATTTTCATGCGATCGATGTCGTGAGATCGATGGTCTGAACAACTTCAGCAGTTTGACATCCAATTCTTCAGATGGCCCTTGGTTTTGAGGTATATGAATTGTTCATGTACTTATTTTCCTATGCATTTGTGCTGCATAGGTCCTTGATTGATGTTTGATGTGGGATCATGTTTCTTACTCATTTTTATGATTCCTTCTTGATGTGACACTGAATCATCTATGTGATGTACTTGTTGTCATGATTTGTCATGTTATGTTTTGAGATCCCTTTGTTGTATGTTGATGGGATACTCATGTGTCACCATGCACATTTTCTTTGAGATCCCTTTTATGCCATGTTGGCGGGATGCTCATCATGCATGAGTTTTGTGTCATACTGATAGGAGTCTTCTGACTGAGAGTTCCTGTAATAGAACATCTCTTGGAGCCACTCCTGCATGAGGGAATTTTCCTTGTATGATAACTACATCACCTATATGTACATCATTATTATTGACAACACTTAATGCAGCGGCCTACACCATCTTGACACTGGGGCCTAGAGACATAGTCCCTCTTGGACGAACTCCATTATCAACGCTTTTGTTTTTATGTTGCTGATGATTGACATGTTCCTCTTCTTTACAGCATGCACATGTATTCACTCATGTTCTTTTAAAATGCAATTTAACACATCACAAAAGTAAAAGGTATTGGAAGATTCCTTCGTCACACCCGAACCTGGATCAAGTGGTATCAGAGCGGTCTTTGTGTTGATGTGAATTGCAACGTGAACAATGAAATGTGCAGTGACAGAGGATGAACGAGCGATGTACGAGACCATGCTCAACATTTCCAAAAGAGTGGAAATCATGTATGAAACTCTACAAAAAGAGATAGAGGAAAAGGAGCGATTGCAGCTTCAGTTACAAGCCACGGAAGAGGCCTTGTGATCTGAAAATGGACTCTTAGGCTTCTTGTCTAGCTTACAAGAACCTCTCCCACTTCCAAAGCTTGAATTTTACCAAGTATATTTGATTAACCAATGTGGAATTAAGAAATGCTTGAAAATATGGGTCTATGCTTGTATTTGTTTTCAATTGATTACTTTCTTTAATTTCTATTGTTATGTTGTAAATTAGTGTGTTGATACTGATGTATAAATACGTATAACAGTAAAAAAAAATAGCAGAGGTAATGCAGCAATAAAACACACACATAAACAATGATTTAATTTGGAGTTCACCCACAACTCTTGGGCTACCTCTCGTGAGCTCTAGTCAACTCAGCTAGACTCTCTGGGATTATGGTATTAGTCTTTTTTACAAGCTCTTGTCTCAACTCCTGTTGTTCTACACAAAAATAGTGGGTTCAGACACCATTTAATCCCCTGGCTCTTGAAGCTATAGATCTTGGATCTGGCTCTTTGGCTCTTGGTTATGACTCTGGCTCTTTGGCTCTGGTTCAACTCTTAGCTTTGACTCTGGCTCTTGGATCTAGCTCTGGCTCTTTGGCTCTTCCCTCTGGCTCCTTTCTGCCTTCTATCAAGTTACACCTCTCTCTGGGCTTTTCACTTGAACTCCAAGTGACTCCCTTGGCTATCTTTTGCTTCTGCATCGTTGTCTCAATGCTACCTGCTTGTGCTCAGCTTCAGTAACAGCTCCAACAGCACCCTCAGCAACCAACAGCAACTCGGCCACCATCAACAACTCAACAACCCTTGTTATCTATCGTTTTGTGGCTTTTAAGCCAAATCGACACTGCCTATTCATTGTCCCTCTCAGGCTCCCTGTCTTCCTGCCACAGTCTGTTCAAATCCCGTCTTTCAGTGTTATTAATCATTGCTAAATTCCCTCAGGGATGAATGCCACCTATTTGGTAACGGAAGGGGCAATCGTCACTTTGAATCCTTCAGAAACAGTTACTCTGTGTTAACACTAGAAACGCTGTAGAACACGGGAAAATCCACAGAAACACTGTTCCTCGGACTTGAAACATTCATAATCCCACTTTATAGCGCCATCAGGTCCGCTTGGGGATCACTATCGCATATTGCAATTGGTCTGCCCCTTTGTATTTCGCAATACATTAAAACTGTGAAAATACATATAAAACACGGAAAAACCCCACATGTCGGACTTTAAATATTATATAGAGGTATTTCGGAACCCTTTCAGGTCCGCAATATTGCATCGAGCTTAATTCCTTTGTATTTTGTTTAATCAACGAAAAACGAAAATACAAAGAAAATCATCGTTGACGGATCTCAAAATGTATGGAATCCGATTTATATTGTCGTCGGGTCTGGCCAGTCGCATCACACACACACACACACACACACACACATATATAACATATCCTTGCTCCATTGTGTTCGTCGATTGTGATCCATCGATATCGATGATCATGGTATCGCATCGCTCTGGTCCCAACGCGCTATGCCTCCGACTGGCTTTGCCAATTGCGATTTCCAATCGGATCTGGACTGTTGATGGACTAGATCTGATGGTCCTTGTTCAACCATTGTTTAAGCCTCCGATAGCTCGATTTCATGGTTTTTCTTCATGTTTTCAGCCTCCGATAGTGTTATCCGCCTTCTCCATAGCTTCTCCTTTTTTGGTGGTCTTGCCCTTTTGGGAGATTTAGAAGACTTAGAGGGTTTTTAGACCCAATATTCAAGGGATTTTTGCCTCTTTTTCCTTTGAAAAAGGGCAGCTTCATTTTATGATAGCTTTCCCATATGAAGTCCATTTTCGCCCATTTAAATGTGTTGGATTTAGAATGGAGGGATCCCTACAATGAGACTATTTCTGAGAGCAGCTTGTGATTTTCATTTTCCTCTGATTTACAAAGGAATTGTGCCATTTGGCACCTTTTACCTCTTGCATGAAGTATTTTAGACTTAGAGATTTATCCAGGATCCATTTTTGGATCCCGCCTTCCCACTAAAAGAACTTTTGGTTTCCAAAAGACTGATATATTGATCTGAACAGTAAATTAGAGTGACTCACCCTCTTCTTTTAGCCTCCCTACACTTGCCTTTGCATAGTGTCTCTGAACCAAAGTTTCTGACCACTTCCCTTCTCTGGATGGGTTGGTCTTCTTGGGAAGAATTGTCTTCCTCCTTGCCTTCCTGCAGAACTTCTATTGAAATTGTCATAGAATTCCTTTAGCCCTTCTCCTTCTTGTCCTTCCTGGATTGAGCTATCAATAGATTTCCCTTCACCTCTGCAAACTCAACAAATAATCAGTCTCCAAACAAGCATACAGTCAGCCTCTTGCTGCTCAAACACCTTTCAGACAAGCAGTCTTTGCTCTGTCAATAAAGCATTCTTAAATAACCTTCTTAAAGGTGTGTTTAATAAATCTTAAGCTCCAATACCACCTGATATGAAAATGGACTCTTAGGCTTCTTGTATAGCTTACAAGAACCTCTCCCACTTCCAAAGCTTGAATTTTCCCAAGTCTATTTGATTAACCAATGCAGAATTAAGAAATGCTTGAAAATATGGGTGTATGCTTGTATTTGTTTTCAACTGATTACTTGCTTTAATTTTTGTTGTTATGCTGTAAATTAGTGTGCTGATACTGATGTATAAATACATATAACAGTACAAAAAACAACAGAAATAATGTAACAATAAAACACACACAGAAATAACGATTTAATTTGGAGTTCACCCACAACTCTTGGGCTACGTCTTCGTGAGCTCTAGTCAACTCAACTAGACGCTCTGGGATTATGGTATTAGTCCTTTTTACAAGCTCTTGGCCCAATTCCTATTGTTCTACACAAAAATAGTGGGTTTAGACACCATCTAACCCCCTCGCTCTTGGATCTAGCTCTTGGCTATGACTCTGGCTCTTTGGCTCTAGTTCGAGCTCTTGGCTCTGACTCTGGCTCTTGGATTTGGCTCTAGCTCTCCGTCTCTTCGATCTGGCTCCTTTCTGCCTTCTATCAAGTTACAACTCTCTCTGGGCTTTTCACTTGAACTCCAAGTGACTCCCTTGGCTGTCTTTTGCTTCTGCCTTACTGTCTCAGCATTGCCTATTTGTGCTCAGCTTCAGTAATAGCTCCAATAGCACCCTCAGCAACCAACAACAACTCAGCCACCATCAACAACTTATCAGCCTTTTTTATCTGTCGTTCTGTGGCTTTTAAGCCAAATCGGTGCTACCTATTCATTGTCCCTCTCAAGCTCCTTGTCTTCCTGCCACAGTCCATTCAAATCCTGTCTCTAAACATTAGTAATCATTGCTAAATGCTCTCAGGGATGAATGCCACCTATTTGGTAACGGAAGGGGCAATCGGCACTTTGAATCGTTCAGAAACAGTCACTTTGTGTTAACATAGGAAACACTGCAAAACACGGGAAAATCCGTAGAAACACTGTTCCTAGACTTGAAACATTCATAATCCCGCTTTATAGCACCATCAGGTCCACTTGGGGATCACTATCACATATCACAATTGGCCTGCCCCTTTGTATTTCACAATACATTAAAACTGCAAAAATACATATAAAACATGGAAAAATTCTGCTTGTCGGACTTTAAATATTATATAGAGGCATTTTAGAATCCTTTCAGGTCCGTAATATCGCATTGGGCTTAATTCCTTTGTATTTCGTTTAATCAATGAAAAACGAAAATAAAAAGAAAATCATCCTTGACAGATCTCAAAATGTATTGAATCCAATTTATATTGCCGTCGGGTTCGTCTAGACGCATCACATATATATATATATATATATATATATATATATATATATATATATATATATATATATATATATATATATATATATATATATATATATATATATATATATATATATATATATATATATATATATATATATATATATATATATATATATATATAACATATCCCTGCTCCATTGTGTTTGCCGATTGCGATCCACCGATATCGGCGATCGTGGTATCGCATCGGCCTGGTCCCATCGCGCTATGCCTCCGACTGTCCCCCGACTGCCTTCGCCGATTTTGATTGTTGATGGGATCTGGACCATTGATTGGCCAAATCCGACGGTCCTTGTTCAACCATTGTTTAAGCCTCCGATAGCTCGATTTCATGGTTTTTCTTCATGTTTTCAGCCTCCGATAGTGTTGTCTGCCTTCTCCATAACTTCTCATTTTTCAGTGGTCTTTCCCTTTTGGGAGATTTGGAAGACTTATAGGGCTTTTAGACCCATTATTCAAGAGATTTTTTCTTCTTTTTCCTTTGGAAAAGGGCAGCTTCATTTTATGATAGCTTTCTCCTCTGAAGTCCGTTTTCACCCATTTAAGTTGCGCTGGATTTAGAATCGAGGGATCCTTGCAATGTGACTATTTCTAAGAGCAGCCTGCAATTTTAATTTTCCTTTGATTTACAAAGGATTTGTGCCATTTGGCACCTTTTACCTCTTGCATGAAGTCTTTTAGACTTAGAGGTTTATCCAGGATCCACATTTGGATCACCCTGGAAGAACTGAAGCACAACAAACATAATCTTTAAACAGAGAATGTGGAATTGAAGATGCATCTACATGAAGAGAGAGGAAAAACAAAGTTTGCTACGACAGCTACAAGCAAAGGACAAGGCCTTGGAAAAGCTGCAACAAGACCCATGTGAGGTAAAAAGTAGTTTTCCATCTTCATGTATGTTTCCTGATGATGATTTCGCTGTTTTTGAAAATCATACCTCAGGAATTGGCTCCAAACTATTGAAGAAAATGGGGTATGAAGGAAAAGGCTTGGGCATTAATGGCCAAGGCATTGTTAACCCCATCAAAGTAGAGGAATTACCCTGTCAAGCAAGACTTGGGTATGTCATAAAGGAATTTTGGGAATGCGCCAAAACATTTAGCGAACCACCAATAACAGATGATGAGAGAAACTCATCAGTTCTTTCCAAATCAAAAGAGGAGGTAAAAGATGTTGATTTCCTTTCGGTTTCATCTTCACATAGTATGAGTTCTATTGGAGATTTGGAGATCCCAATTATAGGGAAAAACATGATGCTCCTTACAAGGATGAGGAACGAGGAGGAAGAAGAACTTGGTGTTAATAACCAAGGCATAACTCAACCTTTGGAGGTTGTACACGAACATTGATTTGCAGGCTCAAGATACACTAAAGGAGAATCCTTGAAGGTGTCATATTCACCCGAGGCATCGTCGAAATCATCAAGGAAAGAGAATGATGGGAAAACATCCCCATCATACCATGGCAGTTTCCATTGTAGGGAGAGAGCTGAGGCAAGCTCTCATCGCCATACTTACACCAAAGACAACAAGGGAAGGTATAATCACTTTTGATCTTCGAATGTTCAGCAGACTGACAGATCTGCACTCAGAGATTGTGGCCATGGACGGGCTGGGCACCCCTCAGGCGCCTCTTCCGCCTCCTCTACCGACCTCACCTTCTGAGGCTTTTAACAGGCTTTTGGCAGGACTGCCAAAGAAGAAAAACACTGAAGCTGCGAAGTTTGTCAAGAGATTGGACGATATTCTGGTGATCTCCCTCCCTCCTGAAACCTCGATCCAAGTTGAAAGGGTTCTCATCGGCCAGTTCACCGGGCTATGGTCATCTCCAAAAACCACAGAAATCTGGGTTAACAGAAATTGGGCTCCTCTAATCAAAGAAAGCGTCACCTCTTACTTTCTGGGGAGAGGTTATTTCCTCTTCGAATTCACATCAAAAGAAGATAAAGACCTGATCTTCCAAAATGGCCCCTACTTCATGGGTCCTCAGGGACTATATCTGAACAAATGGACCCCGGACTTCGATCCAGCAGTAGATGTGCCCAAAGCAGTCCCGGTGTGGGTCAGGCTCCCAAATCTCCCAGTGCACTGCTGGAACCGGGATTCGCTGAAACACATTGAAAACGCCCTAGAAAAATTCATAGATCGTGTGAACAACAAGTATTAGTACAACTGTGCCAGGATACGTGTAGAAGTAGATCTGGAGGTGGGACTACCAGAGGCCATCACAATAAAGGTCGGAAGCTGGACGCACATGCAGAAACTGGACTATGAGCAGCTGCCCTTCAAATGTCGGAAATGTCATGTTTATGGACATTTCGCCAGAGGCTGCCCAACTAACAAAGAGGCTGAGCAGGGAAAAGAGGATGGATGGAATCAAGTCAAGCGATCCAAAAATTACCCCAAGAATCAGAAGCAAGGAGGCCCTAATGGCAAAGGAACCCAGCAGACCACTGCTCAGCAGATCCCCACCAAATCCAATCCTGAAAACAAGTTTGATCCCCTGAGTTCGCATCCAGAGAGCACACAAGAGGGTGAAGTTCAAAAGGAGGCAGAAGCAACACAGGAGACCGAGGCTCAACCCACAAGCAAAGGTACTCCCTCAGCCTCCCTCAAAGGAACAAGTGCTGAAGATCCAAAAGGCATGATCATAGAAGATGAAGAAGAAGGGCAGGAAACGAAAGAATCAGAAGAGGAAGGAGAAATAGGAGAGTCCCATACCTCGGTAAGAAGATCAACAAGAGGCCGGAAAACCGATAGGGAAAAAATGGAGAAGGAGACTTACAAAGAGAAACTTCAGGGCAGTCAACCAATCTTGGAGAAAATGCTAGCCTCAAAGCCTAAGATATTGAAAAATCTGCCCCAAGGCTCCAAGGGAGCCCACCTGTAGCATAAATAATGAAGGTCATCTCCTGGAATTGCAGAGGTATGGGGAGAAAAGCTAAAGAAGAAGCCATCAGAAGTCTAATCAGGACATAAACCCCACATCTACTTCTCATCCAGGAGACAAAGCTGGAAGACATAGTCTTCCTTCAAACAAGCAAGAAACTTTGGAATAAAAGCGAAGCAAGACCAATCTTCGCCCGGGGTGCCTCAGGAGGGATAGGCACTCTTTGGAATGCCAATAAATTTACAGTCCTATTCGAGGCCAAGAATATCCATTGGTTGTTGCTGAAAATGCAGAACCTGGACACTAAGGAAACGTTCTGTCTATTCAATGTTTACTCTCTAGTCAACGTTAAAGACTGTTGGGACTCTATAAGACATCAAGCAGATTTGAAAAACTTGGAAAATATAATAATTGCTTTGACCTCAACCTCACCCTACACCCATCAGAAAAAAGGGGAGGCATCATAGTTAGAGATCCGACTAGAGAATGGGTGGAGGACATAGTGCAAGACTGGGATTTGCTGGACATCGAACCCTCTTCAGGTAAGTACTCTTGGTCTAATAAAAGAGTGGGACTTGGACACATTGCTGCCAGGCTAGATAGGTTTATCATTCAAAGTTCCTATCTACTGCTAGGATTAGAGCCTAGAATGCATATTCCTGCCAACAACATCTCTAATCATAAGCCCATAAATCTAGATCTCTTAGCTCATCATGATCTAGGCCCTATCCCATTTAGATTCAACCCTCTTTGGGTAAAGGAGCCCGATTTCATGAAAACTGTCAAGGAATGTTGGAACCAACCAGTTAAGGGACCGCCATTCTATAGTTGGGAGGAAAAGCTCAGAAGGGTGAAAGGAGCTCTAAAAAGATGGGCCAAAATGCTGTCCAATCGGCCACAATAAGGAAAACCATTAAAGTTGTTCTTGTTTCTCATCAAAAAATTATGGAAAACTCAATGCCCACAAAGGATTTATTAGAACACGAAACCCAGTTACAAAAACGATACCACAAAGCCTGCATAGCTAAAGAAGAGTATTGGAGATTGAAATCCCGGAACCTCTGGCTTAAAGTAGGGGATAGGAACACTACTTATTTTCACAAACAAGCCGAGACAAGGAAATGTTTCAACACCATCTCAGAGATTAAAGAAGAGGGAGATATCCATAAGGATTTTGATCACATAAAGAGAGCAGCATTTACTCATTTCCAGAACTTATATAGTGAAGACAAGGATCCAAGCCACTATCCTGATCTGTTAGAAAATATACCCTCTGTAATTTTTCAGCGAAGTAATGAATCTCTTGAGGCCAAAGTCACTAAAGATGAGGTGAAAAAGGGTCTCTTCGATATGGACCCGGATAAGGCCCCTGGGTCGGACGGTTTCTCTGCTAGATTCCTCCAAGAGTGTTGGCTGATTATTTAAAAAGATCTACTCAAAATGGTACAAAAATCCCAAAATATTCAGAAAATTGGAGGCAGTACTAATTCTGCATTTTTAGCACTCATACCCAAGGAAAAAGGGGCCAATAACTTCAGCAGATTCCTGCCGATTTCTCTATGTAATACAGGGTACAAATTACTCACCAAAGTAATTGCAAATAGATTGAAGTTTATTCTCCCCAAAATTATTCTAGAGAATCAAGGAGGCTTCATCCATGGTAGGAAGATCGTGGACAACTTTTTACTGGTACAAGAGGCAATTCACTCAAGTCTCCTTCGAAAAGAGCAAGGTATGGTGATTAAACTTGATTTAGCAAATGCTTTTGATTGAGTAAATCATAGCTTTCTTTTAAATGTTATGTGTAAGTTTGGCTTTGGAGCAAATTTCATTAATTGGATCCGGGCATGCATCTCGGAGCCATGGATTGCTCCTCTTGTTAATGGAAGAGCCAAATACTTTTTTAAAGCCTTGAGAGGACTCAGGCAGGGGTGTCCTCTATCCCCCCTGCTCTTTGTCATCCAAGCCTCAGCCCTTAGCTTCCTGCTAGACAAAAAGTTGCATGAACAAGAAATCAATGGACTATGTATTGCAAGAGGGACCAAAAATATTATCCATGCCTTGTTTCCGGATGAAACTTTGCTGTTGGGTCCTGCCTCTATTCCCTCCGCGACAAAGTTCAAAGAGGTCCTGGATGAGTTTAGTGAAGCTTCAGGCAGTGTTGTTAACAAGAGAAAATGCCATATTTTCAGTTGGAATACTACGCCTAGACTGCTATCTGCCATCTCCAGATGTTTGGGCTTTGAAGCTTCCACCTCCTGGTCTTCTTTTAAATACCCGGGCCTCCCAATATCTCACAAGAGACCTACTAGCAAAGAATGGCTCCCACAGTTAGAAAAATTCAAGGCAAAGATCCAAGCCTGGGGATATTCCTGGCTGAATACTGCAGGCAAAACAGTCTTAATTAAATCTGTTCTCAACAGCTTGCCTCTATTTCAATTCGCTGGGCTCCTCGCTCCGGCATCCATTCTAAACAAAATGGAGGAATACATAAGGAGGTTCTTCTAGAAGGGAGGGAAACAAAATGAAAAAAAGATCCCTCTTATCAGCTGGGATATCATCTCCAAGCCGTTGTGGGAAGGTGGCCTAAAATTCAAAAATCTTCGTCAACAGAACGTGGCAATGGCTGCAAAAATCATTTGGAGGATCATTGCGCCCAACCCTGGCTGGGCCCAAAAGGTGCTTTGGAAAAAATATTTTAGAGGTCCAAGATCTAGATTCTTAGAAAATGTGATTCATCTGCCAAACTCGACATTCCTCAAAATTTATGACAGAGCTGCATCTCTCATCACCGCCCACTCTTACTGGATACCAGGCAACGGGAAAAAAATCAATATCTGGTCGGACAGAATCATGAACAAGGAGCCAATAGAAGTCAGAGCCTCCATTAATTCGCTGCGCTGCTGGATGGACAGAGAAGGACTGCAAACATTGTGGGATATCTCATGCTGGAACGATTCGATATGGGCAGGCTGGAAACGTTTAAAGGTGTCGGATAACCTGAACACCGAGTGGATCACGCTGCTCGACTCCCTCCACGGATTGGCGCCCACGCATTCGAGGAAAAGAGATGAGATGGGCTGGGGGCCGAAAGCCAGAGGATACGCAGTCTCACTGGGGTATGCTAAATTGATCGAGAGACCATATGTTCCTCTGGATCCAGCTCCTTGGCAAGGTGTCTGGCGTCTGTCCTCATGGCCCAAGGTTTATTTCTTTGCCTAGGTTTACTTTCGCGGCAAAATATTAACTTATGATAACTTGCAACAGAAAGGATTCCACGGCCCATCCTTCTGTTCACTGTGCAATGAAAACGTTGAGACAACAGTTCACCTAATTCTAGAATGCAGCTTCTCCAGGCATATCTGGTCCTTCTTTACTCATGATCTAGATCCTAACTTCACTATACCTTGCTCCACTTCTGAACTTTTCTCTGAATGGACAAACAGATTTCTAGGTTCTCCTCCTAAAAATTTGATTATTAAAGCAGCATGGGCTGTCCTCCCAAATACCATCTATTGGAAGTTATGGATAGAGCGTAATAGAAGAATTTTTAGAAATACAAAACAGAGCCACAAAGTCTTAGAAGCCAAGATCAACTGTCACATAAAGGATTACTTGACTGATATAAAAGACGAATCCAACCTCAGTCAACAGGACATAGCATGGGGATCAATGCTAGAACTTCAATTTCATCCAGCAGTCAAAACATCCCCCACTATCAAAGAATGGAAAATAAGGAAACCTGAGAATGACTTTCAAGATTGGCTTAAATCACAAGCAAGGCACTTCCTTTTCTTTGATGGAGCAGCAAAGGGAAATCCGAGCAAAGCTGGTGCAGGAGGTGTTGTTCTAAATCAAACTGGGGAAAAAATTCACTCCTACACTTGGAGACTAGGTCACACTACCAGCATTCAAGTTGAGGCCTTGGCCCTCTTCCAAGGACTCAAGACCCTTAAAGATCAGGACATAAATGAATCAATTGTTATAGGCGACTCTCAGGTCATTATAAACACAATGGTTTCCAATACTCCAATATCGGACCTCAATCTAGCAAGGCTAATTATTAGGATCAAAGGTATGGAAAATAATTTTCAGAACTTGAAGTACTACCATGTGTTGAGAACTCATAACAAAAAGGCAGACATCGAAGCCAATAAAGCTAAACTTCTCTCTGCTGGGGTCAAGATGAAAGAGGAAGAAGCATCATGGGAACCCATTCCATAAATAGATTGATGCCATGTTCTACTGTCTGTTATTAAACAAATTTGTTTGTATCTTCAAGTGGAGGAAAATCTCTAAAATAAACTCAGTGGGTGTCTATCCAAGGAAGAAACCTGTAAGCTTCAACTGCATCCTTAGCAGAGAAATGCAATAAAAAAATAATGAATGTAAAACATGGCATCAAAAAACATGCACCTTTTGTTGTTACATAACCATACATTTTCTAAGTGTTGGAAAAGAATGGCAGCACATAAAAGGATGAGGTGTGAAAGTACCTCTCAATAGCATGAAAAGAAACAGGTTAAGCAGATATGGAGGAAGAAAACCTACTACAGTCATTGTGATAGAAGTGGCCATCAAAGAGCCACTTTTTGGAGGCTCCATCCAGAGCAGCACCTTAAATACAAAGTGTCAATGAGTGAACCAGGTGAAGCAGTTGTTCGACAAGAAAAACCACCACAAGGAGGTGACCCATTCACATTGATAAGTGAAAAATGGTTTCTAGACATGTTATCATTTCATGGTCATGCTTTTGTAAATCATTTGTTGCATTTTAAAATGTAAAAGTGATGATGTGTTTCCATCACTTGTTTAGCGACAATGTTGTCTGGTCTTATTTTGTGTTGCATGATAAACTGTGAAAGTGATGTTGTGTTTCCATCACTTGTCAAAGCGAAACAAAAAAGTGTTTGGCCTGATCATTGTAAATCATGTGTTGCAGTGATGATGTGTTTTCCATCACTTGTTGAAGCAACAATGATAGATTGGCCTTGTTGTCATAGCTGAGGTCTTGCATCCATCTTGATGTAAAAAGTACCACCGAGTATGTGTTATAAACTCACGGCAAGTGTGAGACATTTGGTTCATTAGTTGGTCATGAAAGTCAAGCATGCAATTTTCAAAACAATGTACTATAGGTTGCAGAGGTTGCAGGTGTTGGCTCATCGCTTAAGGATCCAAAGAACAAAGGTGAAGGAGTATAAGCGAGGCCATTTCAGGACGCTTGTGAATCAGACAAGGTACAGAGAAAGTTGCAGATTATTTTTCATGCTTTTGGAGGACCAAAAGCTCCTCAGTGTGGAGGATTGATCCAGGTGGCTCTAGAGACACACATAGGACGAGGACTCAGGAAACCTCAAAATTCAAAGTATTTGGATTAAGCGCGAACTAGGACCATAGCGTAGATATCATCATCCTGATCGTTTCAGTGTGAATGGTTCGTCAATCCGAGTCCGTGTGCGAAAGTTAGAAGCAGTCAAAGTTTAGTTGACTTTTTGCTTATTGCGCAGGGTTAAGGAGGCCATGATTTGAACTTTTTCGGCAAACAGAATCTGGGCAAATCTGGCAAGATTCAGGGGGAAATTTTCACCTATTTAAAAAGACTCCTATGGTAAAAAACAGATTGACCAAAAAATGCATAGTTGTTTTTAAAAGAACAAAAAATAT
The DNA here is from genome assembly GCA_031772625.1 of Pinus tabuliformis. NCBI lineage: Eukaryota > Viridiplantae > Streptophyta > Pinopsida > Pinales > Pinaceae > Pinus > Pinus tabuliformis. The sequence goes on from CM062817.1 coordinate 1,638,017,096, forward strand.
ATATAAAAAAAGGAGTGGCGGGCCACCAACCCCGCCACCCCAACTCGTACCATGAAACAACCATATTGAATATGGAGGGGCGGGCCATGACCCCTAACTCCTCCCCACATCCTACGACACTAATATCTTAGTAGAGGGAGGTACGGTGGGTGGGCCGCCAAAGGTGGGCCTGACCCAACCGAAAATTTTAAAATATTTTTTGTTGTTGTTGTTGTAATGTACAAAAGAGGAGGAGGTGAGGTTTGACCTCCCGACCTCCTCCCTATTAACTGAATCCTCAACCAACTCACCACAATAGAATGTTTGAGAAATTCATCAGTATTTTTTCATTTAAACACAAATTTTCAGTGCGCTCAGGCAGAGGAGGCAGTGCACGCGGTTCGAGGCAGAATTTTGCAGGAGGGGCAAAATTTCACTTTGTCAGAATTTGACAAATTTTATATGGTCTTAGCACTTCTCAATGCCAAAAACATAATGGTGCTATCTGTTTATCCATCAGAGTTCTACATTTTTCAACCATTTTTCAGTATGGAGGTGGAACCATCACTGCTGTAGAAAGAGGAAGCGGAACCATGATCCTCGAAATTTCCCCGAGGTAATTTTTCTCCATGTCGGAATATAGTCAAGTTTATAGTTGTTTTTCATGGTTTTCCATAGGGATCGCAATGGCAAGGTCAGATTCACCATTTGAGTTGCAAATTTCCAGTCCACCCATGGAGCAGAATCTTTTTGGAATCTAGGGGGATCTAAAAGATTCCTTGAGCCCTAGATTCTCAATTTCTCAGAATTCAAAAATTGGACAGTCGATTTTGCACTATTCGATGCTAAAAATCTGATGATGCATTCAGATTTTTCATCCTCTCATTTCATTTTCCAACCATTTTTCTAATTTCCAGTGCAGATGTCCACATTCATGTGCGAGCAGTCATTTTCATGCGATCGATGTCGTGAGATTGATGGTCCAAATAGCTTCAGCAGTTTCACATCCACTTCTTTAGATGGCCCTTGGTTTTGAGGTATATGCATTGTTAATGTACTTATTTTGCTATGCATTGTGCTACATAGGTCCTTGATTGATGTTTGATGTGGGATCCTGTTTCTTACTCATTTTTATGATTCCTGCTTGATGTGGCACGGAATAGTCTATGTGATGTACTTGTTGTCATGATTTGTCATGTTATGTTTTGAGATCCCTTTGTTTTATGTTGATGGGATACTCATGTGTCACCATGCATGTTTTCTTTGAGATCGCTTTTCTGCCATGTTGGCGGGATGATCATCATGCATTAGTTTTGTGTCATACTAATAGGAGTCTTTTGACTGAGAGTTCCTGTAGTGGAACATCTCTTGGAGCCACTCCTACGTGAGGGAATTTTCCTTGTATGATAATGACATCACCTCTATGTACATCATCATTATTGACAACACTTAATGCAACGACCTACACCATCTTGACACCAGGACCTGGAGACGTAGTCCCTCCTGGACGAACTCCATTATCAACGATTTTGTTTTTATGTTGTTGATGATTGACATGTTCCTCTTATTTACAACATGCACATGTATTCACTCATGTTCTTTTAAAATGCAATTTAACACATCATGAAAGTAAAAGGTCTTGGAAGGGTCCTTCGTCACACCCAAACCTAGATCATGTTATGATTCTAATGTGTTGACTGAGATAGGGAAGGAGATGCAAACCATCAAAGTGAAGTTGCAACATTGGACCTCGAGGCAAGAGCATGTCGTCATATAGGTTTTTATGTTGGGCAAGCAGGTATATGGTTAATGGTTTTTCTAAGAATTAGGGTTACTTATATACTTGTCATTCTATTGATGTTGGGGTTACATGCATGGTAGACGATGATTGATTCATGTAGTCATATGCACATGTGTCAAATGGTCATGAATGATAGTAACCTGTGGTTGCATGCAATTCTATTGTTGTTTTATAATAGTTGACTTGATTATTATATTATATTTTGTTGATGAGTGTTATCTCAAAATCAGGCCCTGGAAGGCTGTAGACCAGGAAGACTTCAAGTAACTATTTCAAACCGACTTTAGGCTGAGGCTTAGCCTCCTCAACCTGAGAGGGCTCTCTCTTGATGGGTTAATGATTTTGATTAAAGATAAGATGGCTAACTCTTATAGAACAACTGTGAAAAATATGAATGCTGGAAACACATTAAACAACTATCCATTGGGCTTATGGAGTCAACAACACCTCAATATAACAGTGAACTTAACCTTACATAGAAGTCAGGGCATTCAGCATTTAGACATTTAGAACATCAACTCATATGGGACCACACAGTTTATAAATGTATACAGGAAATCAGAGCACATTCAGTGAATTTTGAGTGATTATACATCTATACCACTGTAAGAATTAAGAAAAGGACAACATCACATATTCTGAACATAAGAAATCCTTCATGAATCCTGAGAAGTAAAGTCAAAATTATATTATTGAAAATGAGTCTTACATAAGCCAAATACAAGCTTTGTTATAAAGTTTTCCAACCCTGATTACATTTCTGTTTCAGCTATATATAGAGCTCTTATTCTAACTGATCGAGATTCCTCCTCCAGCATGAGGGGAATTCGAAAACTACTTCTAATGACACCTATTAACCCTTTAACTAACTAATAAATACAACAAAGTGTTGACTGGAGTTTTTTTAGAGATCTAAATCGACTATGACTCTAACTCCATATTACATGCATGATGGCTTTAATTAAGATGATTCCTCGTTCTTTGACATCTGGTTCCCTTCTAGTTTAGTTGTGATGGTCTTCAAGGCTCCATGGTTGTCTTCAATGACACATGTTTTCCAATGCCCTGAAAGATAGGAAACTACCCCTGTTTATTGGTCTTTAGTTTTCCCCAAAATATTCGAATGCAAATAAGCATGTCCTTTATCCTTTAATTACCCAAAATGGAGTAGACTGCCACGTCCTTGATGCGTTGTAAGCTTTTTCCCATGTACATGTGTGTAGGCAAAAGTTTCTTGTAAACTGTTTGATATATCCTGAACTGTGGTAAATGTGCTCACTTTACGGAAAAAATTTAAAGTTGGATTTGAATATATATTTTCTCCACCTGTCTTGACCTGGTTGACTGTTGATAGCTTCAGATGATGCCTTGTATGCCTTTTAGATGTTTCCATTTCAAAATTCCCACTTATAATTCAAAACTGCTTGATTTATGTTGAAATCATCACTTTTAGCAGTTTCGTAGCGCGCTACGAAACTGCTGAGTTATTTAAAACAACTTGTTTTTAACCTGAGACCTTTATTAGACAAGTGCTTGATTTCCAAAAACTTTTTTAGACTTTCCACAGGTCAAATAGGAATTTATATTTCTTCAGAAAGATAAGATCAAGCAAACTTGTCAAAATTTTTGAAACAAAATCTTACTTGAAATGAGAACTCATTTAGCAGGTCCTTTAAGTTGGCTTAGCTGTGCCTTCAGATATTCAATTTGTTTCTTCATAGCCTTATTCCCAGCTCTCAGTTGCATATTGATTCTTCTGATGTACTTGGCTTCTTTGATTGCTGGTACTGTCTAGGTGTGAAATTGTGAATGGCCATCAACCACTAAATTCAGCTGGGCTTCTACAATTGCATTCCCTTCCCATAGAGTTTTATAATACTTTGCGTGTATGACTGCATGTCTTCTAACGGCTTTCTTCAATTTGGCAATCTCATGCTTAGCTAATTCTAATTGGCTCTTCAGGGCTGCTATATTATTTTCTTTAGGTGTAATGACTGTTTTGCCTGCGTTTTTCTGTGTCTCTTCCCTTGTTTCCTCTGTTCTTGGCAGTACTTCCTGTACTTGTTGGAATCTCCTTGTCATAGGTCTTCTAGGTTTAAAAACGAACTCTTCAGTTGGCTCATCAAATTTAAGCCTTTTTGAGGCCTTGGATTTCTTGGTGCTTTCTTGTTCTGACTGTATTAACTCGATTTGAACTGGTAGAGACTGCTCAAATTCAATAACCTGTAATAAGTCATTTAAACTTGCCTTGGACACTGGACTTTCTTCGACTGCTATAGCTTTACCCTTTTCCTTATTCATCTGGCTTCTTGTTCTTATCCTTGAGACTACTTCAGATGTGCTTGTTTCAGGTACAGTCTTTTTACCATGAGCTTTTTCCTTAGTTGATTGCTGAGGTTGATCTTGGATGACGAGTGGCTTCACTTGTTTTCTTACTTGTGACTTTGGAACTCTTTTAGCTCTTACTTCTGTTTGGAGCTCAGCTATTGTAAAATCTCTAGCAGGTGGAGGAGTGAGGCCAGTCTGGCTTTTGAAGCCAGCCATAAAAATGAATGAATTCCAATCTCTGTCTATCTTTTGGAGTCCATCTAAAACCAGTAGTTTGATCAAACCATGATGAAACAAAGAGGTTTCACAATCCTCTTTCCTCAGTTGTACCTTATCACACATCTTACTCAAACTACGGAACAGATAAAAAGGTAAGTCTATGGAGACCTTCCCGGTGAAATGCAAAAGGAGTTTAAAATGGTAAGAGTAAACCTTGTTATACCTTCCTTCACAAGTCAGATATTTCTGTATGCAGGTGAGTAAGTGAGCATAATATTCTTTGACATAATTCCTGGGCACTGCCTTACTTAAATCTTCATTTACAAATTCATCCTTCAAAAACTCCTTACAAGGATTCATGTCAAATTTGAAGTTTTTAAACCATTCCTCTTGTCCTCGTGGGATCTCTGTCACAGTAGATATCACTTCTGGCGAAACCTGCAATTCTAACATGGCTACTTTTGAATTCAAGCCTGTGTAGTTAAGTGAAAATTCTTTAGTTACCTATGCGTGTCCTCCTTGTAACTTTTTGAAAAACTTCCAGGACCCGACCTTTTTAAATGCTTTCTTCACCTCTTCATTTCTCAGCGTTATATCCAAGCCTTCAGGCTCAGTCCTTAGGCATTTGCTGGATCTGTGCTCATTTTTCTCCATTGATTCTTCCAAATCCTCCCAAATAATAACTACCAGCTCCGGTTGGAATTGTGTTTCAGCTTCTATTTGAATTCAGCCTCGCTTGATTATTAGCCTCGCTTGAATTTTAAATTTTTCCGTTTAAAATCTTTCAAGATGTAAACTTGCAGATTTGTCATTCATGCAAGACTTACGGCCATCATTAAGATTTATGCACGGTTGTCTTTCTTAGGAATGATAATTCGTGCGTATCAATAGATCTAGTGGTGGTGATAGTGGCAATGAGTGGTAAAATGTGATAAGAGAGGTACATGAGCTGACATGAGAAGACACGGCCTATGACTCACCTAACGGACTTGACATTTCGGGAAAGACTCGCTGCGAAATGTACGAATCCATGATTTCGCAGCGCTGTTAGTTTTAAATTTTAATGATGCGCTGCGAAACTGCCTAATCATGATGCGCTGCGAAACTGCCTAATTATGATTGCGCTGCGAAATTGCAAACAGGCACGGTGACTGACATAAGATAACAAGTGGCTATAGAACAATGGTAGATGGAGGGGAACCAATGGGAGCTGAGAATAACTTGACTCAAAAACTCTTCAAAACTCCAGATTCTAAGGGAAAAAATTAAAACAAAATTAAACTAGCACTGAACTTTGTCATCGGGCTAGGATAAAAAGTTACATGTATCAATTTTAGTTCTAAGTGATAACAATGAGTATGTTATATGTTAAATTGTTTTTGTTATATGTTAGTTAACTTGATAATTAAGGTTATTGCATTTAAGATCTTGATGCTATATGTATTGTGTTAACCTAGATTGGCCTACGCAGATGGTTATGGTTACGATATTCAGGTACAAGCTGACATATTTGTGATATGGTGTTGTACTAATCTAGATTGATTTTCCAAATGTGATTGCTAGGCATGAATGACAATTGTTTAGGAGTTTATGATGTGAACATGTTAGCTAGTTACTGTTATGGACATCATGACCTTATTTATGTTTGAGTTGATATGTTGTGAAGTTATATCGTGCTAATCTAGATTGATTGTGTAGACAAGATAGCCTCCCCTGAGATACATAAGGGTATGAGTTTTCTTATGTCTTACATTTGGTGCTTGACTGTTTGATTATGTCATCTATTTGGTGTTTGAGTATTTGGTGTGTATTATGTTGTCTAGCTGATTTATCTAACATGGTATGTTTATAGTTTGTTTGAATGTTTGATTAATTGCATGATATGAGTATGTGTCTATAAGATTGCATGAAGAAATGATCGTCTTTTAAGATGGTTGTACTTGTTAGCACCCTATAATTAATCTCTAGGCTGAAAGAAGGATCATAGGGGTAACCACATTCCACTTGCAGAATTGGAAACTAGCCCTTCCAACTCCAGAGAGGGATCTCTCTTTTAACTCGGTTAGAAAAGACTGGTTTCAAGGAAGAACAATGGCTAGATCTTGGGCAAAGGATGAGTTTTTCGATTAAACTTTGTGCTGTTAGGGTTTATGATGGAGTACCATTAGGAAATGAAGACAAACTTTGAGTGCTTATGGTCAAACCAGTGATTGGTAAATCTGAGAATAAGTGAGATTAATAGTGCTTATCAGTGAAAAAATGATTATTAAGGTGTCTGGGAAGAATAATACTAACAATATAATTATACCAAAGGCATCTACTAGAGGATAAAAATTTTATATAACTTTAACTGGAAAGAAAGAGATGAGGATTATTATGAACAAAGCATTTATCTTGGAAATAAATCTGAACATATAATCATAACAAAACAGAATAATTCTTAAACTACATTTGTTGGAGCACCTTGCAATGGATTAATTACAAATTGTACAGTTAAAACATTCAAAAGATTTTAAGGATATTATGGTAAACAAAGAAATAATGTGCATTCACATAAGAAGAGGAACATACATCAAAGCATCATGTATTTGAATCTCTAGTAAAAACAGATTTGTACTTCTACAACTAGATTTGTATTAATATTATCTGAAAACTACAGAAAATACCAATATTCTTATCTCCAAATACAACTACCAACAGGAACCCCTTTTTCATCTTATTTCATCATTAAATACAAAGAGGAATTCGAAATTACCACTCTAGGAGGTTGAATTCACTACACAAGAGTAAAACAACCTAAATACAATGTATTTTTAGAACAGCAGAAACCTACCATATAGAAGCTATCATAATTTGGAAATATCATTGTTTTAAGGCTTACAATTTTTTTGAAATAAATTGTCGAGACTTATCAATTAAACTAACTTATCGATGCTTATCTGACCACAAAAATCACTTCTATAATGTCTCAAAACAATAGTTCGTAAAAATATCCCTAATCAATAAACTTATGCAGCAGTGTGAAATAGGCCTTCAAGCTTGACATGGTTGCAGATCATTCTAGACAAAATTGAGCTAATGGGTGCGCTTGAAATTGTGTTATGCCCGTGTAGAACCCCTGAGATATTCCCTTTAGCCTTTACAGACCTCCCAACTAATTGCTTACTATTTTCGCAACACTTGCGCAACAGACAAAAAATATTATGAAGTTGTATTAGCATCTCCCGCTCCAAACTGATTGTAGCGATCATCCAATCATCTCACCCAACCTTATAACACCTAAAAACTTCCAATCAACCAAAATATCCACATTTTCATCAAAATATGACATTATGTCAATACATAACAAACCCTTAGTTATACATATTTAGCCTTCAGCAAAAAGAAACAGAGCATATAACTTCAAAAATGGAAAAAAATGGAAAAATGAACAAGACCTCTTTGTGCCACCTCATTTTTGGGAAGCCTTCAACCAAGATGCCAAGGCTACCTCCTCCTCTTCTCTTTGGATGATGGTTTGACTTCCTTAGATTTCTTTGTAATTATGGTTTGCTTACTAGATGACTGCTCGACTTGCTTGGAGGATTGTTTGGTTTCTTGTTGGGATGGGGTTCCCTGGGTCAGTTTTCGGGTAAGAGCCCAAGTTTTGATGTAAATTTTGATAAAAATATGTAAAATATTCGCTAATTGTGGATGCAGAGCGTGTAGTTAGTTAGGAGTCGAAAATGTTTTTTACCCTCGTTTATGTAAATTCGAGTCAGTCTTTGAGATCTACCCATAGTCCACGGACCATGGGATTGTATAAATAGGTGTGTCTTAGAGAGTCTAAGGAAGATCTATGTCTTTGTCTATGGGTACGATGAAGAGATTATTAGAGAGTTAGCACAGAGAATCAAGTCTTAGAGGAGGAAAAGGATTTGGAGCTAAGTGCGCAGAGGCTTAGAGTGGAGTCCGCAGACCCCTGTAGTTGAGTGCGCAGGGAAGTTTTGAGTTTGTAACCTTACATTAAAGATCAATAAGGAAGACTGTTGGAGAAATTCATGTGTTTACCTCTTACTTATGTTGGTTATGTTTCCAACTTATGTTGTGATGAAAGAATATCTTTATTAAATAATAATAGATTGATGCGCGAATCTACTGGATAAGTCTTGTTAATTGAATGCAATGCATGTTAAGTATTTATGTGAAGGTTATAATACTTTCTGTTATGTTTATTAAGCACTTAAGCTAATCTATATGGATTCCAATTTGAGGCTAGTATATGATGTGCGTAAGTAGATAACCTATCCGCTAAAAGTCCACAGAAGCCGATCGTGGACCTTCGCGGAGGTCTAGGGGCCATTTGGAGGAAGTTACAAGGCCAGCCCTCAGGGCTTTGAGATCTATGCGAAGGCAGATCTAGGACACAAAATGGAAATCACACTGATCTCTGGGTGCAGAAAATTGGTTCCAACATCCCCCCATACTACTTTAGGTGAGACTTCAATCCATGCTATGTGGGTTGATGTCGAAAGGGTCAATAGTGTAGGGTTTTGTTTGGCACAACTAAATCTGAACCTGGATTAGGAACCACTAAGCCAAAAAATGGTCCCATTGCCAAGACCGGGATCTGCATAAAGAGGTGTGTGATTTCCAATCACTAGAATCTGACCAAAAAATAAAATGAGAAGTGTTTGGATAGGAAGATTTATGAATTCACGGTGCAAGAGAACAAAAATCCATGCCTGAAAAAAGAGAAGTGGCTAGAAAGATATTTGTACATAGAAATACATGAAATTTTCTTATGCACCTTCCCAATTGAACTATACGAGTGGGTAGCTAAGTTGGCAGACGACCAAGGAAGGTGGAGGCTTGACGGTCCAATAGTGTGGAATCTGGAGCTAGTGCTGAGGTTAGAAGCTTCCGAAGATAAAATTGCACGTGATGTTGATCACTGGCTTGATCGAGTCATAGGAGGATTTGTAATAGAATTTGCGGTTGACACCTTAGTCAGTTACAATGAGGTAGACTGATGCTTCTTCAAGGGTCTACGAGGTAACTATTTGAGATCTTTAAATACCCAAATTAAGATTCTCTTGTGTGAAAAGTGAATTATGCCATTTCCTTGATGTTTGGATCTACGCAAAGTGGACAAAGCTTTAGAAATCAAGAGAAAGAAGGTCCCGAATATAGCCTATTGATTGGACCTCCTTCAAGCGATGACGAGGGAGCGATAAAGGCCTCACCACGGAGCACTATCCAATTGATAAGGTAGGGTTTTCCATGGATACACCATCCATCCACACCACCTCCACCTTCACCCACACCACCACCACCATTCAACATGTCGAATATAATGAAGTTTCTAGTTTTCAAGGGAATAGGAATTGAGGATGCATATTAGTTTGGTTTGTTGTGAATGCTTTGTGGACATCACAACAAATCACAGACAATAATATAAACAAGGCACAATTGGTTACCGCTCTGTAGGATCGCACGATGACATGGTGTTGAAAATAGGAACAACAAATGCTAAAAATAACATTCAAAATATTCCAAATTTGATTTGTCCTTGAATTAGAATTGTGAATTAAAATTCGAATTTAGTCTCACTAGCTGCTTGAACAATAATTAATTAATTCATCTTGAGTTAATTAGTTGGATAAATTCAAGTTAGAAGTCTTTGTGAAGTCATGCAATGGTTATCTCTTAAATTAAGGAGATTATCCCCTAATTAAGGAGATAAGGATGTGTTGTATTTGAGTTGTAATTAGTTAGCTCAGTTAACTGAGTTAAGTCTAGTTAAATTAGTTCCAAACATTTTGAGTAACTAATTGTGAGTTCAGTCAGTTAATGCAAGCATGCATGAAATTAGTGTACTCCATATAACCGAAGATTCTCTCATAAATAACTCATGCATGTCAGTTTAGACAAAGACCCAGTTGAGATTAAAGAAAGGGACATTGTACTATCAGTTGGAGGTATTTTCCTATAAAGGAAACTCATCCATGTAGAAAGAACAAGGTTCCTTGAGAATTACACAGTTTTACAAGGTTTGAGATCAGTGTGAGTGATCAGTGTTACACTTGGTAACAGTAGGATCACCCAGGAGAAAAAACACAAGGAAATAGGAGGCTTGGAGGGCAGAGGATGTTGTGGGGGAAAGTATCCAACTCGGAATGACCCTAACCCACTCTAAGGGTGACAGTTCCTTAGCAACAGCTAAAAGCAAAGCTATCTAAAGTTTCTTCTTTATGACATGCAAGAGATAAAAGGGAGAGATCCACTTACCGATGCCTTGCGCAAATGGTCGATCCAATCTCCTTTGTTTGCCGCTTGCTCCCAGCTCCAAGTCTTTTCACGGGCCCAGCTACACTAGATCCTGCAAATAAGACAAGAAAAGGAAACTACAAGAAGCATGCATTCATAATCGATTCAAGGATTAGCATAAATCAAAGACGCAAGTAAGACAATACACCATTGAAACACATGCGAATAGAAGAACCTCAAATGCTTTATTAATATATGGAAGTAAGGTTCAGGCGGTGATACAACCATGAGAGGTCCAATCCAGCATCACCTTCCCGACGGAGAGAAATCTCTTCTTCACCTCCCTCAAGCAATCACCCAATACTCTCAACTGTAAACCAACAACGATTCTTTGCACTAAATTCCGCCTCTTAGATCCCATGGGATGAGATCTTTATATAGAGTTTTGGAGTGAAGATAAGTCAGATTGATGTGTGACTTGTTGTCCTCTTCAACTCCAGTTGTTCTTCAGTTCTTCACTCGGAGTTTCTGTCTTCCACTTGGAGTTTTAGAAGCTCTTAACTCATCATTAGGCGAATCTTTTGATCAAGTGTCTTTTTGGAAGCCTCCTGGGCACTGGCACATTGAGAAAAATATTCCTCCACATGTCAAAGTACGCCCAGCGCAGGTAGCCTTTGTTGCACTTGCAATGCAGTGCAGGTACACCATAGAGCTCTTGGCATTCAGCGCAGATGCTTAGTGGAGCAGCTGCTTTGATCCAAAATTGACCTGTTTTTGAGTGTTTTTCAGTGGAGAACTGATTTGCAGTGCTGTGGTTTGTTGACCTTGTTCCTCTAAGGGTAAGAACAACATGTTTAGGGACTTTGGATCCCTTAGATTATTGACATTTCATGCTCTATGCTGTAAGGCACAAAAATGTTTATAACAGTTGCCCCCTAAAGTATGAGGTCGTTTATCGGGTGAAATGCTTTATTAGGAGGATCCGAAGTTCATTCAATCGCCGGGAGGTGACCTGTAACAAAATACAATACAATACATTATCTTTTCATACTTTCTTTTCATGATCTAGCTGATGCGGGCATTTCCCATGCTCAGCTTTATAAATACATTTGCTGTACATAAACAGACGATCGTCTGATAATAGACGGATAATTCTCTACTTTCAATTATCATCCTTTTAGTAGGATGATCATCTGCTGCACATGTCTATGTTTTTATCTCCTGAATATATATCGCAGCCCGGATGGATGAAACTAGATCCGGGGTCTTCAAACTTGTCCGATCTTCACTCTAGTACAAGTCGATCCATGTGAGAATTTCCTGAAGTCGAACATGGAAAGACATCGCTTGATTACCAGTCAATAATGTAAACTGTTAACAAGCGCGAGAGGAATCACCGATAATGATGATGACCCTCAAGGTACTGCAGCACAATTCACGTGGTGTGAATATAGGATCTGACATCGAACACCACGCAAAGTCTCCTGGTCAAAGGTCATTAATGTATACCTATCGCCGGGAGTGAGAAACTTTCCATTGAGGCATGCAAGCTTCAAAGTACTGAGGGGGTGTTCCTAGATCAACTTCTTGGATAATGAGCTGATGTCGACAAGAAGTGATCCGTCAAAGGAGGGCCTTAATGAATCCCACATCAGTGACATGGAACGGAGCTAGTGATGATGGTGAAAACGATCTGTGAAATATGATTCAGGGTGGCGGTCATGGAAGGATGAAAGATGATGTATGGTAGTGGATGGGACCCGGTTGACACTTTCTGAATGACATCTCTTGAACATATAACGACACTGGTGTGATGGATCGGTAGCATTACCCCATGTATGGATGGTATGGCGAGACCATGGTGAAGGGACCGGTGAATGATAATAACCCAACCCGATATTTACGGAGGCAAAAGTGTCATGTTCAAGAGCAACTTGCTACCATTAAGCTTTGAGGTTCTCCCAATTTTTCCCCAGTCATTTCTGACCAGTACCTCTTTATTTTTGTCAAGCTTGAGGAGGATAACATATGCTTGTTCTATAACCTGCCCTTCGGGCAAGCCCATCGCTATGTTTTAATGAGCCTAGCGATAGGGAAACTCGTTCTCGTCTAAAGACAAGTTTGTCGCTATCTAATATTTTTAACGAGCCCAGCGACAAAGACAACTCGGTCCTTTTCATTTTTAGAGAGTCTGAAAAGGGTACATAAAGTAGACTCCAGGGGTCCTTTTTCGTCATCTAATCCCTTAAGTCCGAAAAAGTATAAAACAATACAGAAGGGATGAATATTCGATATCTTTATCGAGCCGAACTAGACAAGCGCTCGATCTTTTTGTGCAATAATCCCTCAGGTCCAAAAAGATTAAAATCTAGAGGAGGGATAGCTCTTCCGGTCCTTTTAACGAGCTGGAAGGCCAAAACTCGGCAAACTTTTCATTTTTTACGAGTCAGTGAAAAGAGCTCAAAGAAGACTCGTATTTTGAGGAACGAGTGATAAACATGGGTAGCAGCAGATTCTAGGTACAGGTTGGAATTTTCCAATCACAGCAGTATTACAAGGATGGCTAGGTGGGATCACTCTTCGTAGCTGTTCCTCAAAATAGGTAAACAATCAAGTGGATGTGAATGATCGGCCAAATGGAAAATGGAGGTGACGGTGCACAAACACGACCAAGGCTTTTATGGCTGATGAATTTACGGTCTCAAATGGTTATTTACCGGTTCATTTTTCTGGATGAGCTTGAACTCTGGGGGAAGCCTGCTCACAAGCTTATGTTTATTTTTTAACGAGCATGAATTTCCACATTAAAACTGCTCGGATCTTGCGTTTATTTTTTAACGAGCATGAACTTTGCCAAAACTGCTCGTTTTTACCAGTCATAAAGTAGTAAGGTCTCATGGAAGATCGCTATTTTTTAAAGAGCTTCATCTCCCTACGTATTGCTCCATATCCTCTCTTTATGCAAGCTGGGTATCGGCCTATCCTACGGGTTAGAGGGGTTAGTCCTACCTAAAACTAAAAAGCCGCCCGCGCTTGCATTCCAAGAGGTTTGCATGCCCCCAGGTGTAAGTCTAATTTCAAGGCTGCCCCTACTTTTCCGTCAAAAACCTTTGTTTTCAACAGGTGAGGCTTACCTCTTTCAGGTTACCCAAAGATTGTTCTGCTAATCCTTTCAAACAGAAACTTTCTTCGGCGACGCCGACTAGGCGACGGTGAATGACGTTTCTCCGCCACACACTTAACTTTGACAAAAGAATCTTCTTCCAGAACAACCCCACTCCCAATTACCCCTTCTTCCGCATGAGAGCTCTTGCCGGCTCTTCTGTTTTACGAAGAAGAAGGAGGGGATGGGGTACGGACTAGTCATATTCTCCCGCGGAAATTCTACTTTACACCCAAGGTTTTTTCTGCCTCCAGAGCAGACCAGGATGCATGCCCCCTGGGTTCCGACCTTCCTTTCCCGAATCACTCGCACTCATCAGGAAGAAGAACTGGAGGTAGAGACCTTTCTTGATCGAAAAGACCATTGAGGATAGGTATGTGACTACTTACGATGCGTGATCCCGGAAGTGAAGGTTGGTCTACGAGCTTGACCATCCTTCCTTCGTATGGAAAACACATTATTCGAAAGAGCGAGGAGACTATTGCTTCCATGCAATATATGTAGTCTCGTCCAAGGAGTAGGTTATAATCCAAGGTTCCTTGGACGACCATCAAATTCATCTTGACAGCCTTCCCTTTCAGTGTAATAGGCACATTAGGTAAAATCCCTAATGGTCGACTGGTTCCTTTGTCAAAACCCGAGAGATTCCTTGTCTCGGGCAAAAGCGCCGGGCAACCCAGTGCTTTCCAAGCAATAGAGGACAGGATACTCACAGATGCCCCTTCATCAATGATAGTTCCAGCCATCACCATTTTGTATATTTGCACTATAATTCTAAATGGTATACTGGCTGGTAACCGGGGTCTGCCTAGTTGGTTCCAATCAAAGGACACAACTAGGTTGCTTGGTGGTGGGACCGAATATACGGCCGGATATGATCCTGGCGATGCTCCTTCCTGCGATAAAGGAGTGGGCACATTTCCCAGATGCTCATCAGAATCGGTGTTGATGAAAAGAATCTGGATGGTGTCATCCTTACTCTCTTCGGTAGGGGTGTCAGCTGAAGATGAATCCTCAGTGACTGTGGTATTTGAAGATGAAACTTCTGAAGGGAGAACCGGGTCAACTGCCGTTTCGACCTTTGGACTTTCGTCCGGTCCGGATTTAGTAGGTTCACTTTCAGTGACTGACACTTCAGCTGGCCCTATGAGCGGGGCAGCTGTATTTTCGACCAACGAAGGACTTGGCACGAGTTTTTGGTATCCAGGAGGAAGTAGCAATGGTGCAACCGGTTGATCTTCCAAAACTCTCTTTGCTTCGTCTAAAAAGGGACAACGGCGGAGGGTGTGATTGCCTTCACACAGTTCGCAGGGGAATCTAATTCCCCTTCATCGTCTAGGACCTTCACTTTCGCTGGTCGACGGTAAGCATTCAACCTGGTTGTCAGAGGTTGACGCTTCCGAACTGTGCAAACGAGGGGACCAGTCCCTTAGTATCCGGGGAATACTGGGACAATCACTATGGAAGTGGTCTCCTCTACATATGACACATGGCGATTTGGGCCCGGTGCGTGCTGTGTGTGGATTTTTCGTTAGATACCTTTTGCTTGCCCCCAGGCGCCTTTGGCTCCTTCTGCTTCTTTTCTTTCTTCTTCTTTTCCTTCTTCTTTTCTATGGGAGCTACGCTTTTGGCGGCTTGACCTTTCGAAGAAGAAGGATCGGAGGAAGGCGTATAAGAAGTGGAAGGCTGGAGGGTAGCTCTAGACTGGTCTAACTGTTGACTCGACTGTTCAGGAACCATGGTGGTCTGAACTACAGTGGTTGAGAATAGCCAAACTGGCAGGCCAATTGTCAGTCCTGGAAGCGACAATGTGGTCATGTGGGGTGCACCAACTTCTCCCCAAGAGGAGAAAGGGCTAGGGGTCCCATCATGTGGAATCCCTTGGTTGGTGCGTTCCATGTCTCAACCTTAAGATCAACGTAGGAATTAGGGGTGATTACGTTCCGTTTAAGATGAATTTTATATGACGACGCTTTAGACACAACTTGCTTTTTCACTTTTTAAGAGTCGAGAAAAAGCTAAAGATGACTCTAGTCTCCTTCGATGTATTAACGAGCCCGAAGTGACAAATGCTCGGATGGACTTTTTCAGTTATAGAGTTTGAAAAAGGCCAAAAGAAACTACTCTGGAGTTCTAGGCAGAGGGTGTGCCAAACCTTTCGCGAAACCATAGAATACGTTTTACGGTACGAGTGGTCGATCTTCGTGAATGTTGTGTTCACTGCATCGCGATCAGTAGGGCGGCCGACACGGCTTCCTATGGATAAAGGCTTTGTTCCTATAGGGGTCCCCCAATATACGCGACGGTACGCGGGGGCACAAGTCCGTATTAGTGCTATCGTCCCTCAGGAGGAATCACCCACCTTCGTAGAGATCGACAGTCACTATGTTTAAAGACGTCGGTTCACGTCTCTACCTAGACCTCTACTGTGTTTCGTTATGTTTCAAAGCGTCGTTAGATAAATTCAGTTCTTTTTAGGTTGATCTTGCTTAGCAGTTTGCCTTTATGGATCACCACGTGATGTATGATACAACTCCTAAATGCAGTCTAAGAATGATAAGCAAGCTTTTTCAATTCTTTCAACTTATGAAAACCTTAACTACTGAAGGAAAAGAAAGACATCATCTTTTCAAACAGATCATAGAGCACACACTGATGCACTTTTCCTAAATCGACATGCAAGCTGTCAAAATGCACATGCACAATGCAAGTATTTCTTTTCTTCTTCCTTAATGTTGATGTATTACAAAAAGAAAGCTGTTGTATAATTTCGAATTCAATTTCAAGTGAAAGCAAACAAGTTTTTGTCCAATAATCAAAAGAACACCTTAAGATTCACTCGTTTCAACACAAGAAATACTGAAATTCGAACCATATAATGAAAGCAAATGCTCAACCAGCTATGAACAGCAATAAAATAGCTCTCAGAATCACAACGACACTTTCTCATAGGTCTAGATCCAAGAGGTCATAGCAAGACTAGTTCACTTTCGCTATGGGAAACTGTGAATGACAGCAAGAAATACAATAAGAACAATCACAGTTTCTTCATACAACTGAGGCAGAATGAAGGCAAAGAGAAGTGGTTTCAGCTGGGTATACAGGTTGACAACAGGCTGCAAAAACAATACTGAAAACTGGGCAACAGACAGTGGGGAATCCCAGTTGCACAAGGCAAAACTGGATCAGCGCAGGTGCTGCACTGTCAATTTGACATGCAGCGCAGGTAGCCCCTTCGGGACCTGCGTTGCAGTGCAGGTAGCCTTTGTTGCAGCTGCACTGAAGAGACAACTCTCGTCTCTCTCAGATTCCGGGTCACAGTTTGCTCAAAAATCAATGGTTTTTGGCCAAATCAGAGGCTATCAGCCAAGTATACACTAGAGGATGATTAAAGGAAGATGAACACTATCAAAAAGAGCTAAAAAGAGTCCTTGCGGATCAGCTCTTCAAATCATAAACATGCCCAGCACTGGGCTAGAGTAGCTGCCCTCTACTTTGCATTCGAAGGACTCGAATGCAGTTCGATTCGGTACTCCTTTGTTTAAGAAATGAATAGCAAGAAACACAAGCTACCAACAAGACACGATCCCCAGTGGAGTCGCCAGTCTGTTGTGGGGGAAAGTATCCGACTCGGAATGACCCTAACCCACTCTAAGGGTGACAGTTCCTTAGCAACAGCTGAAAGCAAAGCTATCTAAAGTTTCTTCTTTATGACATGCAAGAGATAAAAGGGAGAGATCCACTTATCGATGCCTTGCGCAAATGGTCGATCCAATCTCCTTTGTTTGCCGCTTGCTCCCAGCTCCAAGTCTTTTCACGGGCCCAGCTACACTAGATCCTGCAAATAAGACAAGAAAAGGAAACTACAAGAAGCATGCATTCATAATCGATTCAAGGATTAGCATAAATCAAAGACGCAAGTAAGACAATACACCATTGAAACACATGTGAATAGAAGAACCTCAAATGCTTTATTAATATATGGAAGTAAGGTTCAGGCGGTGATACAACCATGAGAGGTCCAATCTAGCATCACCTTCCCGACGGAGAGAAATCTCTTCTTCACCTCCCTCAAGCAATCACCCAATACTCTCAACTGTAAACCAACAGTGATTCTTTGCACTAAATTCCGCCTCTTAAATCCCATGGGATGAGATCCTTATATAGAGTTTTGGAGTGAAGATAAGTCAGCTTGATGTGTGACTTGTTGTCCTCTTCAACTCCAGTTGTTCTTCAGTTCTTCACTCGGAGTTTTTGTCTTCCACTTGGAGTTTTAGAAGCTCTTAACTCATCATTAGGCGAATCTTTTGATCAAGTGTCTTTTTGGAAGCTTCCTGGGCACTGGCACATTGAGAAAAAGATTCCTCCACATGTCAAAGTATGCCCAGCGCAATGCAGCGCAGGTAGCCTTTGTTGCACTTGCAATGCAGCGCAGGTACACCATAGAGCTCTTGACATTCAGCGCAGATGCTTAGTGGAGCAGCTGCTTTGATCCAAAATTGACCTGTTTTTGAGTGTTTTTCAGTGGAGAACTGATTTGCAGTGCTGTGGTTTGCTGACCTTGTTCCTCTAAGGGTAAGAACAACATGTTTAGGGACTTTGGATCCCTTAGATTATTGACATTTCATGCTCTATGCTGTAAGGCACAAAAATGTCTATAACAGAGGAGAAGGTTTGTGAGAAGCCTTGTTTTCCTGTGAGCATCTAAGAGAATTGTACTGAGAGCTGGCTAGCTGTGAGAGCTAAAGCTTTGTGTAATCTTGATGTATTTCCACCTTGTATGATAATACAGATAGCGGCTTTTTTAGTTGAGGCTTTCCCTAGAGTATTCTTCTGTGTTTCATGTGTATTGATTCTTCTTCTTTATTATATGTGTTCTGTTTGATCTTTCTCAAATCTATTAAGCTTCCGTAAGTTTGATAGAAGAAGTAGATTATAGTATTTTTCTTTAGTTATATTGCATAATTAGGTTAATCTACAGTGAGAATTTCTACACATGGTACATCAAGTACTGCACCGATAATCCTTTGGCGTCATTAACAGATACTAATGCCACTTTGAACAAAGAATTTAGTAAGCCTAATTCTGACTCGCAATTAGTAATTGGATTCAAGGGAGGGCTGGTGAAACGCCTTAGGAGTTAGATCAAAGGTTGAAGTGTGATATCCATGAAGCTAATATGCAACTTACAGATGGCCACCACTGCAAGTGGTTTATAGCCTCGCTTCTACCCCACCTAAGGATTGCTTTGTCACAATAGAAGATAGGAACTTAGGCAGAAGCCCTGGAGATTGCGATGAGATTACATGAAACACCTATTCAAGACCCAACTTTGGAAGTTCAAAAAATTCACTCACAGCTACAGAACCTCTACTTGGAATTGCAGATCTTGAAAAAGAAAAGGAGGCCAGGTCAAAGGTGCACGAGGAAGTCTGGTGCCTCAAGTGTAAAAGCCAGGGGCATGATAAAGACCATTTCCTTGTCTTCACGAATTATATTACAGGGGGAGGACCAATGCCCTTGAGATAGGAAGCTCCAGTAGGCCCAAATGTGGGACCCACGCTATGGTGGTCTATTTTTCAAGTGGCCGGAAAACACGTAATTGATAATTTTCATTTGCTGCAAAAGTTTGTGCAAACACCACAACAATTATTCTGCAATTTCTGCAATTCAGTGGGCCATGATGAGCACCATTGTCGTAGCTACGAATTGATGATGGAGAGGACGTCGATGTATCGTATGCAAGCAAAATCTCAGCCTGTGGATCAGGGTGCTGGGGGAGTATGTGGAGGATATCAGGGGCATAGATGAGGCCTAGGAGGAGGAGCACCTCGTAGAGGTCTTGGACATGTCATTTGCTATTATTGTGGGACACCACGACACTATGCATGGGAGTTTATGAATGAGACACGCCCGTCATGTCAATAATGTAATCAATTTGACCACACAATAGAAGAATGCCCTATGTTGGTAGCTAATATGCAGGAGAAGAAGGCGCAGCCTCAACAACTTACCATGAGGGTTGAGCCATGCAAGGAAGATCCAAATGTGAATATCATGATAACAAGCAGAATAACGACTGGTGATGATAAAGGAAAAAGGAATTTGGCTTCAATCTGAAATGTGCAAAGGAGACATTTATGGAGGCGAAGAAAAACTTCACTAAGGCATCTACCTCAGGTAGTCAGGAGAAATTACCAAGCACTAGCGTACCCACAGAGATTGATCCCTCTATACTCACTAGGTTCTTGGAGACCTGTATGAAATTTCTGCACGATAGCAAGGTTGTGAAGGGGCTATAGGAGTTGATAAAAAAGTGTGTTGGTAAGGAAAATGATCCTAATGGAAACCACGTAGTTAGAAAGATTGGAAAACATAAGACAAGAGCAGGGCATGAGATGAGGCTCACTGTGCCGATAGGAGACTATGAGATGGACCAAGTTATTTTGGATCTGGGGTCTGATGCGAACATTTTGCCTAAGCAAACATGGGATAGAATGGGGAGACCTGCACTGCAATGGTCTTCGATTAAACTAAGGACGGCAAACCAGCCGAAGATTATCCCTATGGGACGATTGCATGGAGTCACCGTAGATATAGAAGCTGCGAGCGCACTGGTTGATTTTGAAGTGATAGAAATTGTAGATGACAACAATCTATACCCCATGCTCCTTAGAATTGATTGGGCTATTGATATGAATGGGGTCATCAACTTGAATAAGCAAACAATGTCATTTGAAAGGAAATCGCTCCATGTTGTAGTACCGTTGGACCCTATAGAAGGACCTCGCTATATTGAACCGGTCCGTAACTATGAAGAAAGTGATGATGAATTGGATCATATTTACAAAATAACAGCATGAGACCAAGACTGGATTTACCCAATTGTTGATGGAAAAATTTCCTGGGATCGAGAGAGTTCTTGTACCTCAGATTCAGATGAATAATTTGAGCATTGGTAGAATAGGTTGAATGAAGTATCTAGTTGCGCTGCAACATGATGATTAAATCACTGCGCTGTGTGTCATCGACGGTAAGAAATTTACCTTATTATGATGGTTTAACTAACGTAGATAAGTTTTTGGATGCCTTTGAATGAGAAATCCCTAAGGATCATTGCTTCCAAGCACTGGATTTTGCATTGCACGCTACACCCGCACGATGGTGGGGTACACACAAGGATAGCTTTCAGGAATGGAGAGATTACAGGAGGACGATGAGGTTGCACTTTTTTGCCCAAAAGTTCAGATGACTAAGAAATATGATGGGAGAAATGATCCATGCGATCATTTAGCGAAATAGAATAAGGTTTATGGAACAAAGCCACAACTAGAATGGGTGCACTTATTCTGTCACACTCTGGATATAATCCCTATGAATTGGTACCTGAAAACGGAGCCACGCCATGGCACCATGGAGTGGGATATATTAAGGGAAGGATTCTTAATGACCTTCAGTTTTGAAGATGGGTTTGAAAGCATTGATGAAGCTCTCGAGGAGGTTAAGGAAGCGATCTTCAGAATACCGCAGGTCCCTTTGGAGCTGGTTCAGCCAGACTCGAGCACCCAGTTATGCCATGTGTTGGAATGCTATAATGTGATTATTGAAGGGGAGGATGAGGATCCAAGAAATATCAATATTCCAGAGGCAGAAGGCCACCACGCAGTTGAAGATCCATAGATAGTGAACCCAGACATCACTACGCCATTGAATACTAAGCAAGTGAATATTGGTACTGAAGCAAAGCCAAAATTTATGAAGATAGGGGATTACTGGGATGATGGCACAGTGGATAAAAATGTTGAGTTGCTCCGCGAATATCATGATTTGTTTCTTATAATATTTTCGGACCTGAAAGGCATCATAGGTCACTTGGGCATGATGAAAATTACCTTGAAGCTAGACGCGAAGCCTATTAAGCAGAGGCCATATCGCCTTAATCCCAAATACAAGGAAAAGGTCCATTTGGAGTTGGTAAAGATGCTTGAGGCAGGCATTATCGAACTTGTGGAGGAATCTGATTGTGTGAGCCCAATGGTGGTGCAAGAAAAGAAACAAAAAGGAGAAATATGGATTTGCATAGATCTTAGGAAGCTTAATGACACCTGCGTCCATGATCCTTTTTCGACACTATTTACTAATGAGGTACCGGATAATGTTGGAGGTAAGGAGGCCTACTCTTTCACTGATGGATCCTTCAGATACCATTAGATTAAGATCACACTAGAAGACAGGAGTAAAACAACTTTCGCGACGGAATGGGGTTGTTTCTAGTATATTGTGATGTTGTTTGGACTCAAGAATGCACTGACGATATTCTCTCGTGTAGTCATTGTGGTGTTCAAGGAGTTTATTCATAAGTTCTTGGAGGTGTATTTTGGTGGTTGGACAATGTTTGGGTTATTAAAGCGCCATGTCACTAGTCTACAGTTAATGTTGGATACGTGCTGAAGATATCAAATTGCACTGAACCTAAAGAAGTGTTTATTCTACGTCCCCTTTGGGATTTTGCTGGGTCATGTGGTGTGCAAGAAAGGACTAATGGTGGGCCCTGCCAAGATCATGGTAATAGTCAATTTGGAGGCCCTGAGGAGTGTCAAACAGTTGCGTGCAATGCTGGGCTATACTGGATATTATCGAAAGTTCATCCAGGCATCTCCTATTAAATAAAGTCTGTATCAAAATCGCATATCTTCACTCACAAAGGGCGCAAACCCACAAAGCATATTGAAACGTGCGAATGTGATATTGTGATAGGAAAAGTCAAACTTATTGCATTGCGTTAAAATAGTTAAAAAAGGTCTAAATCTTAAGAGCTACATGATTTTTCGAAATGCAATAAAATCCTAACTCGGTAGAAGCAAATGTCATAAATTGTAAGTAAGTACGCCACATAGTGAAAAGCACTTTATAAAGCAATTAATCCATCATACAAACTACGCTTTAAATGACAAAGAATATACTACTTATCCCACATCTCGCATCCCGCAAGAATATAAGGAACTTCAAGAAAGTGCACAATCAAATGTGCGATAATGCGATTTGAGATATTGCATCACAATCACAAAATCGACATTCTCGCAACTTAATCCTACCACCTTAAAAAATTTCCTTCCCGTTTTGCGATGCAGTACATTAATGAGTAATAAAGGCAACGATAAGGAACCATTAGTGGCTATTTAATATAGGTTAATGGAATTTATGTTAAAAAGCGGCTCCACATGATACAATATTTTTCATTTACGTTTGATTAAAACTCCTTTCTTGTCACCTTTTCAAGGTTATATGTATCATTAATTCTCATTCTCATTCTTGCTTGTGTTTATCTGATAGCTTTTGCTTGGCTCAATTTCAATAAAGATCCACAGGAAGCATCGTTAGAAACAATAGGAAAGAAGGGAAAGGCAGTTGAGTCCAAGAAGTCATAAATGATCCCTCTTTTCTCTCATATTACGTGCAACACAGACGGAGGAACTTCAACATGGGAGGCCATGTATGACTTGTTAGAAGAAGAAAACCCAAGGCCACGGGTAACAAAGGCCATGATAAATGCTCATGTTTCCTTTGATGCCTTATACTTCAAAATAACATGTTGATTCTGTTAGCACCTAATCTGCCTTAGGTTGAAGGAAGGAAAAATTCAGGGTAACCACAAACCACGCTCAGTCTGGTAGCTAGCCCTACCAGAACAGGAGAGGGCTCTCTCCGAGTCACGCTCAATGAATAAGTAAACAGAATGGTCTGAGATGACTAATAGTGAAATATTGATCTTAGGCTAGTAAGTAAATATGGATACAAGAAGCAATTTTTTATGAATGACTAAGTTTCTGGGATGGTATGGGACCAACAGACAACAATGAGCAGAGAATTTAATACAAAGGCATAGATTACTTCGTGAGGCAAGAAAGGCGGAAAGTATAGAAATTTAGTTTGAAATAACGTGGAATGGAGGAATTGCTTAGGATGGTGAAAAGGGCATAAGTACATGAATCCTTTTCAACAGAAGAAGAACACTAAACATGAAATTTTCCCACAAGCAGAGCAATAAAAATGAATTCTACCTTATCTAACTTAGAAAATTTCACTGGAAATGAATATGAAATGAACTGTGAAACATTACGAAGTACATATGAAACATAAGAGACACATTTGCTACACTCACAACCACATGAATCTCATGAAACAGAGCCGCTGCCTTTCATTAATCCTCTGTCAAAATATACAATGAAGAACTGAGTTTCTCTCCCACAGTCTCCCAGAAATTACAAGCCAACCAACCCTTTGCAAATATTTTGCATACAATATATAGAATGTGCCATGCAGAGATAAAATGCCCTTACTCGAATCATTACAAAATGGAGGTGGAAAGCCAACCATTAGCTACAGGTGCAGCGTTACAAACATGACAAATGGCTTGGGTGACTGTTTGCCTTCCTTTTCCACTTGGATAGAAGCCAATCTGGAGTGAAAATACTTTAAATGCCACTTTAGGTGCTGAAAAAGTGAAATGTAGATTAGCAGGCCCACTTGGAGAAAGTCGCGAATCGAAATTTCGTGAAATGGGCACGATTTTGGCCTTTTTCTCTATATGCGCTGCGCTCAATTCTATATGCACTACGCCACTTTGGAGGTTGTTTTGAGGCACCTATAGGAGTCCAAAATGTGTCCAAGTGTGCTTTCTAGAAAGCCTGGCCTGTCTAATTTCCATCCCAAGTGGAATTTCTGAATTTGGTGCTCATTTGCCCCTCCAAATCTTCATTCTCCCAAGACTGCTTCCTGTGTGTCAAAATAGGGGCAGAGAGGTCATTTTTTGAGTGTTTTTGACCTCCTGGAGACTCAAATCATGCCAAAATTTCTTGTCCAAGCACTAGTAGTCGTGATTTTGCATACTAAATCCAAAAATGCAAGCCATTTGTTATTTGGAGCTCCCAATCCTAAGCGTCGCGCTAGTGGCGCGGCGCACAGGGAGAAAAAACCTATGTTGTGACCAAAAATTTGCCATGTGACCAAAATTGCCCCAAATTTCTTGAAATTTGGGCTGGAGATCCTCTATGAGGTGTTATGCTAGGCCAAAGAGGCTTGGCCAATATCTGAAGTCGATCGAGCTCCCTTTGCCTCTTTTGCTTCTTGATTTCCTTCCTCAATTTCGCCTTCAAATTCCTGATTCGGGCATTGCATACTTTGTTTCGCGCCATGTAGTGGAAAGCCATGTGTCTCAGCAGTGCATGGTCCTTGTAAGCCTTGTCCAATAGCCTCTCCAAGTGCATGTTAACTCTCTTGAGATTGGCCTCCCAATCCTCATTAATCTCTTGCTCCAATGACGTGAGCTCAACTCTTCTCCTTTGTGCAGCTTGGCGATGCTCATGAATGTTTTGTAGCTCCATGATCACTTGCTGATCCTCCAACTGTTTTTTCCTCTGCTCCAGATATTTCATGTTCCACTTAGCC
Source organism: Pinus tabuliformis (assembly GCA_031772625.1). NCBI lineage: Eukaryota > Viridiplantae > Streptophyta > Pinopsida > Pinales > Pinaceae > Pinus > Pinus tabuliformis. Next base: position 1,638,042,283 of record CM062817.1, read on the forward strand.
CTCTCCAAGTCAAGGGATAAGGCTTTGATCTCTGATTGCTGCTCTTGGATGATCTCTTTGAGTTGTGCAATTGTTGGTTCTGTATCTATATCATCATCATGAAGGAGAACGAATTTGGTCTCGTTCACCTGATGGCTCAACTGAAGGCCCCTCATCATGCATTGGCTCCTTACTTCTGTCCTGTACCTGTAGTGCTGATGTCGGAAGCGAGGCCCCTTCCACCTCGGGTGGAGATAACATTCGCTTTGCTGCTGCAAACAAATGTCTAACACCCCTCTGATATGTGATGAAAACCGGCACACTAGCAGTCTCATGGCGCTCATACCGACAAGAAGGTTCACCCTCTTGCTTAACCTCTAATAATACATGTGAAGTGCTGAAGAAGTCATGGGAGATGAAGTCCTCCTAAGCAATGCCCTGCAATCCTAGCTGATGATCCACAAAAATCTTAATAAGAGCAAAGTGATAAACACTGTTAAGTTGCTGCTAAGGGGTCTTGTGCTGCAAGAAGGTGTTCATCCTCTCTATGTTCTTGCAAATGAAAAATGGGATGTTCATCATCCGTACCCTGGTAAAGTGCATGAGCAACTTTATGTGATAGGCATATGGACGAGAGAACCTCCCCTCACAGCTGAAGTACTTCATGATCAACTTCATGAGTGGAGCATATTCATCTTTCAAATATCTGAATGGAAAGACTCTTGTGAGATGCCTCAAGAAACTGGCCTTAATGTAAGGCTCATAATGCTGCCGATCAACCTTCTGTTTCTTGTGCCATGGTTCTCCAACATTCGGTATACCGGTTGCTAATGAGACAGTTTTGGGTGTCAGTGTGAAGGTGACCCCGGCCAAGATAGAGTGATCTCCATGTAGGTGAAGCACAAAAAGAGGGGCCAACTCATGATGAACTTGAACATTAGCCAGTCTTTGACAAAACTCAAAACATGATAGATGTTGGAAACATGACATAGCAAGAGGGCATGCCTGCAATTCTGTGAGGGTGGTTGGCTCATCCCTAACATGTTTGCCACTCTTGTGATGTCTCCTGGGAGCCTGCTCTTCCGAGGATGAGTCGCTTTGTGTCTCCATCTCATACTTTGATGAATGTTGTGATGCCATGACTATTGTGTGTACCGTATTTAGGCTGCCCTTTGATGATGGTGTGAAGCTGGGTGCTTTTGTGATATCTGCCACCAAGGGGAACAATGAAACAAAAGGGAGTATTAGGAGGGGAGTAATGTGATGGGAATAGGGTTATGGGGAGAAGTTTGTTTAGGGATATGTAGGGGGTTTGGTTATTTGATAGGGTAGGTTTTTTGGGGTTTTATGTTGACAAATAAGAGGAGGGGAAAGAGAATAGGGTTTGGTAGTGTTTTAGGGTAGGGATAATAGGAAAAATGAGAAAGGGAGGATAGGGAAAAATGGTAGGTGAGGGAAAAATGGTGGGTGAAAATGGAACATTGGCCTCAATACCACAATTATGCAACCCTAGCAACAATGGCCTTTGGTGTTTTCTTGTGGTTGATTTTATGAGTTTTGTTGCATTTCAAACATAGCCATAAACCACCATATCATTTATAAACTTTGATGAAAAAGTCATGTCATAGAGCCTACCTTTCAATTTGATGGGCTTCACAAGAAATTTGAGGTGATTTGGCACCGTTTTGGCCCTTTGTGGGTGTGCGCCACGCCCTGGGTGTGCTCTGCGGCCGTTGAAAAAATACATTGAGGGATGGTTCTGTGTGCGTCGCACCCTCTGTGTGTGCCACGCCCCTGTGTATATGCACCGAGCTCCTGGAAACTGCCTCCAACTCTCTCCAAACACGCACTTTGATCCTTAAAAACTTTGCATTTTCTCCCTATGCACTTGATTTTCACAATGCCTCTGATTTTGGTGAAAACTTGTATATAAAGACTTGGAAGTCATGGGTTAAATTTTTGCTTCTCCAAAAACCCATTTTTCTAATGTTATGTTTTGACACTTTTTCATTAACTTAAAGCAACACTGATTTTCACTTTCCCTTTGAAATTTTAGCTCAAATGATGAAATTTTTGGTACTCTTTATAGGAGTTGCACTACAGGACATTTGGCCGCAGAAACCATGCCTACATCTGAAGAAATCAACTGACGACTTTTTTGAAAATTTTATCACCAATGACACTGTTTGACCTTTCTTCAAAACAGAGTTTTGAAGAACAATCGAAGTTTATCAATATGACGATGAAACTCTCTAAATCATTACTTTGTAAGGGCCTCACTTTGGCCTGCATGGCTTTACTGGACATATTTAAAGACCAAATTGATTAATCCCTACACCTAATGATCTAAAATGAATTTTTTCCATTAAAGGACCAGACCTTGACTGTCATGGACTTTGGTGATCATTGACAAAAGAGCTAAGCCAGCAGGAGCTAGACATGGGGGGAAATGACTAGCAATGACCTTTTTCATCAGATTATGGCATGCTCCTAGTGGAATGTAGCTGAGTGAATGGAACAGGACTCCTAAAAAATGAAATGCATAAAGAGTTTTGGTCTCTGATGGAGGACTGACCAGACCGAATCTAACATTGGCTCCAATGGGGGATGGTAGCTCCTTGGAGGTGCCAAGAATAGTAGATCTCTGGAAGAGCTCAATAGTGCCTTCGTCCATTGGGCTATGGAGTCATTTTTTCAACAAACAACACAGGAATTTGACTCATTTATGAAACTAAAATGACCAAAAATTGACTCAAACTTGACATTGAAATGACTTGAAGACTAACTTGACAAACTCAAACCAAACTGAAATAAAAATGGTATTTACAATGACAGTGGAAGCAGCGTTAATAACTTAGAAATGGTACCGCTTGAACAGCTGACCATTGATCGGACCTCCTGGACAATCTTCCCCGTTCATTTCCTTCAGAAGAAAGGCATTCTGACCCCGATATGCTGCAATCTTAAAAGGACCTTTCCAAAGATTCTCGAACTTACCGTGCTTACCTTTTTCCTCATTCCTTGCATCCCACTTTAGCACCACATCATCCAACTGAAATTTATCCGCCTTTGCTTTTTTGTCATAAATTTTCTTGATCTTCTCCTGCAATTTGGATGTGTTCTTGAAAACTTCTTCTCTGGTTTGCTGCAAGTGGACCATTTGATTCAACCTTCTCTACATGGGATCTTCTTCACTGCCCGCCTCCTGAAGAAGTTTGACTACCAAGGCAGTGAGAGAGGTAGGAAATACTGTATCAACTCCATAAACAAGCTCAAACAGTGACGTACCAATGGATTTCTTCTGGTTGACCTGATCTGCCCAAAGTGCATTGACCAACCTCTTATGCCAGCTCTTCTTATTTATTTCCAGCAGCTTCTTGATGATGTTGACCAATGATTTGTTTGAAGACTTAGCCAATCCATTGCCTTGCGGATGATAGGCAGTTGAGTGACCCAAAATGATGTGATATTTATGACAAAACTCTACCATCATTTTTGATTTGAAAGCTGCTGCGTTATTAGTGATTAACTTATTCAGGCAACCAAAGCGAGACAAGATGTTATTTTCAAGGAATGAAATGATTACCACATTAGTAGCTTTCCTGGTGGGAATTTCCTCGATCCATTTCGTGAAATAATCTGTTGCTGTGAGAATCCATCTATGCTGACCGGAAGAAGCGGGATGAATTTCCCCAATGAAATCCAATCCCCATTGCTGGAAAGGAGCACTCACGTCAATAGGCTTAAGTGGAAAAAGCTGTAATTTTTGCCTCCCTTCAAAAATCTGACACTTATGACAACGCTTGACCATCTTATATACATCAGCGAACAATGTCAGCCAATAATACACTACTCTTAGAATTTTATTTGCTGTTGACTTCCAAAAAAGGTGACCCCCACAGTCTCCTTGGTGGCAGTCCTGCATGACCTTGTTTGCTTCTTCTTCCACCAAACAATTCAAAAGAACGCCACCGAGATCTTTCCAATACAGTGCAGAATTAAGAATGCAAAACTTGGCAGCTTTCAACTTGAGTGTTCTTGCTTTGTTTCTAGTCATGTCGGGCAGTGGTGACAAATATTTAATCACATATCTGATATCTGAATACCACGGAGAGAGAGAAAACATTTCAGATACCTGAATTGATGATGCTTCCTCATTCTCATCGGACATAGCAGCGATCAGATTTATGTCCAAGGCGTGCAAGTTTGATTCGGCCATTAACTTTGCCAATCCCTGTCCTTTAACCAGCTTTGTGGGCTTTATTTCCACATCATATTCCAGCAAGGCTACAATCCATTTGCCTCGTCTTCCTTCCGGATCGGTCTGCAATAAAACATCTTTGACAATAGCGTTAGGAACATAGGCTAAAATATGAGAATGTAGAATATATACCCAGAAATATTTCAATGCCTTCACAAGTGAAAGGGCTTGCTTCTCAATGATGTTGCATTTTAAGGCTGCATCTCTTATAGTTCTGCTGAAGAATGCAATGGGTCTTTCATGATAATCTCTTTTCTACAATAACACAGCTGCCATAGTGTGTTCCGAAGCAAATGAAAACAATATGAAATCCTGAGTGTAGTCTGGGCTGACTAGAACGGGAGCTGAAGAAAGAGCCAATTTGACTAAATTGAAAGATTTTACAGCCTCCTCCGTCCACTTCACTTGGCTGTCCTTCTTAAGCATGTTTGTCATCTCTCTTAGGTGCTCAGCAAGATTAGGTACAAAGTGGCGTAGAAAATTCATTTTACCATTGAAATATTGTATCTCTTTCTTATTCCGGGGCAGACCAATTTTCTGAATGGCTTGCACACGTGGTGGGTCAATATGAATGCCATATTTTGAGATAATGTGCCCGAGTAGTTTGCCTTCCTCCATGGCGAACAAGCTCTTTTTTGGATTCAGCGACAAGCCATATTTTCTGCACTTTTGAAAGACAGTTTTTAGATGGTACATATGCTCTTCATCAGATTTGGAAAACATCGTCAAATCTTCCAGGTACACAACCAAAAAGACATCCTTCTCATTTGCAAAAGCCAAGTCCATTGCACGCTGAAATGTGGCACTCGCATTCTTTAAACCGAAAGGCATTTTATCATAATGAAAGGTTCTCCATGGAGTGGTGAACGCTGTCATGTCTCGATCATATTCATGGACAGAAACTTGGTTATATCTGAAATAACCATCAAGTAGTGACATACGATGCTCCCACTACTTGCTGAAGTATATGGTCCATTTTGGGCAGTGGATAATTATCTTTCAATGGAACTTTATTGAGATTTCTAAAATCAATGCATAAGCAAATCTCACCTATCTTTTTTCGTACGGGCACCAAATTAGAGATCCAATCTAAAAATCTGATGGGAACAATGATCCCTGATTTGTAAAACCTGTTTATCTTCTTTTCAATAGATGGCAGCAACTTTGGATTTAGCCTTCTCAAATTCTGTCTGAATGGTTTTTGATTGGGCTTGATGGGTATAGTGTGCTGAATTATATTTCTATCATATGTCTTCAAGTCAGAATAGTCCCAAGCAAACACATCTGCAAATGAAGCCAGAAAACTGATGTATTTGTCCTTGATCTTTGGCGGCAATGCCTTGGACAATTTTACCAACTTAGGATTAGCAGTTGTTCCGATGTTGACCTCTTCTACACCCTTCTCTGTTGGCTGCAATGTTGGCTTGTGGGCTACATCATCTTGATCAAAAAGTTCTTCTAAAGGTATCAAGCCTTTAGGAATAACATTATTCTTCAGCTGCAACACGTCCATTTCATTGATCTGCACCTCATCTGTACCATTACATTTACCATCGTCATTTTCTACATCAATTGAGGTCTCTTTGAACTTGCCTTTGCTTTGCAGAAAATCATCAATCTCCTCATCATCTTGGAACACTTGCCAATATCTCTGATTGTCTGGAACGGTTGGAAGATGCTTGACATGGATTTCGAATTTATTGCTAGAGTTCATTGGGATATTCAAACTACTTACTGCCTTGGCAAGAGCGTCAGCAATACTATTTTGTATACAAGGCATGCATGTCAAGGTGTATTCTAAAAATAATTTTAGGATGTCTAGAACTGCATTACGATAAGCCCGCATCCTAGGATGCTTTGCTTGATACTCGCCTCTGACCTGCTTAATTACCAATTCGGAGTCGCCATATACTAAAATCCTCTTAGCATTAAGCTTTCTTAGTATCTTTAGGCCAGCAATCAGAGCTTCATACTCAACTTCATTGTTTGAACAATCCAAAGCCAACTTGTAAGAGCATACCCACATGTTACTAGGCACTTTGTTCGGGGCAGAGAAAGGACTGCGTACCCAAATTCCAATTCTAGCGCCATCATTTCCCACTGCTCCATCAAAATCCATGGTCCACAAACCTTCTTCCTCCTCTTGCAAGTGCTAGAAATCTATTTGTTGTGCCTTGTCTGCTTGCTGTCCATTACTTTCAGCTAATTGCCCAACAATGTTCTGCTGTTCTTGTCCTTCTTTCTTTAAAACTTCTCTGAAATTTTCTGTTATTTCCGGAATATCATTTGCTTCAACTAACTGACTATCTATATCATTGAAACTATCTGAATACAAAACAAAAGACTCTAAATCTGTATGTACATAGTTAATTGGATGATTTATTGGTTTCTCCTTGCTTGTGATCATGTATTTCATTTTTTGTTCCCGATACAATTTCCTCATTTGTCCAAACACCGGAATCGTTGCATAGGAGAAATCTAGCTGTAGTGTCCCTTTCAATTTTGCTACCCAAGACCTGGAAAGAAGCATGCCAAAGCTGGGAGGAATATCTACTACAACAACATCCATCAAAACATTCTTCATTGGGAGCTGATCCAGACTCACAACCAAGTCTTTGATGAGTCCTATACATCTTACTCTGCTCGAATCAAATGAATAGAGATCATGGTATTGTCGGGTGATGTCCAGACCAAGCTTATCCATGATAGCCTTGGGCATGAGATTGTGAGAAGCTCCAGAATCGAACATGGCATTATGTAACACAAAATCATGCAACCTTAAACTAATATAAAAGGGTGGCACATTACTATCAGGAGACTCACCATTCGATGCTGGCCCAAAAATCATTTCAGGTTGATCGTCTTCGACATTCACCATGTCGGAGATTGGGTCCAAATTCAACATTTTAGATACTTTCCCTCTATAACTGTTGTTCCTCATTATTTCAGTCAAGGGGATGGATACCTTTAATTTAGAACTCTCATTCTCTAAATTAAAAGCGGGAATATTTTCTACCTCTTTGATTTGGATTTCTTTCTTTTCCTTTTCTTTCGATGCAACTTGCTGATGTGATTGTTCTGCTGATGGTGATTTGCTGCTCTCCAAACCAACCGCCTCCTTTCCTTTCCTTTGTGTAACTGATGAATCATTCTTTGATGCCTCAACATCCTTCCTTTTCTGAATTGGTTTGACCGACACATCTCTGTTTCTAAGTGAATATCGCTGCTGCTGGGCAGACAGAGCATTCATATAGCCTATTTGGTACTCATTTGATTCTTCCTCCAAGACGGTGTCGTTTGCTAGAATGAAATCTACATCTTTGTGTACAGCCGAAATTTCTGCACACTCTTCATCCTCAGTGAGATAAATAGGCAAATCATCAGGATTAAAGAGGTGGTTTTCTTCACCTATTATGTTCCTGTCCTCATCTGACTCCTAACCATGCACAAAATTTTGTTGCAAAGGTGTTTGTACTGGCTGTTGTGTTGTCTGCTCTTGGGCTCTCTGATCTCTCTGTCTTATTCTATATTGTGGTTGTTGCTGACCACAAAAGTTAGGATTTCTAACTTGTGGCTCAGGTTTGTCGAGTTTCACCCTTTCAAGCATCTGCTCTACCTTCTTGAGTAATTGATCCATTGAGGAAGACTCTTCCTTGACTGTGACCTTCTTTTTTGCTTTCGCTCTAGCTCTTTTGGACAGCAGATTTGCTTCAAAGTTGACCGCTATCTTCTACATGTCTTCCATTGTGGCCGGTTCTCTCTCTCTTAATTAATAAGCCATGTCAGCATCAAAACCATCCGGGAACTTCACCATGGCTAGTCCCACAGGTGGCTTTAGATGATCTGAAATTTCGTTATAAACTAAATTGAATCTAACGCAATAGTCTTGGACCAACTCACCAGCGTTTCATTTGATTTGCTCATATTCAGCTAGAATTTGAAGAGGATTCTTTTTCACTTCCCATCGATTTAAAAATTTTCTTTGTAGATCAGCCAATGTAGCGATACTTGCCATCGGCAAACCTTTGAACCATTTCCTCACATCACCTGCAAATGTCTGTACAAAGAGTCTCATTGCTACATTCTCCGCATCGATCTCATGAAGTTCATAGAAATCTACCATTTTGTCCACATGTTGTTGAGCAGTAACGCTGTTAGGAGCGCCATCAGAAAACGAGATTTTTCTTTGATAATCTGTGGGCATATCATCTAGAACTTGAGGTAGAACCAGGGGTGCAAAACGGGCAGCCATCACTCTTGGTGGATTTGGCCTTGGAGGTGTTGGACGAGTGTGCACAGTTTGTAAGGGGCTAACAATTGGAGTTTGAAGCTGAGCTATAATGTAATTCTCAATTGACCGGTTAGCCTTTTTCGTCTCCAAGTCTACAAGAAATTGTGGATTGGGGACAATATAGTCAACCGCCCTTTCGGATTTTGTTTTGAACAACGATAGTTCAAATTGCTCATCAAACTCAAGCTCTTCAAGATACTCAAAAATGTCAGGATAGGAATGGGATTTGAACACGGGAGTTATAGTGCTCTCTTGACGAAGGAGTCTTGGAATCAAGTTGGGGTTTTCGTAAATATGAGGAGGATCCGGATCTAGATTGGCTCTGGTATATCGTCTCGAAGCCAGCGTGCTATTTTCGAAAAAAATCAGAAGGACATGAACAACTTACTCAGCCTATCAAATCCTAAACTTATCATCTGGAAGCTTAGAATTATCAAGAAGTAAGGGGATTACTTTCGTTCCCCAGTGGAGTCGCCACTATGTTAGCACCTAAATCTGCCTTAGGCTGAAGGAAGGCAAAATTCAAGGTAACCAAAAACCATGCTCAGTCTGGTAGCTAGCCCTACCAGAACAGGAGAGGGCTCTCTCTGAGTCACGCTCAGCAAATAAGTAAATGGAATGGTCTGAGATGACTAACAGTGAAATATTGATCTTAGGCTAGTAAGTAAATATGGATACAAGAAGCAATTTTTTATGAATGACTGAGTTTCTGGGATGGTATGGGACCAACGAACAACAATGAGTAGAGAATTTAATACAAAGGCATAGATTACTTCGTGAGGCAAGACAGGCGAAAAGTCTAGAAATTTAGTTTGAAATAACGTGGAATGGAGGAATTGCTTAGGAGGGTGAAAAGGGCATAAGTGCATGAATCCTTTTCAACAAAAGAAGAACACTGAACATGAAATTTTCCCACGGGCAGAGCAATAAAATTTAATTCTACCTTATCTAACTTAGAAAATTTCATTTGAAATGAATATGAAATGAACTGTGAAACATTACGAAGTACATATGAAACATAAGAGACACATTTTCTACACTCACAACCACATGAATCTCATGAAACAGAGCCACTACCTTTCATTAATCCTCTGTCAAAATATATAATGAAGAACTGAGTTTCTCTCCCACAGTCTCCCAAAAATTACAAGCCAACCAACCCTTTGCAAATAGTTTGCATACAATATATAGAATGTGCCATGAAGAGATAGAACGCCCAAGGGTTGAGGAGTTACTCGAATCATTACAAAATGGAGGTGGAAAGCCAACCATTAGCTACAGGTGCAGCGTTACAAACATGACAAATGGCTTGGGTTACTATTTTCCTTCCTTTTCCACTTGGATAGAAGCCAATCTGGAGTGAAAATACTTTAAATTCCGCTTTAGGTGCCGAAAAAGTGAAATGTAGATGAGCGGGCCCACTTGGAGAAAGTCGCGAATCGAAATTTCGCGAAACGGGCGCGATTTTGGCCTTTTTCTCTATATGCGTCGCGCCACTTTGGAGGCTGTTTTGAGGCACCTGTAGGAGTCCAAAATGTGCCCAAGTGTGCTTGTTGGAAAGCCTGACCTGTCTACTTTCCAACCCAAATGGAATTTCTAAATTTTGTGCTCATTTTCCCTCCAAATCTTCATTCTCCCAAGACTGCTTTCTGTGTGTCAAAATAGGGGCAGAGAGGTCATTTTTTTAGTGTTTTTGACCTCCTGGAGACTCAAATCATGCCCAAATTTCTTGTCCAAGCACCAGTAGTCGTGATTTTTCATGATGAATCCAAAAATGCAAGCCATTTTTTATTTGGAGCTCCCAATCCTAAGCGCCGCGCCACAGGGAGAAAAAACCTGTGTTGTGACCAAAAATTTTCCATGTGACCAAAATTGCCCCAAATTTCTTGAAATTTGGGTTGGAGATCCTCTATGAGGTGCTATGCTCAGCCAAAGAGGCTTTGGCCAATATCTAAAGTCGATCGAGCTCCCTCTGCCTCTTTTGCTTCTTGATTGCCTTCCTCAATTTCGCCTTCAAATTCCTGATTCGGGCATTGCATACTTTGTTTCGCGCCATGTAGTGGAAAGCCATATGTCTCAGCAATGCATGATCCTTGTCGGCCTTGTCCAGCAGCCTCTCCAAGTGCATGTTAACTCTCTCGAGATTGGCCTCTCGATCCTCATTAATCTATTGCTCCAATGACGTGAGCTCAACTCTTTTCCTTTGTGCAGCTTGGCGATGCTTACGAATGTTTTGTAGCTCCATGATCACTTGCTAATCCTCTAGCTATTTGTTCCTATTCTCCAGATATTTCATGTTCCACTTAGCCCTCTCCAAGTCAAGGGATAAGGCTACGATCTCTGATTACTGCTCCTGGATGATCTCTTTGAGTTGTGCACTTGTTGGTTCTGTATCTGTATCATCATCATGAAGGAGAACGAATTCGGTCTCTCGTTCACCTGAAGGCCCCTCATCATGCATTGGATCCTTACCTCTATCCTTTACCTATAGTGCTGATGTCGTAAGCGAGGCCCCTTCCACCCCAGGTGGAGATAACATTCGCTTTGCTGCTGCAAACAAATGTCTAGCACCCCTCTGATATGTGATGATAACTGACACACTAGCAGTCTCATGGCGCTCATACCGACAAGAAGGTTCACCCTCTTGCTTAACCTCTCATAATACCCGTGAAGTTCTGAAGAAGTCATGGGAGATGAAGTCCTCCCAAGCAATGCCCTGCAATCCTAGCTAATGATCCACCAAAATCTTAATAAGAGAAAAGTGATAAACACTGTTAAGTTGCTGCTGAGGGGTCTTGTGCTGCATGAAGATGTTCATCCTCTTTATGTTCCTGCAAATGAAAAGTGGGATGTTCATCATCCGTACCCTGGTAAAGTGCATGAGCAACCTGATGTGATAGGCATATAGACGAGAGAACCTCCCCTCACAGCTGAAGTACTTCATGATCAACTTCATGAGTGGAGCATATTCATCTTTCAAATATCTGAATGGAAAGACTCTTGTGAGATGCCTCAAGCAACTGGCCTTAATGTAAGGCTCATAATGCTGCCGATCAACCTTCTGTTTCTTGTGCCATGGTTCTCCAACATTCGGGATACCGGTTGCTAATGAGACAGTTTCAGGTGTCAGTGTGAAGGTGACCCCGACCAAGTTAGAGTGATCTCCATGTAGGTGAAGCACAAAAAGAGGGGCCAACTCATGATGAACTCGAACATTAGCCACTCTTTGACAAAACTCAAAACATGATAGATGTTGGAAACATGACATAGCAAGAGGGCATGCCTACAATTCTGTGAGGGTGGTTGGCTCATCCCAAACATGTTTGCCACTCTTGTGATGTCTCCTGGGAGCCTGCTCTTCTGAGGATGAGTCGCTTTGTGTCTCCATCTCATACTTTGATGAATGTTGTGATGCCATGACTACTGTGTGTACTATATTTAGGCTACCCTTTGATGATGGTGTGAAGCTGGGTGTTTTTTGATATCTGCCACCAAGGGGAACAATGAAACAAAAGGGAGTATTAGGAGGGGAGTAATGTGATGGGAATAGGGGTTATGGGAAGAAGTTTGTTTAGGGATATGTAGGGGGTTTGGGTATTTGATATGGTAGGCTTTTTGGGGTGTTATGTTGACAAATAAGAGGAGGGGAAAGAGAATAGGGGTTGGTAGTGTTTTAGGGTAGGGATAATAGGAAAAATGAGAAAGGGAGGATAGGGAAAAATGGTAGGTGAGGGAAAAATGGTGGGTGAAAATGGAACCTTGGCCTCAATACCACAATTATGCAACCCTAGCAACAATGGCCTTTGGTGTTTTCTTGTGGTTGATTTTATGAGTTTTGTTGCATTTCAAACATAGCCATAAACCACCATATCATTTATAAACTTTGATGAACAAGTCATGTCATAGAGCCTACCTTTCAATTTGATGGGCTTCACAAGAAATTTGAGGTGATTTGGCACGATTTTGGCCCTTTGTGGGTGTGCGCTGCGCGCTAAACCCAGTGCGTTGCGCCCGTTGAAAAAATACACTCAGGGATGGCTCTGTGTGTGCCGTGCCCTCTGTGTGTGCCGCGCCCCTGTGTATATGTGCCGCGCTCTTGGAAACTGCCTCCAACTCTCTCCAAACACGCACTTTGCTCCTCAAACACTTTGCAATTTCTCCCTATGCACTTGATTTGCACAAGGCCTCTGATTTTGGTGAAAACTTGTATATAAAGACTTGGAAGTCATGGGTTAAATTTTTTCTTCTCCAAGAACCCATTTTTCTAATGTTATGTTTTGACACTTTTTCACTGACTTAAAGCAACACTGATTTTCACTTTCCCTTTGAAATTTTAGCTCAAATGATGAAATTTTCGACACACTTTGCAGGGGTTGCACGATAGGAAATTTGGCCACGGAAACCATGCCTGCATCTGAAGGAATCAACTAACGACTTTTTTGAAAATTTTATCACCAATGACTCTGTTTGACCTTTCTTCAAAATAGAGTTTTGAAGAACAGTCGAAGTTTATCAATATGACGATGAAACTCTTCGAATCATTACTTTGTAAGGGCCTCACTCTGGCTTGCATGGCTTTACTGGACATATTTAAAGACCAAATTGATTAATCCCTAGACCTAATGATCGAAAATGATTGTTGTCCATTAAAGGACCAGACCTTGACTGTCATGGACTTTGGTGATCATTGACAAAAGAGCTAAGCCAATAGGAGCCAGACATGGGGGGAAATGACTAGCAATGACCTTTTCCGTCAGATTATGGCATGCTCCTAGCGGAATGAAGCTGAGTGAATGGAGCAGGACTCCTAAAAAATGAAATGCATAAAGAGTTTTGATCTCTGATGGAGGACCGACCAGACCGACTCTAACACATTCCTACACTGCATAGCCGTGAGACCAAAGATAATCCCATAAGCGAATATGGTCAAATGGATAATTGATGTGGTGGACATCTCAGATAGATACTTCAAGAATCATAGGAAAGAGGTCATGGGGTCTTTTTCAGCAGACAACCTATGACTAATGTACCAGTTACCAAGGCCGCAGAAGCTCTACAATAAACAGTTCCTTAAGGAATTTGCCAAGGAAAATGAAGACCCAACAGACGTCACACAAACCTAGATAGCAAGCGAAGGCAAGATCAAATGGGATAAAATGGGTATGTACTCTACAACATCCATTTCTCCCCCTCATATTTTTGTAGCAGCAATGCTATGTAGATTGTTTGGTAAACTCGATAGCACCAAGTTTTCCTCAAAATGGCTCCCGTTAATAGATGCAGCAGTGAATGAAATGATAACGAACTGGGCTCAAATTTTATCAGATAATTTTGCAAAGGCCATTATAGAATATAGGAGAAAAAGAATCTCTTCTTTAAGGTTTTATCCGTCATTTTTCATGAGTGCTTTTGTAATGGATGCAATATGTTTTAGTTCAAAATTTCCCAATATGGGATGGAAGTGGACTGTACATGACCCGCTTCCAATCCATATGTACCATAAGGTTTTGTTGGAATCTCAATTTCACCCCCATTTTTATCAAATTTGTTAAGGAGTTATGCTACCTATCCATAAAGAAGTGTACAATAGAATTGACCCTAGGTTTTCTAAAGAGGTCAAAGTGGATATCTTGCCAGTAGCCAGATGGTTTGGGGAAGAGACATTTAGCTACATCAGAGTATTTGGGAGAATTTCTTCACCACATGTTCTCCCATATTATGTCCCTGAAAAATTAATGCCCAGAGAAATAGCCTACCAAACAATAGGGGAAAGCGGATTAAGTAGGGACTGAAAGAGTAGAAGAAGGCCATTTGGCCTACATTTCCATTACAATGTAGTGCATTTGCACTACATGATTTTTGACATGCATGCAATGAAGCAGAGATCATTAAGTCTATGAAATTAGCTACAATCCCGGGAATGCAATATGACCCAAATGACATTATTAAGGACTTCACTGATATGGTGAAAGTAAAGTAGTTCACCCACGAAGAGGATGCCTTTGATGACCTCTTCCTACATGAAGAGACATTTTCACAAGTGACGCATATGGCATCACTAATTTTTACCCCGGATGATGTTAAGGCTTTCCATGTGTACATAAATAATAGATTATTGAAGGTCCCGTTGGACCTATGGTAGATTGAACCAATAAGGGAGCCAACTCCCAATGTAAGCTTGGTGGACAACTCCAAAGAAAAATCCGAAGAAGAAACCCAAGAGAGATTTACGCATGAGTCAGAGCACTTAGAGCATCGGTCTCAAAATGGGGGAGGAAATATAAATAAAGAGTCTGAAAAGGACACAGGTGGAACTACAGAGGAAACAACCAAGAAAACCTCGGCAATGAAACAAGTAGAAATTCCCTCTACATCAACTCGGTTAGGAAGGATCCCAGTTATTGATTTGGAACAGGAATGGGAATAGTTCAAAAAAAATCTTCACACATATTCAAACCCTGAGTAAACATTTGAGATACAAACTCCTAATAAAACCTCATGCAGGAGCATCTGAGCACCCTTCATTAAAATCAGAATCCAAAGTTGTGAAAGAAGAAACGTGGATAATCTTTGTAAACCGGGACAAATTCTATTAAAACAGGGCTAAATTGATGGAATTGATAAGTCTCTAGAAGACTTGATTAAATGTAATTATATGCCATGTGTGCGTATAAAGAGATTTAGGGGATTTGATTGAGTGATTGTGGGAGAAACTCATGGATCTTAAGTGATCCCTCCCTTTTGTAATTTCCTATATAAGAGAGTCTGTGTTGTGAGAAATAGATAGATAGAGAGGATACAATGTAGCTGCAGGGAAATTTGTGACTAAGGCCGAGAGGCTTTAGCCTGTAATCAAGTTCTGTATATAATTGGAATATACGTGTTATCATACATCTGCGTGTTATTTGAATTTTGTGTGTCTGTGTATTGGTTACCTATAATTTAGATGTATGCAGTGTTACAGGTTTGTTGATCGACCATTGATCTCTATAAGGATCAATGGCGATCCAAAGATAATTCGATATCATAGAGTGAGCTATTTATGGAGTGATGAGAGTGCCTTAGACAGAGTATGGTAGAGATAACTTTGTGTTATAATGTAATTCCACCATTAAGTGAATGAGATCAGGTCAATGGTGGAGATTGAATAAACACAATGGGAATTGTCGGATCATCTAGATCAACAGATAATAATGGCGGAACAGGAAACTGAAGGAACTATCACAGCCGTGCAATGGAAGGAGATCTATGTTAATCGAGTGAAGAAATTGCGAGCAAGTTATCGCAGCTAACAGACCCGAGAAAATCATTTAAAAGAGTTTAAAGTCCGAAGGTGATCAGACCGTTCGTTTAAAGGCAATCAAATGCATATCATGTGCAAACAAGTGCGACCATTAATTCCAAAACCAGATGCGATAAGGTTTTATTCAACGGGCTTAAAAAATCATTGAGTTTCGATCACCAGGACAGTTTGTTGGTTGACTGATCGGACGATAATCGCGCGCAAACATGTGTGTGGGTTAACACGTTGGGCGAATCCGATGAATTATTCAAAGAATTTTAACTTCTTTGAGTTCCAGCGGGAAATGGGTTAAGGTTGGAGATCGCGTGATAGCCATTGATCTGATGGAGTGGAATCAATTAAATGGATTAAAGCAGCTATAAAGAAGAAAGGTCAAAGGAGTACCGACGATGATTGGTCAGATTTCTTTGTGTTTTCACCAATTATAATGCTTCTGATGTATACGTGGGCCCATAACCCACAGATCCACGCATGAAATTTGTAAAGATGCAGCTTTTCTACCTGAAAGCGGCTGAGTTGTCATCAATTTTGGTATCAATGAAGAAGAAGATTTTCTTGAAAAAGAATAAGGTACAGTCATGAAGAAGATTTGAAAGTTTATGGTCTTGTATTGTCGTACAGGAAGCGACAGAAGAAAGTGAGAAGATTGTAGAAACCTAGAGCCATGAGTGCTCAAATGGTTCCAAAGAAGAGAGAACCAGAGAGATGCCAAAAGAATAAGCTCAGAGGAGAGAATCTTGGTGAGGTATCATGTAGCAGGGAGGGCTTGTTACTGCAGAGGTTTTGTTGCATCTCACCGAAAGATCATAAAGGCAATTCCACAGAGGATGTGGGTAGAATTGCTAAGGGATGCAAGAAGCATATGACCTGGAGGTCATAAATTTTTGTACCTCGGGAGTCTGATGTAGGAGCATCCAAGCAACCTTCATTAAAATCAGAATCCAAAGTTGTGAAAGAAGAAATGTGGACAATATTTGTAAACCGGGGCAAATTCTATTAAAATAGGGCTAATTGGTGGAATTGATAAGTCTCTAGAAGACTTAATTAAATGTAATTATCTACCATGTGTGCATATAGAGAGATTTAGGGGATTTTATTGAGTGATTGTGGGAGAAACTCATGGATCTTAACTGATCCCTCCCTTTTGTAATTTCCTATATAAGAGGGTCTATGTTGTGAGAAATAGATAGATAGAGAGGATACAATGTAACCGCAAGGAAATTTGTGACTAAGGCTGAGAGGCTTTAGCCTGTAATCAAGTTCTGTATATCATTGGAATATACGTGTTATTATACCTCTATGTGTTATCTAAATTTTTTGTGTCTGTGTATTGGTTACCTATAATTTAGATGTATGCAGTGTTACAAGTTTGTTAATCGACCATCAATCTCTATAAGGATCGATGGCGATCCAAAGATAATTCGATAACATAGAGTGAGCTATTGTATGGAGTGATGAGAGTGCCTTAGAAAGAGTATGGCAGAGATAACTCTGTGTTATAACGTAATTCCACCAATAAGTGAACGAGATCAGGTCAACGGAGGAGATTGAATAAACACAACAGGAATCGTCGGATCGTCTAGATCAACGAATAATAATGGCGGAAGAGGAACCCGGAGGAACTATCATAGCCATGCAATGGAAGGAGATATATGATAATCACATGAATAGCTTGTGAGCAAGTTATCTCAGCTAGCAGACCCAAGAAAATCATTTAAAACAGTTTAAAGTCTGAAGGTGATCGAACTGTCCCTTTAAAGGCGATCAGACACATATCGTGTGAAAACAAGTGTGTTCGTTAATTCCAAAAATAAACGTGATAAGGTTTTATTCAATGGACTTAAAACATCATTAAGTTTCGATCATTAGGACCATTCGTTGGTTGACTGATTGGACGGTAATCGCGCGCGAACATTTGTGTGGGTTAACACACTAGGTGGACCCGATGAATTGTTCAAAGAAGTGTAACTTCTTTGAGTTCCAGCGGGAAATGGCTTAAGGTTGGAGATCATGTGATAGCCGTTGATCTGATGGAGTGGAATCAACGGAGTGGATTAAAGTGCCTGGAAGAAAGAAAGGTCAAAGGAGGATCGACGGTGATTGGTCAGATTTCTTTGTGTTTCTGCCAATTATAATGCTTCCAATGTATACGTGGGCCCATAACCCACATGTCCATGCATGAAATTTGTAAAGATGAAGCTTTTCTGTCTCAAAGCAGCTGAGCTGTCATCAAAACCCAACACAAGTCAACTCCAGAAACAACAGTGGAAAGAGCTATGGGCACTCAGGATGTTGATATCATTCTTGCTACTCCCACTTCAGAAATTATTTTGAGAATTGAGGAAATACCTCCGCTAGATGTACTTTATAGTCCTACCCATAAAGATGTAGTCAAGAGACAAAGGAAGAAAAACAAATTGGACATTGTAGCTACTACGATCCCGAAAATGAACCAATGGACATCGTATGGAAGGACTCGCCCATGGACCCATATGAAAATCTCACAAAATTGTCACAATTTGTAGGAGCCTATGCCATAACAACTATTAACAAAGAGACAGAGGTCCAAATGCTACTTAAGGAAAAGGAACAAAGAATTATGTTGTTATAACAACAATTAACTCAGGAAAAATCCAATCAACAAGCAAAATTACAAGTAGCCCGGCTCCAACAGGATTTTGAACAGATGAGAATACAACATCAGGCCAGCTTAGCAGAAAGAGATGTGCAGATACAAGCTATTACAAATAATTTTAAGGGTAATCTACAAATCAATGAGTTCATGAAGGAAGTGCTCAACCTTAATTCCCTACTAATGTAGCAAAAGGAAGTACTTTGCCAGAAAATCTCGCAGATAAGTCCTCATTGCCGGACCAGTGATAAGCTAACAAACCAAGTCGTTGACATGAGACTTGAGTATGACGAAATCCATAAAAGGATTTCCAACTTTATCACCTGGAAAGAATCAGAGGATGGGAGAAAGGCTGACCTAACGAAGCTGGAGGAATTTCATAAAGACATCTTGTTCACAGATTGGGATTCTCGGTTGAAACAAGCGGAAAGGGAAACAATGATAGTAGCGACAACAACAAACAACATAATAGAAGCCATCAACAAAAATATTCATGGTTCCAATATGGTTACGGAATGTATACCAAGATTTATTTCGAATGTGAAACAGTTAGAGCAGAGGTAGAGACAGGCAGCGCAGGAAAAGGAGGAGGCAATCATACAGGTAAGCAGGTTGAATTGGGAATCATAATGATAGCTTTTAGTGACATAGATAGTGGATGACCTTGAGGTGCTTAACAAATTCCACACAAAATATGGTTCCAACACTAACAAACGCCATATTTGTTGGGCTGTTCAAATCTGTGATCAGCCAACCGACTTAGCTCAAGCCAATGACTGATATTTGCGATCTTACAGATCAAGTCCAAAGGAGTTAGTCATTTAATTTATTTTCCTTTTGGTTTTATTTTTACATATTCCAAGGAAGGTGGTTTAAACCTCCTCAACTATTTTTGTAAATAATTTATTTTAAGACCTATAGTTAGTATTTAAACCCCTCTCATGCATTTAGAGAGGGGTCCAATTTTTTTATCAAAAACATTCTTCAAACATTGCACTTCTGTACTTTTGATCTATTTTCTTTTAAATATCTAGCATGCTCTATTGAAATGCACTTTTGTACTCTTAGAATGTGTTGGATTGATTGAAATTGGGTCAATATTGCTGAAGCATATGAGCAGGACTTGTCATATATGATACTTTTATCTTATGATTTTGTTTTGTTTATGTATCAAGCAATAATTCATCTTTCATTTTCTTTATGTATGAAAGTTTGAATTATAGTTTAGCATTATTTCACTTTTGTATGATTTTAGCTTTGACTCTATTCTGAATACATGTGTTATCACTCAGAATTTTCTCAAGGTTAAAGAAAGAAATTTCTGAGGTAACCACAAACCTAATCTTTTAGACTCGGGTTCTAGCCAACCCAAGTCCAGAGAGGGCTCTCTCTTTATAATTTAATTTTGTTTTGGTGAGATTTTAGGTTAGTTCTTAGTGTTCATAAGGTTTTAATTTTGGTTGGGTGGCGGAATCCTAGGAACAGATTGAAAGAGCAAGGCTTTCAAGCCATTAGGCTATGGAGTCAATCAAAGGATGGCTTAACTGGATCAGATCAATCACTAAAGGAAGAGTTCACAGGGCAGGCTAGCAAAGCAAAAGACAAATCTTTAGGTTCAAATGGATGGGGTAATCCTAACCAGGGTGAAAGGGAAATGAAGAATCCTCAGACCAGGATCAAGATGAAGAGTAGAAGGAGATCAGTAGAAAAGGGCAACTAAGAATCCTTTACTATGGACCTAGGGAGGAAAACTACAAAAGTAAGGGAGCAATTAAGAATTCCAAAACCAATATGGATAAAATGATCATTGTTTTCAAGCTGCTGAAATTGAATTTCCTTATTCCCCAAACTAGATTATGATTGCTATATAAAGTTAGTTTGGGTTTGAAGAACATAATTATCATCATACTGATCATATTTGGGCAATTCATCAAAAGAAGTAATGTCATCAAACATACACATTGGATCAGGAGATTACTCCTCCACATATTGCTTTATGAATATATCTTCTGACCTATGGTAGTTGGAATTAGTAGGAATTTTTTCATGATTCTCAATCTCTTCTTGTTGTGGAATAAATGTGTCATGGTAATTTTGAGCAAAAAATTCATCTTTCATGTTGATCTTCTGCATCATTTCCTTCGTTTTCTTCATCAAAATGTTGAGTTTTTCCTCTTTTTTCTGCTTTCAACTTCCCTCTTCTAATTTGTAGATTAACTTCTACATCTACAACCATGTTTTTCATCTATTCCAGTGTTGAGGGGTTTCTTTCTCTTAGCTGAAATTCTATCTCTGGATCAAATGCTCTTGGGTAATGCAAAAGAGTAGAATCAGGGGGAGGTCTAATATTTGATGGCATTGAATAATAGGTTTGATTAAATCCGTCTGAAAATTGTTGTATTGTTTCATCTAGCTGTCTTCTTAACTGATTATATTCTTCTATGATTACAAGAAGATTGACTTTGATTGTCCATCTATCAAGGAAAATTTTGACAAACTGATGGAAATTTGAGATGCTTGCAATAGGTAAATTTTTGAACCAACTCTTTACTCTACTTTGCAAAGAAAGATCAAAAAGCATGATAATAACATCATCTTCATCAATTTCAAATAAGTCTAGATAAGTCTCAAAACCTTGAATATGATTTTGAGCAGTGATACCATTCTCTCCATCAAACCTAGGGAGATACTTGTAATAATTGTTAGTGAAAGCATGGAGTGTAGGAAGTAAATTGAGTGGTTTATATCTATCAGGAACTTTATGAGGTATTGGAATATGTACAGGGATTGTATGATTAGTCTTGATTGTTTGATGCTCCTCAATTGGAAAATGATCTTCATAAGAGTTAGAAGAATATTGTTCAAATGTGTAAGGAGACTTTATATCTACATTTTTCAAAGGGAAATAAAAAAAAAAAATCTAAAATCTTTTCTAAAATACAATATACATTGAAAAATTTATCAATGAGAAAGAACATAATGTCTTCGATAACAATCCAAGTTAAAAGCCTGATTTTTCACATAGTTCTTTTAGGTTCATTCCTCCAGTGGAGTCTCGATTGTGGAATTGATTTGGAGTCACCAGGTGGATGATTTTAACCTTTGTGTGTCTGATCACTGTCCACCATCATAGATTAGATCTAAACCTGTAAAACAATTCTGAACAGAATGTTAGTTCTCCCCAGCGGAGTCGCCACTATGTTATCACTCAAAATTTTCTCAAGGTTAAAGAAAGAAATTTCCGAGGTAACCACAATCCTAATCTTTTAGACTCGGGTTCTAGCCAACCTAAGTCCAGAGAGGGTTCTCTCTTTATAATTTAACTTTGTTTTGGTGATATTTTAGGCTAGTTCTTAATGTTCATAAGGTTTTGATTTTGGTTGGGTGGTGGAATCCTAGGAACAGATGGACAAAGCAAGGCTTTCAAGCCATTGGGCTATAGATTCAATCAAAGGATGGCTTAACTGGATCAGATCAATCACTAAAGGAAGAGTTCACAGGGTAGGCTAGCAAAGTAAAAGACAAATCTTCAGGTTCAAATGGATGAGGTAGTCCTAACCAAGGTGAAAGGGAAATGAAGAATCCTTAGTCCAGGATCAAGATGAAGAGCAGAAGGAGATCAGTAGCAAAGGGCAACTAAGAATCCTTTACTATGGACCTAGTGAGGAAAACTACAAAAATAAGGGAGCAATTAAGAATTCCCAAACCAAGATAGTTTAGTAGAGAACATAGAGAAAGTAAACAATCAAGACATAGAGCATTAAAGATAATTCTGAAATATCATTCCTTGTTTACCATTCAGATTTCATAGAGAAATATGTGAATATTTAGAAACATGAAAAGAAAACAGTAATAAACATGAGAGATAATACTTTTCTGATTTCCGTTGTGCACAAGAATCTAGTGAAATGTCCTCAGCTTTATTTCATATCTAGCAAAACCAGTCCTGTCTTGAGTATAATAGCTCCTTAGCTCAAATAAAATGTCTACAGAAATGTATTTTAATCCATCCAAAATACTTCAAATGAAGAATTATTTATACTAATTCTAAACTGAAATATCTTGAAGAAATATCAAGATTGGTTTTACAAATATCTCAAACTGTTTTACACTAATAGAGCTTAAATAAAGGACACACAAAACTAATGAATCTATTTGAAACTATGTTTATGGATTTATGGAGACAAAGAAGAGAAATTCGAATTTCATAGAAACTCTTAAGTGATGATGAGACTTCCAAGTCACTAACTGCCTCCTTCCTTTGTGCATTCTGCCCCAGAAATTCTGCAAACTTAGGGTCCAATGATACACTTGTATATCTCAATCCAAGATATATATGTAAAAAGTGAAAGAGATTCTTGTAGATAAGTATGTTTTTATGATAAATCTCTCTCAGTTTCCCAAACTTCAACTCCAACTGTTCACAATATTCTTTGCAAAAAGATGTCTAAAATAGGACTTTACAAAGTCTGAAAAATAGGATGTGAAGACATGCACTTATCTCCATTTTAGTAGTACCTGTGTAAAAAGTGAGATAGGATTTTGTATATTGGCCTTTTAAGAACAAAAACCTCCTCCAGTTTCACAAAATACTTCTTTGATTAGCCACAATAGTTTCTGCAAAACTATGGCTTAAACAGGAAATTTCTGAAGAATGTACCATTTCTGCTCTGATTTCATCTTTTAACCTTAAATTTATTGGAACTGTTTTTCACTTTTGCTATGGATAAACTTCATTGTTTCTAGTGAAAGTGTTTTCATCTCTTCTATTTAACCCTTACTGCATCCATGTTTACTTTTATTGTTTACTTTTACCGCTATGTTTTTTCATCTGTCTTCACTTTGACATGAATTTGTATGCCTTGTAACTGTCTTCCCTGTTGTTTATCTTCATGCTAGCTGATTTACTTGTCTTGGTCTTCAATCTGATACTCTTTAACCCTGATACACTTTGACTGTTCATCACTGTGTCCTTTTACCTTCACTGTATATTTTAGGTTTTTACTGTCTATTTCAACAATAAATCTTTTTTTTTTTGTGTATATCAGCATCAGGTAGTGGATAGGTTAAGTACATGCATATTTTGTTCACTTGTAAATTAACTGTATTCTCTGTCTAGTTGCTCTATTTTGACTGTCAATGCTCTGTGTAGTTGTCTTCTTTTTTGTTTTCTTGTATAATTGTGTTCATTCTCTTAGCACAAGTTCTGAATGAGGTTTTCTGTTATTTCCAGTTCTGTGACTAGTATCAGAACTGTTTATCCAAGATCTGGTCTTAGTTTGATAACCTGAAAAAATTCAATATTTTTTAAGAGAACACAAGTCTTCATGAAGGGTGCTTGATGGATCTCTAGCACATGGATGACTGGGAAAGGGGTTGCAATAGAGTTTTGGATGGAAAACAGATGGTGAAATTGTGTTGCAGAGGTTCAGGGAGGCGTTGGAGGGTTTCATAGGTTTACACAGTCGAATGGGTGAAAACCATGAAAACACATGTTTTCACGTTATAAGATTTAACATGCAGAATTTATAAAGATGGCGCAAAATTCAATTAAATGAACAGACGGGTGGTTTATTGAAATGGTGGGGAAGTGGTATTGAAGGGCTATCGCACTGCTTATGAGGCGTGCACAGTTTTGAGGGAAGGCCACCTGATTCCACTCATCAAGCGCCACGTTGCATCGGGGGCCGAAGGGAAAACAACCCATTTCGGGCGAGTAACATTCAGATTTCAGGCCCGCGCAAAATCAACGTGGACCATTAGATTTGGAGGGGATAGAATGGGTGGCGATCAATTAATGGAAATGCATGGATAGTAGTGGGAGGGCCCGACGGTAATTAAACACGGTGTTTTTAATTTAGTTCAGGGTTAAGGCAGGGGTTAAGGGATTGGGAGTAATTCTATTAGTGAAAGGTTTGACTTTTTAATTAACTCAAATCGATTAATTTACATTGTTTATCGGGGTTTTATAAGGTTTATATTACAAACTTCGGGGACGGGAGAGGGTATTTTTGGGAAATATATAAACAAAATTAAAAGTTAATATGAACGAAAGTGGTAAATGGATTTAGCGCTAAGTACAATGTACATTTATAATTCAATGGCTTTTTATAAACACATTATAGCTTAGGCTTAGTGTTATTTTTGTGGGTTTTCTTAGGAAAAGCGTTTTACTTGGGGTAATGGCTTTTCCTTAGGAAAAGTGGTGTTTTACCTTAAGAAAGGGATTTTTTTGGGAAAATCAAGGATAGTGAAGGGGGGTAATGTTTGTGGGGGGAATTTTAGTACTTATGACATATAAGTCATTGAGCCGAGGGTCCCGTCTCTCTAGAAGTCAAAGAAATTCTCTGAGCCCCTTTGACTTAAGATTTTGGGTACTCAAGACTTTGCTTATGGGAAATTAGTAAAATTAAGGGTGAAATGAATGGGGAAATTAATCAGTTAACTTTGTAAGCTTAATGCATGCCCAATTGCTCATTCATACTTGGAATTTTCATGATGAGGGTAATAAATATGCTTTTGTCTAACAATCATCACAATTCTGCAACCTTTCTACTACTTACCCATCTACTCATCCTGCCATTTTTACTTCTCTTTATTAGGGTGCACTTAAGCTGGAAAACCATTATCAAAACATTTTTCTTTTCTTTTACAATAGTAATCTAACTAAGTTTAACCTTATTACATCCAGGGGGTCAGATTAAACAGTTGAGCTCGTTTTTATTTTCTCTACCTAATCTACTTATTTGCCAAGATTACATTATTTGGTTAGATTTTATTTCTCTATCTATAAGCATGAAATAGCCAAGTTTAAACATTTTGAGTATCATGGATTTCTGGCATAGGTTACAAACTGCACACAATAATTTATTTTGCATAAAAAAGTAAATAGTAGTGGCATTTTGACTAGCACACTTTCCTGGTCTTTTCTTTCTTTGGGGTTCATATTTTTCATCTTTTTTGACCTTTTTATTCTTTTTGTCCTTTGATTTTTCTTTTAGGACATACCCTCTTTACATTTTTTATTTTTTTGAATATGGAAAACATTTGCAGTAAGCAAAGGTATGTACATATGATAGGTTTAATCTCAGTCATTAAAAAATTATGACTCCTATTGGTATAGGAACCTAACAACATGAATGATTTTGTATGCGATATATCTTTCTTAATCATTTTGTCTCACTATTTATCCAAAATCTTAACTATTAAACGATTAAATTTCTTATTGCAATTGAATGATCTTTATTACCAATTGTTGTAGGACATCATTGTAGATCACATATTGTATTTAATTCTCGGATATATTTATAGTTAAATAGTGTTAAACTAGGATATATGCATGTGTTTATTGGTTAGATTAGATTACACTTGTCTTAATCATTTTCCTGTTACATCATATATCACCCCACCAACACTATGAAAATATTTTTTGGGAAACGGGTCCCATTATCCTCAGTCGGAGCCACTACACCAAACGGAAAAGGAGTTGCTAACCAAGGTTCGGACTGGGTGGTTTTCCCCCATGTTGTCGCAATTATTTTCGAGGCTTCAACATTTTGGCACTAGAAGGAGGGCCTAACTATGAATGGTATGTAAATTCAAATCAGTAGGCCATCCTAAGAGTAAAAATCCCTCACCATCACCTCCAACTTCTCGGTCACATTCTAAATCTCCAAATACTAAGCAAGAAGTTGTAAAGAAATGATTAGAAACCACTCCTGTGATCTCAAAGAAATCAGATCAACCTTCTTCCATAGAAACCCCTAAAGTCCAATCTTTGATCCATAAATTTTAGGGGATTTCAATATCTCAAGAAGAATCTGAGTTATCTCAAGCAAGTGTTATTTCTCAATTTCCTTCCTCTCAAAGGTTAACTAGATCACAAAGCAAAAAAATTGTGATCCCCCCATTTGAATTCCCTCTACCAAACCGAAGGAAAACTAAGAAATATGAAGCTCACAGTGAGGTTCTCTCATAATCACCTGAAACACCCTCACTCATCCCAACCACTTCATCACAAAATCAACCATCCACCTCACAACTCTAGATTGTGATTTACACTGGTACTGCAGCACAAGCCTTCTCTACCCAATCACCTTCAACTGCTGGAACATTTTCCTCTACACAGATACCTGTGATGGCTCAAAGACCATGGACAAATCCAGGAGTTGTTAGGATGGCGGGACCCTTACATCCATTGCCTGCCCATCCAGAAAAGTGGTTACCAAAGTTCAATCCTAATGATGGTCTACCAACTAAAGAACACATAAACAAATTTATGTTGTCCATAAATCTCAACAAAGTAGTAGAAGAAGATGTAGTTGTAAGATTATTCCCTTATACTTTACAAGGATCAGTAGGATCATGGTATTTTTCATTACCATTTGGTTCCATTAATAGTTGGGATACCTTTCAGGAACAGTTCTTAACCAAGTTTGGAGATTACCAATCGATAACTACTCTTATCAATTATCTCTCCAACTTGAAAGTAGAACCTAGAGAACCAATTAAAGACTTCAATTCATGTTTTAATAAGTTAAAGAATAAAATCCCAGCAGGTTCCAAGCCTAGCGATGAAGTCCAAAATGAATGGTACATTTCTTCTCTTCCTTCAAACACATCTATTTTTGTTGATAGAGTTGCCAAACCAACTTTGGAAGAAAACATGAAAGAATCCATAGCTGTAGAAAAACACATTTTAACTTTAGATAAGAAGAATGCATTAGATGAACAAAAATCCAAAAAGGTAACTGTTAGGGATGAATCTAAGAAAAAACACCTAAAGATCCCTTTGATCTTGAAGGTCTACAAAAGGTCCTTAAAACCATGTCCAATGAAATGGTTGACATTAAGAAGTAGGTAGCAGACACTTCCTCAAGGAAAGATTTTAGACCTTACAAAAGAAATCCCTCCTCTGATCCTAATCCTCCAAGAACAATATCAAATGCTGAATCAGATGTGGAGAAAGAAGAAGTCTCAATAGCTGAAGAGAAAATTGATGATGAAGAAGTGGTTGAGTTACAAGGAATGTGGGATTTTATCCTTCCCAATGAAGAAGCACAAGAAGCATTACCTGTCGCAACCAGGAGTAGAAGCCATATTTATTTGCCACAACAAATCCAATGCAGAAAACATCAAGTCCAAATCCCAAAGACAAAGCAATAGGTAAGAAATCTTCGCCCAAATCCACTCAAACCACTCCTCCTCAACCAAATTCTTCACCTTCAACTAAAACCCTACTAGTCTATGATGAAATGGAATACAACATCGTTCAAGATGTGAAAAAAACTAGGACAAACATCACATTCCATGAGCTTAGCAAGTTAAAACATCAACATAAGTTATTGTTGGAAGAAATAAATGTAGTCCCTACTTCTCCTCTTCCCGCTGTTGTAATCTCACAAGCTGCTCAAGAAATGGGATGACCTCCTACTACCTCATCAGACAGAATTGGTCCTACTGATATTGCTCTAATAGGAGGAAGATCCAAATCCCATACTCCTCCAGTTCTTTTGACTTTAGAAGTTTTCAACAAAAATTTACACAATTGTTTAGTTGATTCTGGAGCTTCATCCAACATTCTACCAAGAACAGTTTGTGAGAAATTGAATGTGGAGCCCCAAAAATCTATTGTTCGCATTGTTTAGTTAGATCAATCACAATTCAAAGTTATAGGAGAACTCAATCAAGTCACTATTAGACTCTCATAGAACCTAACAGTGTGTCAAGGCATTAACATCCTTGTGGCTGATATCCCTGAATTCTACGGCCTAATCCTTAGCAGAGACTGGTCAGAAAAGCTTCATGGTATTTTGCAACCAATTGGTCCCACATGTGGCTTCCCTATAATGGCAAGCCAAATCAAATAAGGGTTGACTGTGAAAAACATTAAATTATATCGTTACACAACAAGAAGGAGAGAATGAGTCAGTCGCATATAGCAGCCATATCATTGGAAATTACTCAGTTGAATCATTTCTAGGAAATTTTAATGCAAATACTTCATCCTTCTTATAAAATTTTGTTATATCGCAAGTTGAAAATTATTCTCAAACATATGCTTCTAAGTGTATAAATTTTGCATATAAACCTGTAGTTAGCTCTTTATTTTGGAAATTATTTTTTGATGGATCTAAATCTAACGATGGAGCCGGAGCAGGATGCATATTATTTAGCCCAGAAGGGGAAAAAACTATGTTAGCATGTAGTCTTGAATTCGAATGCACGAACAACACTGCCAAATATGACGCATTAGTTCAAGGGCTGTATAAAGCCATCAACCTTGATATCAAACATTTTCAAGTGTTCAGAGACTCGAAAATTGTAATAAAATAGGTAAGAAATACTATACACTGTCTTTCTGGAAATTTGAAACATTATCAATCTTTAGTCCAGGACATTGCCTCTCATTTTATAGCATTTAAAATTTCCCCTATCCCAAGACTCCAAAACGCAAGTGTTGATATTTTGGCTAATGTTTCATCCAAGCTCATTCCACCAGGAGATTATAGCCCCAAACACTTTTCTATTGAATTAATTTTTATGCCTTATATTCCTGACAATATCACCCATTGGCGAGTCTTTAATAATGATCTGAATATAATAAGCTTTCTAACATCTGAGGGCTCTTATGAGGACCAGATAATAGATGAAGATCAACATGAAAACCAACTTAAACAAGAAGCAACTATAAATTCTATACCTAAGTCTGTGGTTAAGCTAGAAGATTTATATGATCTTAAGGACAGGTTCAAGAAACCTACTAACTTAAAACTTCAAAGTTCAACTTTGAGGTTTGAACTAGTTAATCTTGGAACTGACCTCAAACCTCAAAATATCAATCTAGGACTTGGCGTTACACCAGATGAAAAATCATCCTTTATCCATTTGCTGAAGAAATATAAGAATGTATTTGCTTGGAACTATGAAGATCTTAAGACATATGACACTTCCATTATTCAACATACCATTCCCATGATATCCGATGGAGAGTGGTGGGCTCCAGTATTGTAGCAATAATGCTACAACTCCTGGAGCTTCCTATCTCTAATTTTATCAACCCGGTAGTTCGTACAAACTTGGAAGCGACGGTGCTATATGCACAAGTACTGGCTCTTGTCGCAGCTGTCACTTGGTCAGCTGGCACAAGTCCGCTAGGGCTCAAGCCAACTTCTATATGCTCTCAGAAGAAGCTTTCTAAATGATGGAAGAAGGCTATCTCAAAGGAAATTAATCTATTTTGCAAAAATGAACTGAAAGCCAACCAAAGCATGGAAACCCTAGTAAACCCTAATCTGACTAGTTTAACCTCTATGATGCAATAGTGAGAGTGCAAATGTCTAAAAATGATGCCATTACTTCTAGTGATGTGAAATGCATGAAATCAAACTACTTCCATGAAAAAGAACATTGTTTTTGTATTTTTGCTTAAGTGGTTGGAGTGATTACGGTTTTGTTTCTTATTAGGGTTTGGCTGTGCAGAGGTGGTGCGAAGGGAGAGAAAGCTTGGGAAAGGTCAGGAGGGCTAGGAGAGGTCCCAGAGGGTCCCTAGCATCAGTCCACAGAAGTCTAAAACGTTCAGGTGCTCGGCAACCAAGTTTGCAGGCTTCTACAGGATGTCTGCAGGGGATCCTACAGGAAACTAAGGAATTCTACAGGAAATCTGCTAACTTCTACAGGATGTTCTACCGTGGGAGTTTTGGGTGATGGTGAAGTGATGAAGCGGTATGGGTGGATAGGTAATGTGGAGATGGAGCTTGTGATGACTCAGGGGCAGAGAAATAAGATGGAGAAAGAGTGCAAGAAGTTGGTTGGTGGATAGAAGGATGGCAGCAACAAAAGGTCAAGAAAATGAAGCTACGTGGCAATAGAAGAGTTGGAAGGTAAACGAGCTGAACAGAGGTCGAGTAGGTGGCTTGAGGTGAGGTTAAGAAGAAGAAGAAGGAAGTGGAATGATACTAAGCAGTGTAAATAAAACAAATTGCTTATGTCTTGCACCCAAAATGAGAATCCATTAACCTGTGCTACCTGTGCTATTAAACCAATGAACAGCAATGTAAATCATGAAGAAAAGTCGTGCATGGAGGTAGAATGAAGAAGTATGGCTCTAGAGCAAAATGCATGGAAGGATCCACGATTAAAACGACTGTGTTGCAGCTTGCATAAAAGTAGAAAAAGACTGCGTTTTTTTTGGTGGTTGGTATAGACTGCACCCCAATCCCTAAACAGAGATGGCAGTGAAGGCACTAACAACCTTTTCTTGGAGCTCCAGTGAATTACAAACCTCCTATTCTAATCTAAGCAACTGAAAGTGATTTAACCATAAGCTAATCCTACTCAATCTCATTAAAGAAATCAAATCAGCAGACTGTGTTCTTGAAATGCATATCAAAACAAAGAAACAAAGTGCTGGAAAGAAAGGCAAATAACACTACAAGAAGAGGAGATCTATTGCTCTCAGGTTGGGCCCTAACCTGAGAGCTATAGCTCCCTTAAAAGCTCAGAATTAGATCCAAATCTGTTTGCCTTTATTCATAATCAAAAGTCTAATGTCATGCCAAAACTAGCTTACAAAAACAAACACCGAGCTGTGCTCAAAAATTACAATATCAGTCCAAAAGTTCAAAAAGCTCCTAACAAAGGCTACGGCCTTCATATTTATACACAATGAAGATCAAGCTGGCTTCCTCCATTCGTGGAGCTTGGCTGTCCAACTGAAAGTCAAACTGTTGTAAAACTGTTGATCCTGTAGAACGTGTTGGCTGCCTTTAAGCTCGGTGGGGAGAGCTGTTGGAGCTCGGAGTTAAGGTGAAAATCACGAGGAAGGTCATCAAGACTGTGGACAACCTCCCTATGAACCCGCAATGTCACCTTTGCTGTCTCCTTGTCTCCTTTTGCGTGGTCTTTTGCTCTCTTTAATGCCCAAAACCTGAAATCATCATGTATTAGCCACATAGATATAATGCCTGCCCTTCTTCCTACAAACAACACGAATATACTAATAAATGAATGCATAAGTGATAAAAGATGAATGGTTGAGCAAGGTAAGTAGGCCAATATGAGCCCAAATTGTACCAAAAATTGGGGCTCATCATCACCCCCTAGCTAAAATATTTTCTCATCCTTGAGCAACTTAGTCCAAATCTTCATCCTTCATTGCTTTTACTGCTTCCCTTACATCCCAAGCCTCTGTGGTAGTGTCCTCCTTGCTGATATGAAACCCTGCTTTCCTGTTCACCTCTTCCCATTGTTCACTGTCATCCTCCTCTATATTGCCTTCAGTCAACCCTAGCAGTAGTGGTGGGCTGAGTTTAAGGCCAATCCAGCTGGCCTGGAGGCTTTGCATGGATTTCTTGTAAAGGTCTACCCTTGCCAAAGCTTCCCTCATCCGAATTGGGGTATGGTACTCTCGGATTTTCAAACTGTGTGCCAAGGTATTCCATCTGCGTGTACATGCTTGGGCAACACTTTCTCCTAACAATCTTTCCATGTCTTCAAAATGAGCTATGGCTTGGGCCTGTTGGTCCATAAATCTCAAGGAAGCTGTGGAATCAGTAGACAACTGTTGGTGTGCTGAGATGAGTGCAACCAGATCCTCTGGTTCTGCTCGAATGAACAGTGGCTCGCTCAATTCTCGGTTCATGACCGATTTTGCTTCAGCTGCTCTTTGATCCTCATGGTTCAACCATGAAGCGAACGCCATCAATTGCATATCACCCAAGGCAATATTGGGATCCCAGGAGACTTCATTAGGCAAATCCAAATTGTGGAGGTAGAACTCTGCTAATTTGGCTTTGTCTTCCGACGAACTAGTACTGCACAATTCAGAAAATTGTTGTGGGTTTTGGATCTGAGAAATACCTCTTTGTGCCAAGGTATTTATTTGGAACTGCAACCATTGATATTTTAAGTACAATCCACAGGATTTTGCAGGTTGTTTGCACTGTATTGCCTCCATGGCCCAGCTGGCCATGCAGGCCAATTGTGCTTCCTTTTGCTGCAGCTGTTCTTTTAGAGCTTGCACTTCGATTTGTGCCTGTTGTCCTGCTTCCTGTAGAAGTGTCATTGGCTCTTCAAGACCGGTGGTCAGCTCCTTTTTGCCTTTTTGTTCTTCTGTGGTGTCTTTGGAGGATGTACCTGCCCCTGCCCTTAGTTCCTTTAGCTGCAATCTCAGCTTCTGGTTTTCCTCCTGTAGAAGCACACGTTGGCAATTAGCCACATGTTTAGCCATGGTGAATTCACTCCTCAACTCCTTGAGTTGCTCTTGTAAAGGGCCTATGTCCGCCACACCCTTTGACTTGGCGATCTGCATCCATGTGTGGGTACGGACTCTTTCTTCCTCCAATGCAAAAAATAGGGGTACAGTAAATTTCTGCGGTATGATTTTGCCCACCTCTAAGAAGGTGTAGTATGAACTCAGACTAGGCTGAGGGTTGGACTCTGGTATATGTACTTATTCTGCCTCTTCAGGTGGATCTACCTCACCCTCCCTTGGTGGTGATGAGGGTCCTTCTCCTTCCCTCTTCTCTGTTTCCTGTAGCCGGGCCAGAGTGTCCTATAGAACATTTTCAGCTTCCTGTAGCTGAGTTTTTTCAGTCAACAGGTCTAACCTTTCTTGCCACGTATTTTTCTTTGGACTCCCCTTCTCGTAGGTGACTGTTATCCTTGAGGGGGACTTTTCCTTGGGAGAAGCAGGGGTATCTTCAATGACAATCAGGCTGCTAGACGGAGGCTGTGGCTTGCCCGTCTTTATCCTAACACTTCTTCGAGCTTTAAAGTATAGAGGGGTCTCCCTCTTCCTCTTTTCTTTTGGCTTAGGTGGCGTGCTGAGGCCAGCTAATACAGCTGCTTCCTCCCTTGCCAGAATGTCCACCTTCTTCTCCTTGGGTTTCACCTTTTCAGGGCTTCCTGTAGAAGCCCCTGTTTTGGTAATTTTCGGGCTTCCTGTAGAAGACCCTTTTGCCAATTTCGGGCTTCCTGTAGAAGACCCTTTCTCTGTTTTCGGGCTTCCTGTAGAAGCCTGTTTCTGCTTTCCTGTAGACATGGGTGTCACCACCTTTGCTTGCTTTGCTGCATGGGTTTTGCTTTTTGGTTTGGTTGCAGGTGCTGATGAGGTACTTGGGCTGATGTGGACCACCTCAGCTTTGTCCGTTCTGCTCTTCAACCTCTTTTCTCTTGCTGACAAGATGGGTGTGTCACCTTTTTCTTTGTCATCCTTTTCCTCATGCTTCTTCTTTTGTTCTTTCTTCTGCACTGTGGTCGGGGTCTTCTGGCCTTTTTCTTTCTTTCCTTCGGCCACTGCTTCTTTTTCCTCACTGTTGGAGGAACCCGTTTCTTCAATCAACATCCTTATGTCTCCATCTCTTGTCAAATTCCTGAATGATTCCCATGAGAGGGGAACCTTATATGAATGAAGCGCATCCTCCACAAGAAGTTTGATCAACCCATGGTGGGCTACCTGATCTGGTATGCCTTCTTTTAACTTTGTGGCACACTCAATTAGAGATTGTAACAGGAATAAGGAATGCTCAGTTTCTGTTCTACAGGAAGATCAACCCGGTGCCTCAATTCAGTGAGCAACCGAAAGTGATACGCGTACACGATGTTAAAATGGCCTTCACAGGTTATATACTTCATGATTTGCAGGCTAACTTCATTCCATGGTGGCAGCAAACTGGTTCTATGCACCCCATTTTTGTCCTCCGAGAATTCCTCCTCAGGTGGAAAGAATTCTTTCTTGTCCTGCTGGCTCAACTTCCTTTCTTCCTTATCCCATGGAAAACCCATTGGAAGTTCAGTAATTCAACTGATATATTGCAGGGTGAGCTTGAGGCTTAGACCCCTGAAGTTCACTGTGGCCAGTGTCTTGGATTTCGGCCTCAGAGCCTGCAAAAATTCTTCTGCCACTTCATCGTCGTAACCCTGCAATTTGTCACAAAAAGATATCCATTGAACCCGTGTGAAGAGCTCCACCACTTCCTGGTTTTCCCTTAACTTGGTTGAATCAGTGGGTTCTCGTCTAATAAACCCACCCGGCATGATAAAACAGTTTCCTTAACCAGAGGTGGTGGTTGTGGAAGAAATTTGGTTTACTGAGACAGAGCGTAGAATGTCATGCACATAATCCACAAAACTTATCCCACAGTTTAATTACTCGACATCCTGTAGAATGACAGTATAGGCACAACAGACAACAATTTCACCATTTTTCTATGACCAGACTATGGACGACGATTCTGCCACCTTTAATAACCAGTTGCATGAAGAGTTTAGGGTTACCTTTTTAATTTGCCACCTTTTTACGTGAGGCACCCGCTTTCCTGTAGAAACTGCGTTCCTGTAGGATGACAACGTTCCTGTAGAATGACAGCGTTCCTGTAGAATGACAGCGTTCCTGTAGAATGCAGCGCGCGATTTTCGGGATGACTGCAGTCGGTCTGTGCCTTGGGTGTGCTTCACAATCGTTCTGATAGCCAAAGGCTCGGCGTATCGAACTGCAGAAAGATCAGGATAGCCGCTCGAGTTCAAAACAGTGGTTGATAAATGCATGAGTGCAATCTAGCCGATTAGATTTTGAATTCGGCGGAATCCGTGGCGCGGGGGTGAGTTGTCCCCGCCGAACCGTTGGGTGACGTCATCCCATCATTCAACTGCGCGTTCACTTGCTGCCGCATCAATTCCCGCAGATCTGCCGCCGCCTCTTCGGTTAAACTCGTTTTTTTCGACGGGATTGCTCTCACGTGCGTGCTGCCCATTCTTTTTGTCATGGCCGCCACCCACACATCCAACTAGACCATTAACTGGCCGACGTGGCCGGCCAAATGGCCATACGACCGCTCAACCCATTCACCTTTACACTTAGCAATCAATCAAAGTAACATTCATGCAATCTGATGGAAGGAAGGGTCGAGACACTTACCTGTGCGGCTGCACACGATGTTTCGGTTCTTTGGACGCTGATGAGTCGATTTACCTGCTGCTAGCGAACTTACACAGGCCCGGAGGTCCATGTTCACAAGCTGCCGACGATGGATGGGATGCTTTAGTTGCATGCGCCCACGTTTCATTGCATATGGCCTGCGCTGTGAATGGTATCCACTCTAGCAGGCTTAACTGTTACAGGACTCCCGCGGGATGTCTTGGAACAGTTCTTCCTCCTTGGGTGCATGCTGCACGACGATGGATGGCCTCACGATCACGCTCCCGGAGCTTCTGGATGACTGGGATGCACATGGTGTGAGATCTCTAGCGTTTTTTCCATTTATAATTTGCTTTTCTCGAGACTCATCGATCTGCTTTGCTGGTGCAGGTAACTTTGTTGCATGTCGACAAGGATGGTGGAACAAGATAACAACAATGTGCAAGGGTGACAACAGTGGCTTGCATGCGTCCAGACCGATCCTTAGCCGTTAGATCTCCTCATGAAATGAATTCTGGGCCGTTCTGGGCTTCTACAGGAAGTTTCCTGTAGAAATACAGAGCTTCCTGTATTTGCGTTTCCTGTAGAGA
Source organism: Pinus tabuliformis (assembly GCA_031772625.1). Classification (NCBI taxonomy): domain Eukaryota; kingdom Viridiplantae; phylum Streptophyta; class Pinopsida; order Pinales; family Pinaceae; genus Pinus; species Pinus tabuliformis. Next base: position 1,638,078,257 of record CM062817.1, read on the forward strand.
GTCTGCACCTTCCTGTAGAAAATCTGCATCTTCCTGTAGAAACTCTGCATCTTCCTATAGAAAATCTGCGTCTTCCTGTAGAAGACTCAAGCTGTAATAAAATTGCACATACCTTGGAGAAAATGAGTATTCTTGGAGGAGGTGCTGGTGAGGTGTCCTGACTGCATGATGAGGACCCTTGGCTTTGAGTTGAGAGGCTTCCTCTCCTCCATAGAACACCTGCATGCAATTTTACATAATGAATCTGCTGACCTTGTTTTTTTCTTGTGTTTTTTTTTCTGCTTTTTTTTTTTTTTTTTTTGAAAGATAACAGGGGCGCCTCATTGAGGTTTTCACCCTTGCCATCTGCCTTAAGCGCCTCAAAGAGGTTTTCACTCAAGGATCTTTTTCCAATCTCCCTTTTTTTTTGAAAAGACAATAGGGGCGCCTCAATGAGGTTTTCACCCCTACCACCTGCCTTGGGCACCTCAGAAAGGTTTTCACCCAAGGATCTTTATTATTTCCTTTTTTTTTTCTTTTTTTTCTTTTTTTTTTTCTTTTTTTTTTTAGATTCTTCAGGGTATGCCCAAAGCAGAGGCAAAACCCTTCTCTATGACCAACACTGCCTTCTCCATAGTTTTGATGAACTCTTGTCTTGAGGGAGGCTTCCTGTAGATCTTCAATCGATGCCCATTGACAAGCATGGGGATGGCTTCCTCATCAATGGTTCGAATAAGAACAGATCCATTGTCATGACATCTTTCCACTGTATATGGCCCTAGCCATTTGGTTCTCAGCTTCCCCTTGAAATATTTGTATCTGAAGTCATACAACAAAACCCAATCTCCCGGCTGAAATTGCTTGTCATGGAGATGTTGGTCATGCCACACCTTTCTCTGAAGTTGAACCACTTCTGAGTGAAGGAGGGCCTGCATTCGGTGCTCATCCAGTCCATTCAGCTGCAATAACCTTTCTTGTTGTGCATGGCTGAGATCTAGATCTAGCTGAGCTGCCATCCTCAAAGTGTTGTATTCAAACTCAATGGACAACAAAGCTTTCTTCCCATAGACCAGCTCATAAGGTGTGAAGCCGGTGGTGGTCTTCCAAGTGGTGTTGTAAGCCCATGTGGCTTCAACCAGGCGATCTGCCCAGTCCTTTCTGTTGCTGCTCACCACCTTAGTCAAGATCCCTTCTAATGCTCTATTGGTGACTTCCACCTGCCCATTTGCTTGAGGGTGATAGGGGGTGGAAGTCCTATGCTTGATCTTGTGATGAGCTAGTAGATCTTCAACCAAGTTGGAGGTGAACTGGCTCCCTTGATCAGTGACCAGCTCTCTTGGATAGCCAAACTTATAGAATATGTTTTCTCTTAGGAACTCGGCCACCTTTTCTTCTGTTGCTGCTTTGATTGCTTTGGTCTCTGCCCACTTTGTCAGGTAGTCAGTGCACACAATGATGTAAGACCTTTGCCTCGAAGGAGGGTTGATGGGCCCACAAAGTCCATACCCCACTTCTCAAATGGCTCAAGAGTCACCTGAGGTTGGAGAGGCATCTCATCCCTTTGGGTCAGTTTCCCCATTCTTTGGCATTGGTCACACTGGCTGACATATCTTCTGACATCTTGATGAAGTGTGGGCCAATAGTAGCCTGCCTGCAGGATCTTGAAGGCAGTTCTCTTTGCTGCAAAATGTCCTCCACAAGGCCCATCATGACAGGTGAGGAGGATATCAAAGACTTCCTCCTCCCTTACACAACGCCTTAAGATCTGATCGGGGCCAATCTTGAACAGATTGCCCCCGATCCAAGTAAATGAGGCACCTTTTCTGATGATTCTGCTCTTCTCTCTTGAAGATAGGTGCAGAGGGAACTGTGCTGAAACAAGGTAGTTTTCTATATCAGCAAACCATGGAGAGAGTACTGAAATAGCAAACAGATGTTCATCGGGCATCTGGTCATCCACTGTTCCATCCTCATCTACAGACAAATCCAATCTAGATAAAAAGTCAGCAACAACATTTTCTCTACCTGGTTTGTCAACAATGGTCAAATCAAACTGCTGCAATAAAAGTAACCATCTAATAATACGAGCATTCACATCTGGTTTATTCATTAAATATCTAATTGCAGCATGGTCTGTATGTACAAAGGTTTGATAGCCAGTAATATAATGTTGGAACTTGTTCAGTGCATGGACCACAACCAAGAATTCTTTCTCGGTTACAGTGTAATTCAGCTCAGCTTTGGACAAGTTTTTGCTAACAAAGTAAATGGCATATGGAAGTTTTTGCTCAACTTATCCTAAAGCTGCACCTATGGCTTTGTTTGAGGCATCAGTGTGGATGTGGAAAGGTAGGGCCCAGTTTGGACCTCTCAGGATTGGGGCTGACACCAACTTGTCCTTCAATTCATTTAAAGCCCTCTAACAATCGTCAGTCCATTTAAACTCCACATCTTTTGCCAACAGGCCAAACAATGGCGAGGCTAGTGTCACACGGAATCAGTCAAGGGTGCGGACACAACTGACCTTCCTAGAAGTCTAAGACATTCTAATGACAAACAAAACAAACTGGAGCTATCCTTCTCTAAACATACATTATGATATGAGAAATCAAGTGTTTCGTTCTTACCTTTGTCCAAACGCTGTTGTAGAAGTCCAAGCTTTGTTGATCTGGATGAGCTCCTCCTTTTCTCCAAAACCTGCAATCACCAACAGTCAAACAATTAAATAGCACCTGATTATAACATAAAACAAAGCATATTCAACACATAGACCAAGGAGTACATGAAATAACCCATAAACAACAAGTTATTGAGAAGAATGGACCAATTTGCATTAAAGGTAATCAAAAGGAACCATTACAACCTGAGCCTTGGTGTTGTGCAAGCTCCTTCCAGGGTCCACAAGAATCTTCCTCTACTTTGACAAAGCTCACCCACTTCCAAATAGAACAAGTAAAGATGACAATCTCTCCTCACAAGCTTCTAAATGGGAGTCCTAATTCCTGCAGCATTTACCCTTAGAAATCTATAGCTTTCAACCTTCTTCCTTCTGGCCCAATGCCTGTATTTATAGTGCTCAAGAGGAAGTTAATCAGGTCCACCATCAATGGGATAGTCCCCTCTTTGGATGGGATCACTCCCTTATTGATGGGATAAGTTCCTCTTTGATAGGAGTGCATGAACCATCTGGAGGCGCTCAATACACATCAAACAACCTTCTAGAATGCTCTAGAAATGACCACAAGTAAGTTTTTGAAGATAAAACTTGCGCATTTTAACCTTTTCAGAGGGACGCACCTGCCCCTTTAGATACAGAGCGTCCTTGGACGCAGACCTTATGAACAAAAGGTGCGTACCCGCAGGCAAGGCTTGAGAGAACCTGTGTACCCAGAGATAAACATATTTATAAAGACTTTCTCTCTTTCTTGGAGTTTGACATGAATAGCAGAGGCATAAGACTTGCTCAAGAGGGTAGTATGACTGTTGATAGAGCCATACCAACTGTAAATAGCCATGGTGACATTTTTTAGTGTAACAGATTGCCCCCTAAAGTGCGAAGCCTGGAATAGATTAGGGTTTTGTATTATCTAGGAAGGGTGAAGCGCTTTATCATTTCAAGGATTATCTCGTGGAGAACCTGGTTGGAACCTGCAATTTTCAACACAAAATACATGGATAAGATTATATCATCACTGAGGTAGGCATTCCCATACTCAGATAAAAACTTTAACTAACAGACTAACTACTCTGATACAGGAATGATTTTGCAGTACATCATAATCATAGACTTTTGTAGACACAGTATGGGCGCAGCCATCTGTTTATGGTTAGTCTACTTAGATAATGAATACAAAACTCCTCGCAGCCTGGATGGTAAAGATTTGATCCAGGGTCTTCATTCCTACTTCTCGAATTGGTACGATTCTAGCCATGCGAATAAATGAGTCGATGTCGAACATGGTAGAAACCACTTGATTACCAGTCGATGATGTAAACTGTTAACAAGTGTGAGAGAAACCACCAGTAATGTCAATGGTTCTCAAAGTACCCAGTACAATCCATGAGATGTGAATGAATGAGTTGATGTCGAACATTTCACGGAATCCTTCGATCGAAAGTCAATGATGTAAACTGACGTCAAAGGCGAGAAACCTGCCATTGATGCATGCAGACTTCAAGGCACTGACGATTTCTAAGTCATCTCTCTAGATAATGTGCTGATGTCGATAGAAAGTGACCCGTTGCGGGCAAGCCCACAACACGAAATCATTGTTCAAGTTGAAGAAATATTGCTGTAAGGACTGACTCAGGGATGGTCAAACGGATGACAAGTATTTTGCAGATGAAAGTTTTGTTTGCAGACCTCTTGGACACATAACGACACGACAGATGGTTTGGTGCTAAATAACTCAAAGTTAATCCCCGGAACCCGGTTGAAGACTTTCAAAAGTGGTTTGATTGACTGTGAGGTAAAAGATTTCCCAACCCAGGTGAATAAAAAGTGTCGTGTCCAAGAGTGGTAATAAAGTTTCTTCTGAGACAAAAGGTAACAAATAGGCTCGTTCTTCTCTCTTTTCCCCCACCATTTCTGGCAAGTACCTCTTTATTTTTAACAAGCTTGAGGAGGATAACATATGCTTGATTATAAGCTCATCCTTCGGATGAGTCCAACCTAGTTTTGATTCGAACCCTAGGAAGGAGTGGTTCATTCCTGTTTGTAATTGAACAGGTCCTTTACTGTGAAATGTTTAACGAGCCCAGTATAGGAGAAACTCGGCGTTTTTCAATTTTAGAGAGTCTGAAAAACTTAAGGAAACTCCAAGTTGAACTTTTTCGTAAATTTGTGTCCCTCAAGCCCGAAAAAGTATAAAATAATACCTGGGGGAACCGCTTGATCTTGCGACCAAGGAGTACTTTCATAATTAGTGTCACTGACCTGAAAAGTAAAAAGCGATCAAGGACACGTCGTTTTATTTCCGTATCGAGTTTGAAACGACAAAAACACGGCAATCTTTTCCTGATTTTACGGTCAGAAAAGAGCTATAAGGGGACCGTCTTTTAATTCCGTTTTAACGAGTGTAAAAGAAACGCTCGGCAATCTTTTCATGTTTTAGGAGTCAGAAAAGGGCTTAAAAGATGACTCTGATATTTTGTTTGCGAAAAATGACAATTTTCCCTCTAAGTCCCTTTGTCCTGCACAAAAGCGACACATTACTCATACCTGTTTAAGATAGGCAAAAATTCATCGAAAAACATCTTTCCATGGTGAAAAATGAACAAATTCATCCAAAAAACCTATAAAAAGACTTTTTACCATGTCATTTTTACCGTTTGACTATTGAGGTTGAAAAAAGAGCTTTTGACAAGAAACTTCCCGTGGTCGCTGCGGAAAATCCGACCGTTAGAATCGAACGCCGTCTCTTCCAGGTATTTCACAACATCCTCCTTGTCAATTTCATCCGTTTAGAATTTTGTTTTAGGTTTCATTTTTTATTTTTGGGGGGTTTTGGGTTTTGGAAACCGCCCTGCGGGGGACGCAGGTTTCCTAAAGGCTGGCCTGCGTCCCCCGACTTTTTCCTACACAGGGAAAAGGTCGGGGGACGCAGGTTACCTTCAGGCCACCTGCGTCCCGGCGCACTGTGCGCCAAACGCGGGGTGCGTCCTCCGCAAAACGCGGATTTTGAAACCCCAAACTCCCAAACTAACCATTGAAATTACCCAAATTTTATTTTAATGCCTGTTTGTTCATGTGTAGGGCACTTATCATGCTGGATTGGAGAGAAAGAGAGCATGAGGAGGTTGATGAAGCTGCAATCAATCATCAACCTTCCCTCGATGCCCTAAGAGGATGTGGATTATACAAATACTGGGCCATACCCGGCATGAGAGCTCAGGTAAGATTCTTGGAGTGGCTGGTTGAGAGATGGAATGTTCAAGAGCAATGCTTTTATATCGGCGGGCAACAACTCGAGATAGAGCCTGCTGATATTTACTTTCTCACTGGCTTGCCGAACAGAGGTGAGCAACTCAATCTGGCTGGGACTAGGCCGGGTGGCCAATCCCTTGATAGTCTCCGAGCAGATTGGTGCCTACCTGATCGAGAGCATAAGAAAGGCATAGAGATCAAATATGTCTCTCAACGTGAACTCATGGTCTTAGCTTTCACTGTGACCAGGATTTGTGGCTCAGCCACTTTACATATTGCTACTGGGTCTCAATTTCGGATGGCAATTGACTGTCTCCAAGGCACCATTTTCAACTGGTGTGATGCGCTGTTGGCTAACTTGAAAGCCCAACTGACCAGGGCAAAGACCGGGAGGCTAAAGACCTTTGGATATGGGCCTATAGTCGTGAGCTTTGCCTTAGAGAGAATTCCAATGCTGATCCCTCAGCATCTCACTGTTGATATTTCGGGTCCTCAGGAGCCAAAGCTGGTACGATGGGTTGCGGTGATGGCCCGGCATCCGGACGAGGGTGCGGCAGTTGTTCGATTCACTGACAGTTATTTTCACTGGTTAGAGGACCAGGTGTTTGCGATTCAGGACTTTCCGTATGCCGGAATAGATTTTCGAGGTGATCCGGACATGGTTCTTCCACAGGGAGAACAATGGGATGACAGAGGTACTTTATTTTTCACGAGTTTTCAAATTATGTATTTTTTTTTTGTTTTTTATATATATCGTCTCAAAACTGACAGTAAAATTTTCAAAATGCAGATGTTGGTCCACAGCGTCCAGCCAACCTCCGGCCTTTCGAGAGGAGACATCCAGTTGCACCGGTACCGGCCCCACAGGACGCGGCGGCTGCAGAGGTACTGACTGAGTTGGAGCATGATCTACAGCGTCTGACGGCAGATATACCGGAGACTACTATGGATGATATTCCTATCAGACTTCAGCGCTACGTAGTCGCGGTCCCTGGACCGTTGAGGAGATTTTTGCGCAAGGTAGCCCGTGCAGTGGTGTCGTATAGGGAGCACCACCAGTGACTGGCTAGTCACTTTGTAGACACATGTGACATTTTGACTTTTTGTACTTATCATTTTTGCCGATCATAAGGTGTTTTTCAACCTATGATCGAAGACGATGTATATTTTTTTGACACACTCCTATCTATATATATCACTATTACCGGCTTATCTTGTTTAACATGTATGATGAAATGTTTTTTAAATTTACTTGCATGATTATCGTAAATGTCTGTCCAACACTCGAGAAGCAATTGCATCTGCTAATGTATTTAAGGACCTTGGAATATGCTGATATTCAATGTAATCAAATTCACGTTCCAAGAGACACACTCTCAAGAACAACCTTAATAACACAGGATTTCTAATGGCATAAACTCTATTAAGCTGTAATACAACAAGTTCAGAATCTAACCTCACTATCAAACGTCGAATTCCAAATGAAATAGATTCGGATAATAATTCAACCACTGCACTGTATTCTGCAATGTTATTCGTTGTTTGACCGAGGCTTACCCCATGCATAGAAACTAACTCGTCAGAGGGTGAATAGATAACCCAAGCTGCGGAAGAGATATTCCGTGTACTACGACAAGCACCATCAGCAAATCCAATGTATGTTTGGAGGGGCGTCGACATCTACAATATCAAGAGCAAAACCAAGATAAGCCAGAATAATGACGAAAAACACACTCACTAAGCTAAGCACACTGACTAACTAACAATCATACTAGCTAGAAAGAAAACCTAACCTAACTAAAAAATTTCCATACCCACCATTTAAGCATAATACCTCTTTAGGTAAAGTCCATTTCTGGGTTTATCCAAAGAGTCCCCATCAAAATCTACCAGCTCATAAGCCCCTTTTGCTAGCTTTCGCTTTACAATATAGGGTCCATGCCACATAGGAACGAATTTTCCAGCACCTAGCTTATCGTTAGCTTGATCATATAAGAGCACTAGGTCTCCCTCCGAAAAACTTCGAGGGGTCACATTTCTATCATACTGAGCTTTCATTCGCTTCGCGTGAGTCTCGATTGCTAACGCAGCGTCACGTCGAGTCTCATCTAATTTAGCTAAGTACAATAAACGTTTCTCCTCTTCGGAAGTAGCTGGAAGTAATTCGACAGCCATTTGAAGTGATGGGATTTCACATTCAATGGGTAACACTGCTTCTAAGCCATAAACTAGCTGGAAAGGAGTGAACCCTGTTGAGGTTTTCACTGAGGTTCGGTATGCCCATAGCGCCGAAAATAACATGTTGTGCCAATTCGACCGATGAATACCAATGGTTCGTCGGATCATGATAACCAGAACTTTGTTGATAGACTCAACCAAACCGTTGGCTTGCGGATAATAAGGAGTAGAGCTGTCATGGCGCAAACCAAGCTGGCTTGTAAGTTCAGTCATCATGGTGTTTCGAAAATGGCTCCCATGGTCAGTAATAATTGCTTGTGGGACACCAAACCTAGTTATTATATGATTGAATATGAAAACTGCAGCTGTTTTGCCGCTTGCGTCGAATGTAGGCATCGCCTCGGCCCATTTAGTGAAATAATCAACCGCGAGGATGATATACGCATGCGCCCCGGCCGAGTGAGGGTTACAAGTAATAAAGTCGATACCCCATTTGGCGAATGGACCAACGGCAATTATAGGGTGGAGAGGAGCAGGTGGTGCGCGCATCTTTCGATCAAACACTTGGCAGTTGTGGCACTTCCGGACTGCAATGATACAATCTTTAAACATAGATGGCCAGAAGTAACCAGCGCGCAACACCTTCTGAGCTGTGGCATACCCAGACATATGACCGCCACATGCTCCAGAGTGACAATCATTCAAAACTCTCTCAGCCTCTTCGTGAGTTAGACAACGTCGAAAAACTAAGTCTGCCCCCCGGCGATAAAGTGTATCTCCAATAATTTTGTATTGCTGGGATTGAAACCTAATTTTTCGACGTTCCGCTTTTGAAGCTTCAGGCCGAAAGGTTTGGGTTTGGAGATAGATGATTATATCCCCGAACCACGGATCTAAAGTACTGATAAGAAACAAATATTCGTCCGCAATGGACTCTTCTGCCACAGTCTCTGTGTCAGTACGCGGGAAATCACACATCAATTCCGCAAAAACTAAGGATTTCTTAGACTTGGACTTCTCGAACTCTAAGTCGAACTCTTGCAGGATAACGATCCATTTAGAGTACTTGCCCCCTAGCAATTGTTTTGTCAAAATGTAAATCATAGGGTTGCAATCCGAAATAACTGTAGTTTTACGGAGAAGAATGTAGTGACGAAAACGCTGGACAGCTTGAACGGCTGCCAGGGCCAATTTCTCCACATGCGAATATTTTAGCTCAGTGGGATTTAAGGTTTGACTGAGATAATATATCACATGTTCCGCTCCGAATTCATCTTCTTGAACTAACACCATTCCAATGGTGGAATGTGAAGCTGCGAGGTATAAGAAGTAGTCCTGGTTGTAGTTGGGAGGATGCAACAACGGTGCATGGGTCAACGCGTGTTTAAGTGCATCAAAAGATTGTTGGGCAATCTCGTCCCAAAAGAATTGAACGTTCTGTTTCAACAACCGTGTAAAACCTTTAGTGACCTCGGCGTAGTTTGGGATGAATCGACGTAAAAAGTTCGCTTTCCCCTGCAAACTTTGGAGTTGGCGCAAACTCGAAGGAGGAGGCAATTTGATGATCGCCTCGACTTTCGAGGGATCGACGCGAATGCCGGCTTTTGAAACAACAAATCCCAGCAATCGACCTGTTTCTATACAGAAAACACACTTGTGGGGATTCAACCGAATTCGATAATGCCTACACCTCATAAAGATTGCTCGTAGGTGGTCAAGGTGATCGGCTCATCGTAAAGAATGAGCAGGCAAATCATCGAGATACGGTTGCACAATGTGCTTGATGTCGTGAAATGCGTAAGACATCGCCCGTTGAAAAGTGGCCCCGACATTCTTAAGCCCAAAAGGTAATTTGCAGTAAGCAAACGTCCCCCATGGACAAATGAATGCCGTTTTTGGTTGGTCGGCAGGTAGAATATTGATTTGATTATAGCCCGAAAAAACATCCATGAAGGAAAACATTTCACTTCCAGCACAATCATCAATAATTTGATCGATATAAGGCGTAGGATAGTTGTCTTTTGGACAAGCTCGATTGATATCCCTATAGTCGATACAGATTCTTATTGTTCCTTGTTTCTTATTGACCGGAACAATATTCGATACCCAATCCGTTAACGGGATCGGATAAATGAAACCTGCTTTCAACAGCTTTTCGACTTCTGCTTTAATCGCAGCCGCTTTTCGAGGGTGAATCTGACGCAACCGTTGCCGGATGGGTTTAGCATCCGGGTAGGTTTTGATTTCATGAACAACAATGGCAGGATCGATTCCCGGCATTTCTTCGTAAGACCAGGCAAACACATCGCGGAATTCGTGGAATAGGGCCTTGTAAGTTTGGATTTCTTCTTCTGTACATGCGGCACCTATATGAATGTTCTCCTCAATTCCGGGCTTCACTGAAATATCAATTGGAATAGTACGAGAAATATTCCCTAAATTCAACTCTGAATCAGAATGTTTCGTTGGATCCTGAGCGTCTTTGACATATTCAGTGGTAAAGATAGATGAAAAATCATTTTCAAATGCATCATCCTTAGGTAAAAACGAAGATCTGTGATGGAGATCTTCCCATGGTAGATCGTCTACACTTAGGATTTCGCGAAGTTGTTCGTCAGATGACACGACTTCGGGAAACGCTATCCGTTCTAAGGTTGAGGTGAAAAGTGATTCTTCACTGACCACATTCATTTGGTCGACCTCGGTTGAATGAAAGTCGGTAAAAGACATGAGAGCTTCATAAGCAATTTCATATGGACTCAAAGGCATAGCATTACCGAATGAGTCTATCTCAGAGTCAGATGGGACATACCAAGGATCATCATAAACAATGTTTTCTGATGTAATCATATGAATTGTTGCAAACGAAGGTTCTACGCTGAGTGGAGGGAGAGGAAAAGTTCCCAGTAAACCGGAATCCTTAACTAAACCTACACCAACGTCCCTATAATGGATTGTCGTCTTACCGACATGCTGGATACTCTCTGAAGAGGCTGGGTCGGATGAAAAGTATGTCAGCTGATCAATAGTCACGATCTTACCGTTATGTGGAAACTTAATTACTCTGAAGACCGATGAAACGACCGCTGTCATAGCATATGACCAACTTCGACCCAAAAGAAGGTTGTAGTCTAGAGGGGCATCAACCACTTCCACATCCAGACTAACGGTTTTACCTTCTACCCCTATAGGCAATTCCTGTAGAATACCAAACGGACGGAACCCACGGCCATCAAAGGCCTTAAGGATGGTGGGGGATTGGTTCAACGAAGGAGAACCAAGGGATCTCCAACATTGAATTGACATAATACACGTAGAAGCTCCCTCATCAATCACAGTGCGATGAATAGGCCTGTTTTTGACTATCACTGGAATTTGGAAAGCCATTTGATGGGGGAGTCGTGGTGTACTATTTTCTAGATCGAAGATCATTAGATTCGGATCCTGAACATCAACAGCTCCTATAGCCGACAAAAGCAATTTTCGTTGTGCTGGGCATGATTGCAGCACTTCTAACGCCGACATTGCTGAGGGTGAAACAGCTAAGTCCTCAACAATGTTGTAATTCTGGGCCGCTCTCGCATGTGGATTGAAAGCAGACCTTCGAAGTACACCCTTGGCGGGCGGTTTAATTACTAAGTCTGGGTTAGGTTTCTCGATCTGTAGTGGATCGGAACCAGGAGCTGAGGTTGATGGGTTAGAGTGAGAAGATTCTGCTTCCTTACCATCAACAGGATTCTTACTACCATAATCTTGCGATCGAGTCACAATCCTCACATGAGACATCATCAAAATGGGTTCTTCACTGGCATTCGAGGAAGAACCTATCATCTTATTCTCCTGCTCCGGAAATGGATTTTTTAACACAGCAGGAGTGGGAGAACCTTTGACTATTTTCACTACCTCGGCCCGATGAGGGCAATCTCTCGTAAAATGATCCTCTTCACAAATAAGACAAGGATATCGAGGTTTGCGCTTTTCGTCATTGGTTTCCGACTTTTCAGTTTTCTCCTTCGGAGCCTTGTCTGCTTTAGCCTTCTTCTTTCCTTTCTTCTTTCCACCGTTTTTTGATTTGGCCGTGGATGACTCTACGGCGTGAATATCGGCGGTAAGTTCAGGAGAAGACTCTCCTGTCGGGGAATCGGGCAAAGTGATAATAGGAGTAGTTGAAGCCTTGGAAGACTTCTTCTTGCTCTTTGTATTCACGATACCAATCATACCATCAGCGGCATGAGATCCCGAAGGAGCAGCAGCGATTTGGTTCGACTTTGGAAGATCCGGAATCTTCTCGTGTAATGTACCCGACTGCGTGTAAACTAAGTCAAGGTATTGTGCTTGAGCAATGACTTGCTCCTCAGTAACTACTCCGGCCTTGGCTACATCTTCAGTAATTCTTGGTAATAATGATTTAACAAACCATTCAGCTAAGATTTGGTCCGGGATAAAAACTTTCACTAGCCTTCTTCGACGTCTCCACTCATGAATGTGATCTGAAATATACGTGGAGGTTGATTGTTTTAGTGAAGTTAATAACTCCGTACCGTTATCGTATCTGACCGGTAACTGAAAGTGAGTTAAGAACGAGGTAGCTAACTGGCTAAAATTGTAAAAAGAGGCCCGTGGTAACTCAATGTACCACTTGGCCGCGAGACCAATGAGTGTACGCTGGAAAAGACGTAAGCGGATCGAATCATCCGAGATGGAATTTGAAGCACACCAGAGGTGGTAAGTCATCACGTGATTGGACGGATCCTCTCTAGACTTACCTTCGAACTTGGGTATATCGCTGGGCAACTTATTTGGCATTGGCGGCCAGAACGGAAGATATTGAATTGGATCGTTCGTTAGGCGCGTCAAGTCTGGTAAATCCAAAGTTGCGATAAACGGTAACTGCCGGTTAGGATCTCTAAAACTCTGGGTCACAATACCGGCCCCAAGAGGAGGATATCCAGGATAACTAGGAACAGGAGTCGCATTTGGGATATTATATCCTCCTGGAAAACCAGGATTAACCGGACCGTACTGGGGTTGCTGAGGTTGTTGATAAGTGTACCCAGGATACGGTTGATACTGGTAAACCGGTTGTTGGACAGCTTGCCCAGGTTGATACTGTCCCTGGTACGGAGGTTGAACAAATTGAGGTTGAGTAGTGACAACCGTACTTATACCAGGTTGGCCTACAGGCATCTAGACTGTGGTTTGAATCGTAGATCCAGGCAACGGTACAGATGTCTGAGGAGTGGTTACAGAGACAGTAGAAACCGGAGCCGTCGATACTCCAGAAGTAAGTATGGTAGATGTGGCGGTAGTTGCAGCAGCCGTTTGAGATGGAGTACTAGGTGCAATTGGCGGCTGAGTAACTACCGAAGTTACAGAGGTCTGAACACTTGACTGGACAGGTTGCGGTTGCTGGGGTGGACCAGAAACTACAGGTTGTCCTGCTTGAGGTACCGATTGTATACTTGGCTGCAACATCTGTTGACCCTGTGACGGATCCCACACTAACATTCCAGGGTATTGACCCATAACAGGTTGAGGGTACTGAGATCCATAGCCGGATTGAGGATAGGATTGATAACTGTAAGGTGTAGTCCCATATGATTGACCTTGAGGTGGTTGATAACCTTGACCTGAGTATTGACCTTGAGGTTGATAATTTTGAGGTAAATACGGGTACTGGGGTTGACCTTGACCTTGAGGTTGGTATCCTTGAGGTTGATACCCTTGGGGTTGATACCCTTGGGGTTGCCATCCTTGAGGTTGCCATCCTTGAGGTTGCCATCCTTGAGGTTGATATTGATACTGAGGTTGACCTTGGGGTACATATTGAGGCTGGGGTTGACCTTGAGGTATGTATTGCCCCATAGGAGCGTACTGACCTTGAGGTTTCCCCCCAGACACGAATGAAGTACCTTGAGGTTGCCCCCCAGGCATTAATGAAGGCTGCCCCCCAGGCGGTAATTGGCCACCTTGAGGTTGGGTAACGAGAACTGAACCTGACATCATGTAAATGTCTCCTACACCCAATGGTACATTACCACTGTTTCCAACTAATAACCCATGATCAACGGGTTGAGGAGATGCTCCCGCAAAGGTACCAGAAAGAGATTGATACCCAGTAGGAACAGAAGGACCCCCATGTAAAAAAGATTCAGGACTTTGTGTAAACACAGATGACTGACCAGACATATTTACAGGAGTATGAACACCTCCAGGTGGAAAAGGAGTACGAGGTGTGGAAAAACCTAACCCAAAGTTGTCTAAATAATTGGTTAACGAAAGGTACCAAGTAGTACTTCTAGGGGGACTGTAAAAGATAGATTCACGCTCCCTTAGATCAAGGGTAATTTGATCTTCAGGATCAGAGACGCCTATTTCTTCCTCTGGAACAAGTTCTTCAATAGCAATCAAACCAACAGGAAGATTTTCGGTAATAATTCTTTCTATTCTCGGTGAATCAGGAACACTAGGAGTCGGAGTAATAGGTTCGGATATTTCTGGTTCGTCGCCTGTATCACTAGCAGACGAAAAACTACCAACAAGCTCAGAAACTGTAACAGCTTCGGGATTATAACCTGTCTCTAAACTTTGGTAATCTGGATGGACTACCAAGGAAGATTCTCCTTCTTCAGGTGAACCTACTCTACTTCCACTAGGAGGAGTTACAAGGACCTTTAAACCTTCTAAATGACTGGACTCGTCTTGAGGAGGTTCACCCCTAAGTTTACGGGATCTTCTCAACAATTCGGCCACAGAAACAACTTCAGGAGACTGGCCCCGAATTCTACGGGACTGTCTCGGAGTCGCCAATTTGTCACACGGAATCAGTCAAGGGTGCGGACACAACTGACCTTCCTAGAAGTCTAAGACATTCTAATGACAAACAAAACAAACTGGAGCTATCATTCTCTAAACATACATTATGATATGAGAAATCAAGTGTTTCGTTCTTACCTTTGTCCAAACGCTGTTGTAGAAGTCCAAGCTTTGTTGATCTGGATGAGCTCCTCCTTTTCTCCAAAACCTGCAATCACCAACAGTCAAACAATTAAATAGCACCTGATTATAACATAAAACAAAGCATATTCAACACATAGACCAAGGAGTACATGAAATAACCCATAAACAACAAGTTATTGAGAAGAATGGACCAATTTGCATTAAAGGTAATCAAAAGGAACCATTACAACCTGAGCCTTGGTGTTGTGCAAGCTCCTTCCAGGGTCCACAAGAATCTTCCTCTACTTTGACAAAGCTCACCCATTTCCAAATAGAACAAGTAAAGATGACAATCTCTCCTCACAAGCTTCTAAATGGGAGTCCTAATTCCTGCAGCATTTACCCTTAGAAATCTATAGCTTTCAACCTTCTTCCTTCTGGCCCAATGCCTGTATTTATAGTGCTCAAGAGGAAGTTAATCAGGTCCACCATCAATGGGATAGTCCCCTCTTTGGATGGGATCACTCCCTTATTGATGGGATAAGTTCCTCTTTGATAGGAGTGCATGAACCATCTGGAGGCGCTCAATACACATCAATCAACCTTCTAGAATGCTCTAGAAATGACCACAAGTAAGTTTTTGAAGATAAAACTTGCGCATTTTAACCTTTTCAGAGGGACGCACCTGCCCCTTTAGATACAGAGCGTCCTTGGATGCAGACCTTATGAACAAAAGGTGCATACCCACAGGCAAGGCTTGAGAGAACCTGCATACCCAGAGATAAACATATTTATAAAGACTTTCTCTCTTTCTTGGAGTTTGACATGAATAGCAGAGGCATAAGACTTGCTCAAGAGGGTAGTATGACTGTTGATAGAGCCATACCAACTGTAAATAGCCATGGTGACATTTTTTAGTGTAACAGCTAGCTTGTTGAAGTCTTTAATGAATCTCCGGTAATATCCTGCTAATCCCAAGAAACTCCGGACATCCCTTACCTTTTGAGGAGGTGGAACCTTCTTGATGAGAGCAATTTTGTTAGGATCCACCTGTAACCCTTGGCAAGAAATGGTATGGCCTAGCACGGTCCCTTCAGTCATTAGGAATTCACATTTTTCAGGGCTAAGGGACAAGTTCATCTCAATGCATTTGGTTAGGACTTTTCCCAGATTGGACAATGCTTCCTGGAAGTTGGCCCCATAAGGGGTAAAGTCATCCATATAGATTTCCACTGCATCATGGACCAGTTCCGAGAAGATGCTTAAGACAACTCTCTGGAAGGTAGCAGGAGCATTGTATAGCCCAAAGCGAAGGACTCGGTAGGCAAAGGTGCCCCAAGGACAAGTGAAGGTGGTCTTATCTTGGTCTTCCGGGCTGATTTGGATTTGGTTGTACCCGCTAAACCCATCCAGGAAAGAGAAGAACTTCTTTCCTGCCAGTCCATCCAACACTTGATCTATGAAAGGTAGAGGGAAATGGTCTTTCTTGGTAGCTTTGTTCAGTTCTCGGTAGTCCACACAGATTCTCCATTTCCCATTTTTCTTGGGAACCAACACCAGAGGGGACACCCATTCACTATCTGAGATGGGGTAGATGAATCCGACATCCAACAATTTTTGCAATTCTTCCTTGAAAATGTCCTTAAGAGCTGAATTCATTCTCCTCTGGGGTTGCCTAACCGGCTTACAATCCTCTTTGATGTATATGTGATGGGTACAGACCGAAGGATGGACTCCTTTCATCTCCTTATAGCTCCAAGCAAAAGCATCTAGGTGACTGGCCAACAGGCTACACAGCTCCTTTTCCTGGGAAGGAGATAGGGAGGAGCTGATCTTTAACATTCTCTCAGGGCCGAACTCCACATTCTTGACTCTGGGAGTGACAGGGTTGGTTGTACAAAGATCCACTAGGGTGCTAGCTTGGGCATCCTCCACCAATTTCTCTAAGGATAGAGCACTGGAAGGTGGATTCTGGATCAAGGTCTCGATCAAGTCATCCTCGGTTGGGGGGTCTCTTCTAGTGGTATCTAAGGTGCACAGAGGTGCTGAGTACACCTCGTCTTCCTCTCCTTCCTCTAACCAGAGTGGTAAGTCATGCTCTAAGGAGGGTTGGGCAGGAGGGTATAGGACTAGCTGTTTGGACATAGGACCATTTTTTATGGTCATATTTCCTGCACGGCAACTTATGTAAGCATCTACAGTGGCTAACCAAGGCCTTCCCAAAATGAGAGGATATCCAGTAAGCTTTGCCTTGGGTTGCAGAACCAAGAAATCTGCAGGATATTCCCAGGAGTTGATAGAGACAAAGACATCCTCCACAATCCCTCCGGGAGTCACAGTGGAGCGATCTGCTAATTGCAGTACGGTCGAGGTCTTCCTCAAGGAACCCTAGAGATTGAGTTTGAGCATGGTATCCCTGGTCATCACATTAATGGCAGCCCCCAAATCAATCAAGGTGTGAGGTATGATGGTGCCATTGATGTGGACATCTACTACAGGACTTCCAGGATCTAGGTACTTTGGGCAGATGACTTGTCCTAACATAAGGTCAGACAGTTGTCCTATGACATTGATGGTTGAAGCATCTTTCTTCCGCCTGCCTGGGTGTTTGAAACACTTTTCCTTAACCAGTTTGTTGTATATTGGCACATCCTTGATGGATTGGAGAAGTGGTATTTTTACACACAACTGCTTGAGCTCACCCAGAAGCTCATCCTCCTCTGGGTTGGGTTGTGTGGTGGTTGTCAGTCTCTCAGGAAAGGGTGGAATAGCCTTTGGTTCACTTTCCTGTTTATCTTCCTCATCCTCTGGGGGAGGAGGTTGGCGATCTGGTAGAGTCTTTCCAGATCGAAGATTGATCTCCTGGATCTCCACAGCATAGGTAGGGCATGAGGTTTCCCCAGTGTATACCTGCTGGGCCTATCTATTGTTGGGGTTTGGGTTCGGTTGACCAGGCATTTGAGGTTGCCTTGGAGGAGCAGGAGGTAATGGCTGAGGTTGAACTGGTGGTGGAGGCAAAATGGCGGGAGGAGTATTGTACTGGGGCCTCCACCCCGACTGAGGTGCATTCCACTGAGGCTGTGGCTGGGCATGTGAATAATATGAATGAGAAGTAGGTTGAGTAGGGTACTGAGGTGGATAAGACCATGGAGGAGGCATGGACCAGGAAGGATGAGCAGGGGGACCCCAGGAAGGCATAGGAGTCGATTGGTTGGGGCTGTAATAAGCTTGAGGTGCCCCTTGCATTCCCTGCTGATAAGGTCTAGATCCTTGTGGCCTCCTTTGGTTGAGGTAATAGAGAGGTTCAGTGGGAGCTTCTGTCCCTTGGTACATGGCTTTAAACCCAGGTAAGGTTGGACACTGATTTGTGGGATGGTCCTCCTCACAAACGAAACATACTTCAATCGAATGCAATGGGCATTCGTTCTTAGGGTGTCTCCTTCTGCACCTAGGGCAGAAGACAGCCAAGGCTCTCTCAGCTTCTTCTTTCTTCTGATGGATCCTGAATGTGTTCAGCTGCATGGCAATGGTCTGTCTCACCTCACTCTTGAGATCTTCTAATTGATTTGCAAGCTCATGTTTGGAGAAAGGGACACTAGTTGAGAGGAGGTTTCCTCTACCTCGTTTCCGAGCTGCCCTGGAGTGGTTTCTAAACACAGTCTTGATGTCCTCATAAGGCAGTTGGTAAATGTCCCCCCCAGCTAACATGTGAAGGGTATCTAAGAGGTCTTCAGGGACTCCTCGGAGCAGGACCAACTTGAGGGATTCAGGGTCAAGTGTGCACCTGGCCCGCTTATAGCTAAGTTGGAACCTCTCCTCATAATCCTCTAAGGACTCATCATTTACCATGGTCATCCGAAAGATTTCTCCCTTGGTTTCCTTAGACCTACAATAATCCCTGTACTTGGTATTGAAAGCTTGCTGCATCTGAGCCCAAGTGGTGATACTATTCCCAGGTAAGCCCATGAACCAGCGTAATGCTGCATCCTTAAGAGTTGAAGGGAAGAGTTTCAGCTTTTGCTCATCTTCAGTATAGTCATAGGTTCTACAAAGGACAAAAAACTCAAACAGGAAGGTATCATGATCTTCAGTAGTCAGTCCATGGAAGTGAGGTAAGGCGGAGGGGCTAATGTTCTTCATTTTCATCTCTCCATTGGTCTCTCGGATGGGGAAGGCACCTTCTATTCTCTCATCTTCTCTTCTATTGTCAGCCATAATTTCAGATGGAGTGGTCTCTAACTCTTCTTCTACTATAGGATCTTCGTATATCTCGGGATGTTCACCTATAGGTTCTTCTGGATCATTGTCACCAAAGAAGAGAGAAGGGTGATTCAGTGATGTGGTGGGGGTGTTGGGTAGGAATTTGCCTGATTTATCTCGGTTTCTACGAGGCATGAAATGGAAAAGACTTTTTTTTTTTTTTTTTGATTGCTTTTGCTTTTTTTCTTTGGTACCTGTAAAACTGAAACAGATTGATCTACAACTAACTATAAAGATGCATAATTAAACTGAAAGTAGGAAAGAACTAATCTACTTTGCTCAAATGAAATTGCAGGAATGGAAATGCTAGTCTACGCTTGCAGAATTGAAACACTAATCTACGCTTGTAGAAATGAAATGATAATCTATGAAAGCAGGAAATGCTAATCTATGAAAGCAGGAAATGCTAATCTATGAAAGCAGGAAATGTCTATGCTACTTTTGTAGAATGGAAATGAAATAAACTACTTAGCAGAAGGCAAGAGTAAGAAAATAGAAGAAAAGCAACAATTACTAATACTCTGACGCTTCCCCGGTAACGACGCCAAAAAGATGGTGGGCTCCAGTATTGTAGCAATAATGCTACAACTCCTGGAGCTTCCTATCTCTAATTTTATCAACCCGGTAGTTCGTACAAACTTGGAAGCGACAGTGCTGTATGCACAAGTACTAGCTCTTGTCGCAGTTGTCACTTGGTCAGCTGGCACAAGTCCGCTAGGGCTTAAGCCAACTTCTATATGCTCTCAGAAGAAGCTTTCTAAATGATGGACGAAGGCTATCTCAAAGGAAATTAATCTATTTTGCAAAAATGAACTGAAAGCCAACCAAAGCATGGAAACCCTAGTAAACCCTAATCTGACTAGTTTAACCTCTATGATGCAATAGTGAGAGTGCAAATGTCTAAAAATGATGCCATTACTTCTAGTGATGTGAAATGCATGAACTCAAACTACTTCCATGAAAAAGAACATTGTTTTTGTATTTTTGCTTAAGTGGTTGGAGTGATTACGGTTTTGTTTCTTATTAGGGTTTGGCTGTGCAGAGGTGGTGCGAAGGGAGAGAAAGCTTGGGAAAGGTCAGGAGGTATGGAGAGGTCCCAAAGGGTCCCTAGCATCAGTCCACAGAAGTCTACAACGTTCAGGTGCTCGGCAACCAAGTTTGCAGGCTTCTACAGGATGTCTGCAGGGGATCCTACAGGAAACTAAGGAATTCTATAGGAAATCTGCTAACTTCTACAGGATGTTCTACCGTGGGAGTTTTGGGTGATGGTGAAGTGATGAAGTGGTATGGGTGGATAGGTAAGGTGGAGATGGAGCTTGTGATGACTCAGGGGCATAGAAATAAGATGGAGAAAGAGTGCACGAAGTTGGTTGGTGGATAGAAGGATGGCAGCAACGAAAGGTCAAGAAAATAAAGCTACGTGGCAATGGAAGAGTTGGAAGGTAAACGAGCTGAACAGAGGTCGAGTAGGTGGCTTGAGGCGAGGTTAAGAAGAAGAAGAAGGAAGTGGAATGATACTGAGCAGTGTAAATAAAACAAATTGCTTATGTCTTGCACCCAAAACGAGAATCCATTAACCTGTGCTACCTGTGCTATTAAACCAATGAACAGCAATGTAAATCATGAAGAAAAGTCGTGCATGGAGGTAGAATGAAGAAGTATGGATCTAGAGTAAAATGCATGGAAGGATCCACGATTAAAACGACTGTGTTGCAGCTTGCATAAAAGTAGAAAAAGACTGTGTTTTTTTTGGTGGTTGGTATAGACTGCACCCCAATCCCTAAACAGATATGGCAGTGAAGGCACTAACAACCTTTTCTTGGAGCTCCAGTGAATTACAAACCTCCTATTCTAATCTAAGCAACTGAAAGTGATTTAACCATAAGCTAATCCTACTCAATCTCATTAAAGAAATCAAATCAGCAGACTGTGTTCTTGAAATGCATATCAAAACAAAGAAACAAAGTGTTGGAAAGAAAGGCAAATAACACTACAAGAAGAGGAGATCTATTGCTCTCAGGTTGGGCCCTAACCTGAGAGCTATAGCTCCCTTAAAAGCTCAGAATTAGATCCAAATCTGCTTGCCTTTATTCATAATCAAAAGTCTAATGTCATGCCAAAACTGGCTTACAAAAACAAACACCGAGCTGTGCTCAGAAATTACAATATCAGCCCAAAAGTTCAAAAAGCTCCTAACAAAGGCTATGACCTTCATATTTATACACAATGAAGATCAAGCTGGCTTCCTCCATTCGTGGAGCTTGGCTGTCCAACTGAAAGTCAAACTGCTGTAAAACTGCTGATCCTGTATAACGTGTTGGCTGCCTTTAAGCTCGGTGGGGAGAGTTGTTGGAGCTCGGAGTTAAGGTGAAAATCACGAGGAAGGTCATCAAGACTGTGGACAACCTCCCTATGAACCCGCAATGTCACCTTTGCTGTCTCCTTGTCTCCTTTTGCGTGGTCTTTTGCTCTCTTTAATGCCAAAAACCTGAAATCATCATGTATTAGCCACATAGATATAATACCTGCCCTTCTTCCTACAAACAACACGAATATACTAAGAAATGAATGCATAAGTGATAAAAGTTGAATGGTTGAGCAAGGTAAGTAGGCCAATATGAGCCCAAATTGTACCAAAAATTGGGGCTCATCAGAAAGCTGGTACAAAAGAAGTTGATAAAGATTCGCTTAAATTTAGGAAATCAGATCATATCTGAATTGAATAAGATACTCAAAGCCAAAATATTTTTTCCTGTTAGGCACTCAAGGTGGTTTTCTAACCTTGTCTCAGTTAGGAAAAAAAATGATGATATTCGAATATGTATAGACTTTTGCAATCTCAACAAAGCTTGTCAGAAGGATAACTTTCCATTACCTCCTATGGAACATATACTACAATCAGTTGTAGGTTCAGAACTAATGTCTTTCCCAGATGGATTTTCAGGTTATAATCAAATTCTCATACATACATATGATTGACTTAAGACCACATTTAGGACCCAATGGGGCACCTATGCCTATGAAAATATGCCATTTGGGTTAATCAATGCTGGTACAACATTTCAAAGAGCAATGGACATAGCTTTCAAAGGTTTGGTGAATAAATCAGTGGTAATCTATTTAGATGATATAACTATGTATTCTAAAAGGCGTAGTAATCATTTAAAGGATTCAAAACAAATCTTTGAGCGTTGTCAGAGTTATGGAATTTCTCTCAATCCCAAGAAATATTTCTTTGCATTGTGAGAAGGAAAGCTCCTTGGATTTATTATATCCAAAGAAGGGATTCGCATTGATCCTGATAGGATAAGAGAAATTTCTAAAATCCCTTTACCTCATAGCAAAAAATCCATGTAATCTTTCCTAGGTGAGATAAATTTTTTCAAAAGATTTTTCCCTGACTTTTTGTGAATTGTTTTACCTCTCCAATCTATGATTAAGAAAAATTCTATTTTTAAATGGGGACATACTCAACATGAAGCCTTTAATCTATTTAAACAAGCAATCATAAATTCTCCCTCTTTAGCAACCTCGAATTTTTTTAATCATTTCATTTTATATACCTTTGTTTCCAAGAAATCATATGCAGTGATATTAACACAGGTCAATGATGACAAAGTCGAAGAACCAATTTCTTTCTTTAGCTCCAACTTGCAGGGGGTTGAATTAAACTATTCAGATTTTGAAAAACAATCTTTTGTTGTTTTCAAATCGATAAAGCATTTTAGACCTAGCCCCACGGGGGTAGGCAAGTTGGTAATCACAATGCGGTGAAGTTCATTAGAAAGGTGGGCTCCGTACTGAAGGTCACGAGTTCAATTCCCTCGGACTAACTCGAAGCTATGGAGAGGGGCAGGCGTAGTTTCCCAGGGGTTATAGTGGTAGTGGTCAGAATCGACCCCTTGTAACACGACTTGTGAGGCTGCTCCAGTTGCCGATTCCTCTGTTAAAAAAAGAAAAAATATAAAGCATTTTAGACCCTTTCTCCTCAAAACTCACACCAAGGTAGTATTCCCATTCTTAGCAGTGAGAAATGTATTAATGCAAAGGGATGTAGGTGAGAAAAGATAAAATTGGGTAACAGTTCTGCAAGAATATGACATTGAGATCTGACCAGCTAAAAATTGTAAAAGGTCAAGGTTTTTGCAGAATGTTAGCAGGAGCATCCAAATTACCAACACTACAAGATTCAGGTGATGATATATAAGTATATGAGGTAAGCCTCAATGAAACTAAATCCAAATATGTTGATATCATCTTTATTTGAAAAATGGATATGCCCCTATATAAATAAGTTACAAAAGAAAAAGGGCTTTGAGGATAAAAGCTAAACAATATGAGACCATCAATAATGTGTTGTTTAGAAAGAATTATGATTATGTTTTGCTTATCTGTCTTGAAAAATACAAGGCAAAAAAGGTTTTGCAGGAACTCCATGATGGACCAATTGGTGGACATTTTGGAGGGGACACAACCGCACATAAAATCCTACATGCTCACTATTATTGGCCAACCTTATTCAAAGATGCACACAAATATGTGAGGAAATGTAAAAAAATTTAAACAGTTGCCAAAAGACAGAGGAAACCTGCATTACCATTACAACCAGTCAACATTGAACATCCATTTGAACAATGGGGACTACACATAACAGGTGAGACTGTTCCTGACTCCTCTAAGTAGCATAGATATATCCTTACAACAATTGATTACTTCATAAAATGGGTGGAATCAATTCCACTTAAGGTAGCCAATTCTAAAAACCTCATTGAATTTATTGACCAGTTTATTATTACCATATTTGGTCTACCATCTGCCCTCATGTTTGATAATGCATCTTATTTTATAGGCAATGATATGACAGAATTTTCTCTTAAAAGAGGTTTTAAACTTAAATATTCTGTAAGTTTTAACCCTGTAAAGAAATTACCTGCATACGAATTCTAAAACACAGAAAATAAACAATGCGGGAGAATAACACATAAAACACATATACACAGAGATTTTCCCCTGGATCCCAAAACCGGGACTACCAGCTTGATTTTTCATTATGTTACTTTCAATGTTACAATACATATTTATACATGCTTAAGCATCCAATACCATGGACCGAAAACCATCGCGTCCAAAACCATGGACTGAAAACCATCACGCCCAAAATCATGTGCGAAAATCATGCACAAAACCATAGGTAGGTCTGCCCAACCTAATATAGGGTCCAAAAACAAAATTTTCCGAGGCGTTGCCCTGGACCCCATAGAGGGGGTTAGCTGCACCCCTCAAACCCCTTGTGACCCCCCTGCTATGCAATCGATGCAACGAAGGGGGGGCTCTACCCCCCCTCTAACCCCCCAGTTAACTACATGGGCTAGTCATGGAAATAAAATAACACAACCCAACATTCTCCCACTTGTTGTTTTCTTTCCACAGGGGGCCACAAGAGAGCTTAATCATTTATCTAGACCTGCAACGCCCAATGTTTCTCTACACCAAGAGAACTTCTTAGAGCTCACAAATTTTGTCAATGCATCTGCAGTATTCTTCAAAGTTTCCACCTTTACCAACAACACCTTTTTGACTTCTATCATATCCTTCACAAAGTGATACTGAACATCAATGTGCTTTGTCTTTGAATGATATGCAAGGTTCTTTGCCAAGAAAATTTCACTTTGGCTGTCACAGTCTATCCTTATAGCTCCCTGTACTATCCCCATACTTGAACACAATCTCTGCAACCAAACTGCTTCCTTGCTTGCATGAGTGGCTGCCATGTATTTTGCCTCTGTAGTTGATAGTGCCACTACAGATTGTTTCTTACTCATTCAATTGACTGCACCTCCAAATAGGTTAAACAAATACCCACTTGTAGATCTTCTATGATTTAGATCTCCAGCCCAGTCTGCATCAACAAAGACATGACTATCCAACACTCTGTCCAATCCTAGTCTTCCTTGGTAGCACAAACCATAATCACTAGTGCCACCCAAATACCTGAAAACCCGTTTCACTGTTGTCCAGTGCTCCTTCCCTGGTTTTGAAATAAACCTGCTCAATACTCCCACTGCATGTGCAATTTTTGGTCTAGTACAGACCATTGCATACATCAGGCTACCGACTGCACTTGCATATGGAACACAAGACATGTCCTCTTCATCTTCTTGTGTCTTGGGACACTCTTTAACAGATAACCTCACACCTATAGGAATAGGAACCTTCACCGGTTTATTATCCTACATATTAAACCTCTGTAGTATTGTCTTGACATACTTCCTCTGGTTTGACCAAAGATTCCTCTTTTCCCAGCCTCTTTTAATTTCCATGCCCAAAATATAGTTTGCAGCACCAAGATCTTTCATGTCGAATTTGGAGGACAATTGGGTCTTCAAATCCTGTATAATTTCTTTTTCATTTCCAACCAGCAACATATCATCCACATACAAGACCAGATAAATAACATGGTCACCAATTAATTTAAAATACACACAGTGATCTACTTTGCTTCTGGTGAAGCCAAGTCCCCGTATAAATGTATCAAATTTTTGATACCACATCCTTGGTGACTGTTTTAACCCATCCTCCTAGAGATCCCCGTGAAGAAATGTTGTCTTCACATCCATCTGTTCTACCTCAAAATCAAAAGAAGTAGCAACAGATAAAAGTAATCTAATAGAAGCTACCTTGGCAATAGGAGAAAAAATATCACCAAAATCAATTCTTGGCACCTGGGAATAACCTTTTGCTACCAATCGAGCTTTGTATTTATCCACCTTTCCTTCTGCATTTGTCTTCTTCTTGAACACCCATTTGCTACCAATGGGTTTCCTTCTAGTCGGTATCTCCACCAGATCGCAAGCCTCATTTTTGTGCAACAATACCATTTCATCAACCATGGCCTCTTTCCAGAGTTTTCCATCCTCTCAATCTACTACTTCCTTCACAGTTCTGGGATCATAATCAATAATAAATAAAGCAAAATTTGAACAGAAAGCAGATGGACTATACCTTTCCGGCTGCCTTCTTTCTCGAACTGATCTTCTCACACCCAAAGTTTGTGGCTCTTCATCTTTTGATTCCTCCTCTGCTGTAGAGTCTGATTCTTCCTCCTTTAGCTCAAACTCTATCTTCTCAGGTTCCTTTGGTTGGACTTCATGTTTAATAACATCTTTCAGCTCTCTAAAAGCTACATCTTGGCTGTACCCAACCTTCCTTGTTACTGGGTTCCAAAGCTTATAATCCTTTAAACCATCCTTATACCCGATAAAGATGCACTTTTCATATTTACTATCTAACTTGGTTCTTTTCTCCTTTGGAACATGTACATATGCATCACATCCAAATACCTTCAAATGTGAAAGAGAGGGTTTCTTACCAGTCCATGCCTCTTGTGGAGGCTTATCCTCCAACGCTAATGAAGGTGATCTGTATACCAGGTAACATGTTGTATCCACCGCCTTTGCCCAAAATTCCTGTCCTAACCCAGCACCACTGAGCATGCTTCTTGCCCTTTCCATCAACGTCTTGTTCATTCTTTCCGTGACTCCATTTTTCTTAGGTGTGTATGGATTAGTCTTATGTCATGCTATACAACACTTCTTACAGAATTATTCAAATTCCTTGCTGCAAAACTCTCCACAGTTATTTGTCCTCAACACTTTATTTTCTTCTATGTCTAGTTTTCCACGAGAGCCTTAAATTCTTTAAACCTTTCAAAGACTTCAAATTTCTTCTTAAGGAAATATATCTATGTATTCCTTGAGAAGTTATCTATAAATGATACATAGTATATAGACTTACCTAGTGATGGAACCTTCACAGTTCCAAACACATCACTGTGCACAAGTTCTAATATATGTTTCGCCCTTTTACCACCAGAGGGGAAACTCACCCAATTCTACTTCCCATATACACAATTTTCACAGAAATCAAAATCCAGAGAGATATTACTCATACCTTCTACCATACCTTTACCATGAAGTATTCGAAGGCCCTTCTCTCCAATATGTCCAACCCTTTGATGTCACAACATGGTCTTCTCTCCAGAGACCACTAGATTTTCTGCTCCACTTTCAGGAACCATAGAACTGTTGCACCCATCAACAACAGTGCTACCTTGCAGCTTGTACAGAGTCCTAATTCGAACTCCCCGCATCAATACCAGTGCCCCTTGAACCATCTTACAGGTATCCTTCTCGAACATTGTTTTTACACCTGCATCATCCAGTTTGCTTACAGAAATCAGATTTCTGGCTAATGCAGGAATATGCAGAACACCCGAAAGTGTTCTAACACTTCCACCTTGCAATTTCAACTTTACTTTTCCCCGACCAACGATTCTAGCCTTCCTGTCATCCCCCAAGAAGACATCACCACCGTCATATTTCTCATACTCACAGAACCACTCTCTATGGGGAGTGAAGTGAATGGATGCACTTGAGTCAATGAACCATGCCTCATGATCTACATGTGCACTTGAAGAAGCCAAGTACACATCCCCACCTTCATCTGAGGTGTTTTTCGTCTCTACAGAAGGAGCATCATCAAATCCCTTTCCTTTATCAGGAGCTTTAGATTTACAGTCCCTTTTGTAGTGCCCTTCCTTTCGCATTTCCAACACACCACCTTTACAGGTTTTCCTAGAGATTTAGATCTCCCTCTAGATTTAGACCTCCCACTCGATGACTTATTTTTGTTTCTGTTCTGGGACCATCCTTGTACAGACAAGGCATCACCATTCTGGCTCTTCATATTTTTCCGTCTCATTTCCTCCGTCAGTAAGGATGAGACTATTTCATCAAACTACAAGGTAGCTGCATTGCTACCTATTGCAATAACCAGACTATCCCATGAATCTGGTAGAGAAAACACCAAACTGATGCACTTATATTCATCTAAAATTTTAATATCAACAGATAATAATTGAATTACCACAGTATTAAATGCGTTCAGATGCTCTGTCACAGAGTCTCCATCTTTCATCCTCGGGTTATACAATTTTTTCTGTAGGAACAATTTATTCACTAGAGACTTAGATTAGTACAAAGGCCCTAACTTGTCCCACAAAGCCTTCGCCGTAGCTTCCCCTGATACATTCAACAATACTAAATCTAAGACACACAATTGTATTGTGCTCTTTGCTTCCGATCCAACTTCTTCCATTCTTCTTCGGACACTCCCATTGGTTTAGTACCTGGATCTACCGTGATCCACTAATCTTTATCCACCAACAAATCCTCCATCTTAAGTTTCCATAGCTCAAAACTTTGACCATTAAATTTCTCGATCTCTATCTTTCCATTTCTCGCCATCTTCTTTCACCACTAGAATCGATCCCGCAGATCTCCCACTGAACAAGGTCTACCACAGGCCCGAGCGAAACCCATCAGCAACAAAGGCGTCCCCTTGAAACCAAAAAAGCTCTGATACCAAATGTAGGTTTTAACCTTGTACATAAATTCCTGCGTACGAATTCTAAAACACAGAAAATAAACAATGCAAGAGCATAACATATAAAACACATATACACAGATATTTTCCCTTCGATCCCAAAACTGGGACTACCAGCTTCATTTTTCATTATGTTCCTTTCAATGTTACAATACATATTTATACATGCCGAAGCATCCAATACCATGGACCAAAAACCATCGCGTCCAAAACCATGGACCAAAAACCATTGCGTCAAAAACCATGTGTGAAAATCATGCACAAAACCATAGGTAGGTCCACCCAACCTAATATAGGGTCCAAAAACAAAATTTTCCAAGGTGCTACCCCGGACCCCATAGAGGGGGGTTACTTACACCCCTTAAACCCCCTGTGACCCCCCGCTATGTAATTGACGCAACGAAGGGGGGGCTCTGCCCCCCCCTCTAACTGCCTGGTTAACTACGTGGGCTAGTCGTGGAAAGAATATAACACAACACAACATATTATGCTAACTATTATCCTCAGGGAAATGGCTTGGTCGAATCTACAAACATAAATCTCATAAGAATCATCAAACAAACTGTTGATCAAAGTCATAAAAACTGGCATAAATCTTTAACATTTTCTCTATGGGCAGATCGAATAACACAGAAGGCCTCAATAGGCACTTCTCCATTTAATTTGGTCTATGGGAAAGAGGCTATCCTCCTTACAAATGTAGTTATTCCCTCTCTAGCCCTGGTTAAATTTATTGAAGGAATTCCTTCCTCTTCCATGCAATTAAGACAATCACAACTCCTCAAGCTCAAAGAAGAAAGGGAAAAAGCCAAAATCACACATTCACATCATCAACAGTTAGTCAAATCCTCATTTTATGCGAATTCTGTAAGTTCAAAATCCTTTCAGCTCAAAGACCTAGTATTAAAGTGGAATAAAGCACACGAGGAAAAAGGAAAGCATACCAAATTCCAAAGAATGTGGCTTGGCCCATTTTAGATTGTGGAACAAATAGGTCCAACCTTTTTATTACAAGACTTATCAGGCAAGGTAGATTCTTTACCTATTAATAAGCAGATTTTGAAGAAATATTTTTCATAGAAGATAACCTCTTCTATCCCTTGTATACTATTTCTTTTACTTTTTAGGAAAATAAAAGTTGAGTAGCTTTAACTTTTGGCCTTTACAATAATAATCTCTTTTATATTTTAACTTTTTTCTTGCATAAGTAGAGTTTGTTAAGAAGATGATTTTTACATTTGAAACACGAGCTAAGTTCTATTACTCTAAAATCTACTTGTTCTATACCAAAATTACTTGTCCTTTGCTAAAACTCAACTTTGTAAATAAACCTTTTCTCTACCATCAGCCAAGAAAAGTATCTATAACAAAGCAAGGACTCTCTATAGAGAAACATATTTAACTCTATAATTGTCATCCAGTAACTCTTAAAGAGTCAATGATTCTCCCCGTCTAGTAAGATTTCACTTTTTAGAGTGTAATTCTAAAATATGCTTAAACTTAAAGGATAATAGGTCTCATCAAGAGCCAACTTACCATGATCATAGGGAAGTAACAAGCTAACATTACCAATACTGCATATCAAAACATAGTAATGGATTGAGATTATGTCAATCAAAAAATAAGGGGTCTCACCACAAGCCAGCTTGTTCAGTTAAGTTACAACCAGTGAATGGCATTGTCAATTTTGGCCACCACACTAAGACAATGACCTTTAAGAAGAAAAATGAAATTTTTTAAGAAAAAGGAATTGTTTAGAAAAGAATGAAAAAGAAAGTAAGTATATGAATCTAAATTTTTCTTTAAAAATTGCACTCGTATCTAGATGGGATATTGAACCATTGCTAGTTAAAAGGTAACCCTATTGAAGCTATAGATGCATGCTGGCAGCAAAGGCTCTACCAATGACAACAGAGTACATCTAAAAGCTAATTTGTGAGAGCCCCCTGTTTTTATCTTTAAAACCAATTAATGATTGATGTAGACAAAGTAATTTTCATATTGAAGAGGATAATCAAATGGATGATAATTAGGTAGATTTTGTTTTCTTATTCAGAGAAATGTTACTTATCTTATATTTCATGTATTTTTATTTTCTGAACTACCTTTCTTTTGGAAGTTTTTGAAAAGTTCAAAAAATTGTCACAGATAACTGGTTCTTCTATCGAATCACCAATTGTTGTGCTATTAAAAAAACCCCCCATTTATTGGTATAATAGATAATATTCTATTGATAAATGGGGACCCTTGATAAAAATCGTTCAAAGAGAAATTGAGCACTTAGGCACTTTCTTTTAAGCTTTTAAAGAATAAAACAAGATATCAAGTCAAAACCCTCTGAAAACTAGCAATTCTGGCATTTTCGCATTCCGCTGGACCAAATATGTCAAAAGCCTTATTAACAAGCAAAACCCATGAATTGTGATCAAAAGGATCACCGCACTTAACTTAGATATCATTGGGCTTTTCATTTAAAGCTAAGACCTAAGTCATTTCCTATTAAATAAAGCATGTATCGCAATTGCATATCGTCACTCATAAAGGGCACAAACGCACAAAGCATATTGTAACGTGTGAAATGCGATATTGCGATAGGACAAGTCAACCTTATTGCATCACGTCAAAATACTTTAAAAAGTTCTAAATATTATGAGCTGTGCGATTTTACGAAATGCGATAAAAACCCGAACCCGGTAGAAGCTAATGTCATAAACTGTAAGTAAGTCTGCCACATACTGAAAAGAACTTTATAAATAAATTACTCCATCATACAAAATACACTCTAAATGGTAAAGAATATACCACTTATCCCGTATCTCACATCCTGCAGGAACCTAAGGAACTTCAAGAAAGCGCACAATCAAATGTGCGATAATGCGATTTGTTATATTGCATCGTAATCACAAAATCAACATTCTCGCAACTTAAGCCCGCCACCTTAAAATTTTTCCTTCCCATTTTGCGATGTGGTACATTAATGAGTAATAAAGGCAATGATAAGGAACCATTAGTGGCTATTTAATATAGGTTAATGACATATATGTTAAAAAGCAGCTCCATGTGATACAATATCTTTTCATCTGTGTTTGATTAAAACTCTTTTCTTGTCACCTTTTCAAGGTTATTTGTATCATTCATTCTCATTCTCATTATTGCTTGTGTTTATTCGATAGCTTCTGCTTTGCTCCCTTTCAGGAAAAATCTGTAGGGAGCATCGTTATAAACAACGAGAAAGAAGGGAAATGCAGCTGCATCCAAGAAGTCCGAAATGATCCCTCTTTTCTCTCATACTACGTGCCGTAGAGACGGAGGAAGTTCAACATGGGAGGCCATGTATGACTTGTTAAAAGAGGGAAACCCAAGGCCACTGGTAACAAAGGCCACAATATATGCTCATGTTTCCTCTGACGCCTCCTACTTCGAAACAACATGTTCATTCCTACACCGCATAACTGCGAGACCAAAGATAATCCCATACACGGATATGGTCAAATGGATAATTGATGTGGTGGACATCTCGGACAGAGACTTCAAGAATCACAGGAAAGAGGTCATGGACCATGGGGTCTTTTTTAGTAGACAACCTACGACTAATGTACACATTACCAGAGTCGCAAAAGCTCTACAATAAACAGTTCCTTGAGAAATTTTACAAGGAAAATGAAGACCCGAAAAATGTCACGCAGACCTGGACAACAAGTGAAGGTAAGCTCAAACGGGATAAAATGGGTATGTACTCTACAACATCCATTTCTCCCCCTCATAGTTTTGCAGCAGAAATGCTATGTAGATTGTTTAGTAAACTCGATAGCACCAAGTTTTCCCCAGAATGGCTCCCATTAATAGATGCAACAGTGAATGCAACGATAATAAACTGGGCTCAAATTTTATCAGATAATTTGGCAAAGGCCATTATAGAATATAGGAGAAAAAGAAGTTCCTCTTTAAGGGTTGATCCCCCGTTTTTCATGATTTCTCTTGTAATGGGTGCAATCTGTTTTAGTTCTAACTTTCCCAATATGGGATGGAAGTGGACTGTACATGACCCGCTTCACATCCATATGTACCATAAGTTTTTTGTGGGAATCTCAATTTCACCCCCATTTTTATAAAATTTGTCAAGGAGTTATGCTACCCATCCATAAAGAAGTGTACAACAGAACCGCCCCTAGGTTTTCTAAAGAGGCCGAAGTGGATATCTTGCCAGTAGCCAGATGGTTTGGGGAATAGACATTTACCTACATCAGAATATTTGGGAGCATTTCTTCACCGCATGTTCTCCCATATTATGTCCCCGACAAATTAATGGCTAGAGAAATAACCTACAAAATAGTAGGGGAAGGCAGATTAAGTAGAGGACTGAAAGAGCAGAAGAAGGCCATTTGGCCTACATTTCTGTTACAATGTGGTGTATTTGCACTACATGATTTTAGAAATGCATGCAAAGAAGTAGAGATCATTAAGTCTCTAAAATTAGCTACAATCCCGGGAAGGCAATATGACCCAAATGGCACTATTAAAGACTTTACTGATATGGTGAAAATAAAGCAGTTCACCCACGAAGAGGGTTCCTTTCATGACCTCTTCCTACAGGAAGAGACATTTTCACAAGTGACGCATATGGCATTGCTACTTTTTATCCCGGATG
Source organism: Pinus tabuliformis (assembly GCA_031772625.1). NCBI lineage: Eukaryota > Viridiplantae > Streptophyta > Pinopsida > Pinales > Pinaceae > Pinus > Pinus tabuliformis. The sequence continues at coordinate 1,638,111,631 of CM062817.1, forward strand.
ATGTTAAGGCTTTCCATGTGTACAAAAAGAAGATATTATTGAAGGTCCCATTGGACCTACTGCAGATTGAACCAATAAGGGAGCTAATTCCCAGTGTAAGCTTGGAGGACAGCTCCAAAGAAAACTCCGAAGAAGAAACCCAAGAGAGATCTATGCATGATTCAGAGAACTCAAAGTAGCAGTATCAATATGGGGGAGGAAATAAATAAAGAGTTTGAAAAGGACACAGTTGGAACTACAGAGGAAACAGTCGAGCAAACCTTGACAAAGAAACAAGCAGAATTTCCCTCTACATCAAATCAGTCAGGAAAGACCCCAGTTATTGATTTGGAACAGGAATGGGAACAGTTCAACAAAAATCTTTAAACATATTCAAACCTTGAGAAAATATCTAAGATATAGACTTTTAAGCAAACTCAGCACAAGTCAACTCTAGAAACAATAGTGGAAAGGTCTACGGGCACTCAAGATGTTGAGATCATTCCTGCTACTCCCACTTCAGAAATTATTTTGAGAATTGAGGAAATGCCTCTGCTAGATGTATTTTATATTCTTACCCACAAATCTGTAGTCAAGAGACAAACGAATAAAAGAAAGTTGGACATTGTAGCTGCTACGGCTCTGAAAAATGAACCAATGGACATTGTTTAGAAGGACTCGCCCATGGACCCATATGAAAATCTCACAAAATTTTCGCAATTCATAGGAGCCTATGCCACAACAACTATTGACAAAGCAACAAAAGTCCAAATGATGGTTAAGGAAAAGGAACAAAGTATTATGCTATTAGAACAATAATTAGCTCGGGAAAAATCCAATCAACAAGTAGAATTACAAGTAGCCCAACTCCAACAAGAATTTGAACATATGAGAATACAACATCATGCCAACTTAGCAAAAAGAGATGTGCGAATACAAGTTGTGATAGATAAGTTTAAGGATAATCTGAAAAACAATGAGTTCATGAAGGAAGTGCCTAGTTTTAGTTCCCTACTGATGCAACAAAAGGAAGTACTTTGCTAGAAAATCTCGCAGATAAGTCCTTATTGCTACACTGGTGATAAGTTAACAAACCAAGTTATTGACATGAAAATTGAGTATGACGAAATCCATAAAAGGATTTCTGACTTTATCACCTGGAAAGAATCAGAGGATGGGAGAAAGGCTGACCTACTGAAGCTGGAGGAATCTCATAAAGACATCATGTTCACAAATTGGGATTCTCGGTTGAAACAAGCGGAAAGGGAAACATCAATAGCAACGACAACAATAAACAACATAATAGAAGCCATCAACGAAAATATTCATGGTGCCAATCTGGTTATAGAATGTATACTAGGATTTTTTCAAAATGTGAAACAGTTAGAGCAGTAGTGGAGACAGTCAGCACAGGAAAAGGAGGAGGGAATCAGACAGGTAAGCAGGCTAAATTGGGAAGCATACTAGTAGTTTTTAGTGAAACCACATATCTAGTGGATGACCTTGAGGTTCTTAACAACCTCCACACGAAATATGGTGCTAGCACTAACAAACACCATATTTTCTAGGTAGTTAAATTCTTCGATCAGTCAATAGACTCAACTCAAGCCAATGACTGATATTTGCGATCTTAGAGATCAAGTCCAAAGGAGTTAGTCATTTAATTTATTTTTCTTTTAATTTTATTTTTTCATATTCTGAGGAAGGTCGTTTAAACCTCCTCAACTATTTTTGTAAATAATCTATTTTAAGACCTATAGTTAGTATTTAAACCCCTCTCATGCATTTATAGAGGGGTCCATAAATTTTATCAAAAACATTCTTCAAACATTGCACTTTTGTACTTTTGAGGGGGTTTTGATGAAATGAATGGAACATGATCTATTTTCTTTTAAATATCTAGCATGATCTACTGGAATTCACTTTTGTACTCTTAGAATGTGTTGGATTGATTGGAATTGGGTCGATATTGTTGAAGCACATGAGCAAGACTTGTCATATATGGTACTTTTATCTTATGATCTTGTTTTATTTATGTATCAAGCAATAATTCTTCTTTCAATTGTTTTATGTATGAAATTCTGAATTACAGTTTAGCATGATTGCACTTTTGTATGATGCCATCTTTGACTCTATTCTGAATACATGAATGATTTTGTATGCGATATATCTTTCTCAATCATTTTGTATAACTATTATTGTTAAATGATTTAACTTCTTATTGCAGTTGAATGATCTTTATTACCAATTGTTGTAGAACATCATTGTAGATCAAATATTATATTTAATTCCTGAGTATATTTCTAGTTAATTAGTGTTAAACTCGGATATATGCATGTGTTTAGTAGTTAGATTATATTACAATTAGCTTAATCATTTTCCTGTTACATCATATATCACCCCACCAACACTATCTAATTCTTTTATGGGAAGTTGGTCCCATTATCCCCAGTCGGAGCCACTACACCAAACGGAAAAGTAGCCGCTAACCAGGGTCTAGACCGGGTGCTTTTCCCCCATGTTGTCACAACGATTTTTGAGGCTTCAACACCTGGTAGATGCAATGTGGTTTTGGATGTGTGGTACTAGTATTGTGAATATGTTGTATATGTTTTACATGTTGCTTCTATGATGTTGTGCACATGTGGTGTTGTGTATATATAATGTGTGTACATGTTGTTTATACAATGTTATGTATATGGTGGTATAAATAGTGTTGTGTGAATTTTGCATATACAATGTTGGGTACAGATGGTGCTATGTACATGTTGGATATGTGGTGTTGTGTACATATTGTATTGTGCACATGATGGATATGCAGTGTTGCATGTATATGGTGATGTGTGCATGTTGGATATGCAATGTTGTGTACATAGGGTGTTATGTACATGTTGTATATGCAGTGCTATGTAAATATGGTGTTGTGTGCATGTTGTACATGTGGTGCTATGTACATATGGTGTTGTGTGCAAGTGGTGTTGTGTTCATGTTGTGCATACGGTTTTGTGTACATGTCGTGCATGTGGTGTCGTGTACGTCTGGCCTTGTGTACATGTTGTACAAGTGGTACGATGTGAATGTGGCGTTGTGTACACATTGTGTAGGTGGTGTCATGTACATTTGATATTGTGCACACATTGTGCAGGTGGTGTTGTGTATAGGTGGCAATGTGTACATGTTGTACATGTGGTATTATGCACATGTCGTACATGTTGTGCTAAGGGCATGCAATACTATGTATGTGTGGTATCATGACATGTGTATTTGTTGTGATGTGGTTTATTGTGATGTGTTATACGACAAGTGTAGGTACATGTATTGCGTGGAATTATACATCAGGTATAGATGTAGGTGTATGTGTGTTTTGTTAGGTGTAGGTGCATGCATTGCATGGTGTCGTATGTCGTGTGTGGTTGTATGTGTGTGATGCACACTATGTGTATATGCACATGGTTGAGGAGAAGGCACTCGGTGTTTTCTGGGTGTGGCAACCGATCCAGTATGCGTATGGAATAATGACAAAGGAAGAAGTAAGGATTGATTAAAGGATAAGTATCAGTGTTTTATTTTAGTTTTATTATGTATGTGATTTATGATTTTGGTCTATGATGATCACATGTGATCTATGATTCTGGTTTATGATGGTTACATGTGATTTATGATGTTGAGCTAACCTGATGTGATATGTTTATACATGATGATTTGGTCAAAGATGCTAGTTTGACTTGTTGTGATAGGAAGCAAACAAAATTGCAAGTGTACCTTGTTGACGGTCAACCAATGAGGTATGATGTGAATTTATTTCAATTTATTTTGAATGTAATGGAAGTTGTGTGATTGGTATAGGAAGCACAAAAATGCCCGATTGGGTGGTTGAAATTGACTACAAGAATTAGCAGCATCAGTGAAAGGAATTGGAACATGCAGTAGTATGTTGGTAAAGCACTTTGAGAACAGGGCTATTATAGAACACTGGTACCCAATATTGTGCATTGATTTCCATGAGCATGCTATGACTGGTATGATGGTTTTAAGGCAGGGATATGCCTTGGTTTTTGTATCTTCCTATGTGAGGAAGACTTGCAAAGGGATGGACTGCCCGGGATAGGGGTGACAATGGAACTTGGAAGGTGTGTGACTACATGGAAGGGTGTGACTGGATTGCCTGAGGGACTGTGTAGGAGAGAAGGGAAGGCTGAGAATGGATTTGTTTTGGTCATTATCATTTCTAGATGGAATCAAATGCACATTGGGAGTGTGCCTTGGAATAATAAGCTGATAACTATTCACTAAGAGGACAAGTGGAACGAGATTATAACGTTGGACATTGGATGCAGATTTGAACTTGCAGTGGATTTTGGACTTCCTCGGAAGGAAGTGAATCTAGGTACTACTCTTGAGGGTAGAGGTGTGACCCTTTGGATTCTCTTGTTGATTGATATGGGCATCGTATCCTTTTATTTTTTGGATGATAAAATGTGCATTTGTGTATATCATTATAAATATTGTGTTGAGTTGGATTTATAAAACTCCATAGTCAGTGTGGTTATTTTCTGGTTGAAGCAAATGTGTATAAGTATATGTGGTTGTTATTGTAAATACCGTAATGTGATGTGTTATAAAGCTCCATTAAATGATATGTTTGTCATGTTTCAATAGTGTTCATTGTAAATATCGCAAGAATCTATGTTATAAAGCTCCATGGGCAATATATTTTGTTTTCAGTGGTTTGTTGGTTATAGGTGTCATTAAACACCGAGGACTTCCCCCAAGGGGGAGGGTTCTGTAATAACCCTGGTTAAAAATCCATGTAAAAATATATAAGACCACGGTTATGGGACAAGTATTCCAAGATGAATGGTGGGAAAATAATCATAGTCGGTATTCATTTCGATTATTATGGCTAAAGGAAATGGCAAAGGCTTTGGAAAGGAAAAGTGGAATTTTGGCACATTTATTTATGAGAAAGGGAGGTGAAAGGTCATAGGTTGCATGTGAGGGGAAAAATGAAGGAAAATAATGGAAAGTGAAGAAAATAGAGGTCTCATTGATAAAAAGTATTTTGAGGATCAGTTGGCAAGATTTTGACAGGTTTTGGTGGAGATCTCTTATATTATCTCTCTCTCACACAAACTCTTGGATACCTAGAGTTTTTCTTGGAGCAATCTTGGAGGGTTTGGCATACTTGGAGTTTCAGAGCAAGAAGGCAAAGGACGAGAAGAAAAGCAGAAGAGGACATCGAGATCAACAACTACAAGGAGTATTCTTACAGGTACCAAGTTGCATGTATGTTTTCCTCACTAGTTTTTGCATGTGTGGCACATGCATGTGCTTTCTTGGTTATTATTTTTTATTAGCATGGAGGATTTCCTGGATTGACAGTGGTTTTCCTTGCCATTTCCTGGATAGCCATGGTGTTGTGGGTTTATTTTCTTTGTTTTGTTAGTTGTTTCTCATGTTTCCTTTAGCTTGGGTAGAGTTACTATTTCCTGGAAGCTCTGGTTGGACAAACACTCTAGAAGCCCTGTAACAAATTGGGTTTAGTTACTAGTCCTGGAAGCCTTGGTTGGAAAAATGCTCTGGAAGCCCTTGGTTGGTTGAGTTACTAGCCTTGGAATCCCTAGTTGAACAAATGATCTAGAAGTAAGGAGTGATTTGTGGGTTGAGTTATTAGTCCTAGAAACCCTGGTTGGAACAAACACTCTCGAGCCCTAGAAGGTTTGGCTAGAGACCAATCTGGTGATGGTTGTGATGTTCTACCATGAGGCAGAATCACTGTTTGATTGGTTGAGGTGGTTTGGCCTTTGGAAGCACTAAATGGTTGTGTTTGATGTGTTTTATGATATCCCACATTCATGCATGGAATATGGCATAGGGGTGACTAGATGAAGAGAGATTTGGCTGAGCTATGTCTATGGTTAGGTGGTAAATGGAAGTCCCAAACCTGGCTATGTTTTCCATATGTTAATAAGAGCCCTTTCCTCTTGTAAATGATGGGTAAGTGTATTTGTTATTATGTGATCTTGATTGTTGTAATATCATTGCTATGCTACTGATTATACACTGGTTATTAGCATTTTTTATGTAAGTGATGATGTATGGATCTCATCATGTTTTGATTTGTAAATGAATGAACAATGTATTTATGGCCTAATATATGAAATTGCCGCTAATGATATAAGGGGACAATGCTTCTTACTAATTCTAAGATAAGTATGAGACCACTATGCTTAGATATGTTGTTTAAACCTGTAGATTACATATTTGTGACATGTTGACGAAATTCTTGTCATGGTTAGTAGGGGTCCAGCCTAATCTTTATTGATGTTTTTGCAAATGCATCATTGTTATGTTGTGTAAATTCATTTCCGAATTTGTCATTGAGTTTTGGGTAGTGACTTGGGCTCTGGTCCTAAAAAAGTGGCACAAATCCTAGAGACATAGGCACAGGTTTGAGGAGAAAAGTCCCTGGATACATGCATACCCATGCTCTAGGAGCATCCAGAGCCTCTTAGACGCATGCAGGCCCAAATCAGGGAAGTGTTCGAGGGTTTAATGTTCAAAAATCTCAGTGGGACCTAGGGGATGGTAACCTGAGAGATTGGAATGGTTCCTGGTAGTCGTGTTGTTGATGTGTAAGGTCTGTATGGTGTGTTTCTGTCAGTTCCATTTCCTTAAGTTCAATTAGGTGGTTGAATCATATCATAGTAACTTCTTGTCACATGTTTACCCCGGTTGGCCGGTTACTTGGGTAGATGTGGGAGGAGTGTGTTACACAAGTCTTGACTTGGGGCTATCTTGTAAAAAGTGGTAAGGCGGACCAAACAAGTTCCCTCTTTGTGATTGTCGAGGAGAAACAAATATTCATTTCTTTTCATTTTGTCATTATTCCAAACAAGATTGGGGAGAGATCAAAATGTCTCTTGATTTCTTGTATTTGTGGAATAAGGATAACATTGATGATTATCTGCATTCCTTTTTTACAAGACAATAGACGAAAAATATTAGAGTAAAACCCTATCTTACTTTGTGGGGACTCTAAATAGTAAGGAATGCTTTCTTGTTCAAGGACTCCCTTCCTTCGACATTTAAGGTCTCACCTTAGGTATCAATTTTATTTCCTTTTATAAAAGAGGCTCCAAAACCTTCAAGGCAAAGGATTGTTGGTAACTTGAATGTGGACAATTTCAAGTGTTGGGGCCACTTTAATGGTGCCTACCAAGGTCATGATAAGATTATTAACACTAGTTTTACTTATTAATGAGTATCTTTATTTCCTCTTCAATGTTGATATGGGAAGTGGAATAAAAAATCAAATAGAATCACTAGCTCTCTTGTATTTAATCAAATTTGTTTTGGATGGGGGAGAAATCGCCTACAGGTTTTCAAGGTTTCTCTTCTTGTCATATAGTGGATATGTGGACAAGTGCGAATCCAAAATATTGGGTTATAGACTATTGCAAAGTAGGTGAAAATAATAGTTGGTCATTTCCAAGACATAAGCTTTTCCATATTTATAAGGAGCTAAACCACACTATAGATTTTTTCCAAAATGAACTAAATCTAATGGAAAGCCACTTTTCTCTCTCTAAACTTCATGAAGTCCAAGACAATATATTGAAGCATCATACATTTACCAACCTTTATTTTCTTTCTTGTTTCTTTAAAATAACTATAATGTAATTTATGTTGACTCTTGATATGCTTAAAACAAGACGCTTTTTTATCTTAATCAAGACCATTTATGGTACTCTTGGTTCTCTCTGAAAGTTTCTTTTGGAATATCACCCATGCACCTAACAATTATAATTTTTATTCTACTTCAATAAAGGTTATGTTTTTTTCTTTGGAAAAACGGCTTGGCATATAAGGTGTATCAAAGTTTGAAGGAATTTATTTGTCTTAGATGTGCTAGCAACATAACTTAGTAAAACTTATGAATAAAGCCTGCAACTCAAGGGGGTTTATATGGTAGGGATTGTAGATATTGAAGTTTTCCTTCATGAAAGGTTTAGACATTCCGGAAGGTATCCATGCAAGGGTTTTGTTGTTGAAATTTTCCTTCATGAGATTGTTTAGGGATTCCACTAGGTATATGTACAAGACCTTTCTATTCCCCTTTGGAAATATATGTGGTTGAGTTTCATTCTTTGTCTCTGACATCAACCTTATTACGCTTGTGCGGAAAGGTTTCAACTATGGTATTTTGTTGGGCTTTATTGCACCATAATTTATGAATATTTGGTGGAATACTAAGGTGATAACCTTAGTTCCTCCCAAATATTTCTCTCATAAGAAATTATGACAAGAAAAATTATGATAGCACATATCAAGCGATCGATCATTTTGATTTTGGGACATATGTAGATGGGTTATTAGAAAAAAGGCATTTATTTATTTTATTTTATTATTTTTATCTCGTGTCTGTGCAAGATAGTAAGTCAACAAGTTTGTCTCCCTTGCTCAATTGCATAGACCAAGTTGTCTAAACTCTTCTTGATTCTTCCTTTCTATCCAATGGTTGAACCAAATGAAATCAATAATGGAAGACAAGTGCACTAGAATTCTGTGGTTAAGAAGTAGAATAAATGCATCATACCATGAAGGAACAAGGTAAAAATGGTGGTTAGAGAAAACATGAATATCTTGGATATTCTAGAAATGCTTGAGATAACAGTAATTAGTATATTTTGTGGCAATATTGTGCACCAAACTTTCGTTATGAAATGGTTCGAATAAAATTAGACTCCTTGGCTTGGTCATACTCCTATGTTTCATGTTTTAGTAAGGGGTTGGAAGTGTTTTTGGTTGAAATTACATTTGAATGTGGAGATTTTATTGGCTTGTGATTGGTGATGGGGACCACTGGGGTTAGTTTTGAAGCATTGGAGTATAAATTTTGATCCAACAAGAGAATCTATCTCAGTCCAAATGGCATGGGCAATCTTGTTAGGACTTCTACTAATCTTTTGGAGTGAAGAAATGTTGTCTTTGATTGGGAACAAGATAGGGTATTTTATGGATTTATAGCCTAATTAAAATTCCAAATGGTTTGAAGATGGGTTTGGATCCAAGTTTAAGTGGATTTAAAAGATGGAATTTTCAAATAAATTAAATTGGTGTTTGGAGGAAGGTCCTCAATTCAACAAATTGATAATTAGAAACACCCATTCAGATGCTTTGTCTATCATGAAGTAAGGCACATGCGAAGCTCATGTGAATTTTTTTTCTCACCTAGGTCAAAATTTAAAAAAAAAAGTACGAGTGAAGATGGATGCAAAAGTGATTTTAGCTAAGGTCAAGAATTACGTGATTCTATCTCAAAAAGAAATGTTATTGGATGGAAATAAAACATCTATTAAGTGGAATATCCCTTCAAAGGTCAATAGTTTGGAGAATTCTCCTTTGGGCATGGCCAAGGATCCTCATGGTAAGGTCCCTACTCTATCTAATCTCAGTTCTTTATTTATTTCAAAAAATGTTTTTGATGTTAAGTCGAATGCAAAGGTTCCTCCTATGTTTTTAGTGGAAGAAACTTTTGTAATTATTTGTTGTTATTTCCCTCCACACTCTCCCCCCTAAAAAGGATAAGATTTCGCTCAAGGACCTCTTTATCTAGTTTTTTGTACTTTCTTTCGAGGATAATAACTTTAAGGGGGAAGAGGTACTTTTTCTTCTGGGGTTCATTTTGAGCCAATTATTCTTAGGGTTGTTATATTAGCCTAGCTTGATCCTAACTAGAGAAAGTTTCATCAAAATGTGAAAGCCATCTCAAAAGGTATTGATTGTTTTCTATTGTATGAATATTTGATGGGGATCTCTTTCAGGGTTAAGTCATGGGTTTCCTTGGGAGGAATTTCATATCACCTTCCTATCCTCTCTGTTATGGAAGTGGACTCCAGAAATCATTTGTAGACCTCGAGTTTAATCATACATGGTTGTTGCTATGAACTATGCACCTTAAAAATTACAAGAAGCTAATAATAACATTCCAATTGAGCGGGAAACCTTCTTTTGCAATTAATATAACATGTAAGACAAGTTTCGTTAATCATAAGACTAAATCTCCTTGGTATATATGGGAGATAAAGCATATAATTAAAATGAAATTGTGCAATGAAAGGTTCTAGATGACCTCTTCATATAATAAATAATCTAATAATGAATTCTTTTTAAGGCCTTCATATAGGGGCTCTAGGGCCTTAACATAGCCACCCTCTTTTAAAAAGGATTTTCCCACAAATCTTGTAATTGAGAGTGTTTCTCCATGAAATACTCATCTTCCTACGTTGCTTGTTATAGAGGCACTTTATTCAACTTGATTAGGTACTCATAATGGTTATATCCTAAAGAAATAAAGAACAATTATCCATAACTATTTCTAGTTCAAGAATCAACTTCCCTTCTTCATCTGATTTTGAAATTTTTGTTTACACTTGCATAGTTTGTCTTGCATCCCTTTTTAGGCAAGATACATGAAAAACATTATGAATGCAAGAATAAGGAAAATATAACTCTTACACCACTTGTCCAATGCTATGAATAATCTCATATGATCCATACAATTTTGGACCTAATTTCTAATTCTTATTTTTCTTGTGTAGATTTCTTCTAAGGCTATAGTCGCAGAAATACCCAATCACCGTCCTTAAATTGTTTTTCACTTCAATATTGATATATTTTTTGCTTCATCCCCTTTTGTGCCATTTGAAGTTTTTTCTTAAGAATTATCAAAGCTTATTCAATCTTCTCCATATCTAACTCTATTGCCTATACTTTGGTCTTATCTTGTAAAAAACATGAGACATTAGGAGGTGGATATCCATATAGGACCTAAAATGGGGTCATTTTAGTAGAAGTAGAATAGGTAGTATTATATTTCCATTACGTCATAGGAATCCATGTCATCCATTGGGATTTATTATTAGAAAAAAAACAACTTAAATAACCATCTAAACATTTGTTAACTATTTCTTTTTGACCATTTGTTTGTAGATGATTTGTTAAAATTGTAGTTTGTGTTAGATAACTACTTATAAAATCCTCAACTCTTTTTCCCTCTTCTAACTAGGCCTTCAAGTTGATAATTTATTCTTTTAGATCAACCTCCTTGGAACAAGAAAATATGAAATAACTTTTCTTTGTCTCTACACATAATTTTCAACCTACTTATTTCAACAATTAGCTCATCAATTACAATTGTGGATAACTCAAGTTCAACTTTAAGAACCATTATATCATTATCCTGATTGATCAGATCTGAATGGCTACCATAAAAAATATCTAATGCACAACTCAGAAATAAGTCATCAACATTTTTACCTTCATATATACCTTGTTGCAATACACTTGGTTCTTAATTTTCTGATTTCTTCACTTAAAGCTTTGCTAAACTCGTATTATGGGGATGGACCTCATTGGGTTGAGATTATTTCTTCCAAGAGGCCTTCTTCTTATTTTTCTTTTTGTTCTTCTTCTATCCATTGTTTTTTTTTGCTATCTCCTCCATATTACATCTAGGATATCTCCCACTTTTCTTTTTCAATTGTCAGATCCACTACCTTCTCAATATCTGAAATCTACAAATTGTTATATATTACACGTTTTGCTTGAGCATTCAGCTATTGCACTTTTGCTGAGAGCGGATCTTTTCCATATCCTTCAAACACCATCTTTCAAACATTAGATCCATAATCTAATAACTCAAATTTGAGCTTTTTATGTCATACCTGATAACTTGCAGCATTGAGTACAGATATACCTTGATGATACAATCAAAATAAATGAATAAATAAAAATCAAAATTTAAACTTTTACCAAATCTTCCTTCCAACGGTCAAGATTCACCCAAAGACACCTGCTCTTATACAAATTTTTGGGAGTTTGGCTATACAAAGAGGGGTTGGTGGGGGGGGGGGTTTGGGTGAATCAATATAGTGTAAGATGGATAATATTTTTACCACTTTTCACCATTAGTACACTCAGAAATATATACATGGATGTAAAAAAAGGAATACATGTATGTACACACTTTTCTCACATATAAACGACGCATTTTTCCATATTCTCAAACCTCTTAGCTTTTTACCAATTCGTTCATTTGATTATCTAAACCATTACTCGATCACTGACATAATGTAAGTTCCATATAACACATGCATAATAAGATCATATGAACACCATATAGAACATAAAAGCACAAGAACATAAGAACAACACACAAAGGCACCATATATTAGGTGGATATCCTTACGGGAGAAAAACCACCAAACGCTTGTTTTCTTCTTCTTATTACTATTTACTATTCTTTTACATCATTCACTAGCCACCACTAGGGTGCAAGCCCTGACTTGCGATACATGCGAGAAACCACTCGCTCTAGGCCACTACCTAACAGAAGCCACCACTTCCATAACTAGATGCAAGCCCCAACCTCTAATAGTTTCTCAGGCCACTACTTGAGGGAAGACACCACTCCCAATTTTTCAGGCTACAACCTAAAGAATCAACCACTCCCTAAGAAAGCCACCACTTGCCACTCAAGGCCCCACCCTTCAAACCCTTTTGGACCACATTTCATACATTTTCGACTAGGCCCCAATCTCAACTCAAACAACTGTAGGCCACATTTCACCTATTTTCATATTGGACCCACATGTTGGGTTGTGTTAAATCCTTTCCACGTACTTAACAAGGGGTTTGAGGTGTACCCGTAACCCCACTTTAGATGCCCTGAAAATTTTGGTTTTGGACACCATGTTAGGTTGGGCAGACCCACCTATGGTTTTGTGGATGATTTTCGGACATGTTTTTTGGATGCGATGGTTTTCGGTCCATGGTATTGGATCCGATGGTTTTGAGTCCATGGTATTGGATGCTTCAGCATGTATAAATATGTATTATAACATTGAAATGAACATAATGAAAAATCAAGATGGTAGTCCCGGTTTGGGATCCAAGGGAAAATCTCTGTGTATATGTGTTTTATGTGTTATGCTCTTGCATTGTTTATTTTTTGTGTTTTATAATTCGTATGCAAGTAGTTTTTGTACGGGGTTAAAACTTACATTTAGTATCAGAGCAGATTTGGCTTCAAGGGGACGCCTTTGTTGCTGAGGGGTTTCGCTTGGGCCTGTGGTAGACCTTGTTCAGTGGGAGATCTGCGAGATCGATTCTGGTGGTGAAAGAAGATGGCGAGTAGTGGAAAGATAGAGATCGAGATATTTAATGGTCAGAGTTTTGAGTTGTGGAAACTCAAGATGGATGATCTATTGGTGGATAAAGATTAGTGGATCGCAGTAGATCTGGGTACTAAACCAACAGGAGTGTCCGATGAAGAATGGAAGAAATTGGATCGAAAGGAAAAAAGCACAATATGATTGTGTGTCTCAGATTTAGTATTGTTGAATGTATCAGGGGAAGCTACAACAAAGGCTTTGTGGGACAAGTTAGGGACTTTGTACCAATCTAAGTCTCTGGTGAATAAACTGTTCTTGCGGAAAAAGCTATATAACCTGAGGATGAAAGATGGAGACTCGGTGACAGAGCATCTCAACGCATTTAATACTGTGGTAAGTCAGTTAGCATTTGTTGATATTAAAATTTCAGATGAAGATAAGTGCATCAGTTTGTTGTTTTCTCTACCAGATTTGTGGGATAGTCTGGTTATTGCAATAGGTAGCAATGCAACTACCTTGCAGTGTGATGAAATAGTCTTAGCCTTGCTGATGGAGGAGATGAGACGAAAAAATATGGAGAGCCAAAATGGTGATGCCTTGTCTGTACGAGGACAGTCCCAGAACAGAAACAAAAATAAGTCATCGAGTGGGAGATCTAAATCTAGAGGGAGATCTAAATCTCCAGGAAAACCTATAAAGGTGGTGTGCTAGAAATGTGGAAAGGAAGGCCACTTTAAAAGGGACTGTAAATCTAAAGCTCCTGATAAAGGAAAGGGATCTGATGAGGCTCCTTCTGCAGAGGCAAAAACCACCTCAGATGAAGGTGGGGATGTGTACTTAGCTTATTCAAGTACACATGTAGATCATGAGGCATGGTTGATTGACTCGAGTGCATCCTTTCACTTCACTCCCCATAGAGAGTGGTTCTGCGAGTATGAGAAATATGATGGTGGTGATGTCTTCTTGGGGGATGACAGGAAGGCTAGAATCATTGGTCGCAGAAAAGTAAAGTTGAAGTTGCAAGGTGGAAGGGTTAGAACGCTTCTAAGTGTTCTACATATTCCTGCATTAGCCAGAAATCTAATTTCTATAAGCAAGCTGGATGATGCAGGTGTAAAAAAAGTGTTCAAGAAGGATACCTGCAAAATGGTTCAGGGAGCACTGGTATTGATGCAGGGAGTTCAGATTGGAAATCTGTACAAGCTGCAAGCTAGCACTGTTGTTGATGGGTGCAACAGTTCTATGGTTCCTGAAAGTGGAGTAGAAAATCTAGTGGTCTCTGGAGAAAAGACCATGCTGTGGCATCAAAGGCTTGGACATATTGGAGAGAAGGGCCTTCAAATACTTCATGGTAAAGGTATGGTAGAAGGTATGAGTAATAGCTCTCTGGATTTTGATTTCTGTGAAAATTGTGTATACGGGAAGTAGAATCGGGTGAGTTTCCCCTCTAGTGGTAAGAGGGTGAAACATATATTAGAGCTTGTGCACAGTGATGTGTTTGGACCTATGAAGGTTCCATCACTGGGTAAGTCTGTGTACTATGTATCATTTATAGATGACTTCTCAAGGAATACATGGATATATTTCCTTAATAAGAAATCTGAAGTCTTTGATAGGTTTAAAGAATTTAAGGCTCTAGTGGAAAACCAGATAGAGAAGAAGATAAAGATGCTGAGGATAGATAATGGTGGAGAGTTTTGCAGTAAGGAATTTGAAGAATTCTGCAAGAAGTGTGGTATAGCATGACATAAGACTACTCCATATACACCTCAACAAAATGGAGTTGCAGAAAGAATGAACAAGCCGTTGATGGAAAGGGCAAGAAGCATGCTTAGTGGTGTCGGGTTAGGACAGGAATTCTGGGCAGAGGCTATGGATACTACATGTTACCTAGTCAACAGGTCACCTTCATCAGTGTTGGAGGATGAGACTCCACAAGAGGTATGGACTGGTAAGAAACCCTCTCTTTCACATCTGAGGGTATTTGGATGTGATGCATATGTACATGTTCCAAAGGAGAAAAGAACAAAGTTGGATAGTAAATCTAAAAAGTGCATCTTTATTGGGTATAAGGATGGTTTAAAGGGTTATAAGCTTTGCAACCCAGTAACAAGGAAGGTTATGCATAGCTGAGATGTGCTGTTCAGAGAGGTGAAAGATGTTATTAAACATGAAGTCCAACCAAAGGAACCTGAGAAGATAGAGTTTGAGCTAAAGGAGGAAGAATCAGACTCTACAGCAAAGGAGGAATCAGAAGATGGAGAGCCACAAACTTTGGCTGTGAGAAATAAGTTCGAGAAAGAAGGCAGCCAGAAAGGTATAGTCCATCTGCTTTCTGTTCAAATTTTGCTTTGTTTGTTACTGATGATGATCCCAGAACTATGGAGGAAGCAGTGGATTCAGAGGATGGAAAACTCTGGAAAGAGGCCATGGTTGATGAAATGGCATCTTTGCACAAAAATGAGGCTTGGGATCTAGTGGAATTGTCGGCTGGAAGGAAACTCATTGGTAGTAAATGGGTGTTCAAAAGGAAGACAAATGCAGAAGGAAAAGTGGAGAAATACAACGCTCTGTTGGTAGAAAAAGGTTATTCCCAGGTGCTGGGAATTGATTTTGGTGATATTTTCTTTGTTGTTGCCAAGGTAACTTCTATTAGATTACTTTTATCTGTTGTTGCTGCTTTTGATTTTGAGGTAGAACAGATGGATGTGAAGACATCATTTCTTCACGAGGATCTAGAAGAGGAGATCTAGATGAAGCAATCTGAAGGCTTTGCGGTGAAGGGTAAGAAAGAACTGGTATGCAAGTTAAAGAAGTCCCTGTATGGGTTAAAACAGTCACCAAGGATGTGGTATTAGAAATTTGATACATTTATACGGGGACTTGGCTTCACCAAAAGCAAAGCATATCACTGTGTGTATTTTAAATTAATTGATGACTGTGTTATTTATCTGGTCTTGTATGTGGATGATATGTTGCTGGTTGGAAATGACAAAGAAATTATCCAGGATTTGAAGACCCAATTGTCCTCCAAATTCGACATGAAATATCTTGGTGCTGCAAACTATATTTTGGGCATGGAAATTAAAAGAGATAATACAAAGAGGAAGCTCTGGTTAAACCAGAGGAAGTATGTCGAGACAATACTGCAAAGGTTTAATATGCAAGATAGTAAACCGGTGAAGGTTCCTATTCTTGTAGGTGTGAGATTATCTATTGAACAGTGTCCCAAGACACAAGAAGAGGAGGAGGATGTTGAAAATGCAACAAGATGATGGAGCTTAGTGGAAAGAAGTCGCCTTCACTAAGTGGGCCCACAGGCTATTTTTGGCGCAAAGTCTATTTTTAGACTATGTCTATTTTTAGACATATGGATCATGGTCTATGAGTTGCAGGATGTTATTTGTGGATGATTGGTCATGTTGGTAAAAATAGATGGACTTCTATTTTTAGACATATGGGCAGAGTCTATTTTTAGACTGCCAGGCTAAAAATAGAATAGTCGAATATTATTAGCTCGTAATAATATTTGGACTATAAACATTATCTTATCCTCTTAGAGCACTTCAGTTCGAGCTACGGATGTGGCACATGCAGCTGTCAAAAGGAAATACACTTTTCTTGTGGGTCAGTTGAGCTATTGCATGGTGGACTTCAGTTAGAACTCAAGTGGTTGAGTTTTGGTGGAGTTGATGGAGTTGTGTTCAGTTTGACTTGGTTAAACTAGTTGTATTTAGTCTAACTGCAGAATACACTAGTGATGAGTGATGTGAATTAATTCACTAATTAGTAACTCATAAAGCAACTAAAGAATACATCAGTTAACTCAGTGCATGGACAGTTTAGTGGAGACAAGTGTTAGAGGTGAGTGAAAGGGCAAGACAGCTGTCAGTTGTGACTATAGTTGTGCATGAGATTTGCACAATCAATGGATTGAGTATTGCCAATGAGGATTGCATGGTTCAGCCAAGGGAAATACGTGTTTGGATCAGCCATACTCATTCATTCTCTTGCAAGATTGCGCAGTGGAGGTAGGCAAGCAACGGAGGAGATTTGAACTTGTGATTGATTCAGATCTGAGCTAGTTTGTGTGTAACAGGTGGAGATAGTACTGAGTACTTGTGAGGAGTATTGTACTATGTATTGTTACATGTTCTCAATCAATATAATATACAGATAGTGTGGGGTTTTCAGCTGTATGCTTTCCCCGGGTTACATACTATGTTAATGTGCGCATGTGATTGATGTTTCATTGTTTTTAATGCTGCTAAATTGATGATCAACGTAGAGGAGGTTATGTATTATGCATGTATTCTGCAATAGTGTATAATCGAGATAATCTCTGTGAATAAGTGTCATATTATTCAAAATTTCTACAGAGGACATGTCCCGTGTTCCATATGCAAGTGTAGTCGATAGCCTGATATATGCAATGGTCTGTACTAGACTAGGCATTACACATGCAATGGGAGTATTGAGCAGGTTTATGTCAAAACCAGGGAAGGAGCACTGGACAGCAGTGAAGCAGGTTTTTAGGTATTTGTGTGGCACTAGTGATTATGGTTTGTGCTACCAAGGAAGACCAGGATTGGACAGAGTGTTGGATATTCATGGCTTTGTTGATGCAGACTGGGTTGGAGATCTAGATCAGAGAAGATCTACAAGTGGGTATGTGTTTAACCTATTTGGAGGTGCAGTCAGTTGGATGAGTAAGAAACAATCTGTAGTGGCACTATCAACTACAAAGGCATAATACATGGTAGCCATTCATGCAAGCAAGGAAGTAGTTTGGTTGCAAAGATTGTGTTCAAGTATGGGGTTAGTACAGGAAGCTACAAGGATAGACTGTGACAGCCAATGTGCAGTTTTCTTGGCAAAGAACCCTGCATATCATTCAAAGACAAAGCACATTGATGTTCAGTATCACTTTGTGAGGGATGTGATAGAAGAAAAAAAGGTGTTGTTGGTAAAGGTGGACACTTTGAAGAATACTACAGATCCATTGAAAAAATCTATGAGCTCTGAGAAGTTCTCTTGGTGTAGAGAGACAATGGGTATTTCAGGGCCGAAAAAATGACTAAACTCTCTTGTGGCCCCCTGTGGAAAGAAAACAACAAGTGGGAGAATGTTGGGTTTTGTTATATTCTTTCCACGTATTCAACAAGGGGTTTGACTTGTACCCGTAACCCCACTTTATGGGGTTCGAGGTAGCGCCCCAAAAAATTTTGGTTTTTGACACTATGTTAGGTTGGGCGGACCCACCTATGGTTTTGTGCATGATTTTCGCACATGTTTTTTGGACGTGATGGTTTTCGGTCCATGGTATTGGATGCTTTGACATGTATAAATATGTATTATAACATTGAAAGGAACATAATGAAAAATCAACCTGGTAGTCTCGGTTTTGGGATCCAGGGGAAAATCTCTGTGTATATGTGTTTTATGTCTTATGCTCTTGCATTGTTTTTTTTCTATGTTTTAGAATTCGTATGTAGGTAATTTTTGTACGAGGTTAAAACCTACACCACATAAACTCTCTGCTCAATTTGAATACATACCTTATAGCAATAAAGCCACTTTCTCTCTTATTAACAATACACCAACAACATATCAACCACTCTTTGTTCAGCCAATACATAACAACTTAGTCACACACTCTAATATAGCAACAATACTCTCATTACTTTGATCCAACAATACATAGAAAAAACATATTTTGTCTCCTTCAACATTCAACCATCCTCTCAAATTACATAGCACATAGTAAAAGCAACAACATATACAAGGCTTGTGCAAGAATGCATCAACGATAGATTTACATGGCAATACATACAGACCCTACACAAAGCTACAACCCTAAAGATACCATCGCATGCAACAATAATAGTGTTAGCAATAACTAAAGCACATACAAACCCTCAGGAAACTTTTTTCTCCATAGCATCAACACTTTACATCTCTCATCATACATTAGACAACAACAACATACCAGCAAATACTCTGGTCTCATTCTCAACATTACATGGCTTCAACACAAGATACAAGGCATGCATATAAATCTTTGCAACCATTGATGGTGCTGGACAAGCCAACATGTTAGGGGATCTCCCTGGTAAGAAGTCACAACTAGACCTCAGACTGTTTGGTGTAGGAGTCACGACAGTGGATAGCATGGTATCGCCTTAACTGCAATTGCACGCAGAGGTAAGTAAGATGTTCTTGTTGGTAGCAAGGGTGTGACCTTGCAACAAGTCAAGGAAGGCGCATGAAAGGCTCTAACACACGAAAGGGGAAGTGAGTGTGCCCCATAGAAACCTGTGATAGCACGTAACTTTAAAGGGAACACACGAGAAAAAAGACATCACAAGATGGAAAGGAGGATAGCAGACGATCTAAAGTGATGGATTATATCAACAACACATTTCAATAGGATTCATACAAACACATACAGAATAGTCCATACATACATGCATAAATAACAAATACATATATCATTAGAGTAACCAAGATAACCGAACTATAATAACAACATATGCATGAAACATGCCCGCTCTATTATATTAAGAAAGTGAAAGATCCAATCATACATACAACCAAGAATTCCACTAGCCCCGATAGCAGAACATTATAGTCACTGCCGCCTGATCCTCCAAAGAGATGTACTATCTCTACACTATGGAGAAGCCAAGGCTCGTTATGATACACTCCAAGCTTTCTCTAAGTTACACCTATAGGAAGCTTGGCTCCAAAAATCCTCTATAATGACTTATGAGGTTCTATAAATAGCAAAGGGTGGGGTGACCCTTGACATTCCCCTTTGTGACTCTTCACCTACCCTCATGACTCTTCAACTACTACATGACTGTTACATTCTACTATTAACACTTGGTCTGTCACTTTTACAACATGTTGCATTACAATCTGCACATGTACCCATGTAAGACAAAAATAGGATTGAGTAATTCATGCAAGACATCACTAAGACTCAAACAGTTGTTGGAAGACCAACTCTTTAACATCCTCACGATGATCGACGATGTTGAACTGATGCCAAGCTTGGTAGTCCATGATGGTGTCCATGTACTCTATGGTGACATAATTCTGAAAGTGAAATCTTGCCTCCGTTGCATCCAGGTACATTGATTTGGAACCTCTGTCCAACTCTTCTAATAACATGCACATCATAGTCTTGAGTGTAGCCAGACCAGCAACATACTGATGCATAGTGTCTATGCTGATCTCCAAGTCTGCATTGGTGGTTACATGGATCAACTGATCAAAGTACATGTCCAAATACAGTCGGACATGGTTCTTTGTCTTTGCCTCGATGAGTGTGCTAGTGGATGGGATCGCATGCATGCGCACAATGACATCCATGCTTCTTAACACCCGTGCATGTGAAGCCTACAAACTGGTGATGAACTGCAGGAGTTACTCATAGTTCTGGTTCTGACTCCGGATGCATGCCTTCAACTCTACCACCTTTGGCATCATCATCTTAGGCAAGTGCAATGGGGCTCCTTTGTATTTCATTGTCCATGTTTGCATGTGATCGACAACATTGTGCAATCATTGTCCATGTTTGCATGTGATCGACAACATTGTGCAAATATGACAACATTGTGCATGCTCTCCTAGCGCAACGCTGCTGCCAACATTAAGATGGACAACTAACTTATGCACGGTGAAAAATCTGGAATATAACTTCTGCATGACTGTCTCAAGAGATGATACTTCATCTAGTATCACTCTCCTTAACTTGGATTTGGTAGATGTTGTAACCTGTTCTCCTCTCTGCTTGGTCGCTTGTAATTCCTTAGCCATGCGCTCGTTCTCAGCTATCAAGAATTGAACACTCGAGTTGGTGGCTTTGACATATGCTTTGGTAGCATCAGCCAACGTGACTAGATGTATGCGCACATCGGATACGATCACTCGCTCTTCAAACTACGCAGGAGATACATGGACATCCAGACTAGGCACTCTGCACAACTGCACAACTTTGTGTTGTGACTCGTCAAAAGATATGTTGTGCATCTCCGCTTCCAAATTGTCTTCAAGGATTTCTGTGTCTCCTTGATCGCTTGGGACTTTCTCTGCTTCCAGATTTGGTGAAGCCAGTGGGGTGACCTCTTGGTTCTGAGGCATGAGGTCAATATCCTGATCTGACTCTGGCTGAACCATATTCATTTCCATCTGCTCTAGCATTTATTCAATCTCTTGAGCCAAGTCCTGCTCCTACGACTGCTCACCCTGTCTGCTTTGTGCCATCTGCTCGGATGAGTCTATAACCTGTATGGGTGTAGTTTCATCAATCTGTGCATGTTGTGCCTCCTCTTGTGCCTATTACTATTGCACTTCCTTCCCTCTTCCACATAACTCTTTTTCTTCCCTGAGTTTCTGCTTAAACTCCTACAACTCCTTTTCTGTCTCCTCCATCCTCTACCTCTCTCTTTGCCTTTGCGCGATTCTCCTGTCATGTTGTCACCTCTTAGCCTCAATCTCCAAAGCTACTTTAAACACAAGTGGATCTTCTTTGAACTTGCAACTTCGCTCTGCCTTTGCACTATCAACAACCTTTCTCTTGCCTTTTTCACACGCAGGCCTGCTACCCTTTGTTGTTGTTGATGATGCTGCTCTCAGAGATTTTTTTTCCTTCTACTTTTCTAACCACTCTACAACTATGATGACTAGTTCATTGAGCCTTGAGAAGTGATAACAGTATCTCCATGGGTCTTCCTTAGGCCAATGACATGCCCCGTGGATCCAAGGATGTTGTACTCTTGCACAGTGGTCCTCCATTAAGCAATGCAGGTCATATGGATTGAAACTTTTGGTGCCGAAGGTGAATCTTTTGAATTCCCCTGTCTTGGCCTCAACATGTTTAGATTCTGGATCTCGTACAACGCGATCTGCAAAGGAAGAGTGGGCTAAGGTGCCTTCTTCTTGCTTTGCAGTCTATCTGACAACCCTGTCGAGATGTGATATGACACTTTTTGCATGACAAGATTATCCATGGAAAAATTTGGTAAAACATGTGAAGCCTTCTCCGCGTTGTACATCCATATGAAGGTGCTAAGGGGTGACATATACCAATATTTTATGTCAATAAATGCCTCCATCGCTGCCTGTGACATGCAAGGTGGATCCTACCTGAAGATCATCCTGTACACCGGGGTGACGAAGTGGTATGATAAATGTATGATAACTCCATGGAAGCTGCATTCGGAGAACAACTTGCAATAAGTGTGCACAGAGGTTTCCGAAGGTGTCTGTGCTCAACGCAAGCCTAGAAACTGTTGACAGGCATAGACTGCATCCAATATGTAAGCGGACATGTATATCTTTGCTTGCTAACCCTTGGGCGGATGTCGTGCTTTTGTTATATGTTCCTTCAACCTGAGAGCCAACATGTTAGACCAGTTGCAAATTCTTCCTTCGCTTGCTAGTTGATCCAACACATTCACCCAACTCTGCGGGAAGGTCTCTATGCTCTCTTGGCCATTTAAGTGACACGCAAATATGACGAAGAGCTGATATTCCTTCTATAGTATCTTCATTTTGTAAACCTGGTTTGGTGTAGTCCTAAAATTGCCTGGCTCTTTCACCCATCTCTTCAAGATATCTCTTGAGTTTGCATTGTTGCTAGATCTGATGAAGGGTGTATCCATCATGATCACCGGCTATGGAAAGTGATACATCTCTTGAAATCCTTCACCCTAAAGGTAGAAAGTTGTGTTCCACTTACACTTCTCAAGACTATTGTCTCCGGATCATTATGCGAGACAATCCAATGGATCATGTCCGCGCATGGAAACGCAGGATACCTACATGCAATCCGGTGCAAGCTAGACATGTGAATGTTGACATAGACCCTGCGACCTTCCATATCTTCCTCAAATGTTCCCGATAAGGTGTCATCGATGTCCTTCCATTTCATCTTGATATCCCTATCTATGAACAACTTGGTGTCTTCATAGATGAGAAAGCTCATAGACACTTTCTCAATTACATATACAATTGCTCTCTCAATAGTGTCCATTGACCTTGGTCTCTTGGAAGCCATTTTACCTGTACTGCTCAAAGATGGACAAACACCTGTGATACCTTGATACATAGCAAAAATCATGGCAAGCAATCTGTCAGTTCAAAACCAAAACAACTTGACGACTAACATGCAACATACCTGGGTGATTGGCTCAGAAGATTGCACATTTTTCACTAGGACGCTAGGAGACTGACTGCAAAAACTACGCAAATCATAGGTCGGGCTACCATGGGGCTGAATGACTACTAGAACTATGCAAGGCATAGTCTAGCTTGGCCTGCTAAGGACTGAAACTGCGCAAGGACTACAAACTAGCAACTGCATTTGAGCAATTTTTGGCCACTAAGGAACTACCTCTCATAATTGTGTAGAGGAAGCTTGGAGGCCAGTGCTAGGCCAACTTTGTGCAATTTATTGGAGGAAGGGAGAGACTTCACTCTCATAAATGTGCATTGCAAACCAGGCAAGGCAAGGTCCAGGCCAAGGCAACCCAGACCCACCAACAGGCGATTGAAAACATGAAAAGTCTGAATGCATGGTGAAGCTAAATGTAAACAAGAGTAAATGATCATGCATGCAAACAGTGAGTGCAAGATTTAGAAAATGAGAAATCAAGCATGTGTGTGAAGTGAGTTGCCGCAATGACGATCGTCAATGCAGAAACAATGTCATGCATGTGACAACAGTGAGATGCAATGAAAAGCTAAAAAATGCCTCTACAAGCTAACATGCATCAAGACAACAACAAGCATTCATTGAAACTAAGCAGACAAGATTCACACAAATTGAAATACAAAAGCGACAAAAAATCAACAAAAGACATGAAAAGCAGACTTACCCAGAAAAAGCTGAGCTGAATGTGCCAAAGGCTCCTAGATACGATGTGGGATGTTAAAGCTCCAAGATAGATGTCAGGAATGAGCTCTACAACATCAAATAAATAAGTTTTGATAAGAAGGAGGCTTATGATGTGCATGCCACAAATCTAGGAAAAGGTGACACTTGGCAAGAGGTTTCTAAAATTATTTTGGAATGTAACCTCCAGCTTCTAAAAACAGATCCCTAAAATCAAGGGATTTTTTTTCTTTTAATACTTTTTTATTTTTTATGGAAAAGAAACCCATGAATGAAAATCAAGATTTCTCAGTCTTGGAGGGAACCGATAAACCTGGAAGCACATGCAATAGTCTGCAAGCGTGGGAATGGCATTTGCACAGTTTCTGAGCAGAGCATGTCTGTATGTCCCTCATGCATTGCAAAATTTCTAGACTGAAGCCCTGGCTATCAGTAAGAATTGAACAATTTTTGAGATGATGCCCAGTGTCAGGCTGCATTGTACAATTTTCAAAGGGAATGTTGCATGGAAATATTGGGCATTTCTGGATCCCAACAGGCAGCCTAGATGAATTGCGCAATTTCTAGAGGGAAGGTTGGTTCCCCTCAAGAATTGCACAACTTTCTAGGTGAGCACCACCACCAGAAAATGACTAAGTCCCGGAGTGTCAGCATTTGGGTATGAGACAAACAGGTTGACAAGCACAGGCTAGCAAGCCACTGAAACTTAGTTGAAGCATATGTACTTGGACAGTGCAAGACATGCTACTAAGGATGGTTGTTAGGGAGGCTCAAAAACAAAGCTAAGGAAAAATTTTGGAGGGTGGTTGTAGCCGCTACAACATCAACACAAAACACTCAGCCATATACTATTGACAGTAGCATCAACAATACCATGACAAGTACATGCCCATGATCTTCATATCTGCTACTTTATCTAATCTCTATACCAACAAACATACTCTAATAATCGCTCCTCTCCATATGCGGGAAACCTCTTTGATCTCACTCCAACATTCTAAATTCTCTAACACACGATCTTATTAATATTACATAGCTACAAGTGTATGCATTCGACCTTCAAAATGCACAATAAGAAAACCATACTCAAACCCACAACATCACAATTCAAACTCATTTTCCTAATGATTAAATCAAACCAAATCATTACTCATTAATTGCAATCCACTTCATTTTGGAGACTTGATCAAAGGGGTTAATTGAGACCAAACCATATCAACTCATTGCCTCCAAATACCCTAGTAAAGAATATGGTTTTTTATTTTGTGTGCACAGGATCATGTACATGACTCTTCTTCTGGACATTCATATGTGTACTCGAGTTGTTGTCATAGAAGTCGTATATGGATTGCAAAACTAATACTTTTGCAATATGCTCCACTACATCTACTTCCACCAATATCATGTCATGCGTAAATATCATGACAACCATCTACAACACTATCAACACATTAGATATTCATCAAAACCATGCACCTGCAACTACATTTGTTGACATTAATGCCAACATATAATTGACTTAAATGTTGACATCAATGCCAACACCATGTTTCTGACAAGACTCGATTTATCTGAGGAAGTTTTTTGGTGTTGAGATTTACCTGGTTAGTTCACTGTATGTATTTCTTAGATCCCATTAGAAATTTTGGATCTTTCCATCCTCGTATATTATTCTTCACATCTAGAGGAGGATATCGTCCTTGAGAAGAGGGGCATACATTATTAAGATGATCGATCTATTGACAAATCCTGTAGCAGAAAAATATGTTTTAATAGTCCACTGGTTATGAAAAAATAAGGCCTTTCAATTTGAGGAGGATTTAGTCTAGCATTTCTCTGTTGAGATTTATTTCTACACATATGTGAGAAAATGTAACAATACCCTTCTCTAGCCTGTATGTGTTTACCTTAATGAAATGAATGAGTGTGTTTCCCACATCAACTAAGATATCTAGATGTCATAGATGAAGGGGCATATTTGGGAGTCTAACCCAAATTGGATTGGGCAGAGATGGCATAGAAAGAGGGTTAAAACAATTATACCATGGATTAATGCAAATCCAAAATTGCCCCCAAAACTAGGGTTCTTATTCAAAATCCCTTAAATAATATTGTAGATCCTTAAATTTCACCATAAAGAAACCCTTGGAAAAAAACTGATCTGAATTCAGGGTCTAGTTCTGATGCACCCATTCTTGAAGCGCACATGTTGTTGGCTAAAGTTGTTAAACTGACAAATAACCATATGCTACAAAAAATACATATTATCATCGCAAGACTGAGGGTGATCCACTTTGATAGTTGGGATATCCTCCACCTTATCCACAATGAAGGCAAACCCTAAGAGATCATTGGTAGGGAAAATTTTAAGAACCCCCTAAAATTTATATGTATAATAAATGGGTGAATCTCCATGATACATAGGAAAAATGGAAGGCAATTTTATCAATAACATAATATGTATATATAATTTTTTTTGGTGAATATCTCACCAGATTATATTATCTTGTAAAATCATGGTGAATCTTTCACTGAAACCATATATGATAATATGAAAGCATATTCATTAAACTGTAATATACTAACTTACATGTTTGGAAAAGAGAAACATAATTTTCTCTTCCTATAAACAATGTTGCAAGCTTCAGTGGGCGTGTTTTTCAATGTTCTTAATGTACACTCTTGCATATCCCTCTATTAGTTTTGATAATAATCCACCACAAAGTTCTTATATGTGTTGATCTTTACCACGACTTTTGTCAAGGCAAGAGACATTAATCTTTTCTCTACCATTTCTCTCAAGCTATGAGAGATTAATGTTTCCACAAATCATGGCATAAAAACACCTAATGAGTTTAAATATTTTGTTTACTAACAAGACATAGAGACTTTCTATTGCTGAGAAATTTAGATCACAGATTCACTTAATTTTTTTAATCCAAAAATACAAAAATTCTGGAAGCCTTATTCCAAAATAGAGATGCCTACCAAGATATTCAAGCAATATGAAAATATTAAAGATTTAAACATCGTTTATAATTGTAATTGAAAGATATATTTAAAGTTAGGGATGCTTCTAGTAATAGTGATAATTTGATGAGCAATGAACATAGTTGTACAAGAACCACTCCTCTTTTTGGTAAGTTGGGAACATGAAGGAAGCATCCCTTTGTTTGGAACATTTTAGGCACTTTGGAAACTTTGTGAGAGATTTTTAAAGAAATAATTGAAAATAAGTTTATAGTATAAATAATTTTAAATTAAAATTGTATTTTGGATATTAATAAGTGTCAATTTTCAATATTATTAGATTAAAATGTAAGTATTTTTATTTAATTATTATAAAACTTAATTTATTAGAATCATTTTATTATATTTTAAAATATTATTATAAAACAAAATTAAGTTATACATAAATATTATTTAAAAATGATATAAATAAAAAAAATGAATGATATTCATTTTCTAGTTCTAGATATGAATAAGTTTTAATGATATAGATACATTTTGATGTATATATGCTTACTTTTATCTAAGTATATCATTAATTTTTATTATATTTTCATATTCAAAAAGTAACCTTATCTGTAACGTTTTTCTAATAAAAACAAAATAATGATTCAAAGGTTCAAATTTATAAAAACATTTAAATTTTATACATAGAATTTTTAATATATATATATATATATATATATATATATATATATATATATATATAATCACAAATTTCTAGTTTATATATTTATTATAATACAAATACTATGTAGCAATTATAATATGAAATATAGTTGAAAACATTTAAAATATATTTATTATATATTTATTGTAATGTAAAATAATTTGTTATATTTTTAATATTTAATATAATAAATTTATTATTCTTTTTTATATTTATGCCGTAAGGCATTTCCCTCTGAAATGAACACCCCTAATTGACACTTGGCACAAGTCTGCACCATCCGATCAAATGTTAGACGATTCAAGAATAATGTGCCATTAGAATTAATACAGTTTTGATACAATTTCACAGTTTAGTTTTAATACAGTTTCACAGTTTTAACAGTTTGTATACCGTTTCAATTTCAACTGAATGAAACTGATATAGCATATAACCCTGCATAACATGAGTGTGAACTTAAACTGATATAGCATATAACCCTGCATAACGTGAGCGTGAACTTTGGTTTTGCATTTGTGTTTTCATTTCTGTTTGGTCTTGCAGGAATTTATTAATATTTAATATAATAAATTTATTATTCTTTTTTATATTTACACCGTAAGGCGTTTCCCTCTGAAATGAACACCCCTAATTTCCACTTGGCACAAATCTGCACCATCCGATCAAATGTTAGGCGATTCAAGAATAATGTGCCGTCAGATTAATACAGTTTTGATACAGTTTCATAGTTTAGTTTTAATACAGTTTCACAGTTTTAACAGTTTGAATACCGTTTCAATTTCAACTGAATGAAACTGATATAGCATATAACCCTGCATAACATGAGCGTGAACTTAAACTGATATAGCATAGAACCGTGCATAATGTGAGCATGAACTTTGGTTTTACATTTGTGTTTTGATTTCTGTTTGGTCTTGTAGGAATTTAAGGAAATTTCTGAGGCATACACCTTCAAGATTGATCCTGCAGGTATATTCATCATGCATGTTACAGGGTTTTTGGATTTGTTGATTTTTTACGCCGTAAGGCGTTTCCCTTTGAAATGAACACCCCTAATTTCCACTTGGCATAAGTCTGCACCACCCGCTCAAATGTTAGACGATTCAAGAATAATGTGCCGTCAGATTAATACAGTTTTGATACAGTTTCACAGTTTAGTTTTAATACATTTTTAATAGTTTGAATACCGTTTAAATTTCAACTGAATGAAACTGATATAGCATATAACCCTGCATAACATGAGCGTGAACTTAAACTGATATAGCATATAACCCTGCATAACGTGAGCGTGAACTTTGGTTTTGCATTTGTGTTTTCATTTCTGTTTGGTCTTGCAGGAATTTAAGGAAATTTTTGAGGCATACACCTTCAAGATTGATCCTGCAGGTATATTCATAATGCATGTTACAGGGTTTTCGGATTTGTTGATATTTAGTGCCTGGTGTTTATCCGTTGGTCTTGGCAGGTTTGAAGAAAGAGGAAAAACCACCAGAAACCTGAGCAGTAAGAAGGGTTCGTGAAACCCTCACTGGGTTTTTTCAGAGGTAAAGCACCCGGGGAAGAGTTGAATGAGTGACAGAAGAGCGCGGGAGGCGGAAACAGTTACCTTTCGGCCACAATGAATTCCTCTCCATAAGCTTGAGTGGACTGCTCTAGAAGACCATGTGGCAGAATGGTTGGAGGTGTTAAGGAAGATAGTGAAGGTCTTGGTTTCCTCTAAGAGGAACCTCTGCAACAGGATTTTTCAGACATTTGATATTGAATTGTGGACATATTTCTTTCAGAAATTGGTTTTAGGAAGCGGTATGAAAGCACTGATAGAGTTTGGAGAGGTCGTTGCCTTGAGAAAGAGAGAGCCTATGAACTTGTTCAAGTTGTTGGACATGGTTGAAGGATTGGAGGGATTGAAGGAGGACTTCAGGGTGGTTTTTAAAGGGCCCAGATGCCTGGAGATCAGGCTTTGATTGAGCGAAATGGAGAAGCACTTGGTGCACAGTGCTTGACAAGTTCTGTGGGACTTTGGGAAACAGGTAGAGGAGGATTCAGGGTTGTTTGTTGATGGGAGTCCACCAAAGCTTACAAGCTACGTTTTGAATTATCTCAAGTTTATGTTGACTGAATATGAGGAGTGTTATAGAAATTTTTGTGCCTTACAGCTATAAGCATGAAATGTCCATAATTCAAGGGATCCAAAGTCCCTAAAGATGTTGTTACAGCTCCTAAAGGAACAAGGTCAACCAATGACAGCTTCTCCCAGAAGTTCTCCACCAAAAACCAGTCAGAAATAGTCAATTCAGGATCAATTCAGAAGCTCCACTAGCTGCCTGCGTTGAAATGCAAAGTCTACACTGGCTAGGTGCACTGCAACGCAGGTGGAAGCACTACCAGGGTGCGCTGAGCGGGAAATTACAAATGGCAAGCTCATTCAACGAGGTGGAAAGACCCTGGAAGCTTCCAGAATCTTCTCCAATGACACTTGCCTCAATGAATTCGACTAGTGATGAGTAAGAGGTTCTCAACCTCCAAGTGGAAGCAAGAACTAACAGAGAGAAGCCACAAGTCAAAACATAAGCTGACTCATCCTCTCTGCTTACATCTATATATGGATCTCTCACCCAGAGGTTCAGGAGGCTGGAATTTTGTACTTTGCAGAGAATTGTTGTTGGTTTGAGATTGAGATTAGTACATTGGGTGATTTATGCTTTGTTGGAGGAGAGGAAGGGATTCCTTTGCTGGGAGGTAGATGCTGGATCGGAACTCACTTGGTTGTATCTCCTCTTGGACTTTATTATCATATCAATAAACTATTTGAGTTTCTCCTACATGTTGTATATCAATGATGTTTTGTTATGCTTACATGTTTAGCTTAATCTGATCTTGAGCTTTTTATGAATGTATATCTGTATCTTTGTGTAGTTTCTCTCTCTTGTGATCTTGCAGGAATTCGGTGAAGCTGGGCCGGTGAAGGAGCAAGAAGCTGGGAGCTACTAAAGAGAAGAGTGATTTGGATCGACAAACTAGCGGAAGACACAGGTTAGTTAGATCCTTCTTCCTCATTTACATTTCATAAAGAAGAATACTTAATTAGTTTACTTCGTTTATTGCTAAGGCACTATCACCTCTTAGAGTGGGATAGGGGCATTCCGAATTGGATACTTTTCCCAACAACAAATTGGCGACTCGACCGGGGAGAGTATCTTGTTAGCTTATTTGTGTTTCTATTGTTGTTCTTCTCATAAACTCAGGAGTGCCGAATCGAAATGCATTTGCCATTTTCAAATGCAAAGTAGAGGTCTGCCACTCTAGTCCACTCACTGGGCCTGTTTTTATGATCTGAACAAACTGATCCACAAGTGCTCTGAAAGCCCTTTGTGATAGATCTTAGTCCTCCTTTAAATCATCCTCCTAATTGTACCTAATTGATAGCTTTGATCCGACCAAAAACTGTAGATTTAACTGCAAACCGTGACCCAGAACCCAGAAACAACTCTCGTTTCTGCTTCAGCGGAGACTCTGTGAAGAGGTTCTGCATTTCAACGCAAGTCCCGTGAAGGATACCTGCGCTGAAGTTCAGTTTCTCTGTGCTGAGGGTGCGCTGATCAGTCTTTTCCTTGTGCAGCTGTGGTTCCCTGCTTCCTTTTGCTCAGTTTCATATCTGTTTTTGCAGCCTATTATCAGTCAGTGTACCTATCTGAAACCCCTTTTCTTTGCCTCAATTCCGCCTCAGTTGTATAAAGAAACTGTATTTTTTCTTTGTGTATTTGTTACATCATTTGCAGTTTCCCATTACAAAAGTAAACTAGTCATACTGTCGCCCTTAGATCTAGACCTGTCATAAGTGTCGTTTTGATCTTAGGAGTGAGTTTGTTTGCTGTTCACAGTTGATTGAGCTTTTACTTTTGTCGTTTGGTTTGAATTTATGCATTTCTAGTGTCGAAACAAGTAAATCATAAAGTGTCGTAATCGTCTTTTTGATTTTGAAAAAGGAACTTGTTTATGTTTTCACTTGAAATCGAATTCAAATTTGTACAACAGCTTTCTTTTTAGGCATCAATATTAAGAAAGCGAAAACAAATACATGCATTTGTGCATTTGCATTTTGATAATTTGCATGCTTTGATTTAGTAAAAGTGCATTACAATGTGCTCTATGCTCTTTGAGAAAAGATTGTGTCTTTCTTTTCCCCTTGTAGCTAGGATTTTCATTGTTGAAAAGATATAAAAGCTTGTTTATCATCTTTAGACTGCATTTAGGAATTGTATCATACATCTCGTGGTGATCCAAAAAGGCAAACTTCTAAGAAATATCAACCTAAAATAAATTGAATGAACTTAAAAATGCTTTGTAACTTAACGCACAACATAGAGGTCTAGGCTAGAGACGTGTTCCGGCGTCGTAAAACCTGGTGACTGTCGATCTCGCTGATGGTTGGGTGATTCCTCCTGAGAGACGATAGCGCCAGTACAGATTGTGCTCCCACGTACCGTCGAGTATATATTGGGAGACCCCTATAGGAATAAAGCCTTTATCCTTAGGAAGCCGTGTCGGCCGCCCTACTGATCGCAATGCACTGAACACAACATTCGAAAAGATTGACCGCCCGTGCCTTAAAAATTATTCTGCGGTTTTGCGAAAAGTTTGGCACACCCTCTACCTAGAACTCCAGAGCAGTTCCTTTTGGCCTTTTTCAGACTCTATAACAGAAAAAGTCCATCCGAGCATTTGTCACTTCGGGCTCGTTAAAACATCGAAGGAGACTAGAGTCATCTTTAGCTTTTTTTCGACTCTTTAAAATTGAAAAAGCAAGTTGTGTCTAAAGCGTCGTTAAAATTTATTTTAAACGGAACAATCACCCCTTTTTCCTGCGTTGATCTTTAGGTTGAGAAAATGGAACCCACCAACCAAGGAATTCCACTTGGTGGAAATCCTAGTCCCTTCTCCTCTTGGGGAGATGTTGGTGCGCCCCATATGGCCACATTGTCGCTTCCAGGACTGACAATTGGCTTTCCGGTTTGGCTCTTCTCAACCAATGTCATTCAGAACACCACTATTCCTAAACAATCGAATCAACAGTTAGACCAGTCCAGAGTTGCCCACCAGCCTTCTACTTCCTCTAATTCTTCCTCTCCTCCTTCCTCTTCGCTTGACGGAACTGGTAAAAAAAAAAACCAAGTTCCTAAGGAGAAGAAGGAAAAGAAGAAAAAAGAGAAGAAGAAGAAGGAGCCAAAAGCGACTGGGGGCAAACAAGTGTCGTCTGACAAAAATCCACACACAGCACTGACTAGGCCTAAATCGCCATGTGTCATATGCAAGGGAGACCACTTCCACAGAGATTTTCCCTGCATCACTCGGATACTAAGGGACTGGTCTCCCCGTTTGCACAATCCGGTGGCATCAACCTCTGATAGCCATGTTGAATGCATACCGTCAACTAGCGGAAGTGAAGTCCTTGGACAAAAAGGGAGAGCTAAATTTCCCTGTAGACTGTCCGAAGGCGATCACACCATCCACCGTTGTCCCTTCTTAGGCGAAGCGAAAAGAGTTTTGGATGATCGACCGGTTTCACCGTTACGAATCCCTCCTGGATATAAAAAAACTCTTGCCGAGTCCTTCGTTAGTTGAAAATCCAGCTGGCCCACTCAAGTGGTCAGCTGAAGCACCGGTCATTGAAGATGAACCAGCTGAATCCATACCCGACGAAAGTCAAAAGGTCGAGGCGGCAGTTGACCCGGTCTTGCCTTCAGAGGGTTTATCTTCGAATGATATAGTCACTGAAGAGGATAAAGATGACACCATCCAAATTCTCTTCATCAACACAGACTCCGACGAGCACGGGGGCACTCCCCCCATTCCTTTATCGCAGGAAGGAAGTTCGTCAGAGCGATACCCGGCCATTTACTCGGTCCCACCACCAAGCAACCTAGTTGTCTCCTTCGACTGGAACCAACTAGGCAGACCCCGTTTGCTAGCAAGCATACCATTCAGAATTATCGTCCAAATATACAGAATGGTCATGGCTGGCACCATCATTGATGAAGGGGCATCTGTGAGTATCCTTTCCTCCACTGCTTGGAAAGCGCTTGGTTCGCCAGCGCTTTTGCCTGAAATGAGAAATCTGACAGGCTTTGATAAAGGAACTAGTCGACCTTTAGGGATCCTCCCCAATGTGCCTATCACATTGAAAGGGAAGACCGTTCAAATGAACGTGATGGTCATTCAAGGACCCTTGGATTATAACCTACTCCTTGGACGAGACTATATATATTGCATGGGAGCCATCGTCTCCTCACTCTTTAGAGTAATGTGTTTTCCGCACGAAGGAAGAGTGGTCAAGCTCGTGGACCAACTTTCATTTCCCGGATCACGCATCGAAAATAGTCATATACCTTCCCTAAATGGTCTCTTCACGCAAGAAATGTCTCAACCCACGGTCCGTCCTCCCGATGAGCGCGAGTAATTCGGAGGGATATGACTGGAACCCAGGGGGCATGCGTCCTGGTCTGCTTCGGCAGGAAAACTGTGGGTATAGGGTAGGTTTCCGCGGGAGAATATGACTAGTATGTACCCTGTCCGTCTTGGAAGAGGGGTTATTCTAGAATAAGATTCTTTTGTCAAATTTATGTGTTTGGCGCTCGTTGTCACTCACCTTTGTCTATCTCGGTAGACATCGCCGAAGAAGTTTTTTGTTCACTGCATTGATGAAACAATCTTTGGGTAACCTGAAAGAGGTAGGCCTTTCCTGGTAGAACAAATGTTTTATCTGCAAAGTGAGGGGTAACCTTGAAATCGTACTTTATGCCTGGGGGCATGCAAACCTTTTTGAGTGCAAGCAAGGGGCGGCTATTTATTTTTTAAACTTTTAGGTCCTCCCTTTAAACCTGAAGGTCTAACCCTTTAACCTCGTAGGATTAGTCGTTTCCAAACTTGCATAATGAAAGGATGCGGGGCATAGCTTTGGTAAGGCGCAAGCTCGATAAAAAATGGCATCTTACATGAGACATTCTTATCATATGACTGGATAATCGAGCAGTTTTAGCACATAGTTCATGCTCGTTAAAAAATAAACATAAGATTGAGCAGTTTTAGCACATAGTTCATGCTCGTTAAAAAATAAACATAAGATCGAGCAAGTGTTTCAACCCACGTTTAAGCTCGTCCGGTAAATAACCACCGTGAATGTAACATTATCAGCCATTAAAGCCTTGGTCGTGTTTGCACCATCACCTCCACTTTTCCATTGGCCGATCATTCACCTCCATTTGATTGTTTACCCATTTTGAGGAACAGCTGCGAAGAGTGATTTCACTAGCCATCCTTATGACACTGCCGTGATTGGAAAATTCCAACCCTTACCTGGAATCAGTGGCTACCCGTTTTATCACTCGTTCCTCAAAAGACGAGTCTTCTTTAAAATCTTTTCATCTGACTCCTAAAATATGAAAAGATTGCCGAGTTTTGGCCTTCCAGCTCGATAAAGCAACCGGAAGTGCTATCCCTCCTTTAGATTTTAATCTTTTTGGACCTGAGGGATTATTGCACAAAAAGATCGAGCGTTTGTTTTGTTCGGATCGTTAAAACTATCGAAAATTCATCTCTTCTGTATTGTTTTATACTTTTTTAGACTTAAGGGATTAGATGACGAAAAAGGACCTTCGGAGTTGACTTTACGTACCTTTTCAGACTCTCTAAAAATGAAAAGGACCGAGTTATCTTTGTCGTTAGACTCGTTAAAAAAACAAAATAGCGACAAACTTGTCTTTAGACGAGAACAAGTTTCACTATCGCTAGGCTCGTTGAAACATAGCGATGGGTTTGCCCGAATGGTGGGCTCCAGTATTGTAGCAATAATTCTACAACTCCTGGAGCTTCCTTCTCTAATTTTATCAACCCGGTAGTTCGTAACAAACTTGGAAGCAACGGTGTTGTATGCACAAGTACTAGCTCTTGTCGCAGCTGTCACTTGGTCAACTGGCACAAGTCCACTATGGCTCAAGCCAACTTCTATATGTTCTCAGAAGAAGCTTTTTAAGTGATGAACGAAAGCTATCTCAAAGGAAATTAACCTACTTTGCAAGAATTAACTGAAAGCCAACCAAACATGGAAACCCTAGTAAACCCTAATCTGACCAGCTTAATCCTTACGATGCAATAGTGGGAATGCAACTTCTAAAAATGATGCCATTACTTCTAGTGAGATGAGATGCATGAGTTTAAACTACTTTCATCTGAAGAGGACATGTTTTTGTATTTTTGCTCAAGTGGTTGGAGTTATTATGACTGTGCTTCTTACTGGGTCTTGACTGTGCAGGGGTAGTTCAAGGGGAGGAAGGCTTGGGAAAGGTCAGGAGGACTCTGAGAGGTTCCAGGGGATCCCTAACATCATTCCACAGAAGTTCGCAACGTTCAGGTGCCTGGCAACCGTGTTTGCAAGCTTCTACAGGATGTTTGTAGGGGATCCTACAGGAAGCTCGGGATTTCTACAGGAAGTCTGCTAACTTCTACAGGATGTTCTGCAGTCGGAGTTTTAGGTGATGGAGGAGTGAATGAGCTGTGTGGGTGGATAGGTAGGATGAGAGGGGAGCTTGTGATGGCTTATGGACAGAGAGATGAGATGGAGAGAGGGTGTGTAAAGCTGGTTGGTTGATAGAAGGGTAGAGGCAATGGAAGGCCGAAAAGATAAAACAACGTGGATAATAGAAGAGTTGGTGGGCAAAGGATCTAGCTGGGAGGTAAGGAGATGGCTTAGGCACGGCTGAGAAGGATAAGGAAGTGATAAAGTGGTGCTGCGCAGTGTAAATGAAACAAATCACCTCTGTCTTGCACAAAACTGAGAATTCATCAACCTATTCTAACTGTTTTATTAACAACCAAAGAACAGCGATGGAAGTTAAGATAGAAATCGTGCATGGTGCTGAAACAAGGAGTTATTTCTCAAGATCTAAATGCATGGACACTTCTACCAATGGAAATGTGACTTTAAAGCTTGCATGAACATGTAAAACTGCGTTTTTTGGTGGTTGGCACGGTCTACACTCCCAATCTCTAAACAGAGGTGGAAGTGAGTGTACGATCAACCTTTTCTTGGAACTCTGATGAATTCTAATCCTCCTACTCTAATCTAAGCTACTGAAAGCACTTTATCCATAAAACTAACCTACTTAATCACATCAAGAAATTAGAATCAGCAGAATGTGTTTTCCAAATGCATGTCAAGGCAAAGAAATGAAATGCTGAAAGGAAAGACAAGTAACAATACAAAGAAATGAGGCCTATTGCTCTCAGGTTGGGCCCAAACCTGAGAGCTATAGCTCCTCTAAGAACTCAGAATTGAACTCAAATCTGCCTGCCTTTTATTAAAATATCATAATCATAAGTCTAACAACATGCCAAAAATGGCTTATAAAGAGCAAAACAGAGCTATAGCTCGTGATTCAAAATCTGCAACAAAGGTTCAAAAGTCCCCATCGAAGGCTACAGCCTCAATATTTATACATGATGAGGGCCAAGATGGCCTCCTAAATTAGTGGGGCTTGGCTATCCAACTAAAAGTAAACTGTTGTTCCTGTAGAATCCGTTGGCTGCCTTCTAGCTCGGTGGTTGTTACACTAAAAAATGTCACCATGACCACTTACAGTTAGTATGGCTCAAATCAACAGTCATGCTACCCTCTTAGGCAAGTCTTATGCCTCTGCTATCCATCTCAAACTCAAAGAAGAGAGAAAGTCTTGTCAAAAATATGTTTATCTCTGGGGTCGCAGGTTCTCTCTAGCCTTACCTGCGGGGACGCTGACCATGTTCACAAAAGGTGCGTCCTTGGACGCTCTGTATGTTAAGGGACAGGTGCGTCCTTTTGTAAAAGGCAAAATGCGCGAGTTTCATCTTAAAAAAGTTACTTGTGGTTACTTCTAGAACTTTCTAGAGGTCGGTTTGATGAATTGGATGCGCCTCCAGTTGGTTCATGTATCTCTATTAAGGGGGAACTTATCCCATCAATAAGGGAGCTATCCCACCCAAAGAGGGGGATTATCCCATTGATGGTGGACCTGAATAACCTCTTTACAGCACTATAAATAAAGACATTGAGCCAGAGGGAGGAGAGGTTGGAGCTATACATTTTCTTTGGGTAAATGCTGCAGGAATTAGGACTCCCATTTAGAACCTTGTGAGGAGAGATTGTCTTTGCTTGATTCTACTTGGAAGTGGGTGAGCTTTGTCAAAGTAGAGGAAAACCCTTGATGGACCCTGGGAGGAACTTGCACAACACCAAGGCCAGGTTGTAAGAGTTTCTTTGTTTCGTTATTAATACAAACTGGTTTATTTTTCTCAATAGCTTGTGTTAATGAGTTATTTCATGTGTTCCTTGGTCTGCATGTTGAATATATGTTTTATTATATGAAATGCAAGTGCTTGGTAATTGTTTGATTGTTTGTGGTTGCAGGAATTGACTTGAAGGAGGAGCTCATCCGGATCGGCAAGGACGGACTACAACAACCGCGTTTTGGAATAAGGTAAGCCTAAACACTTGTAGTTTTCATGTTTTAAAAGGTATATTTAGAGAAAGATCACTCCATTTTGTCTTGTTTGTCGCTAGAGAGTTTAGACTCCTAGGGAGGTCAGTTGTGTCCGCACAAACGAATTTTTCCGCCACGACAAATTGGCGACTATACTGGGGATTCCATTAATGAGAGAGTCTTTTCCTTTGTGTGAACTTTGCTCTGTGAAAATCACTTTTATTTTCTGGTTTTTGACTGTGAGAATTAGTATTTGGGTGGCTTAGCTTTAGATTTAGTTAGATTTGGTTTTTCTCAACTTTTCCAGAAGGACGCACCCTCTGAGTACTGCACAGTGCGTCTTTGGACGCGCTATTGCCGTTTGCACAGAGCGGGCCCGCACCTGTTATAACGGGTTGCCTGCGTCTTCCTGTAAAATTTAGGAAAATTCCATTTTTTGCTTTAATTGCTTTTAGATTTTGATTTTTCTTAGTGTTTTCTACCCAGATCCTTTAGTACCCTGTCAAGAATTTTCACCTGAACTTGTTTTGTGAGCTTTGAGTGTTTTAGTGGATTTCAACGAAGTTTAGGCCTAGGGTTTGATTTTTCAATAGGTCCTGTAGTGACTTTGACGGTAGAAAGTTGTCCAGCCTTAGATCTCTCTGGTTAGTCAGCCTTCTTAGAAGTCGGGCCTGTCGAAAAGTCTCCTTGTGTGAGCAGCTTGCCATTTAAGTTGTTTTGGGTCAAATTTCGAATTACTTGTTTATAAAGTGTTGATTTCCATTTTACAAAAGAACAAAAAGATTAGAGTTTTGTTTTGACTAGTTTTTGGTTCTGCAATAAGCTAGTCCTTGATTTGATTGTGATCAAGTAAAACACCTTAGAATAATCATTGTTGGTTTTGACCTCGTTAAGATTGCTTAGAGTAAATTTACCTTTTAGTTTGCTTATGAGTGCATTTTCTTAGATTTTAATAGTTGTTAAGATTGATTTTTTGGTTATACTAGATTTATTTGCTTTATTAAAAGAAAAATACAAAAACATCTTCTTTAAAAGTCTTGTTTCAAGTAGCTTTTTGTTTTTGAAAGAGAAAAAGAGTTTTTTCGTGCATGTAAAGAGCGGTCATGTTTTTTATGCTTGGAAAAGACAAACGAATTGTTTCTTTGATTGTCTTCAATTAAGAAGTTGCTTTTATAAAGATTGCATTCTCTCAACTTTTTAGTTAAGCAATTCATCGAAAAAGTAAAGTAGTGGGTAAATCATCCTAGGTGCATTTTGTAGTGGTTTCGAGTCGAGTCAACACACCACTGGTTTCACTTCCATCACCTTTTGACTTAAGAAACGACCTTAAAAGTAACGCTTAAATTAAAATCAATCTAGTAATTTTTATTTTTCTAGGGCTCTGAAACACCAACATAGCTTAGGCTAGGGTCTTGGAGTAGGTGAGTACTTAACTCTCCAAGACTACAAAACCAAACAGATAGTTTATCTTGAGTAGATTAAATCCAATTGTTTCAGTTATACTCTGGGAAAGCTCCTCTTAAAGGAGAAGCACGAGCTCATGTCCGAACCAGTGAGGGGATCATTCCTCCCTCGTTGGGAACGACGCCAGACAGTACGTATTACAAACGGTAAACCTCGGATTAACCATTGTCGAGGAGCCAGGGGTCACTTATCGGTAAACCTTGGATTATTGTCAAGGAGCCGGTAAGGGGATTGAGCTTGTTACTCTGCCCTTGCGTGCTGTCGGAGTTTAGACTGTTCCCCCAGGTGTAATTGTTGTGATTGGTAACTTTAGTGACCATAATCTTTAGGGTTCTACCGAGGTGACGGTGGAGGGAAGGTCCCACTGTACCTGGAGCAGACGTCGGTTATACTCACTTGGATTTTCCGGGGGGTTCACTTCACTTCGAGACGGTTAAAGTGGAGGAACTTGTGCCGGTCTATTCATTAAGCAGGTTGCCGGGGTAACTGTTCCACCCGCCATTTCTGTACTGAATCCTGCGAGGTTGGGCCTAATCACCAACTAGCGCTTTTGGTCCGGAAGACTACTGTTTGTGTGTGGTTTGACGCTCTAGATTATTTAGGCGTGTGCTTCAAATTTGTTTGCTTCTTTAGAAGACTTTAGGTGGTTTGATTTGAAATTTTTACTTTGTTTTCGTGTGTTGTAGTTAAAAATCTTTAATTGTGGCGGAATTACCGAGACAGTCCCGTAGACTTCGGGGCCAGTCTCCTGAAGTTGTTTCTGTGGCCGAATTGTTGAGAAGATCCCGTAGACTTAGGGGATCCCCTCCTCGAGACGACCCAGGTAATTTAGAAGGGTTAAAGGTCCTTGTAACTCCTCCTAGTGATAGTAGAGTAGGTTCACCTGAAGAAGGAGAATCTTCCTTGGTAGTCCATCCAGATTACCAAAGTTTAGAAACAGGTTACAATCCCGAAACTGTTACAGTTTCCGAGCTTGCTGGTAGTTTTTCATCTGCCAGTGAAACAGGCGAAGAACCTGAAATTTCCGAACCTGTTACTCCAACTTCTAGTGTCCCTGATTCACCGAGAATAGAAAGAATTATCACCGAAAATCTACCTTCTGGTTTGATTGCTATAGAAGAACTTGCTCCAGAAGAAGATATAGGTGTCTCTCACCTTGAAGGTCAACTTACTATTGATCTAAGGGAGCGTGAATCCATCTTTTACAGTCCTCCTAGAAGTACTTCTTGGTACCTTGCGTTAACCAATTTTTTAGACAACTCAGTCGGTTTTTCCACACCTCGTACTCCTTTTCCACCCGGAGGTATTCATACTCCCGTAAATATGTCTGGTCAGTCGTCCGTGTTTACACAAAGTCCTGAATCTTTTTTACATGGCGGTCCTTCTGTTCCCACTGGGTATCAGTCACTTTCTGGTACCTTTGCGGGGGCATCTCCTCAACCCATTGATCATGGGTTATTTGCTGGAAACAGTGGTAATATACCATTGGGTGTAGGAGACATTTACATGATGTCAGGTTCAGTTCCCGTTTCCCAACCTCAAGGTGGCCAATTACCGCCTGGGGGGCAGCCGCAGTTAACGCCTGGGGGGCAACCTCAAGGTACACAAATCGTGTCTGGGGGGCAACCTCAAAGTCAGTATGTACCTATGGTGCAATACTTACCTCAAGGTCAACCCAGCCTCAATATGTACCCCAAGGTCAACCTCAGTATCAATATCAACCTCAAGGATGGCAACCTCAAGGGTATCAACCCCAAAGTTATCAACCTCAAGGGTACCAACCTCAAGGTCAAGGTCAACCCCAGTATCAGTATTTACCTCAAGGTTATCAACCTCAAGGTCAATACTCAAGTCAAGGTTATCAACCGCCTCAAGGTCAGTCATATGTTCCAAGTATGGGAACTGCACCTTACAATTATCAATCCTACCCTCAATCTGGTTATGGATCTCAGTACCCTCAACCTGTTACGGGTCAGTACCCTGGAATGTTAGTGTGGGATCCCTCACAGGGTCAACAGGTGTTGCAGCCAAGTGTACAGATGCTTCCTCAAGCTGGACAACCCGTAGTTTCTGGTCCAACCCAGCAACCGCAACCTGTCCAGCCAAATGTTCAAACTTCTGTAGCTTCGGTAGTTACTCAGCCGTCAATTGCACCTAGTACTCCATCTCAAACGGCTGCTGCAACTATCGCTACATCTACCATACTTACTTCTGGAGTATCGACGGCTCCAGTTTCTACTGTCCCTGTTACCACACCTCAGACATCTTTACCGTTGTCTGGATCTACGATTCAAACCACGGTCCAGATGCCTGTAGGTCAGCCTGGTATAAGTACGGTTGTGACTACTCAACCTCAATTTGTTCAACCTCCGTACCAGGGACAGTACCAACCTGGGCAAGCTGTCCAACAACCGGTTTACCAGTATCAACCGTATCCTGGGTACACTTATCAACAACCTCAACAACCCCAGTACGGTCCGGTTAATCCTGGTTTTCCAGGAGGATATAATATCCCAAATGCGACTCCTGTTCCTAGTTATCCTGGATATCCTCCTCCTGGGGCTGGTATTGTGACCCAGAGTTTTAGAGATCCTAACCGGCAGTTACCGTTTATTGCAACTTTGGATTTACCCGACTTGACGCGCCTAACGAATGATCCAATTCAATATCTTCAGTTCTGGCCGCCAATGCCAAATAAGTTGCCCAGTGATATACCCAAGTTCGAAGGTAAGTCTGGAGAGGATCCGTCCAATCATGTGATGACTTACCACCTCTGGTGTGCTTCGAATTCTATCTCAGATGATTCCATCCGCTTACGTCTTTTCCAGCGTACACTCATTGGTCTCGCGGCCAAGTGGTACATTGAGTTACCACGGGCCTCTTTTTACAACTTTAGCCAGTTAGCTACCTCGTTCTTAACTCACTTTCAGTTGTCGGTCAGATACGATAACGGCACAGAGTTATTAACTTCACTAAAACAATCGACGTCCACGTATATTTCTGATCACATTCATGAGTGGAGACGTCGAAGGAGATTAGTGAAAGTTTTTATCCCGGACCAAATCTTAGCTGAATGGTTTTTCAAATCATTATTACCGAAGATTACTGAAGATGTCGCTAAGGCCGGAGTAGTTACTGAGGAGCAAGTCATTCTCAGGCACAATACCTTGACTTAGTTTACACTCAGTCGGGTACGTTACACGAGAAGATTCCGGATCTTCCAAAGTCGAATCAAATC
This sequence comes from Pinus tabuliformis, assembly GCA_031772625.1. Lineage (NCBI taxonomy): Eukaryota > Viridiplantae > Streptophyta > Pinopsida > Pinales > Pinaceae > Pinus > Pinus tabuliformis. Next base: position 1,638,154,583 of record CM062817.1, read on the forward strand.
GCTGCTGCTCCTTCGGGATCTCATGCCGCTGATGGTATGATTGGTATCGTGACTATGAAGAGTAAGAAGAAGTCTTCCAAGGCCTCCAATACTCCAATAATCACTTTGCCAGATTCTCCGACAGGAGAGTCTTCTCCTCCTGAACTTACCGCCGACATTCACGCTATAGAGTCATCTACGGCCAAATCAAAAAACGGTGGAAAGAAGAAAGGAAAGAAGAAGGCTAAAGCAGACAAGGCTCCAAAGGAGAAAACTGAAAAGTCGGAAACCAATGACGAAAAACGCAAACCTCGATATCCTTGTCTTATTTGTGAAGAGGATCATTTTACGAGAGATTGCCCTCATCGGGCCGAGGTTGTAAAAATAGTCAAAGGTTCTCCCACTCCTGCTGTGTTAAAAAATCCATTTCCAGAGCAGGAGAATAAGATGATAGGTTCTTCTTCGAATGCCAGTGAAGAACCCATTTTGATGATGTCTCATGTGAGGATTGCGACTCGATCGCAAGATTATGGTAGTAAGGCTCCTGTTGATGGTAAGGAAGCAGAATCTTCTCACTCTAACCCATCAACCTCAGCTCCTGGTTCCGATCCACTACAGATCGAAAAACCTAACCCAGACTTAGTGATTAAGCCGCCCGCCAAGGGTGTACTTCGAAGGTCTGCTTTCAATCCACATGCGAGAGCAGCCCAGAATTACAACATTGTTGAGGACTTAGTTGTTTCACCTTCAGCAATGTCGGCACTCGAAGTGCTGCAATCATGCCCAGCACAACGGAAATTGCTTTTGTCGGCTATCGGAGCTGTCGATGTTCAGGACCCGAACCTAATGATCTTTGATCTAGAAAATAGTACACCACGTCTCCCCCATCAAATGGCTTTCCAAATTCCAGTGATAGTCAAAAACAGGCCTATTCATCGGACTGTGATTGATGAGGGAGCTTCTACGTGTATTATGTCGATTCAATGTTGGAGATCGCTTGGTTCTCCTTCGTTGAACCAATCCCCCACCATCCTTAAGGCCTTTGATGGCCGTGGGTTCCGTCCGTTTGGTATTCTACAAGAATTGCCTATAGGGGTTGAAGGTAAAACCGTTAGTCTGGATGTGGAAGTGGTTGATGCCCCTCTAGACTACAACCTTCTTTTGGGTCGAAGTTGGTCATATGCTATGACAGCGGTCGTTTCATCGGTCTTCAGAGTAATTAAGTTTCCACATAACGGTAAGATCGTGACTATTGATCAGCTGACATACTTTTCATCCGACCCAGCCTCTTCAGAGAGTATCCAGCATGTTGGTAAAACGACAATCCCTTATAGGGATGTTGGTGTAGGTTTAGTTAAGGATTCCGGTTTACTGGGAACTTTTCCTCTCCCTCCACTCAGCGCAGATCCTTCGTTTGCAACCATTCATATGATTACATCAGAAAACATTATTTATGATGATCCTTGGTTCGTCCCATCTGACTCTGAGATAGACTCACTCGGTGATGTTATGCCTTTGAGTCCATATGAAATTGCTTATGAAGCTCTCATGTCTTTTACTGACTTTCATTCAACCGAAGTCGACCAAATGAATGTGGTCAGTGAAGAGTCACTTTTCACCTCACCCTTAGAACGGATAACGTTTCCCGAAGTCGTGTCATCTGACGAACAACTTCGCGAAATCCTAAGTGTAGACGATCTACCATGGGAAGATCTCCATCACAGATCTTCGTTTTTACCTAAGGATGATGCATTTGAAAATGATTTTTCATCTATCTATACCGCTGAATATGTCAAAGACGCTCAGGATCCAACGAAACATTCTGATTCAGAGTTGAATTTAGGGAATATTTCTTGTACTATTCCCATTGATATTTCAGTGAAGCCCGGAATCGAGGAAAACATTCATATAGGTGCCGCATGTACTGAAGAAGAAATCCAAACTTACAAGGCCCTATTCCAAGAATTCCGCGACGTGTTTGCCTGGTCTTACGAGGAAATGCCGGGAATTTATCCTGCCATTGTTATTCATGAAATAAAGACCTACCCGGATGCTAAACCCGTCCGGCAACGGTTGCGTCAAATTCACCCTCGAAAAGCGGCTGCGATTAAAGCAGAAGTCGAAAAGCTGTTGAAAGCAGGTTTCATTTATCCGATCCCGTTAACGGATTGGGTATCGAATATTGTTCCGGTCAACAAAAAACAAAGAACAATAAGAATCTGTATCGACTATAGGGATATAAATCGAGCGTGTCCAAAAGACAACTATCCTATGCCTTATATCGATCAAATTATTGATGATTGTGCCGGAAGTGAAATGTTTTCCTTCATGGATGGTTTTCGGGCTATAATCAAATCAATATTCTACCTGCCGACCAACCAAAAACGGCATTCATTTGTCCATGGGGGACATTTGCTTATTGCAAGTTACCTTTTGGGCTTAAGAATGCCGGGGCCACTTTTCAACGGGCGATGTCTTATGCATTTCATGATATCAAGCACATTGTGCAACCCTATCTCGATGATTTGCCTGCTCATTCTTTACATCGAGCTGATCACCTTGTCCACCTACGAGCAATCTTTATGAGGTGTAGGCATTATCGAATTCGGTTGAATCCCCACAAGTGTGTTTTCTGTATAGAAACAGGTCGATTGCTGGGATTTGTTGTTTCAAAAGCCGGCATTCGCGTCGATCCCTCGAAAGTCGAGGCTATCATCAAATTGCCTCCTCCTTCGAGTTTGCGCCAACTCCAAAGTTTGCAAGGGAAAGCGAACTTTTTACGCCGATTCATCCCAAACTACGCCGAGGTCACTAAAGGTTTTACACGGTTGTTGAAACAGAATGCACAATTCTTTTGGGACGAGATTGCCCAACAATCTTTTGATGCACTTAAACACGCGTTGACCCATGCACCGTTATTGCATCCTCCCAACTACAACCAAGACTACTTCTTATACCTCGCAGCTTCGCATTCCACCATTGGAATGGTGTTAGTTCAAGAAGATGAATTCGGAGCGGAGCATGTGATATATTATCTTAGTAGGACCTTGAATCCAACTGAGCTAAAATATTCGCATGTGGAGAAATTGGCCCTGGCAGCCGTTCAAGCTGTCCAGCGTTTCCGTCACTACATTCTTCTCCGCAAAACTACAGTTATTTCGGATTGCAACCCTATGATTTATATTTTGACAAAACAACTGCTACGGGGCAAGTACTCTAAATGGATTGTTATCCTGCAAGAGTTCGACTTGGAGTTCGAGAAGTCCAAGTCTAAGAAATCCTTAGTTTTTGCGGAATTGATGTGTGATTTCCCGAGTGCTGACACAGAGACTGTGGCAGAGGAGTCCATTGCGGACGAATCTTTGTTTCTTATCAGTACTGTAGATCCGTGGTACAGGGATATAATCATTTATCTCCAAACCCAAACCTTTCGGCCTGAAGCTTCCAAAGCGGAACGTCGAAAAATTCGGTTTCAATCTCAGCCATACAAAATTATTGGAGATACACTTTATCGCCGGGGGCAGACTTAGTTTTTCGACGTTGTTTAACTCACGAAGAGGCTGAGAGGGTTTTGAATGATTGTCACTCTGGAGCATGTGGCGGTCATATGTCTGGGTATGCCACAGCTCAGAAGGTGTTGCGCGCTGGTTATTTCTGGCCGTCTATGTTTAAAGATTGTATCATTGCAGTCAGGAAGTGCCACAACTGTCAAGTGTTTGATCGCAAGATGCGCGCTCCACCTGCTCCTCTCCACCCTATAATTGTCGTTGGTCCATTCGCCAAATGGGGTATCGACTTTATTACTTGTAACCCTCACTCGGCCGGGGGGCATGCGTATATCATCCTTGCGTTGATTATTTTACTAAGTGGGCCGAGGCGATGCCTACATTCGACGCAAGCGGCAAAACAGCTGCAGTTTTCGTATTCAATCATATCATAACTAGGTTTGGTGTCCCACAAGCAATCATTACTGACCATGGGAGCCATTTTCGAAATGTCATGATGACTGAGCTTACAAGCCAGCTTGGTTTGCACCACGATAGCTCTACTCCTTATTATCCGCAAGCCAACGGTTTGTTTGAGTCTATCAACAAAGTTCTAGTTATCCATGATCCGACGAACCATTGGTGTTCATCCGGTCGAATTGGCACAACATGTTATTTTCAGCGCTATGGGCATACCGAACCTCAGTGAAAAATTCAACAGGGTTCACTCCTTTCCAGCTAGTTTATGGCTTAGAAGCTGTGTTACCCATTGAATGCGAAATCCCATCACTTCAAATGGCTGTCGAATTACTTCCAGCTACTTCCGAAGAGGAGACACGTTTATTGTACTTGGCTAAATTAGATGAGACTCGACGTGACGCTACATTGGCAATCGAGACTCACGCGAAACGAATGAAAGCTCAGTATGATAGAAATGTAACCCCTCGAAGTTTTTCGGAAGGAGACCTAGTAGTATTATATGATCAAGCTAACGATAAGCTAGGTGCCGGAAAATTCGTTCCCATGTGGCATGGGCCCTACATTGTAAAGCGAAAGCTAGCAAAAGGGGCTTATGAGCTAGTTGACTTTGATGGGGACTCTTTGGGTAAACCCAGAAATGGACTTTACTAAAAGAGGTATTATGCTTAAATGATGGGAATGGAGAAATTTTTAGATAGGTTAGATTTTCTTTCTAGCTAGCAAGTGTGTTAGTTTAGTCAGTGTGCTTAGCTTAGAGAGTGTGGTTTTTCGTCGTTATTCTGGCTTATCTTGGTTTTACTCTTGATATTGCAGATGTCGACGCCTCTCCAAACATATATTGGATTTGCTGATGGTGCTTGTCGTAGTACACGGAACATCTCTTCCGCAGCTTGGGTTATCTATTCGCCCTCTGACAAGTTAGTTTCTATGCATGGGGTAAGCCTCGGTCAAACAACGAACAACATTGCAGAATACAGTGCAGTGATTGAATTATTATCCGAATCTATTTCATTTGGAATTCGACGTTTGACAGTGAGGTTAGATTCTGAACTTGTTGTATTACAGCTTAATAGAGTTTATGCCATTAGGAATCCTGTGTTATTAAGGTTGTTTTTGAGAGTGCATCTCTTGGAACGTGAATTTGATTACATTGAATATCAACATATTCCAAGGTCTTTGAATACATTAGCAGATGCAATTGCTTCTCGAATGTTGGACAGACATTTACGATAATCATGCAAGTAAATTTAAAAACATTTCATCACATATGTTAAACAAGATAAGCCGATAATAGTGATATATATAGATAGAAGTGTGTCAAAAAATATATACATCGTCTTCGATCATAGGTTGAAAACACCTTATGATCGGCAAAATGATAGTACAAAAAGTCAAAATGTCACATGTGACTACAAAGTGACTAGTCAATCACTGGTGGTGCTCTCTGTATGACACCACTGCGCGGGCTACCTTACGCAAAAATCTCCTAAACGGTCCAGGGACCGCGACTACAAAACGCTGAAGCCTGATAGGAATATCGTCCATAGTAGTCTCAGGTATGTCTGCCGTGAGACGCTCTAGATCATGCTCCAACTCAGCTAGTACGTCTGCAGCCGCGTCCTGTGGGGCCGGTACCGGTGCAGCTGGATGTAGTCTATCAAAAGGCCGGAGGTTGGCTGGACGCTGTGGACCAACATCTGCATTTTGAAAAGTTTTACTATTAGTTTTGAGACGATATATATGAAAAATTAAAAAAAAATACATAATTAGAAAACTTGTGAAAATAAAAGTACCTCTGTCGTCCCATTGTTCTCCCTGTGGAAGAACCATGTCCGGATCACCTCTGAAATCCATTCCGGCATACGGAAAGTCCTGTATCGAAAAAACCTGGTCCTCTAACCAGTGAAAGTAACTATCTGAGAATCGAACCACTGCCGCGCCCTCGTCAGGATGCCGGGCCATCACCGCAACCCATCGTATCAGCTTTGGCTCCCGAGGACCCAAGATATCAACGGTGAGTTGCTGAGGGATCAACATTGGAACTCTCTCCAAGGCAAAGCTCACGACTATAGGCCCATATCCAAAAGTCTTTAGTCGTCCGTTCTTTGCCTTGGTCAGTTGGCTCTTCATATGAGCCGACACAGCTTCACACCAGTTGAAATGGTGCCTTGGTAACAGTCAATTGCCATCCGCATTTGGGATCCGGAAGCAATGTGTAAAGCGGCCGCGCCGCAAATTCTGGTAACCGTGAACGCTATGACTTTGAGTTCCGGTAAAGTGATGTGTTTTATCTCTATGCCTTTTGAATGGTGAGCCCCAGGTGTGCACCACTCTCGTCGCGGAGACTATCAAGGGATTGGCCACCCGGCCTAGTCCCCGCAAGATTGAGTTGCTCGCCTCTGTTTGGCAAGCCAGTGAGAAAGTATACATCCGAGGGCTCTATCTCGAGCTGGTGCCCTCCTATGTAAAAGCATTGTTCTTGAACGTTCCATCGCTCAACCAGCCATTCCAAGAATCTTACCTGGCCCCTCATGCCCGGTATGGTCCAATATTTGTATAATCCGCATGCTCTTAGGGCATCCAGAGAAGGTTGGTGATTTATTGCAGCTTCATCTTCCTCTACATGCTCTCTTTCTCTCCAGTCTAACATGATTAATGCCCTGCATATCAAAAATAGCAATTAGAAATTGATTTGGGAATTTTTGATGGTTTTTTGAGGGAGTTGGGGTTTTGAAATGCGCACTTCTCGGAAGACGCACCCCAGCTTTGTAGCACAGGGCGCCCGGACGCAGCTAGCCTGAAGCCGGGCTGCGTCTTCCGACCGTTTTTCCGTATGAGAAAAAGTCGGGGGACGCAGGTCACTCGAAGGGCACCTGCGTCCGCCGAAAGGCGCATTCCAAAACCAAAACCCCCCCAAAAAATGAAACTAAGACCTAAAAATTAATTCTAAACAGATAGAAATGCAGAGTAGGATGTGTAAAATACCTGGATGAGACGGCGTTCGATTCCGACGGTCAGATTTTCCACAGCGACCACGGAAGTTTCTTGTCAAAAGCTCCTTTTTCAACCTCAACAGTGAAACGGTAAAAATGACATGGTAAAAGGTCTTTTTTATAGGTTTTTTGGATGAATTAGTTTTATTTTTTACCATGAAAAGATGTTTTTCGATGTATTTTTGCCTATTTTAAACAGGTATGAGTAATGTGTCGCTTTTGTGCAGGACAAAAGGATTTAAGGAAATTGTAATTTTTCACAAATAAAATATCAGTCATCTTTTAAGCCCTTTTCTGACTCCTAAAAAATGAAAAGATCGCCGAGCGTTTCTTTTACACTTGTTAAAACGGAATTAAAAGACGGTCCCCTTTTAGCTCTTTTCTGACCGCAAAATCAGGAAAAGATTGCCGGGTTTTTGTCGTTTCGAACTCGATAAGGAAATAAAACGACGTGTCCTTGATCGCTTTTTACTTTTCAGGTCAACGACACTATTATGAAAGTACTCCTTGGTCGCAAGATCAAGCGGTTCCCCCAGGTATTATTTTATACTTTTTCGGGCTTGAGGGACACAAATATACGAAAAAGTTCAACGTGGAGTCTCCTTTTGTTTTTTCAGACTCTCTAAAAATGAAAAACGCCGAGTTTCTCCTATACTGGACTCGTTAAAATTTTACAGTAAAGGACCTGTTCAATTACAAACAGGAACGAACCACTCCTTCCTAGGGTTCGAATTTAAACTAGGTTGGACTTGTCCGAAGGATGAGCTTATAATCAAGCATATGTTATCCTCCTCAAGCTTGTTAAAAATAAAGAGGTACTTGCCAGAAATGGTGGGAAAAGAGAGAAGAATGAACCTGTTTGTTACCTTTTGTCTCAAAAGAAACTTTATTACCACTCTTGAACACGACACTTTTCATTCACCTGGGTTGGGAAATCTTTTACCTCACAGTTGACCAAACCACTTTGAAAGTCTTTAACCGGGTTCCGGGGATTAACTTTGAGTTATTCGTCACCAAGCCATCTGTCATGTCGTTATGTGTTCAAGAGGTCTGCAAGAAAAAACTTTCATCTGCAAAATACTTGTCATCCATTTGACCATCCCTGAGTCAGTCCTTACAGCAACATTTCTTCAACTTGAACAATGATTTCGTGTTGCGGGCTTGCCTGCAACGGGTCGCTTTCTATCGACATCGACACATTATCTAGAAAGATGACTTAGGAATCGACAGCACCTTGAAGTCTGCATGCATCAATGGCAGTTTCTCGCCTTTGACGTCAGTTTACATCATTGACTTTCGATCAAAGGATTCCGTGAAGTGTTCGACATCAAAACATCTATTCACATTTCACGGGTTGTGCTTGGTACTTTGAGAACCATTGACATTACTGGTGGTTTCTCTCACGCTTGTTAACAGTTTGCATCATCGACTGGTAATCAAGTGGTTTCTAACATGTTCGACATCGAATCATTTAATCACATGGCTAGAATCGTACCAATTCGGGAAGTAGAAGTGAAGACCCTGGATCTAGTTTCTACCATCCAGGCTGCGAGGAATTTTGTATTCATTATCTATGTAGACTAATCATAAACAGATGGCTGCGTCCATACTGTGTCTACAAAAGTCTATAAAAATGATGTACTGCAAGATCATTCCTGTATCAGAATAGTTAGTCCATTAGTTAAAGTTTTGAATCTGAGTATGGGAATGCCTACCTCAGTGATGATATAATCTTATACATGTATTTTGTGTTGAAAATTGCAGGTTCCAACCAGGTCATCCACAAGACAATCCTTGAAATGATAAAGCACTTCACCCTTCCTAGAATTACAAAACCCTAAATCTATTTCAGGCTTCGCACTTTAGGGGGCAATCTGTTACACTAAAAAATGTCACCATGACCACTTACAGTTAGTATGGCTCAAATCAACAGTCATGCTACCCTCTTAGGCAAGTCTTATGCCTCTGCTATCCATCTCAAACTCAAAGAAGAGAGAAAGTCTTGTCAAAAATATGTTTATCTCTGGGGTCGCAGGTTCTCTCTAGCCTTACCTGCGGGGACGCTGACCATGTTCACAAAAGGTGCGTCCTTGGACGCTCTGTATGTTAAGGGACAGGTGCGTCCTTCTGTAAAAGGCAAAATGCGTGAGTTTCATCTTAAAAAAGTTACTTGTGGTTACTTCTAGAACTTTCTAGAGGTCGGTTTGATGAATTGGATGCGCCTCCAGTTGGTTCATGTATCTCTATTAAGGGGAACTTATCCCATCAATAAGGGAGCTATCCCACCCAAAGAGGGGGATTATCCCATTGATGGTGGACCTGAATAACCTCTTTACAGCACTATAAATAAAGACATTGAGCCAGAGGAGGAGAGGTTGGAGCTATACATTTTCTTTGGGTAAATGCTGCAGGAATTAGGACTCCCATTTAGAACCTTGTGAGGAGAGATTGTCTTTGCTTGATTCTACTTGGAAGTGGGTGAGCTTTGTCAAAGTAGAGGAAAACCCTTGATGGACCCTGGGAGGAACTTGCACAACACACAAGGCCAGTTGTAAGAGTTTCTTTGTTTCGTTATTATACAAACTGGTTTATTTTTCTCAATAGCTTGTGTTAATGAGTTATTTCATGTGTTCCTTGGTCTGCATGTTGAATATATGTTTTATTATATGAAATGCAAGTGCTTGGTAATTGTTTGATTGTTTGTGGTTGCAGGAATTGACTTGAAGGAGGAGCTCATCCGGATCGGCAAGGACGGACTACAACAACCGCGTTTTGGAATAAGGTAAGCCTAAACACTTGTAGTTTTCATGTTTTAAAAGGTATATTTAGAGAAAGATCACTCCATTTTGTCTTGTTTGTCGCTAGAGAGAGTTTAGACTCCTAGGGAGGTCAGTTGTGTCCGCACAAACGAATTTTTCCGCCACGACAGTGGTGATAGCTGTTGGAGCTCGGAGTTGGGGTGGAGATCACGAGGAAGGTCAATCAAGGCTGTGGACAACCTTCCTACAAACCCGCAATGCCACCTTGGTTGTCTCCTTTGCCTCCATCTGCGTGGTCTTTGCTCCATTTAATGTCAAAAAACCTGAAAAAAACATGTATTAGCCACATAGGCAAATGACTGCCCTCCTTCCTACAAATAACATGAATATACTAAGAAATGATGCATAAGTGATAAAAAATGAAGGTTGAGCAAGTAAGTAGGCCAAATGAGCCCAAAATGTTACCAAAATTTGGGGCTCATCACCAAAGGGCATATTATAGAACAAGCACATGTTATCCTCCTCAAGCTTGACAAAAATAAAGAGGTATTGGTCAACAATGACTGGGGAAAAATTGGAAGAAACTCAAAGAACTTTATTGTTAGCAAGTCGCTCTTGAACATGACACTTCCACTCCGTGCCTGAGTCGAGTTGGGTTGTTTCATCACCGGTCACATGCCATGGTCTCGCCATACACCATCCACCTATGGGGTAAATGCTACAATCCATCACACAAGTGTCGCCGATATGTTCAAGAGAAGTCATCCAGAGAAGTCAACCGTGTCCCATCCACTACCATACATTACTTCATTCTTTCATGACCGCCACCCTGAACTATATATCATCAGATTGTTTTCACCTCCATCAAAATCATTTGCTCCGTTTCGTGTCACTGATGTGGGATACATTAAGGCCCTCCTTTGATGGATTGCTTCTTGTTGACATCAGCTCATTATCCAAGAAGTTGATCTAGGAACAACCCCTTCAGTAACTTTGAAGCTTGCATGCCTCAATGGCAAGTTTCTCACTTCCGGCGACAGGTATACATCAATGACCTTCGACCGAAATATTTTGCGTGTGTTTCGATGCCAAGTCCTTTATTCACACCACGTGAATTGTACTGCAGTACCTTGAGGGTCATTATCATTATCGGTGATTCCTCTCGCGCTTGTTAACGTTTTACCTCATTGACCGTAATCAAGCGATGTCTTTCCATGTTCGACTTTAGAACATTTCTCACATGGATCGACTTGTACTTAGAGTGAAGATCGACGAGATTGAAGACCCCGGATCTAGTTTCATCCATCCGGGCTGCGATATATATTCAGGAAAAATAAAGACATTGACATGTACATCATTGCAGCACAGACAATCAGCCTACCAAAGGATGATGATTTCAGCAGGATCATCGGTCTATCATCAGACAATTGTCTGTCCTATGTACATAAAAATGAATTTATAAAGATGAGCATGGGAATGCCCGCCTCAGCTAGATCATGAAAATAGTATGAAAAATAATGTATTGTATTGTATCTTATTACAGGTCTCCTCCCAGCATTGAATGAACTTCGGATCATCCTAATAAAGCATTTCACCCTATAAATGGCCTCATACTTTAGGGGGCAACTGTTATAGACATTTTTGTGCCTTACAGCTATAAGCATGAAATGTCCATAATTCAAGGGATCCAAAGTCCCTAAAGATGTTGTTACAGCTCCTAAAGGAACAAGGTCAACCAATGACAGCTTCTCCCAGAAGTTCTCCACCAAAAACCACTCAGAAATAGTCAATTCAGGATCAATTCAGAATCTCCACTAGCTGCCTGCGTTGAAATGCAAAGTCTACACTGGCTAGGTGCACTACAACGCAGGTGGAAGCACTACCAAGGTGCGCTGAGCGGGAAATGACAAATGGCAAGCTCATTCAACGAGGTGGAAAGACCCTGGAAGCTTCCAGAATCTTCTCCAATGACACTTGCCTCAATGAATTCGACTAGTGATGAGTAAGAGGTTCTCAACCTCCAAGTGGAAGCAAGAACTAACAGAGAGAAGCCACAAGTCAAAACATAAGCTGACTCATCCTCTCTGCTTACATCTATATATGGATCTCTCACCCAGAGGTTCAGGAGGCTGGAATTTTGTACTTTGCAGAGAATTGCTGTTGGTTTGAGATTGAGATTAGTACATTGGGTGATTTATGCTTTGTTGGAGGAGAGGAAGGGATTCCTTTGCTGGGAGGTAGATGTTGGATCGGAACTCACTTGGTTGTATCTCCTCTTGGACTTTCGTCATATCAATAAACTATTTGAGTTTCTCCTACATGTTGTATATCAATGATGTTTTGTTATGCTTACATGTTTAGCTTAATCTGATCTTGAGCTTTTTATGAATGTATATCTGTATCTTTGTGTAGTTTCTCTCTCTTGTGATCTTGCAGGAATTCGGTGAAGCTGGGCCGGTGAAGGAGCAAGAAGCTGGGAGCTACTGAAGAGAAGAGTGATTTGGATCGACAAACTAGTGGAAGACACAGGTTAGTTAGATCCTTCTTCCTCATTTACATTTCATAAAGAAGAATACTTAATTAGTTTACTTCGTTTGTTGCTAAGGCACTATCACCTCTTAGAGTGGGATAGGGGCATTCCGAATTGGATACTTTTCCCAACAACAAGGAGGTTATGGCAATGGTCTGGGGAATGGATAACAACACAAGCCTTGCAGAGGGTGTTAGTCATGTGATGGATTCTTTGGAGCTGAGTTTGGAGACCAGAGCCACGAGATATAATGCATCTAGATTGTCACACATATTCCTCATGAATAATTATTGGTATATATTCAAGAGAGCCAGAGATAGAAAACTAGGAAATCTGTTGGGTGAGGCATGGCTAAAGCAGAGGAAGAGATTGGTTAACTAACATGTTTTGGATTATGAAAAGGAAGTATGGGTTCCCCTGGTGAAGCTTTTGAACAGAGATGGACTGGCTGTGTCCAGTGGTGGAAAAGGAGGAGCCAGGGATTTGTTTAAGTAGAGAATCCGCTCATTAAATTCCGCATTTGAGAAGTTATATGAAGAGCACAAGAATTGGTTGATCTGTGATTAAGAGCTCAGAGAGGGCACCTTTACGAAAATTGAGCAAGCTGTAATTCCTGCTTACAGGAACTACATTGAAAATTTCAGCATATTGCTTGATCATTCTGCCAGTGAAAGCAAGCATTTGAGATACACTCCAGAGCAACTCGAGTTTAAGTTATCATATCTGTTTACAGAGAGATCAAGTAGGATTGGATTGTCCAACTGAAATAAAGTAGATATTCCAGGCCGGGAAGGTTAGGGCTTAAACACAACCACATGATTACCAGGCATCCTTTTTCTTTTTGGTCAATTTGGAGGTCTCCGCTAATTACTTACAAATTTTTTATCATCACAATATATCAAATTAAAAGCTTTTAATATGGGGTATGTGAATGCTTGGGAAATTAATATTTAGATATTACATTTGGTGCAAAGCATGTAGTATTGCAGGCATTTACGGTCTTTAGTGGGCCCTAAGTTATTAGGTTTTCATTATCGAGCTAAAAGTATTGCAAATCATCCAATCTGCTAAGAGTGGCTGCAATGCTACAATGTACTGTAAGTTATTTTGACAAAAAAAAGGGGATAATTGAGTACATGGAATACTTGTAAACGGGATAACTGGATAGATGGAGAACTTATGAGAGAGGGCTTCTAGATTCCAATATCAATGCTATACCACTGTTCTAATGAGGAAATTATGTTCCTTTTACATTTTGGGTAGTAGTGGCATAAATGTAAGATAATGTCCTCTCTATTGCTCTCATAAGCAAAAACAGAGAACTTAATCTTTTATTTTGAAGTGGCTCAAATGTAACTCCATGCCACATTCTCATCATGGCTTGAGAGGTCAGGGTCATGCAGCATAACCTGTGGGATAAATACTTACAATTCTCACCATGGTTTGAGAGGTCCAGGGCCATGCAGCATAACTTATGGGCTGAATACTTATTTGTAGCATGAGAAACCATGGCTTGAGAGGTCTAGAGTCATGCAGCATAACCTGTGGGCTGAATACTTACAATTCTCACCATGGTTTGAGAGGTCCAGGGCCATGCAGCATAACTTATGGGCTGAATACTTATTTGTAACATGAGAAATCATTGCACTCCATTTTGTTTAGAGAAAGGATTTGTATTTTGGGTACCAGTGGCATAAATGTAAGACATTATCCTCTCTATTTCTTTCATAGGCAAAATGATTACCTAAATCTTTATTTTGAAGTTGCTCAAAAGTAACTCCTTGCCATATTCTCACTATGGCTTGAGAGGTCGAGGGCCACGCAATTGTAAATACATTTGTGTAACATGAGAAGTCACTGCACTCTCTTTTTCTTAAGAGAGGATTTGTGATATTCTTTTATTGACTGTGGAAGGATCAACACTCATTAATTGTCATTACACAAAATGGTACCAACTCTCAAGGCCAACGAGCCTTGATTCATAAATACCTTTAAAAGGCCATATCACTAGTGGGGATGAATCCAACTAAAAACTTGGCATTGCATTGCACAAGATAGTAATGACTATTCAAATTAGTTATATGTTCTTAGCGTTATCATTGTATAGGGTGGTTGCATTAAAAGGCATCTCACTTGGTGTAAAAGATGTCAAAATTAGATTGTAACATGTTTGATATGACTTATTTATTGTGTATCTTGTGGCCTAGAGTAAGATGTTTTATCTTGTTGTTACAAGCATAAAATATCCTCTATCCCTTCCATAATGGATTATGTTCATGTTTTCTTGGAAACGTATCTGCATTGATTTGAAATCCCCTACATAATCTACTAAGAATTTTTTTAAAGCACCAGAAGTTGCAATTCCATTCACCTTCGTTGTTTATAAATTTTATGTTTAATTTGGGACTAGATCAAGCTAAAAGTATTGCAAATTATCCAATATGCTAAGAGTGGCTACAATGCTACAATGTACTGTATGTTATTATGACAAAAAAAGGGGATAATTGAGTACATGGAATACTTGTAAACGGGTTAACTGGATAGATGGAGAACTTATGAGAGAGGGCTTCCAGATTCCAATATCAATGCTATACCACTGTTCTAATGAGGAAATTATGTCCCTTTTACATTTTGGGTAGCAGTGGCATAAATGTAAGATAATGCCCTCTCTATTGCTCTCATAGGCAAAAACAAAGAACTTAATCTTTTATTTTGAGTGGCTCAAATGTAACTCCATGCCAGATTCTCACCATGGCTTGAGAGGTCCAGGGTCATGCAGCATAACCTGTGGGCCGAATACTTACAATTCTCACCATGTTTTGAGAGGTCCAGGGCCATGCAGCATAACTTATGGGCTAAATACTTATTTGTAACATGAGAAACCATGGCTTGAGAGGTCCAGGGTAATGCAGCATAACCTGTGGGCTGAATACCTACAATTCTCACCATGGTTTAAGAGGTCCAGGGCCATGCAACATAACTTATGGGCTGAATACTTATTTGTAACATGATAAATCACTGCACTCCATTTTGTTTAGAGAAAGGATTTGTATTTTGGGTAGCAGTGGCATAAATGTAAGATATTATCCTTTCTATTTCTTTCATAGGAAAAATGAGTACCTGAATCTTTATTTTGAAGTGGCTCAAAAGTAACTCCTTGCCATATTCTGACTATGGCTTGAGGGTTGAGGGCCACACAATTGTAAATACATTTGTGTAACATGAGAATTCACTGCACTCTCTTTTTCTTAAGAGAGGATTTGTGATATTCTTTTATTGACTGTGGAAGGATCAGCACTGATTAAGTATCATTACAAAAAATGGTACCAACTCTCAAGGCCAACGAGCCTTGATTCATAAATACCTTTAAAAGGCCATATCACCAGTGGGGATGAATCCAACTAAAAACTTGGCCTTGCATTGCATAGGATATTAATGACTATTCAAATTAGTTATATGTTCTCAGCGTTATCATTATATAGGGTGGTTGCATTAAAAGGCATCTTACTTGGTGTAAAAGATGTCAAAATTAGATTGTAACCTGTTTGATATGACTTATTTATTGTGTATCTTGTGGCCTAGAGTAAGATGTTTTATCTTATTGTTACAAGCATAAAATCTCCTCTATCCCTTCCGTAATGGATTATGTTCATGTTTTCTTGGAAACATATCTACATTGATTTGAAATCCCCTATATAATCTACTAAGAATTTTTTTAAAGCACCAGAAGGTGCAATTCCATTTACCTTCATTGTTTATAAATTTTATGTTTAATTTGGTAATAGATCATCATATGGTTTGGCAAAACTGGGTATAGCGTAGATTTAGATTGGAAAAGGAACTGGTAAGTAGAAAATGGTCTCCCTAGTCTCAGGACAAGTATCCTATGTGTTGTCTACAATTTATGTTTAATTCGGGAATGATCAATATATGGTTTGCTAAATTTAGGTGTAGTAAAATTGCAATAAGTGGTAGTATTTGGTTAATGTATGTGATTAAGGTTAGAGTTTATTTGAAAGCATATGACTTTATTGTTGTGGCATTGGCAATAACAGTATATGATACAAGCTTTTTTGCTTATACTATTTAGATTGAAACAACCTTTTTGATATTGATCTAAAACTGTTTTTGGTTGTCTAAGAGTGGCATTCTTTCCAATTCTTTGGATTAGAATGCGACAACCATTTTCTAAGAATTGTCTGTCCCTGGGCATTTTCCTGTTTAGTCCATAATTTATGTTCTAATTTGCTAAATATACAATGAAATATAAAACAAATAAGTAAGCCAAATCCCCTTCAATCAATGTTCTAAAAAGGTGTGAGCATTGTGAGTCATCTGCCATGCTCCCATGTTTATGTTATTGAAGAAACATAGAATGACTAAATGTTGAACCAATTGTTTCGGTTAATGATTGCAGAGATTTTGGAGAGCTTTGGCAGAGCTAAAAAGTGCTTGAAGATTTATGGTTCGATTAGGATTGAGAGCATGAGAGCGAGCTTCAAGAGCATGGAAACTGATTACCTGAGATATAATTCTTCATCATCTATTGATAAGCTTGAGTGGACTGCTCTAGAAGACCATGTGGCAGAATGGTTGGAGGTGTTAAGGAAGACAGTGAAGGTCTTGGTTTCTTCTGAGAGGAAGCTCTGCAACAGGATTTTTCAAACATTTGATATTGAATTGTGGACAGATTTCTTTCAGAAATTGGTTTTAGGAAGCTGTATGAAAGCACTGATAGAGTTTGGCGAGGTCACTGCCCTGAGCCAGAGAGAGCCTCAGAAGCTGTTCAAATTGTTGGATATGGTTGAAGGATTGGAGAGATTGAAGGAGGACTTCGGGGTGGTTTTTGAAGTGCCCAGATGCCTGGAGATCAGGCTTTGGTTGAGCAAATTGGAGAAGCACTTGGTGCACAGTGCTTGTCAAGTTCTGTGGGACTTTGGGAAATAGGTAGAGGAGGATCCAGGGTTGTTTGTTGATGGGAGTCCACCAAAGCTTACAAACTACGTTGTGAATTATCTCAAGTTTATGTTGACTGAATATGAGGAGGTTATGGCAATGTTCTAGGAAATGGAGAACAACATAAGCCTTGCAGAGGCTGTTAGTCATGTGATGGATTCTTTGGAGCTGAGTTTGGAGACCAGAGCCACATGATACAATGCATCTGGATTGTCACACATATTCCTCATGAATAATTGTTGGTATATATTCAAGAGAGCCAGACAACGAACTAGGGAATCTGTTGGGTGAGGCATGGCTAAAGCACAAGAAGAGATTGGTTAACCAACATGTTTTTGGTTATGAAAAGGAAGTATGGGTTCCCCTGGTGAAGCTTTTGAATAGAGATGGACTGGCTATGTCCAGTGGTGGAAAAGGAGGAGCCAGGGATTTGTTTAAGCAGAGAATCCGCTCATTCAATTCAACATTTGAGAAGTCATATGAAGAGCACAAGAATTGGTTGATCTGTGATTAAGAGCTCAGAGAGGGCACCTTTACGAAAATTGAGCAAGTTGTAATTCCTGCTTACAGGAACTACATTGCAAATTTTAGCATATTGATTGGTCATTCTGCCAGTGAAAGCAAGCATTTGAGATACACTCCAGAGCAACTCGAGTTTATGTTATCACATCTGTTTACACAGAGTTCAAGTAGGACTGGATTGTCCAACTGAAATAAAGTAGATATTCCAGGCTAGGAAGGTCAGGGCTTAAACACAACTGCATGATTACTAGGCACCCTTATTCTTTTTGGTCAATTTGGAGGTCTCTGCTAATTACTTACATATTTTTAATCATCACAATCTATCAAATTACAAGCTTTTAATATAGGGTATGTGAGTGCTTGGGAAATTAATATTTAAATATTAAATTTGGTGCAAAGCATGTAGTATTGTAGGCATTTATGGTCTTTAGTGGGCCCTAAGTTATTAGGTTTTCATTATCCAGCTAAGAGTATTGCAAATTATCCAATCTGCTAAGAGTGGCTGCAATGCTACAATATACTATAAGTTATTTTGACAAAAAAAAGGGATAATTGAGTACATGGAATACTTGTAAACGGGATAACTGGATACATGGAGAACTTATGAGAGAGGGCTTCCAGATTCCAATATCAATGTTGTACCACTGTTCTAATGAGGAAATTATGTTCCTTTTACATTTTGGGTAGCAGTGGCATAAATGAAAGATAATGTCCTCTCTATTGCTCTCATAGGCAAAAACAGAGAACTTAAATATTTTATTTTGAAGTGGCTCGAATGTAACTCCATGCCACATTCTCACCATGGCTTGAGAGGTCCAGCGTCATGTAGCATAACCTGTGGGCTGAATACTTACAATTCTCACCATGGTTTGAGAGGTACAGGGCCATGCAGCATAACTTATGGGCTGAATACTTATTTGTAACATGAGAAACCATGGCTTGAGAGGTCCAGGGTCATGTGGCATAACCTGTGGGCTCAATACTTACAATTCTCACCATGGTTTGAGAGGTCTAGGGCCATGCAACATAACTTATGGGCTGAATACTTATTTGTAACATGAGAAATCACTGCACTCCATTTTGTTTAGAGAAAGGATTTGTATTTTGGGTAGCAGTGGCATAAATGTAAGATATTATCCTCTCTATTTCTTTCATAGGCAAAATGAGTACCTGAATCTTTATTTTGAAGTGGCTCAAAAGTAACTCCTTGCCATATTCTCACTATGGCTTGAGAGGTCGAGGGCCACGCAATTGTAAATACATTTGTGTAACATGAGAAGTCATTGCACTCTCTTTTTCTTAAGAGAGGATTTGTGATATTCTTTTATTGACTGTGGAAGGATCAGCACTGATTAATTGTCATTACACAAAATGGTACCAACTCTCAAGGCCAACGAGCATTGATTCATAAATACCTTTAAAAGGCCATATCACCAGTGGGGATGAATCCAACTAAAAAATTGACCTTGCATTGCACAGGATAGTAATGACTATTCAAATTAGTTATATGTTCTCAGCGTTATCATTGTATAGGGTGGTTGCATTAAAAGGCATCTCATTTGGTGTAAAAGATGTCAAAATTAGATTGTAACTTGTTTGATATGACTTATTTATTGTGTATCTTGTGGCCTAGAGTAAGATGTTTTATCTTGTTGTTACAAGCATAAAATCTCCTCTATCCCTTCCGTAATGGATTATGTTCATGTTTTCTTGGAAACGTATCTACATTGATTTGAAATCCCCTACATGATCTACTAAGAATTTTTTTAAAGCACCAAAAGTTGCAATTCCATTTACCTTTGTTGTTTATAAATTTTATGTTTAATTTGGGAATAGATCATCATATGGTTTGGAAAAATTGGGTATAGTGTAGATTTAGATTGGAAAAGGAACTGGTAAGTAGAAATGGTCTGCCAAGTCTTAGGACAAGTATCCTATATGTTGTCTACAATTTATGTTTAATTTGGGAATGATCAGTATATGGTTTGCTAAATTTAGGTGTAGTAAAATTGCAATAAGTGGTAGTATTTGGTTATTGTATGTGATTAAGGTTAGAGTTTATTTGAAATCATATGACTTTATTATTGTGGCATTGGAAATAACAGTATATGATACAAGTTTTTTTTCTTATACCATTTAGATTGAAACAACATTTTTGATATTGATCTAAAACTGTTTTTGATAGTCTAAGAGTGGCATTCTTTCCAATTCTTTGGATTAGAATGCGGTCAACCATTTTCTAAGATTGTCTGTCCCTGGGCATTTTCCTGTTTATTCCATAATTTATGTTCTAATTTGCTAAATATACAATGAAATATAAAACAAATAAGTAAGCCAAATCCCCTTCAATCAATGTTCTAAAAAGGTGTGAGCATTGTGAGTCATCTGCCATGCTCCCATGTTTATGTTATTGAAGAAACATAGAATGACTAAATGTTGAACCAATTGTTTCGGTTAATGATTGCAGAGATTTTGGAGAGCTTTGACAGAGCTAAAAAGTGCTTGAAGATTTATGGTTCGATTAGGATTGAGAGCATGAGAGAGAGCTTCAAGAGCATGGAAACTGATTATCTGAGTGTTAGGCCCCTATACTACTAGTGTAACCCCTTATTGTTATTAGTATAACCCACTTATTATATTGATGTACCCATGTAGTGCCCATATTGTTACTATTATGCCACATAGAAGCCCACCATTGTTACTGTTGTGCCCTACAATATTATTGTTATGTAGGCTTTGATTGTATTGGGACCACTTAGACTCCTATATATAGAAAGGAGGTATTTTCATTTGTATCATCCAAGAATTGTTCATTTATGTAATGTAAAGGAGGTTGCCCCCTCGAAGAGGCTGAATTCTAAGGCGTGGATCTCTCTTTTCTATCTTTTTGTGAGCTGGTTTCATAACATTTGGTATCAGAGCTTTGGATTCTAGGGTTTCGCTGCTCCAAACAGGTCATCGTGGCATTTTCGCTATAACGTTTTTTCAGTGACGTTTCAGAAGTCGCAAAAAAAACCCATTTGATAAGAATTGGCGTTGAACCTTGGGTCCGAATTTCAGATCTTTTTGCGCGATATTTTTGGAGATATTATCTGCGGAAGTTGGTCTTTTTGCAAACTCCTGAATTACACTCAAAACAGGTGACCTGGGGAAAATCGTCATAACTTTCTTTCTGAGCATCGGATTGAAATTTCGTAAGAAGTTACAGAAAGAGGACGGACTTTAGTTTCTGTTTATATATTTTTCAGAGTCAAAGGTTGAAAAAGTGACACGTGGCACTTCATACAAGTTCGCTCTACTGAACTAGTCTATAATCAGGTCACTGCGGGAGATTGTGCATAACTTTTTCTTGGAGAATCCAATTTGGATCATACTTGTGGCATTAGAAAGAGGACACAGAGGGCTACTACAAGTCACAAGTTCAGAACTTAAAGATCTGAAAGTACAGAGTTACAGTTGTTTCAAGGTAGAGCTCCTAAAATCAAGAAAAAGCAAGATGAGGAAGTTTGATGGCAAGGATCCGGTAAATTGGATACTTCAGATGGAGCAATATTTTGATATACATGGTGTACAACTGTTACAAAAGTATGTATTGCATCTTCATATTTAGAACCAGATCAATTTTTATGGTACAAAGGCTTTTTTCTCGTAAAAAACTTGTTACGTGGTCAATTTTCACGGAGGAAATGATAGCACATTATGAGGATATAAAGAGCAACACCTTCTTTAGAGAAACACCACAACAATTGGAAAGAGTAAAAGGGCTTTGTGACATAATGGAAAGAAAAATTATGGAAACCAGAAGCATACCCCTCACAACTATAAAGATGGAAGTGTTTTTCTCCCAGCCTTCCACAACCTACAAGGGTTACACCACAACAATTGGAAGAAAAAAGAGAAAAAGGGCTTTGTTACAATTGTGATAGCAAATGCACTAAAGGTCATAGGTGTGCTGAGAAGAAATTATTTTACATAGAATATGAAGAGGAGGAAGAAAAGGATCAAGAAACATCAAAAGAAGAGGATATACGTTAGGACACCACCCCAGAGAAAGAAGAAATGAATCAGACCATATGTTGTAAAGCATTGGCAAGAATTACCACTCCTCAAACTCTCAAGATAGAAGGACATATCAACAAGAAAAAGGTGCAAGAAGTGAAAGATCACATCGAGAAAGAAGAAATGAATCCAACCATATCTTGTAATTCAATGGATGAAATTACCACTCCTCAAACTATCAAGATAGAAGGACACATCAAGAAGAAAAATGTTCAAGTAGAGAAAGATCATATCGAGCATCAACAACAAGTTCTCCAACTTTTAAAGGATAACGCCACTTCGGTGCAAAATCAAATGAAACAACAGGTAGATCAACATCGTAGTGAAAAATGTTTTGATGTGAGTGATTGGGTATTTTTACTGCTACATCTCAAGCAAGCTATTTATGAGAAGGAAATGTTGGCAATACTACATGCACTTAAAAAATGGCGACCTTACCGAATGGGAAGATGCTTCAAGGATGAGGATGTGGAAGCATTGTTTTGCGCTATTTATATTATCCAACCAAATTGGATAAACGAAGCAACGGATGAATGGAAGAAGAACGAAGAAGTATGGCCACTTATTCAAAAGTTGCAAAAGATCCCAATTCAAGCAATATTGCCAGAAATTGAAGAGGAAGGAAAAATCATATTGGAACCTGGAGCAGTCACAGAAACAAGAACCCGACAGCTACGGAATCGATCAATTTCAGAGTATCTCATCAGTGAAAACTTACCCGCTGAATATTCCACATGGGAGGACAAGAATTTTATATAGAAGCATCAATAACTACTCAAGCGTTGAGGACAACGCTTTTTGAAGGAGAGGGCATGTTAGGCCCCTATACTACTAGTGTAACCCCTTATTGTTATTAGTAAACCCACTTATTATATTGATGTACCCATGTAGTGCCCATATTGTTACTATTATGCCACATAGAAGCCCACCATTGTTACTGTTGTGCCCTACAATATTATTGTTATGTAGGCTTTGATTGTATTGGGACCACTTAGACTCCTATATATAGAAAGGAGGTATTTTCATTTGTATCATCCAAGAATTGTTCATTTATGTAATGTAAAGGAGGTTGCCCCCTTGAAGAGGCTGAATTCTAAGCGGTGGATCTCTCTTTTCTATCTTTTTGTGAGCTGGTTTCATAACACTGAGATATAATTCTTCATCATCTATTGATAAGCTTGAGTGGACTGCTCTAGGAGACCATGTGGCAGAATGGTTGGAGGTGTTAAGGAAGACAATGAAGGTCTTGGTTTCTTCTGAGAGGAAGCTCTGCAACAGGATTTTTCAAACATTTGATATTGAATTGTGGACAGATTTCTTCAAAAATTGGTTTTAGGAAGCTGTGTGAAAGCTCTAATAGAGTTTGGAGAGGCCGTTGCCCTGAGCCAGAGAGAGCCTCAAAAGTTGTTCAAGTTTTTGGACATGGTTGAAGGATTGGAGAGATTGAAGGAGAGGCTTCGGTTGAGCGAAATGGAGAAGCACTTGGTGCATAGTGCTTGTCAAGTTCTGTGGGACCTTGGGAAACAGGTAGAGGAGGATTCAGGGTTGTTTGTTGATGGGAGTCCACCAAAGCTTACAAACTACTTTGTGAATTATCTCAAGTTCATGTTGACTGAATATGAGGAGGTTAGGGCAACGGTCTGGGAATGGAGAACAACACAAGCCTTGCAGAGGTTGTTAGTCATGTGATGGATTCTTTGGAGCTGATTTTGGAGACAAGAGGCATGGGATACAATGCATCTAGATTGTCACACATATTCCTCATGAATAATTATTGGTATATATTCAAGAGAGACAGAGACAACAAACTAGGGAATCTGTTGGGTGAGGCATGGCTAAAGGATAGGAAGAGATTGGTTAACCAACATGTTTTGGGTTATGAAAAGGAAGTATGGGTTCCCCTGGTGAAGCTTTTGAACAGAGATGGACTGGCTATGTCCAGTGGTGGAAAAGGAGGAGCCAAGGATTTGTTTAAGCAAAGAATCCACTCATTCAATTCCGCATTTGAGAAGTTATATGAAGAGCACAAGAATTGGTTGATCTGTGATGAAGAGCTCAGAGAGGGCACCTTTACGAAAATTGAGCAAGTTGTAATTCCTGCTTACAGGAACTACATTGCAAATTTCAGCATATTGCTTGATCATTCTGCCAGCGAAAGCAAGCATTTGAGATACAATCCAGAGCAACTCGATTTTATGTTATCACATTTGTTTACACAGAGATCAAGTAGGACTAGATTCTCCAACTAAAATAAAGTAGATATTCAAGGCCGGGAAGGTCACGGCTTAAACACAACCACATTATTACTAGGCACCCTTATTCTTTTTGGTCAATTTGGAGGTCTCCGCTAATTACTTACAAATTTTTTATCATCACAATCTATCAAATTACAAGCTTTTAATATAGGGTATGTGAGTGCTTGGGAAATTAATATTCATATATTACATTTGGTGCAAAGCATGTAGTATTGTAGGCATTTATGGTATTTAGTGCGCCCTAAGTTATTAGGTTTTCATTATCAAGCTAAGAGTATTGCAAATTATCCAATCTGCTAAGAGTGGTTGCAATGCTACAATGTACTGTAAGTTATTTTGACAAAAAAAAGGGATAATTGAGTACATGGAATACTTGTAAACGGGATAATTGGATACATGGAGAACTTATGAGAGAGGGCTTCCAAATTCCAATATCAATGTTGTACCATTGTTCTAATGAGGAAATTATGTTCCTTTTACATTTTGGGTAGCAGTGGCATAAATGTAAGATAATGTCCTCCTTATTGCTCTCATAGGCAAAAACAGAGAACTTAATCTTTTATTTTGAAGTGGCTCGAATGTAACTCCATGCCACATTCTCACCATGGCTTGAGAGGTCCAGGGTCATGCAGCATAACCTGTGCGCTGAATACTTACAATTCTCACCATGGTTTGAGAGGTCCAGGGCCATGCAACATAACTTATGGGCTGAATAATTATTTGTAACATGAGAAATCACTACACTTCATTTTGTTTAGAGAAAGGATTTGTATTTTGGGTAGCAGTGGCATAAATGTAAGATATTATCCTCTCTATTTCTTTCATAGGCAAAATGAGTACCTGAATCTTTGTTTTGAAGTGGCTCAAAAGTAATTCCTTGCCATATTCTCACTATGGCTTGAGAGGTCGAGGGCCACGCAATTGTAAATACATTTGTGTAACGTGAGAAGTCACTGCACTCTCTTTTTTTTAAGAGATGATTTGTGATATTCTTTTATTGATTGTGGTATTCTCACTATGGCTTGAGAGGTCGAGGGCCACGCAATTGTAAATACATTTGTGTAACGTGAGAAGTCACTGCACTCTCTTTTTTTTAAGAGATGATTTGTGATATTCTTTTATTGACTGTGGAAGGATCAACACTGATTAATTGTCATTACACAAAATGGTACCAACTCTCAAAACCAACGAGCCTTGATTCATAAATACCTCTCAAAATGGAAATTTCGACTTGAATTTAAGTTTATCGAAACAACTCAATTGAATTTTCTATTTATAAAAATATATTACATATATATTTGTATACTTAATTGTATGGTATTTTTATTTATAGATTTTGGAGTAAGATTTAAAATTGTTTTTGGTTGGTTAAATTTTTTTTTTCTTTATATACCTAATTGGCCATTTGGTATAGCTTAATTTTTCTTGAATGATGATGATATATAAACTCACATTCACGCATAAGAGTTAGTGATCATTATCCTAAAAGGTGGTTCACAACTCATTTATTATAAGTTTTTCCACCTTAAAAAAAGTAATATTTCTGCATACACAAAATTACTAAAGAAAACACATATCTAGGATTTCCAAGTTTCTCTAATTATTTCTAAACCTCCAATGATGTCAATCATGTTGGTTCATTTTTGGGGGGCTCTTCAGTGCATAAAAGACCAATACTCACAAGTTCAATAACAAGCCCTGCTTTTATTAGTAGTTCATTTGTGTCATTATTGGGTTTTCTCAATAGACTATTGTAAACAACTTTCATTTTATTTGGAAAATTAATGGTTATCCATTTTGGACGATTCAATCCCTCCACAAATATGTTGTTGGTTGGTTTTTTCTTTGTTAAAATCTCCAACAATACTATTCCATAATTATATACATCTCTTTTTGTTGAAACACTTTCACCAAATCCATATTGGGCAAAATGATTCAAACCATTTTAACAAAAAAAAAAATCAAATAAGAAATCTATAAATATGAGAAAAAGTAAGACATGAATGCATATAACTACCCAAAAAGTCATACCTGGGGAAATATAACCAATGGATCCTTTAAGTGTATGTGAAAATTCATTGAATCTATAGTGTTTGCAAAAATTACTCTTGCAATACCAAATTGTGCAATATAACCTGTCATGTCATCTCCTAAAATCACATTACTAGGTTTTAAATCAAAATGTACCAGTTGCACAAAACATTGGTGGTGCAAATATGCCAAACCTTGAGCTATGTCTATAGCGATGTGTAGTCTTTGATTGAATCTCAATTGACATACATCTTCACCAGGGTATAACCACTTTTCTAATCTTCCATTTTGAAAATAAGGAAATACTAAAGCTTTGAAATCAAGGTTTGAACAATAGGTACTTATTTTTATCAAATTTTGGTGTCTAACTTTTCCCAACTCATTACATTCATTGATATAACTTCAGTGAGCCTCTTCAATTTGCAAATTGAGGACCTTGATAGCAACCAATATGAAATCGATCAATACTCCTTTATAGATTGATCTGAAACCACCAACCCCTAAAAAGTTCACACCACTGAGTCGGTTAGCTGCGAAAATAAGTTCCTCTTGTGAAATTCTTGGAGGGCCTGAATTCCAAGCAATAACTTCTGTAATCTCAAGGAAATCTCTCCTCGAACTTGTCCCTTTCCATGTTGCCAAATTAAGAATACAATGAATAAAATGCATATTACAACAACACAAATTCCAAAAGGAATTATTACCCTTTTCACAAGCCAATGATTATTGTGAATATTGGCAGTAGGAGATGGACATGGTGGTAAATATACCCATTGTCTGCTCAGACCGAGATATCCCACGAATTCTCCGCTCCTATGTCTTTAGAAAATATCGCCTTTGGGAACTTCCCCTTTCAACTTATTGAAAGAGAAGTTCATATGGTGATGCATTTTAAGATTTTCAAGGGACATTGGTATTGTGCCTGAAAAATTGTTTCCAAAGAAATCCAAGTCCTCATAAAATCCCATTTTCCCAAGTGAATCGAGAATTGGGACATCAAATGAGTTCAACGAAAGATTAAGATATTGTACTTTTGTGCAACTTTCAAGTTGGATTGGAATAAAACCCATTAACTAATTGAAAGCAACATTTATTTATTGAACCATGGTCATTTTGCTAATTTCCAAAGGTATGGGACCTTCTAATAAATTGGTGGATAAGTTGAAGAAGAATTGCAAATTTGGAAGACCTGCAACTGTTCATGGTATATTTCCATGAAATCTGTTGTGAATCGGGTCCAAAACCTCCAATCTCAGGCAATATCCTATCTTGGGGGATATGTTTCCGGATAATTTGTTTTGATCAAGTTAGAGGTCTCTCAGTTGTTTCAGTTGACCCAAAGAGTGAGGAATTTGTCCATAGAACCTGTTTTGGCTCAGAGATAAGAGTCCTAATGCTTGTATCCTGCCAATTTCTGTTCGGATATTTCCTTGTAACTTGTTTTTTCACATATACAATATTTCGAACTTTTGAAGTCTTCCAAGTGTTGAAGGAATGGATCCATTGAATATATTCCACTCTAAATTAAGGTATGTCAGATTAGCCAGTTTTCCAATCTCTGGTGGTATTTTTCCACCTATTTCATTGTGGCTCAAATTAAACATAGACAGTTGGGAAAGTTGTTCAATCGAAAAAGGTAGAGTGTCAGTGAGATGATTTTCACCTAAGCGTATTTGTTCAAGGAAGGAGCAATTAGTTAGAGCAGTAAGAATAGGTAATTTTGTACTGCTACCACTTACGAGCTGATTTCCTCCTAAAAAGAGGCATTCCAATCTGAATAGCTGACCCAACTGCACAGGAAGTTCTAGGATGCACATAAAAGAAGGGAAGGCAAATAATGAATGGGGAAAAGTTCTCAAGTAAGGTTAGCCAGTTTTGGCAATATGCATTCATTGAGCTAAGGCTGAAAAATGATATTTGTAAAGATTTTTAATTCACTTAGTGCTTCCATCTATATTCATGTAGATGGCTACAAACATACAGAATGCCAAATGAATGCATTAATAATTGATAAATGAGGTTCTTGCAATGCGCTCACCTTCAAGGTCAAACACTTCAACACGAGTGTCAAAAGAATTAATCGATGTTGGAGTGATTCAGATCTTGTCCTATACACTTGAGAATCTAGATTTAGATCATCCTGAGTGTGTTAATATTGAAAATGGCATAGTGAAGGACTTAGAGCCCTTAACTATAGAATCAATATAAGGCCATGAAGATGCTCAACACAAAAATAGCAATCCTGGAAATTCGGGCTCCATTTTGCAACAACGCTAGAATGAAAGAGAGAATGAAGAAGAATCATTAGCGGATGCAATTTCTCATTCTAAAAGATAGATTCTAATCAAATGGAATTATCCCATGATGCAATAGCATCTATTGTTGAAATATTTGAGAATAAAGTCTGAAGAGGAGTTTAAGTTTTGTGAATGAGAGTGTTGAGTAAGATGTTGGTGCAGTTGCAATATTTAGAATTGAACATGGTAGGCAAGATAGTTTAGTAGATGAGGATGAAGAAGTGGAGATGAGTGGGGATGGTGGAGAAGAAGCTACAGAAGATGAGGATGAATAGGAAGAGGACAAGGAATTACATGAGGATGATGTTCATCACTTGTTGCATTTAGATGTTGACCACAATATTAATGAGCTTGGTGAGGATTCAGAGGATTTAAAATATTTTATTGACAGTAGTGGAAAGGATCTTGTCTATCCACAAATTCTCTTTGAGAAAAAATTGCTGGAAACAGAAAAGTTCTTCCCTCTAGTCAAGGGGAGGTACACTGTACATAACATCACTCTGGTCCAATTGGGAAACTGGGTAAAGTGGTCAAAGAGATGGTGGAAATTGCATCTGGAAAAATTGCAAATTGTCAATGTTAAATAGAATAATAATTTTTCCATAGAACTTATTTTGGCTCAGACATAGGAGTCCTAATGTTTGTATCCTACCAATTTTTGTTGGGATATTTCCTTGTAACTTGTTTTTGCCCAGATACAATCTTTCCAACTTTTGAAGTCTTCCAAGTGTTGAAGGAATGGACCCATTGAATATATTCCACTCTAAATTAAGGTATGCCACATCTCTAGTGGTATTTTTCCACCTATTTCATTGTGGCTCAAATTGAACACAGACTGTCGAGAAAGTTGTTCAATGGAAAAAGGTAGAGTGCTAGTAAGATGATTTTCACCTAAGTGTATCCTTTCAAGGAAGGAGAAATTAGTTAGAGCAGTAAGAATAGGTAATGTTGTGCTGCTACCACTTACGAGATGATTTCCTGCCAAAAATAGGCATTCCAATCTGAATAACTAACCCAACTTCATAGGAATTTCTAAGATGCACATAAAAGAAAGGAAGCCAGATAATGAATGGAGGTAAAAATTCTCAAGTAAGGTTAGCCAGTTTTGGCAATATGAATTCGTTGAGCTACGATCAAAAAATGATATTTGTAAAGATTTTTCATTCACTCAGTGCTTCTATTTCTATTCATGCAGATGACTACAAACCTACAGAATGCCAAATGAATGCATTAATAATTGATAAATGATGTTCTTGCAATGCACTCACATTTAAGTTAAAACATCTCAGCAGAAGTGTCAAAATCATTAATCAATGTTGGAGTGATTCAGGCCTTGTCATGTACACTTGAGAATCTAGATTTAGATCATCCTAAGTATGTTAAGGTTGCAAATGGCATAGTGAAGGCCTTAGATCCATTAACTATAGAATTGGTATAAGGCCATGAAGATGCTCAACACAAAAATAATAATCATGGAGCTTCGGGCTCCATTGTACAACAACACTAGAATGAAATAGAGAATGAAGAAGCATCATCAACAGATGAAATTGCTCATTCTCAAAAATAGAAACTAACCAAATGGAACTATCCCATGATGCAATGGCATCTAGTGTTGAAATATTTGAGAATGGAGTTTGAAGAGGAGTTTAAACTTTATGAATGAGGGTATTGTGTAAGATGATGGTGTAGTTGCAAGCTTTAACATTGAACATGGTGGGAAAAATATTTTAGTAGATGAGGATGAAGAAGTGGAGATGAGTGGGGATGGTGGAGAAGAAGCTACAAAATATGAGGATGAAGAGGAAGAGGAAAAGGAATTACATGAGGATGATGTTCATCACTTGTCACATTTAGATGTTGACCATGTTGACCATGATGTTAATAATCTTGGTGAGGATTCAAGAGGATTTAAAATATTCTATTGATAACATTGGCAAGGGTTTGGTCTATCCATGAATTCTCTCGGAGAAAAATTTGCTGTAAATAGAAAAGTTCTTCCCTCTACTCTAGGGGAGGTACACTATACAAAACATACCTTTGGTCCAATTGGAAAACTAGATAAAGTGGTCAAAGATATGGTGGAAATTCCATCTGGAAAAAATGCAAATTGTCAATGTTAAACAGACTAACAAACTAAGTCAAACTTCTCATGATCTAGATATGTTGAAGTAGATAGACCTACCAAAAACATGTTGATCCCCCACATTTTCTATTTGGATACAATCATGGCATTAAAGTCCCAAAATGGAGGAAGACTACCGATATTTACTTGTCATAAGATGACCTTGGATTGCAAAACATGTAGGAAAGACTCAAACAAAATGCTGGAAGGAGCACCATGATTACATGGAAATGATAGATCTAAAGCTGCAAATGCAAATTTAGAGTAAATGTATAGATAGATTAGTTCCAAGAAAACATGTACCATACGACATGGTATTATTGTGCATATATTTAAAAGGATGCATGTTACTATACACCCAACACAAAATTAATAATGAATAGTAAGGATCAACATATTTGCAATTAACTTGAGTAAAAAATAATTACTTGAAATGCAAAAGTACTTCTATGATTTGATTTGAAAGTATTTAGAGTTGCCACTAGCTGAAGACCCGAGGTAAAAAGCTAGTTGAACTTCCTTCTCACAAGTTTCTCATCCTGATAATTTTTTAAAGACATGAACTACTGCAATGCAACAAATTTGGTCCAATAAGTAGATTGCATATTTTTGTTTTGCATGGATACTGCAAGAGGAAGATCACATTTATCGCTTATGTCATTTTTTAAAGTATAAACATCAATTCAAATTAACTTGGTTTTATTCAATAAGGCCATTGCATGCTATGTTAAGAATGCATATTATTTCTTATATCATCTACATAATTTCAAAGAGTATCTATTTCAAGTTGAAGTTGTGTGTTGAACGATGTTAAAATGGAATCCCAAGCACAATGCAAAGCCATACAATGAGATTAATCAGTTCTTGTACACATCAATCAAGATTTTGTGGTCTTCACAACATATCATAAATCATTTTGATCAAGATATTATTCAATGAAATCCTAGGGAAAAACCAGTAATACCAAAATTTTAAAGAAGATCCAAGCACTGATTTTTGTGGCCAATGATATTGTGATCAAGAATTTGTCCTATAGTGAAATGATGGGCAAGATCCATCGAGGACTTTAGTTGATAAATAAATTGAAAAATATGTGACCTATGACAAGTAAGATAATAGAGTGTGCACTAAACCTGTTATTGGGAACTTGAGATGACATTTGAAGTCTATTTCGCAAAATGATGAGCTGTAGTACAAGTAGCCCTTCACCTAAAAGAATGGCTCTGCTTGTTAGATTCTACCCACCTTCCTACCTGAAAATCTATAAAAAACAGGAAACTCCCCAAACACAATTCTATATTTTCCACAAAGAAATCCTTTTCTAAACAAGCAATCACTCTTTTTAACTCCATAGTATTCGATAGCCCTCAGAAGCAATGATTGAATCCAATGGACATAATAATGCAAGGAAAAACCACATAGACGACAACCAAAAATATTACAAAGGTAAATGGGGCCTCAATGCACTGGTGTAGTCTTGGAGTGTTAAGCCATCCACTGAGGTTCTATTATCAGTGTGTTATACCCACCAAATGACATGTCCCGATAAGGAGACGAGGTCAGGTCCAACTCCAACAATTTTGACAGAACAATTACCCCTCACACTTGGCTCCAAAGCCAAAGGAACTTTGTATTGTACAGTGCAACTCTCCACCTTCTTAAAGTAAATTCCAAAAAATAAAAACTCCAAAAAGTTGAGACAACCTCTTCTATAAATTCCCAACTTGATTCAATGCATCCTCCCATCTCCGCCGAAGAAAACTATATCTCAACACCTTACTATTATGTATTATTGTATATAATTATTCCCACAAATAAGAGCTTCGATATTATATTCATACCAAAATTATATTTGTAATAATAGCTAATAAGACAACCTTAACACAACTCATAAAAAAAGAAATTGCCCTTCAAAAATTGAATATGGCCACCATTTATTTGAAAAGTGCAAATTCATAATCTCTTTGTAGCAAAAATAATTTGGAGGGGAATGGATGAGGTGTTTGGATAGCTCTTTAGAAACCAAGAAAGGATCACTAATATGGAAATTGATTAGATCTATAATCCCAATCATTCAATCTAAGTTAAATTGGGTACCTAAAAATTTGCAGTAATTTCCAGTAAAAGACTCTAGGATCATATACAAATTATCCATTGCAAGACATGCTGACTTTCTCGCACTTTTGTATTCCGCAATATACATTGTACGATTCTAAGACATTTTCATGAGGACATTAATTTCATGTAGAATAGGAATAATTCCAGCCAATGTCAATAATGCCTCTATATTTGTTAGTTGAGAAAGTAGATCTTGAGCTTTGTCTACATTGTAGCGATTTTCATACATCAACCCTACCAAAGATTTGAATTCACTAAATAGTCTTTGAGCTGGTCCATTTAATCAAATCCATCTTGTATCAAAATCTTTCAGTGAGATTTTTCTATCCGTAACACCATCTGCAAATTGTTGAAACTCTAAATATCGTTTGGGACTACGAGAAAAGTATGCATGAGTCTCACATACAAGATCTTCAACTTTTGAAATTAATGGAAACTTGCCTACTATTTTAAATGCAAGATTCATCCTATGAGCCATACAATGAATATCAAGCATATATTGTGAAGTTGATAGTTGTATCCTAACACAAAGGCCATTCCTTTGTCCTTGCATTACCAATGCTCCATTTGCTCCAACACATATCAACTTTTTTGCAATCATTAAATGATCCATACCACTTTCCTTCAAACTATTAAGAACAAGTTCATAAATATTTTCAACTGTAGAAGTCTCTCTCATCTTTTTAATCCCAAGTAGATAGGAATTCCTAATATGGTCATTAACCATATAAATTCTCATGCAAATCCATGAAGTATTAGCTATAGTTGTAACCTCATCCAAAGACAATGCCAAAAACCTAGAATTTTCAATCTTTTCTTTCAAATAATCCTTTTCTACTTGAGCTAGATATCTTGCCCATTCCCAACCACTGGTTACAGAACACTGAGAAGATGGATTGTTTGACACTTGAAGAAAAGATATAAATTTCAGGTGATCTGAATAATCTGTCATAGGACGACCTTTGGATAAAATGTGAAATACAATGCTCAATTGTATTGTCTTGGATAATAAACTTCTTTCCATCGCCTTTTCAAATAGAGATATGATGGTTCCTCCACTTGCATCAAGTTTCCCCTTACTTATTAAATATATTTTATATTTTTCTAAATATTTGATATATCAACATTCCTCAGAATATTTCCATCTAACAATATATTTCTCTTTACCATTTACAATTTTATTTCAAACACCTTTCCTGCATGATTTTGTACTGTATCTAGCTTCATCTGAAATTTCACTACTTTCGATTTTTCCAACTACACGCATTACATCTAACTTGTCGGAAAACCTTTTTCTCATTTGTAGGAGGTATTTCTTCAATAAATGGAAAACTTGAGAACCAATTTTCTTGGAATCATCTCCCAATGGTCCACTAGCCTTTTTTCCTTTTTTCGTGAATGGATTGTGTCACCTTCCAAGGAAAAATATTTAACAGTTTCATCACCAATTTATGTTGAAACTGCATTTATCTCACCCTAATCACTTGAGGAACCTATTATTTCATCCATCATATGGATATCAAATGCATTTCCATAAGAGTTAACCTCTCTGTCAGTAACAGATTGTTCAAAGGAGCTTGAATCATGAAGAGAATGTGTATTTTTGGATGGAGCCTTTTGAAAGTATGATAATACATCCATTTGCCTTGATGGTTTCTTCCCACGATTATCTTTTGACATCTCACTGAATATTCCACAAGTAAAATTTCAAATCGATCTACAAACCTGCATCAATAGTTTCCAAGAGTTGAGATATGCTTCATATAAATTCACTTGTTCATAGAAAATAGAATTGTACTTTGCAAAAGAATTGTTGAGTCAACATTGAAAGAACATATATTAGAAATTGAATTTTGAGGCAAAATGGAATTTCACAAAAATTATTTAATAATGATAATGGGAAACTATTAACTTTTAAGACATAAAATATAATAATTCATTTGTATAACATTGAAACAACATCATCCTTGCAGGTCTATCTTAGTCCTTTTGGTTTACAAGTTTGGCTTGGGTCGATATCCATGCTAGATATATGTCGATGGGCTTTATATCATTCCCATTCCATGCAGTCAGTTTTTTGGACAAATTCTATTAAAAATTTAGCAACTCTTTGAATTCTATGCAGAAAATAGAATATTAATCCTCATGGATTTGAATGTAGGCATGATCTAGCATGAAATCCATTGTTAGATGAGTAAATTTCATATGGATTTGTTGTAGAATTCCCTTGCTATTTTACATTTGTGTAGCCATATATCATGCTAAGAAGTGGGTGAATCAATGCAATTTGCATGTGTTAAATGGGAATTCTATGTGAGCATTTGTAATTCCATCTACAGTTTGATTTGAATTTTAATGATTGTTGTTAAACAACCACAAATTTTTTCATAACTGGGAATCTTGACTAGGTCTGGATCTTGAGGAAATTCTTGAGATATGGTGAAGTGGATATCTGGTTACCACTGTGGGAGCAAGGTTGGGTGCACCATTTGGGAGTACAAAGTTTAAAATTTCATCTCCCAAGAGTACAAAATAAAATCTAGATTCTAGACATATAAAAACCATAAGAAAAACCTTAATTATTGTAGTTTCTAATTTCAGAACAATGCAACATTAAACATATCAGTCACCAACTCAACAGTATGAAGTTGGTGTAAATCAATATGCATGAGAAAGTTACTGTATTTCTTGCATATTTCATATTAAGGTTAGGGTAATTGATTTACATCCTTTCAAAGAAGTAGGTGGAAGGATATGAACTAGTAGTTTGGATGGAGGCCACCACACATCTTGTTGTCATATTTTTCTGAACCCCTCAAACCTCCAAATCTGATAAGGAGAAGTCAGACTGAAGCCTATATCATTATTATATATGGTAACAAGGAATCCCACGTGGAGTTGAAGGGAGAAATGATAATTTTGACCTAAAAATTGCAGTCCTGGAGTCTAATTAGGACAAAACTTATGTCATTGGAAAAGTCTCGTCGATACAAATGCAATGAAAACATCCAAGTTGAGTTTGGGAAACTCAAAAAATGTTAAAAATTTTCAATACCCCATTTCTCTAATTGTAATAAGGAAGTTGGGTTAGCATAGTGAACAAATCCAAGGTTAAGGGGGTTTGTTTACAATATTCAACTTGATCCAACATGTTTACCAGTTCATGCTTTCATAGAATTGTTCTTTTGAGAAGCATCTGAACATCGAATAGATTGTAAGCAAGTTCATGTTAATAAAAGTTGTCCATTTGGATTTGCATCTTTCTTCCTTGAAATTGCTAAATGGCACCCCTTTATTTTGTAAAATGCAATTGGGATTAAAGACAATTTGTAACTGTAAATCATGTAGGGAGGATTGCAAAAAAATTAATATGGTATAAAGCCTTATTATTTTTAATAAAAACCTTACTTTACAAATATTGCATGTATGTGCGTGTTTGCCCTTTAAAATTTATATTTATTTGTGTCTCTGACACCAATCAAACCTTGAAATATTGCGACCTATCAATAGCCATGAAGGAAAAATGGTATTTCCTTCAGCTAAATCATGGTGAGATTTTGATGCCTGCAAATTCTATATCTCCTATTATATGAGTAAATGAATGCAGCCACAATTTTTCATTCTACCCTAATCTTCACCTTAAAGCTCACCATTTAAGAATTTTGGTGGTTACTAAATGCACACAATTTTTTTGCCATTGTGGTCAGGGGATTTTCCTCATACACATATTGATGGACAAGTGCAATGTGAAATCAACATAACAAAGACTATTTGGTGACTCTTATAATCTAGTCTGCTCGGCTAACTGTATTGCATATTGCACCAATGGTCTTTGAAATGGTTACTCTCTGTTTGTAATTTTGAAATGCTCCCAGGAGGATGGTGATATAATACAATAGAAACGATTTTTTTTCACCAGAATGTTTAGTTTTGAGTGAACTAAGAAAGGCACAAGGAATTGATTGTGATCCAACACCATTTTAAAATTAATGTTAGAAGAGTTTTTTGATGATGGATATCCTAGCCATTGACATATTTTTGTTGTGGCTCCTAATATGTCTAAGAGCATTAGTGTCTTCAGGGTGGTGAATTGTGATTTATTTACTCTCCTTTGGGCAAAGATAATTTTTTTAACCACACTATTCCCATGTTGAGCAGTAGAGAAAAAATATTGTAATTGCTTCCTTTTACTGTCTTTTCTCTTCTTACTCTAAAAAAAATGATATGGCAGATGGTGGCAAAGTGTGTGAAAATGTGGAAACAAAGTATGCGTAGTTGGAATTAGAAGAGTGGAAAAAATGGAGGGGAAGTGGATGATCCCTTGGCCCTAGTTTTGTTGCCTTTTGGTAGAAATTTTGGCACCCAGCCAACATGGAATGAAAAACACAAATGTTTAGTTAAATAATGAATCCATACAGGTGAGGATAGTTTTAGATAGAGGAGGAATGACCTGTTATAGAGTTTTATGAACCCAACATTTCAAACTACCAAGTGAGTCCATCATTAGGGGATGCGTCAATAGATATTCTGAAGATATTAATGATGTATCCATGAGCTATATTTCAGAGTGTATATATAGGTTATGAAAGAAATAATATAAGAAATTTGGTCGGCCATTATCTGATTAGTTTGTTAATATTTAGATTTTTATTTTTATTTATTTATTTAATTACTTAATTAATTAATTATTAATTATTTAATTTATTAATTTGTTTAATTAATTTATTTATTAAAAAAATTGATTAATTATTTATTAAATTAATTACTATATTTATTAATTTTTTATTATTTAGTTATTTACTTTGTTTAATTACTTAATTAATTTGTTTAATTAATTAAATAATTAGTTTATTTAATTAATTAATTTGTTAATTAATTAATTAATTTTTTTAATTCATTTTTTAAAATTCATTTCAAGTTTTATTTTAATATTATCAAATGATTAGTTATGAAATAATTAATTAATTATTTATATGTTTATATTTGTTTTTGTTTATTGTTTAAGGAGGATGTTAGATAATCTTTTCTTAGTCCCCAATCAATGGGGAATGAAACCTGACTCGGATGCAGGTGATAACAATGGCATTAATGGTGATTAGATGGAAGGGTGGCAGGAGGCCTGGCCACATGGCTGCTCGCATCCCCTCCCAAGCCAGAATGAAAGGAATTCATGGCACCTTGCAGGAGCCATTAATTGGGTGCTCCAGTCGAGAATTCTCTATCAAGCTCAAGGAAATGGCCTCCACTGACCATAATGCAGTCTTTCCTCCTCTACTCAACAGCATTTGCCCTCCTCAGGCAGTGAAGCCTTGCTCTCGCACCGTCACTGGAAGCCGTTGTTGGCTGCTCAGTTGCGTGGATGTGGGAAATGGGTATCATTTCTCCCAAACCATGCATTGCAATTTGATTCCAGCTCAAAATTCCTCAGCTCTCTCTTTGCATAGCCATTCCTCTAGTTTCCCCACTGATAGCTCTATGACGAATTCTGCCATGGCTCGCATCCGCCACCGCATGCGAAGCAGAAGAGGGGGCAGTCATGGCGGCAACATCCGCCCTCCTGCTATGCCCAACCCTGCATTGCCTCCCTCTCCTCTTCTCCTGATATTTCAAATCCATATAGCACCTTCTTGAGAAGATATCCTGATACCCGCAGTGGCAGAGGAAGGGCTCAGCTCCAGGGTGCACGCAGGATGGACACAACTATTCATACGGCCAATTTTCCCCTTCCCCCTCACCCTGTTCCTCACACAACTAAATTTTTCTTTCGCAGCACTCTTCATAGGCCTGTTATCACAGCCACAGTCACCATCACCTTCTCTAAGGAAACTGATCCGCAGGAAGCTCCGCCAGAGAACATTGGTGAGCAGCAGAGGGCTACTCAAAGGAACAGCAGCGCTCGAGAACTAGGCAAGCAACAGCTGGTTGAGGACCTTGCCACCCCGCATGGAAAGCAGCTAGTTCGCAATCATCCAGTTGACGAAGGCAGAGATGGAGACATGAAGGAAATCGGTGGTAGAGTAGGAGACACGTCCGACCTACATGCAGTAGAAGGTAGCTCTGTTGGCACTCAACCAACTCATGGAATTCAGTGTGCCACATCAGCAGAGGAGGAGGAGCGGTACAAGTACGCGTGTCTTATCGAGGAAGAGCCTGCCCCAGACGACCTCCAGGAAGTCCATCATGATTGACACTTGGTAGCCATGTGTCTCCCTTCTGCCAAATGGCTTTTTCTTATGATGATTGGATGATTTATGTTATGTCATGTTGTGTAAAAACTTTCCTTCAGGTTATTTTTCTGCTATGTTTGGTATTTTTTGTCAAAACTGGTAACCCTTGTGTGGGTTTTTTCTGCCTTCACATAGTGGTTTCCCCATCGATGGGGCAGTCATGCTTAGACTGTTATATTTTTTGACAAACGTTGTTCAGCACTGTTGAGGACATAGCCTCGTTGTACTTTTATTATGTTTCATATCAATAGAATAGTTTTACATAGAAAAAAAATGGGGAAGGAAACCTGTAGAGGCTTGACACTCTATCAATGCAAATGAAACCCTCGAAAGGAATTGATATGATACCAATTGTGATGTACTTGGACTCATGAGGACCCATCATAAAATTATAATAAAAGGGGCATACCCATGTAAGCCATGAAGAATAGGATAAAATATTATAATTGATATGATAGTGATTATCACAATGAATGAATGTAATAACTGTATATGACATTTGGATGTGTGGATGAATAATCTTGAATCTTGACCTTAGGGAAAAGGTGCCAAATAATTTTCCAAATTATATTATCTACATTTAGCTCTATTAACTCCTATTGCGGAAGCTTTGTTCATTATGAAACTCTATACTACTTGCAACTCTATCTTCCACAAACGTCTCACCATCTTTTGTTTTCTGAAGGGGTTTGCAGCCTAATCTCATAAAACTCCTAGTCTTTGCAGTCTTTCTATTTTAACTCTATCCTATTTTATTTTATGTGTAAACCCATTGAAATAAATGTTACCTTGTGTTTTTGACAGATTTTAAACCATGAAAGAACACAACCCCACCTACCACAAGAATGAGATATATTGTTAGCTCAATAATTTTCCCAAAGGCTACATCAATATCAATATCCACATTCAGAAAATCCATCTGGGGGTGGAGCATGCCCACCAGGATTTGAAGCTGGGTCAATGCCACAACAACCAATTGAAGTTGTTGTTACACCTAGCCATATTTTTTGTCTAAGGAAGAAAAAATCATTTTATATATTAAGTAGAAAAAAGGTTACATTTTGCAAGTGTATGAAATCACTTAAAAGGAAAGACCCAAATCTATCATATCCATCTCCTATATACTATAAAAATTACAACACACTCACAATGCTCAAATCGAGAAGAGAAAACATCTAGAAGGAAGAATATGTTGATAAAAGAAGAATGACTGGCAGCCAACCTCATAAAGCATATGGCCACTTTGAATCCTATTATCAACGTTGCATGCAAACCAACCATTCTTCTTCACTATCCTCATAATTCTTGATAAGCCAACTTTATAGTCACATTCTGTATCATTGCCATTAACTCCTAATAGTAATGGAGTTGTCTAATTGTATAAAACATGAAAACTAATATTTCATGGCAATTGCTGAAATAGTATATATTATAAAACTCCATACCTCCTCAACAACAAAAAGTGGAACAGAGGTGGGTCTTGAACATGAGCATCATATTCCATCATCCAGATTCATTATGCAATTCCCACATCTGATTTGCTATTGCACATCCTTGTTATACAGACAATATATATTATGAATATATGCAAGAAATTGTCCCAAAACTTCTAAGCCTACTTTTTTTTGCATGTGTTTCTTTGATCATTGCAAACATTGCAACTGAAGATGAGAACGACAATATTATGAAGAAAAATTCAAAGCATTACCAGAATGTTGCAAATTATCAAACTCCAACTCCATCCCTTCTGATACCTTAGAAGACCCAAAAAAGGCCTTTTAAGCTATTGACCCCCACTGCAATATTAGAAAGTCAAGCATCCATTCCAATAAAATTTACATATCAAGAATGGAATGTTAGGGTGTTTAATATTTAAGTATAGAAAAGATTGTGACTTTGAACAATTTTGACAGAACCCTTTGACTTAAGCATAAGTTAGTAAAACTACTAGTTGAAGGCAATTTTTTATGGACAAAAACATGCATACCTATGATATTTGATATCATAACATACATTGTTGCAAAACTTCGCATAAGAAAAATATAGGAAAGGACCATCTACAAAGGAAATTAAAAAAATCGGCAAAACATGGAAAAAGTATAAGGAAAAATCAGAAAACCTTTGAAAACTTGACAACCTGAAAGGCTGGAAAACTACAGAAAAACCAGAGAATCTGGAAAATAATAGAGAATACGATAGTTTCAAGATACCCTAAGCTAAAAGTTTGGTTCTGATATTGTATGATTTTTATATCATCAAACAAGTTTTTTCAAAACTCATACTTGAAAAAACTTCAAAAACTCAGAAAACACAACACCCAAAAAAAACTCAAAAAACTACGAAAAATCAAGAGAAATTCAATATTTTTGCAACGCTAATAACACTATGGTATTTGATCACAAATACTCAATAAGTTTCCCAAACGCTACATAAATATCAATATCCATGTTCAGTGAACCCACATGGTGGTGGAGCATGCCCACCAGGATTTGAAGCTGGGTCAATGCCACAACAACCAATTGAAGTTGTTGTTATACCTAGCCATATTTTTTGTCCAAGGAAGAAAACATCATTTTATATATCAAGTAGAAAAAAGTTACATTTTGCAAGCGTATGAAATCACTTAAAAGGAAAGACCCCAATCTGCCATATCCATCTCCTATATACTATGAGAAAACCAAAAGTACTCTTTTACATAAAAAAATAAAAAATAAAAAATAAAAAAATTGACTATTTCAAGGCGATACAGAAGCTACCTACTATAAGTGTCATAACTAGCATTAAATAAGAATTGCCCCATAACCAACAAGAGTAAACTCTCCCATAGCCAACACTAGATCAAGTTGCCCCTTAACCAACATTACATAATGTTGGAACTTTATTAAGGTTCAAAAAGAGACCCAACAGTAAAAGAGAAATTGCCCCATAAGCTAGACAACCATGCTTATTCCCAACTATAGAAAGTTCCCTGATTTCGAAGAAACAACAACAGGATATCAGATATTTTATAGAGCGGGATTCTACCATCATTTTGATTTCAGGAGTGATTCTATTTCTATCTTCAGCTAATATAGTACCTCTGCCAAGCCGAAGAAGGAAGACTACTGCACTAACCACAAGATGGAGTGAAACTGTTCCATAACCAACAGTGGATAATAATACTATTTGCTCCCTTATTACAAACTCAAAGTCCAAAAATAGACCTGACATTGGAATTAACTACAACAGCATGAATGGAATGGGATTCCCTGAGAAAGAAATACAACCATATATAGTAGTAGTTGATTAAAGGTTTGATGGTTGTGGCTTACGTTGCAATGAGTCAACAATTCTCTGATTCACAAAATTCATACCCTGGCGCTACTTGCAACGAGTCACAAATTTAGAAATGGAGGATTCTGATTCACAAAATTCATACCCTGGCGCTACTTGCAACGAGTCACCAATTTAGAAATGGAGGATTCTGATTCACAAAATTGATACCCTGGCGTTGGTTGCAAATTCTGAAATGGAGGATTCACAAACTGACGAATTTGAATGTTCATTTTCCCTGGTCACGACTATCAAATTTATATAGGCATTCACCCTTACCATCGATTTGAAAACCAAGAAATCAGGGATCCGTTCACAGAATCACCCTTTCCCTCCATATGAAAACCAAGAAATCAGGGCGAGTGGGACCAAACCCAACCTCCCAAACCACCTCCCAAATTGGAAAAACCAGAAAATTGGCCATTGCAAACAAACTTAACCTTGCAAAGCAGAAAATCAAGCGATTGCAAGCGAATATAACCTCCCAACCCAGGCGAATCGGGCCAAATCAGGCTTTGCATGGTTTATCCACCCCTTTTTTGGGCTAAAATGAAAAAAATAATTACTTTTTAAATAAATGTTGGGATGACTATATAAAATGGGTGTTTTATAAAAATTTCAGCCCTCTAAAATGTAAAACCTCTAAAAATTCGCCCTTGGGCTAAAATTCGCCCCTAAAATTTACCATGCAAGGAATTACATGAGGATGATGTTCATCAATTACCACATTTAGATGTTGACCATGTTGACCATGAAGTTAATGAGCTTGGTGAGTATTTAAAATATTCTATTGATAACATTGGCAAGCGTCCTATCTATCCATGAATGCTCTATGAGCAAAATTTGCTGGAAACAGAAAAGTTCTTCCCTCTAATAAAGGGGTGGTACACTATACAAAACATACCTATGGTCCAATTGGGAAACTGTGTAAAGTGGTCAAAGAGATGGTGGAAATGCCACCTGGAAAAATTGCAAATTGTCAATGTTTAACAGACTAACAAACTAAGTCAAACTTCTCGTGATCTAGAGATGTTGAACTAGACAGACCTACTGAAAACAGATTGATCCCCCACATTTTCTCTTTGGAGACAAGCATGGCATTAAAGTCCCAAAATGGAAGCAGGCTACCGATATTTACTTGTCATAAGGATGACCTTGGATTGCAAAACATGTAGGAAACACTCAAACACAATGCCAGAAGGAGCACCATGATTACATGGAAATGATAGATCTAAAGCTGAAAATGGAAATTCAGAGCAAATGTATAGCTAAATTAGTTCCAAGCAAACATTTTCCATATGGCATGTAAATATTGTGCATATATTTTAAAGCAATAAATACAAATTCAGAGTATATCCATAGGTTAGTTCCAAGAAAACATGTACCATACGACATGGTATTATTATGCATATCTTTAAAAAGATGCATGTTACTATACACCTAACACAAAATTAATAATGAACAGTAAGGATCAACATATTTGTAATTAACTTGAGTCGAAAATAATTACTTGAGATGCAAATGTACTTCTATGATTTGATTTGAAAGTATTTACAGTTGCCACTGGCTGAAGACCCAAGGTAACAAGCTGGTTGAACTTCCTTTTCTCAGGTTTCTCATCCTGATAATTTTTTAAAGACATGAAATGCTACAACGCAACAACTTTGGTCCAATAAGTCCATTGCATATTTGTGTTTGGCACGAATACTGCAAGAGGAAGATCACATTTATCATTTATGTCATTTTTTAGAGTATAAACATCAATTCAAATTAACTTGGTTTGATTCAATAAGGCCACTGCAAGCTATGTTAAGAATGCATATTATTTCTTATATCATCTACATCATTTCAAAGAGTATCTATTTCAAGTGGAAGTTGTGTGTTGAATGATGTTAACATGGAATCCCAAGCACAATGCAAGGCCATACAATGAGATTAATCAGTTCTTGTACACATCAATCAATATTTTGTGGTCTTCACAACATATTATAAATCGTTTTGATCAAGATATTATTCAATGAAATCCTAGGGAAAAACCAGTTATACCAACATTTTAAATAAGATCCAAGCACAGATTTCTGTGGCCAATGATATTGTGATCTAGAAGTTTTCCTATAGTGAAATGATGGGCAAGATCCATCAAGGATTTCAATTGATAAATAAATTAAAAAATATGTGACCTATGATAGGTAAGACAATAGAGTGCGCACTGAACGTGTTACTAGGAACTCGAGATGACATTTGAAGTCTATTTTGCAAAATGATGAGCTGTAGTACAAGTAGCCCTTCACCCAAAAGAATGGCTCTTCCTGTTAGATTCTACCCACCTTCCTGCTTGAAGAGTTATAACAGATAGGAAACTCCCCAAACATAGTTCTATCCTTTCCACAAAGAAATCCTTTTCCGAACAAGCAATCACTATTTTTAACTCCATAATCTTCGTTAGACCTGAGAAATAATGATTGAATCTGATGGACATACA
The DNA here is from genome assembly GCA_031772625.1 of Pinus tabuliformis. Classification (NCBI taxonomy): domain Eukaryota; kingdom Viridiplantae; phylum Streptophyta; class Pinopsida; order Pinales; family Pinaceae; genus Pinus; species Pinus tabuliformis. The sequence goes on from CM062817.1 coordinate 1,638,199,190, forward strand.
AATGCAAGAAAAAACCACATAGATGCAACCAAAAATATTACAAAGGTAAATGGGGCCTCAGTGCACTGGTGTAGTCTTGGAGTGTTAAGCCATCCACTGAGGTTCTATTATTGGTGTGTTATACCCACCAAATGACATGTCCTGATAAAGAGACGAGGTCAGGTCCAACTCCAACAATTTTGACAGAAAAATTACCCCTCACACCTGGCTCCTAAGCCAAAGGAACTTTGTATTGTGCAGTGCAACTCTCCACCTTCATAAAGTAGATTCCAAAAAAGAAAATCTCCAAAACGTTTAGACAACCTCTTCTATAAATTCCCAACTTGATTCAATGCATCCTCCCAACTCCACCCAAGAAAACTATATCTCAACACCTTACTGTTATGTATTATTATCTATAATTATTCCCACAAATAAGAGCTTCGATATTATCTTCATACCAAAAATATATCTGTAATAATAGCTAATAAGGCAACCTTAACACAACTCATAAAAGAAGAAATCGTCCTTCAAAAATTGAATATGGCTACCATTCATTTGAAAAGTGCAAATTCATAGTCTCTTTGTAGCAAAAATATTTTGGAGGGGAATGGATGAGGTGTTTGGATAACTCTTTAGAAACCGAGAAAGGATCACTAATATGGAAATTGATTAGATCTACAATCCCAATCATTCAATCTAAGTTAAATTGGGTACCCAAAAATGGACAAGATATATATATGGCAAGACAATATTATTGGTAAGAAGGTGTTTGATAGTATTCAAGGGATCCACTAATTAAAAGAATGAATGGACAATAAAAGTGGAAAGAGCTCTTTGATATCTCTTCTTGGAGCAATGAATTGGGTCAATGTTTGGAGTGGAAAATTGACTCGTCCCCATCACATTTGCAACCTCATGTTTCTTGGCTTATACTCTATCACAAAGGTTGTGCACCTTGGAAAATAAGCTCTTCAGATCATAGGGGTTGGGGACATGCCGTTTGGAGTGTCAAGTGGGGGTATTCACATCAGTTGTAGTCTCTATCGCTCCCCTTAGAATCAGTAATATGGAAACAAATATGGCACTCTAACGACCTCCCAAAAGTTAATATCTTTTATTGAGAATTAGTTCATGAGAAGATACTGACTACAAAAAATTGCAAAGCATGGCATCCTTGGCCCCTCGAGATGTGCTTTGTGTCTCAAATTTGAAATTGATTCATTACATATTTGAGTGAAAATTTACAATCAGAGTATGGCAATCAACTTTCAATGGCTTAAATAATAGAATGAGAATGCCATATTTGTGGAAAACCATGTTCTCTCAATGGAATACAACTAATGGAACCCTAAAATCCAAACCGGTTTTCAAAAGACAGGTTAACATTGCCAAAGGTTTTATGTTTCAAAATATGGTTTTCCTAGAATAGAGAAGTATTTCACCAGGAATTGAATAACCCCTCAGTAGCAATAAAATTAAAAGGCCTCATAGCATAACACTTTTAACTCCAAATGAAAACAACTTACTGCAAATCAAATCTTGGGTGTGGATGAAGAAGAATGGTTTTGTCAATTCCATATAGCTCCTCAATTTACAGGCCTTAGTATGTCCAAACACAACACTAGACCAAACTGGTGGCTTCAATGAAACACCCTTGATCAAAAATGGAAATTTGTTCAACACTCTTATATTCTATATTTTTATGGAGCCTCAAAGGGGAATTTTGGGGTGGAAACTACAGGGGAGAGTCATCATGGACCCCAGAGGAACAAGTCAGACTTCCTTCACATGGGGACTTGGTATTGTGTCCAATAACCAAGCAAATGTTTATGCCCTACTGCAAGGTTTGAGAATAGCTATGGCTCTAGTATCCAATCAGTGGTGGTGGTGGGAGACTCAAAGGTATTTGTCAACCATATAGTTTCTATCTCCATGCCAGTTGATAATTCTTTAGCATCTTTATTTGTTCGAGCCAAACAAGTGATGCTCAATTTCTCTTAAATCACATTCTACCATGTCTTGTCAAAAACAACTATGAAGTGGACTAGTTTGTCAATATAGATTCATCCTTAAAAGAGGGGCTACTTATTGGTAATGGCACCATTAAACAATGCCACAGTCCTCAATTAGTATCTATGGGTATAGAGACATGCATCAAGCATTTAAACCTTTACATGGCTCATAGGATTGGACTTCATACTCAACATCATGCTAGTTATGAGAAGAGAGGTAAGTATGTCATCTACATGCTAGGAGCCATGAATCCACACAAATTACTAGAGGCTGGTAATTTATCTGCTTAAGGTGGGTTAGGGTCATTTTTCATGGAAAGTGTTGATGGGAAGCTAGGATCCCACCTCCATGTGGTTTGGTAAGAATTCATGCCAATTTAATTTGGACTATGTTTGGTTTTTTGTTTCTTGTTTGTTGTAATTTTTCGAAGGAGCCCCCTCCTTGGAGTCACTCCAACATTGGGGGACTCTTGAGGCCAAAGGTCTCCTTTAATCTAAGATTTAGTGGAATGGATGCTCCTTGGTCCTTCCCCCAGTGAGCTTGTAGTCTTCCAGTTTTCAATTGTATGTTGAGAAGCATCCTTTGTTCTGGAACACAAGAATTACAAGCATTGTTTGGGACCTGAGTGTGTGGAAATTTGAGTCACATGGAATGTTTGTTTCATATGTTGATTTCTTAAGTTGCTGGTAAAGAAACATGTAATTAATTTTGGAGAAACCTTTGCAGTGGTTTATTCTTTGATTATATATAGTAAGGCTAATCTTGAAATAGGTGCTCAAAACAAATGGAACATAGATTTCAATTGGGAACCTGAAACTTAGCTGAGGATATTGGTCTTTGTGAAAAACTGATGGATTACAAAGAGCTTCAGGAAATTAGAAGAGTTCTCAGAAACCATGAGGATCATATTTAATGCAATAAGACTTCTATATTTACAGTCACTTCAAAACTCAATGAAAATGACCACCAGGTCAGTTCTCAAATAGGGAGAGTTGCAGAGAAATAAAGGGGGAATTCCCACTACTTTCACCAACTCGGAAAGCTCAATTCCCTCAAAGTTCAAACCCTTACTAGTTACAACAAAAAAATGTTGGTAAAAGAGAAAAGCCAATTTTCTCTGCTTGTGTGGAGATGGTCTAAAAGGTTTTGCTACACATATTATTGCAACACAATTCTAGCTGTCCCTCATTCATTTGGACTATCCATATCTGGAGGGATGCTAACAATGAAAAAGCAATCAAAGAATAATGCAATTTTTAACAGTGAAACTATAAACCTAAATTTACAAAAAACTAAACTCACTGCAAAGCACCCATTAATAGAATAGCCTTAGCAAACATGGACAATCCGTAAGGCTAAAGAACAATAGTGTTGAAATGATTAATTTGACGTTTATTGAACACACAAATTGTTCTGACAGGGATATTTTAAAGCTGTCAGAGGACAACAGAAGTTTCGATCACCCTAAGGATTTTGGCAATGCATACTATTGTAGCAGCAAAAGACTTATTTTAACACTTACTCAACACAAATCTTGCCCCAAATGCAATATTTTGGAATGCATCAAAGAGTTGCTAGCAGCAAAAGTTTCTAAAACCCTAAGTAATTTAGCCAAAGATGTTATTGCAACAAGCATCTAATTGCTATAAGCTATCAAGTAACTTTCTCATATTAGTAAAGAGGATCAAATTAAGCGATGTTATGTCCATACCATTGTATGCATCGATGCTTCGAGCGAAGAGACTCGGAAACACCAAGAACATCGAGTGCCCTCTAATCATTGGTCATTCGAGACAATTTAACCCTTGTGGTTTGTAGAGAGTCTTCTCGCTCTAGCATCTAGCTCTTCAAACCAACTCTACACAAGATCATTACAAATGTAAAAAATCAGCAAGACACAAATTTGGTAGTAAATATGACCAAAATAAGAACTAGTTCAAAAAAATTTCACAATCATGCTTTTGAAACCAACATTCTAATCTCCTTAGCATTATGATCATATGTCATTGTTCTTCCCAGGTCAGCGAACTCAGCTCCACCTTGACATCAAAAGTGTAATTGCATAAAAGGAATGTCGGTCTCATGCCAATAGGTCTCCTACGAAGAATGTGCAGGAACCTAGTACATAGACAATTTTTCTCTTCACTTAGCTACCGAGGGCTTATTTCCTTTCCAAATATTAATAATTATTTTCCAAGAAAATATAAAAAAAAATAATAATAAAAAAAATAAAAAATAAAAAATAAAAAAAAAAATATTTTACTATATTCTAAAAGGTGAAGATGCTGAAATCACGCCACAAAGTGAAAGGAAATCAAATATCTTTCCTCAAACCAGAAAATATATAAAGAAAACAATAATAATTATAAAAATAAAACTAGATATATCGATCTATGCATGAAATGAGTCAAGGGACTAAAAAAATCTGACCAAAACAAGCAAAAAATTTCAAACATGAAAAATTCCTCTAAACAAGCAGCAAACAAACCACTAAAATTTTCTAAGATATCAGAGCTAGACATCAACGAAATTTCATTTACTTGAATAAGCCCATTGTTGCTAGCATTAGACTTATTAAATTAGTTATTTATCATTTAATAATAGGACATTATCTATGTGAAAAAAAATAGGTCCCAACTTCATCAAATCTAACTTCATTTCTAGTCAAAGATCAAATCCAAAGGACACTAAATTTAGGATGGTGCTAAAGTTAAAGACACAAAATAACACAAAATAAAGATATGATAAAAAATAGACCTGCAAGATTGTATTGGTCAAGTGTGACAGGGACACCAACAGTGGAGACTAGAGAGATTTATAGAATGTGGTAGTTACTAGTGTGTGTCTATTGTGCGATTAGTGGTATGGTGGAGAGACCTACCAAGAAGGGACGTTGGTCTCAGGAAAGTATAGTAGGGAGATCCATAAAGAATTTATGTAAAAGGAATATGAGAAGTGTCGTCTTCAAGTTGGGTTATGTTATGGTAGAATTTTGTTGTTGATAAATGGAACAAAATAATTACATCAATAGGTAAAAAGTAAATTCGGGGCATGAGTTGGAATGACACATGTTATCCCATTGCTTAATGGTCCTAAGGAAATGTGGGGACCTAAACAACATAGTACCTGAAAGTCTTGAAAGCATGGCTGACAAATGACTCACAAGACTATACAAAAGAATGTCAGTCTCATGTCAATACGTCTCCTACGATGAATGCGTAGAAATCTAGTACATAAACCATTTTTCTCTTCACTTAGCTACCCATGGCTCATTTCCATTTCCAAATATCAATAATTATTTTCCAAGAACATATAAAATAAGGATAGTAGTCTACAAAGTCATACCACAAAGTGAAATGAAATAAAAACAATTTTCTTCAAACCACAAATTATATAAAGAAAACAATAATAATTATAAAACTAGATCTATGAATCTAAGCATGAAGTAAGAATTAAAATAATTTAAGGGCCTAACATAATCTTTGATGAAAAAAACTCAAAACTCAATAAAATTCCCCAACCAAAAGCAACATATAAACCATTAAAATTTTCCAAGATATCAAAGTTAGACATCAAGGTAGTTTCATGTACTTGAATGAGCCCATTGATGCTTTGCGTTAGACTTGTTAAATTAGTTATTTATCATTTAATAATAGTCAAAAACTATCTATGTGAAAAGAAATAGGTCCCAACCTCATCAAATCCAGCTTTATTTCATGTCACAGATAAGAAACAAATAATGTAATGATTAAATATGAAACATCAATCTTAAAATAACACGCATCAAAGAAATGTCATTGTAATGTTACAATGAAAAATACAAATATAGAACCTATTTTTACCTGAATTTGACATATAGTAATCTTGCATGATCAATGGAACATGTATACCAAAATAAGAGTCCTAGGGTATTTCAATTTCCCAATTCTCATCTTGGTCCTCATTTTCTAAATTGTCAACATGATCTTCTCTAAATGAACTGTCATTATGACCCTCCAAAACATTATGTTTTATATCAAGTTCATTAGAGAAATTTGTTATATTTTTTTCTCCCCTTCTATCATAATCTAATCACCAAAGAGTTAGGGCTCTTTCATATGGAAAATTGTCAATGTCATACTTTGTTACATATAATATTAAACACGTATTCACATGTTTATCAAGCTTGTTCCTCATTAACTTCAACATCAAGAATGATAATGCACTAAACATTCTCTCATCCTCCACTGATCCCAAAATCATGGTTTGACACAAATCTGCTAATTTGAAATATTCTGATATGTTTTCTTGTAGGTATTGGTTAGCACTTAAAGTAGTCCATAATCTTGTTATGACACCATTTTCGTTAGGATACTCCAAAAAATGGTATTGCTTCTACATTGTTTCAACAAAGTGTCCACCTTGTTGATACAATTTTGATGAATCTAAATACCTTCAATTTTTTCTCCATGTATCGAGACTTTCTTTCAAAAATGGTCTACTAAACATTTTAATCTTTTATGAAAATCAGCTTTTAAAGTTCTTGGATATTGAGAATTGTTCCAATATTGAGGGTATACCACACACATGGCCTCCAATAATTCATCTCTAGGAAATTGTTTTCTTATCTCTAATGATCGTGATCTTGCAAATTTTTATCAAATTTTGTTTGACTGAAATAAAAATATTATCAAATTGGTCTTTGACACAGGGAAATCTTTGATGATTCATCATGTCTTACTAATACAATGAAAGGGAACCATATACCCACGCATTACGATACATAGTATCCATTTTTCATCAAACGTCAATTTTTTTTCTTCCAGTATTTTCTATATTGATGATCTTAGTCCAAGTTTTAAACTCTATACCAGTAAAAGAGTCTAGAATCATATACAAATTATCCAATGCAAGACATGTTGAATTTCTCACATTTGTGTATTCCGCAATATACATTGTGCGATTCTGATACATTTTCATGAGGACATTCATTTCATGTAGCATAGGAAGAATTCCAACCAATGTCAATAATGTCTCTATATTAGTTAGCCGAGAAAGAAGATCTTGAGCTTTGACTACATTGTAGCAATTTTAATACATCAACCCTACCAAAGATTTGAATTCACTAAATATTTTTTGAGCTGGTCCATTTAATGAGATCCATCTTGTATCAACATCTTTCAATAGTTTTTTTTCCATCCGTAACACCATCTGCAAATTTTTGAAACTCTAAATATCATTTGGGACTACAAGAAACGTATGCATGAGTCTCATGTACAAGATCTTCAACTTTTGAAACTGATGGAAACTTGCTTACTATTTTAAATGCAAGATTCATCCGATGATCCATATAATGAATACTAGTCATATATCGTTAAGATAGTCTAACCTGGAACAAAGGCCATTCCTTTGTCCTTGTATTACCGATGCTCCATCTACTCCAACACATCCCAAATTTTTTGCAATCATTAAATGATCCATACCACTTTCCTTCAAACTATTAAGAACAAGTTCATACATATTTTCAACTGTAGAAGTCTCTTTCATATTTTTAATCCCAAGTAGATAGGAATACCTAATATGGTCATTAACCATATAAATGCTCATGCAAATCCATGAAGTATTATCTATGGTCGTAACCTTATCCAAAGACAATGCCAAAAACCTAGCATTTGCAATCTTCTCTTTCAAATCATCCTTTTCTATTTGAGCTAGGTATCTTGCCCATTCCCAACCACTAGTTACATACCAATGAGAAGATGGAAGTTTGACACTTGAAGAAAATATAGAAATTTCATGTGATCTAGATAATTGTCATAGGACAACCTTTAGATAAGATGTGAAATAAAGTGCTCAATTGTATCATCTTGGATAACAAACTTCTTTCCATCGTCTTTTTAAATAGAAATATGATGGTTTCTCCACTTGCCTCAAGTTTCCTCTTACTTATTAAATATTTTTTATATTCCTATGCATATTCGATATGTCGACATTCCTCAGAAGATTTCCATCTAACAATAGATATCTCTTTACCATTTACAATTTTCTTTTCATACACCTTTCCTGCCTTCTTTTGTATTGTATCTAGCTTCATCTGAAATTTCACTACCTTTTGAGTTTTCCAACGACATGCATTACATCTAACTTGTCGGAAAGCCTCGTTCTCATTTGTAAGATTTATTTATTCAATAAATGGAAAACTTGAGACCCAATTTTCTTGGAATCGTCTCCCTATGGTCCACTGGCCATTTTTCCTTTTCCATGAATGGATTGTGTCACCTTCCAAGGAAAAATATTTAACATTTTCATCACCAATTTGTATTGAAACTGCATATATCTCACTCTAATCACTTCAGGAACCTATTATTTCATCCATCATATGGATATCAAATTCATTTCCATAAGAGTTAACCTCTCTCTCAGTAACAGATTGTTCAAAGGAGCTTGAATCATGAAGATAATGTGTATTTTTGGATGGAGCCATTTGAAAGTATGATAATACATCCATTTTCCCTTATGGTTTCTTCCCACGATTATCCTTTGACATCTCACTGAATATTCCACAAGTAAAATTTCAAATCGAAAACATGCATCAACAATTTCCAAGAGTTGAGATATCCTTCATACAAATTCACTTGTTCATAGAAAATAGAATTGTACTTTGCAAAAGAATTGCTGAGTCAACATTGAAAGAACATATATCATAATTTGAATTTTGAGACAAAATGGAATTTCACAAAAAATATCTAAGAATGATAATGGGAAACTATTAACTTTTAAGACATAAAATATAATAATTCATTTGTATAACATTGAAACAACATCATCCTTGCAGGTCTATCTTAGTCCTTTTGGTTTACTCGTTTGGATTAGGTATATATCCATGCTAGATATCTATGGATGGGATTTGAATCATTCCCATTCCATGCAGTCAGTTTTTTGGAAAAATTATATTAGAAATATTAGTGACTCTTTGAATTCTATTCAGAAAATAGAATATTAATCCTCATGGATTTGAATGTAGGCATTATCTAGCATAAAATACATTGTTAAATGAGTAAATTTCATATGGATTTGTTGTGGAATTCCCTTGTTGTTTTATATTTGTGTATCCATCTATCATGATAAGAAGTGGGTGGATCAATGAAATTTGCATGTGTTAAACGGGAATTCTATGTGAGCATTTATAATTCCATCTATAGTTTGCATTAGAATTTTAATGAATGTTGTTAAACAATAACAAATTTGTTCATAATTGGGAATCCTGACTAGGTCTAGATCTTGAGGAAATTCTTGAGAAAAGGCGAAGTGGATATCTAGTTACCACCGTGGGAGCAAGGTTGGGTGCACCATTTGGGAGTACACAAAGTTGAAAAGTTCATCTTCCAATAGTACAAAAGAAAATCTAGATTCTAGACATATAACAGCCATCAGAAAAACCTTAATTATTGTAGTTGCTAATTTCAAAGCAATGCAACATCAAACATATCAATCATCGAATCAGTAGTATGAATTTGGCATCAATAAATATGCATGAAAATGTTACTATATTGCTTTCACACTTCATATTAAGTTTAGGGTAATTTATTTTACATCCTTTCAAATAAGTAGGTGGAAGGATATGAACTAGTAGTTTGGATGGAGGCCACCCCACATCTTGCTGTCATATTTTCCTGATACCCTCAAACCTCCAAATCTGATAAGGAGAAGTCATAGTGAAGCCTATATCATGATTGTATATGGTAACAAGGCATCCCACATGGAGGATAAGGGAGAAACGATATTTTTGACCTAATAAAGATTTAAAAGATCATAAATTGCAGTCGTGGAGTCTGATTGGGACAAAATTTATGTCATTGGAAAAGTATTGTCGATACAAATGCGATGACAACATCCAAGTTGAGTTTTGGAAACTCAGAAAATGTTAAAAAAATTCATTACGCCATTTCTCTAACTGTAATAAGGAAGTTGGGTTAGCATAGTGAACAAATCCGAGGTTAAGGGGGTGCGTTTACAATATTCAACTTGATCCAACATGTTTACCATTTCATCCTTTCATAGAATTGTGTTTTTGAGAAGAATCCCAACATCGAATAACTTGTAAGAAAGTTCATGTTAATCAAAGTATTCCATTTGGCTTTGCATCTTTCTTCCTTGCAATTGCTAAATGGCACCTCTTTATTTTGTAAAATACAATTGGGATTAAAAGATACTTTGTAATTGTAAATCATGCAGGGAGGATTCCAATCAAATTAATATGGTATAAAGCCTTATTATTTTTAATAAAAAACCCCCTTTGCAAATACTGCATGTATGTGTGTGTTTTCCCTTTAAAATTTTATATTAACACCGATCAAACCTTGAAAGATTGCGACCTATCAATAGCTAGGAAGGGAAAATGGTATTTCCTTAAGCTAAATCATGGTGAGATTTTGATGCCCACGAATTCTATATCTCCTATCATATGAGTAAATGAATGCAACCACAATTTTTCATTCCACCCTAATCTTCACCTTAAAGCTCACCATTTAAGAATTTTGGTGATTACTAACTGCACACAACTTTTTTTTCCCTTGTGGTCAGTGGGACCGTCCTCTTACACACTCTAATGGACAAGTGCAATGTGAAATCAACAGAACAATGACTATTTGGTGACTCTTATACTCTGGTCTACTCGGGTAACTGTATTGTATATTGCACCAATGGTATTTGAAATGGCTACTCTCTGTTAGTAATTTTGAAATGCTCCAGGGAGGATGTTGATATAATACAATAAAAATGAATTTTTTTCACTAGAATGTTTAGTTCTTTGTGAACCAAGAAAGGCACAAGGAATTGATTGTGATCCAACACCATTTTAAAATTATTGTCAGAAGAGTTTTCTGATGATGGATATCCTAGTCAATTTTTGTGGTTGCTCCCAATATGTCTAAGAGAATTGGTGTTTGTAGGGTGGTGAATTGTGATTTATTTACTCTCCTTTGGCTAGAGATAATGTTTAATGTTTTTAACCACACAATGCCCATGTTGAGTAGCGGAGAAAAAATATTGTAATTGCTTCTTTCTACTGTCTTTTCTCTTCTTGCTCTAAAAAAATGATATGGCAACATATGAAGGAAAAGTGTGTGGAAATGTGGAAATAAAGTATGCGTAGTTGGAAGTAGAAGAGTGGACAAAATGGAGGGGAAGTGGATGGTCTCTTGGCCACAGTTTGTTTCCTTTTGGTAGAAAGTTTGGCACCCAATCAACATGGAATGAAAACCACAAAAGTTTAGTCCCCAACCAATGGGGAATGAAACCTGTAGAGATTTGGCACTCTGTCAATGCAAATGAAACCCTTGGAAGGAACTGATATGATACCACTTGTGATGTACTTGGACTCATGAGGATCCATCATTAAATTATAATAAAAGGGGATACCCATGTAAGCCGTGAAGCATAGGATAATATATTATAATTGATATGATAGTGATTATCACAATGAATGAATGTAATAATTGTATATGACATTTGGATGTGTGGATGAATAATCTTGAATCTTGACCTTAGGGAAAAGGTACCAAATAATTTTCCAATTCTATTATCTACAATTAGCTCTATTAACTCTTGTTGCATAAGCTTTGTTAATTATGCAACTCTATACTGCTTGAAACTCTATCTTCCACAAAAGTCTCACCATCTTTTGTTTTCAAAAGGGGTTTGCAGCCTAACCTCATAAAACTCCTAGTTCTTTGCAGTATTTCCATTTCCACTCTGTCCTATTTTATTTTATGTGTAAATGCATTTGAATAAATTGTACCCTGTGCTTTTGACGGATGTTAAACCAAGAAAGAACACAACCCCACCTACCATAGTAAAGCAGAGAATGAAATATTTTGTTAGCTCAATAATTTTCCCAAAGGCTACATCAATATCAATATCCACATTCAACAAACCCACGTGGGGGTGGAGCATTCCCACCAGGATTTGAAGCTGGGTCAATGCCACAACAACAAATTGAAGTTGTTGTTATACCTAGCCATATTTTTTGTCCAAGGAAGAAAAAATCATTTTATATATCAAGTAGAAAAAAGTTACTTTTTGCAAGCGTATGAAATCACTTAAAAGGAAAGACCCCAATCTGTCATATCCATATCCTATATACTATCATAATTACAACACAATCACAATGCTCAAATAGAGAAGAGCAAACATCTAGAAGGAAGAATATTTTGATAAAAGAAGAATGACTGGCAGCCAACCTCATAAAGCATGTGGCCACTTTGAGTCCTATTATCAGCGTTGCATGCAAACCAACCATTCATGTTCGCTATCGTCATAATTCATGTTAAGCCAACTTTATAGTCACATTCTGTATCACTGCCATTAAATCCTAATAGTAATGGAGTTGTCTAATTGTCTAAAACATGAAAACTAATGTTTCATGGCAAGTGCTCAAATAATATATATTATAAAACTCCATACCTCCTTAAAAAAAAAAGTGGAACAGAGGTGGGTCATGAACATGAGCATCATATTCCATCATCAAGATTTATTATGCAATTCCCACATCCGAGTTGTTGTTGCAGGTCCTTGTTATACAGATAGTATATATTGTGAATATATGCAAGAAATTGTCCAAAGACTTCTCAGCCTAGTTTTTTTTTCTTGTGTTTCTTTGATCATTGCAAACATTGCAACTGAACATGAGCACAACAATATTATGAAGCAAAATTCAAGCATGACCAGAATGTTTCGAATTATCAAACTCCAACTCCATCCCTTCTGATACCTTAGAAGACCCAAAAAGGCCTTCTATGCTACTGATCCCCATTGCAATATTAGAAAATCAAGCATCCATTCCAATAAGATTTACAGATCAGGAATGTAATGTTAGGTGTTTAAACTTTAAGTATAGATAAGATTGTGACGATGAACAATTTTGACAAACCCTTGACCTAAGCATAAGTCAACAAAACTACTAGTTGAAGGCAAATTTTTATGGACAAAACATGCATACCTATGATGTTTGATATCATAGCATACACTGTTGCAAAACTTCGCATCAGAAAACTATAGACAAGGACCATCTACAAAGGAAATAAGAAAAATTGGCAAAACTTGGAAAAAGTATAAACCTTGACCATAAAAAATCAGAAAACCTTTGAAAACTTGACAACTTGAAAGGCTGAAAAACTACAGAAAAACCAGAGACTTTGGAAACTATCAATATAATATGATAATTTGAAGATACCCTAAGCTAAAAGTCTTTTTTTGATATTGTATGATTTTTTATATCATCAAATAAGTTGTTGCAAAACTCATACCTGAAAAAACTTCAAAAACTCAGAAAACTCAACACCCAAAAATAAATAAATAAAAACTATGAAAAATCAAGAGAAATTGAATATTTTTGCAACACTAATAACACTATGGTATTTGATCACAAATACTCAATAATTTTCCAAAGGCTACATCAATATAAATATCCACGTTCAGCAAACCCACATGGTGGTGGAGCATACCCACCAGGATTTGAAGTTAGGTCAATGCCACAACAACCAATTGAAGTTGTTGTTATACCTAACCATATTTTTTGCCTAAGGAAGAAAAAATCATTTTATATATCAAGTAGAAAAAAGGTTACATTTTGCAAGTGTATGAAATCACTTAAAATGAAAGACCCCAATATGTCATATCCATCTCCTATATACTATCAGAATACCAAAAGTACTCTTTTACAAAAAAAAAAAAAATTGACTATTTCAAGGCGATACAAAAGCTTCCTGCTATACATGTCATAACCAACATTAAATAAGAACTGCCCCATAACCTAACTAGCAAGAGTAAACTGTCCCATAGCTAGCATTGGATCAAGATGTCCCTTAACCAGCATTACATAATTTTGGCACTTTATTAAGGTTCAAAAACAGACCCAACAATAAAAGAGAAACCATTCCATAAGCTGGACAACCATCACTTATTCCCAACTATAGAAAGTTCCCTTATTATGAAGAAATAGAAACAGGATATCAGATATTTTATAGAGCGAGATTCTATCATCATTTTGATTTCGAGGTGATTCTATTTCTATCTTCAGTTACTATAGTACCTCCGCCAAGTTGGAGAAGGAAGCCTACTGCATTAACCACAACATGGAGTAAAATTGTTCCATAACCAACATTGGATAATAATATTGTTTGTTCCCTTATTACAAACTCAAAGTCCAAAAACAGACACGACATTGGAATTAACTACAACAACATGAATGGAATGGGATTCCCTGAGAAAGAAATACAACCAGATATAGTAGTAGCTGGTTAAAGGTTTGATGGTTGTGGCTTACCTTGCAACGAGTCACCAATTGTCTGATTCACAAAATTTATACCCTAGCGTTGCTTTCAATGAGTCACCAATTCATAAATGGAGGATTTCGATTCACAAAATTTATACCCTGGCGCTGCTTGCAAATTCAGAAATGGAGGATTCACAAACTGAGGAATCCGAATGTTCATTTTCCCTGATTGTGACTATTAAATTTATATAGGCGTTCACCCTTGCCGTCGATTTGAAAACAAGATTTCAAAACCAAGAAATCAAGGAGCCGTTCACCGAATCACCCTTGCCCTCCATTTGAAAACCAAGAAATCAGGGCGATTGGGAGCAAATCCAACCTCCCAAATGAGGAAAACTAGAAAATGGGTGATTGCAAACAAATTTAACCTTGCAAAGAAAAAAATCACGCAATTGCAAGCAAATGTAACCTCCCAAAATAGGTGAATCTGGCCAAATCAAGCTTTGCATGGTTTATCCACCCCTTTTTTGGGGCTAAAATGAAAAAAAAAAATTAATTTTTAAATAAATGTTGGGCTAACTATATAAAATGGGTGTTGTATAAAACTTTCACCCCTCTAAAATGTAAAACCTTTAAAAGTTTGTCCTTGGGCTAAAATTCACCCTTAAAATTTACCATGATTATAAACCCTATGAATAATATTATACCCTATGAATATGAATCCTTAGATTAATAAACCCAAGGGATTGATATTATAAACCTAAGGGATTAATATTATAAATTGAAGGTATATAAACCCTAAGATAAATAGTATAAACCCTAAAATAAACATGATTGACCATGGGTGATTTTCTATTGAGATATTCTTTGTCACAATGCAATGTTAGACCATGGATAAATATGGTTAACTATGGTTGATTTTTACATTGAAACAATCTTTGTCACAATGTGACATTGGACCATGGTTGACCATGATTGATGATGGTTGAAAATTGTTGACCATGCTTTATTTTCATATTGAGGCAATGTTAGTCAAATTGTGATGTTGCACCATGGTTGACCATGATTATAAACCCAAGAGATTTATATTAAACCCTAGGATTAATATTATAAACCCTATGAAAATATTATACCCTAGGAATATGAACGCTTAGATTAATAAACCCAATTGATTGATATTATAAACCCAAGGGATTAATATTATAAATCCAAGGTATATAAACCCTAAGATAATATTATAAACCATAAAATAAACATTGTTGACCATGGTTGATTTTCATATTGAGGCAATCTTTGTCACAATGTGATGTTGGACCATGGTTGACTATGGTTGATTTTCATATTGAGACAATCTTTGTCCCAATGTGACATTGGGCTATGATTGACCATGGTTCACAATGGTTGATGAAGATTGGTTTTCATATTGAGACAATCTTTGTCACAATGTGATGTTGGAACATGGTTGACCATGATTATAAACCCAAGTGATTTATATTAAACCCTACGATTAATATTATAAACCCTCGGATAATATTATACCCTAGGAATATGAACTCTTAGATTAATAAACCCAGGGGATTTATATTATAAACCTAAGGGGTTAATGCTAAAACCCAAGGGATTATGAACCCAAGATATATAAACCCTAAGATAAATATTATAAACCCTAAAATAAACATGGTTGACCATGGTTTATGATGGTTGATTTTCATATTGAGGCAATCTTTGTCATAATGCAACATTGGACTTTGGTTGACCATGGTTGACCATGATTATAAACCCGAGGGATTTTTGTTAAACCCTAAGATTAATATTATAAACCCTACATGCTTACAAGAATCTCAACACACATTTTTTACTACTAAATACTCTCCAAACAAAAAATAAATATTTCGAGAAACTGTTACATGCTTGTGCAACTAGAAACATGAAGGACAGTACATCTCTCTTCAATGCAACCATATTTGCCTTAGAATTTAATTCAAAATAAAGGGAAAAAAGTACATCTCTACACCACACACTCAATGTAATATATAGCACAACACTTGTGCAACGATGAAAGCTATACATTATATTCTTAACACCACAAACTTGGACCACCTGCCTCGCAAAATTAAAATACTTGTCGAGCACGTTTAGAAGAAAACAGTGTTCTTATTTACACACACCATAAATTATAACGATCATCGACCAAATATATACATTATATCGCTATTAACATCAAAGTGTTTGGAGCTGAATGACATGGATTTTCTTAAAAGAAATTGACAACAATAATTTCACAATAATATTTTTTTAAATCTCACCAATAATCGAGAACCATTTATGAATCTAACCACAACTATATTTCAATAAACAACACATTGCATTTCAATACACCAAAAAAGGATTTCAATTCATATATTAATAAATGCATCCACTTGCACATTTTATTTGACATTATCTATATTTTTTCTTTTACATACTATGGATAACATTATTTATATACACCCAAGGAAAAAAACACAAACACATTTTTTTTTCCAACATAGCTCTTTTATTTAAAAAAAAAAAAAAAAAATTGACTGTAAATTTTTTTGCGAACAACAAAAAAATTTCTTTACAATAATTTTTTTTTTTTCTCGACAATACAAATTTTTCTCTATCATTTTTTTGGTTGCACAAAATAAATGAATTTTTTTATCAGTCAATACTGTAATTTTTTTACTCTCAGCATGGAAATCTTTTTTGTGCTTACCCAAACCGTTTTTTAAGATTGTTTCAATAGTCTTTTAAATTGCAAATGGATTTTGGAAAGTGTTAGTTTTTTTTGCTTCTTTCCACCAAATACATATAAATTTTGGGTAAATATTAACAATAAGTCACTAATCCAATCATTGGCTTAGTGCATGCCATAATTATAAATGGGCATAAACTATAGGACAAGCACACTAACACACCTAGAATATTTCTCGACAAGCTCTTTTTGGTTAAATGTTTTTTGAGTGAATTATGTATGTACTTATGACACCTAGGAATTCATCATCCATGGCATGGCTGATGGTACATGAATCCACGATGGTTTGGATATGGTTAATACATGTGGTGATAAGACAATGGCCAGCTTTATACATTCAATGTTTCTCATTTGAAACTGAATCACAAATCAAGATTTTGCACATTATTCGAATCATGTGATGACGTGGTCAAAATTTAAAATGAGGCAAGCTTCCCTCGTGGAAATTTTAAATGGGATAAATTTTAAGGTCATATTATAATGAACGAGACTCTAAAACTGTGTTTAGGATTAGCATGAAAACAAATGGAAATAGGTGGCTGCCTTCAATATGAATTCCATGGGGCGATAAAGATCATGCAGATGGCACAGGTTATCACGAGTGTTAGGTTTTTCCCTAGGAATAGCCCTACCAATTAATTGTATCTATAGTGAAAGGCATTACACCTAGTTACCTTCTCGGTTGTGAATGCATTTAATTTTGCACTCTGTGAATTTGGAGTCACATGCATTGTTATGTGGCTTTTCTTGTAAGACTGAACTCTAGGTCTTGTTCTTCTTTTTATGATCAGGCTTACAACCTAATGGTGACAGTAGTGTTCTGTGTCTCATTTAAAACGTGTATTTACTTGTTAGGGGGCTGACCCACAGTTAACCGTGCTAAGATCTGGGATTTCAGAGACTGTAATTTTGATATTTCTAAACTTAAAGTTGAAGAATTGTGTTGGGCTATAATTTTTGGTATTTCTAGAACTTAATCCGAATTCAAAAGTTTAGTATTTTTCTTTACTTGATGAGATAATCTTGCTACGATTCGATGATTTTCTCAAGGCTTGGAAATGAAACATTTTGTTACATATGTGTATTGATGCAAGTAAAAAATAATTTCTTCTTTATTTAAGCATAAACTTGACCCTCTCTTTTGCATGCTTTTCTATATCAAAGTTACGGAAATTTATTATGATATTTCATTTTTCATTTCCATTCTCGGTTTATAGCATTCATGAATAACTATGTTTTAATATCAGTTTGAGGTTTTCCTAGTATTTAATTACAAGGTTTACTATAAAATATTTCAATACAACTTCTTACAATTGTCTCACCCCATAATACCCAAGACTTGGGCACACCGGGACTCGTGCATTGTCCAATAGGTGATTGTTTAGCATTGAATATTAGTTTTCCAAACTACCCGGGTTCACTTGAGTCCTTGAGACTTAATTGGAAATAAGTCCTACATTGTTTCTGCCTATTCAGACCAACCTTACATTAAGGGAATTTTGAGGTCTAAAATGAGCCTCCTAAGAAAAATGTACAACCAAAATAAACTTTATAAGAACCAATAGGATTCAAGATGTTGACGTCAACCATGGGGGATGATTCACCATTTTTGGAGTAAAAAAGTAAAAAGATTAAAAAATAATAAAATAATAAAACTACTTTTTCAACTCCTATTTTCAACTTATCTCCCTAAGGTTTTACTCAAATTTTGAGTGGAGTACTCATCGATAAAAAATTTAATTCCTCATCCAAGGAGTACCCATGTTGCATGCTTTCAATGGACCCTACTACATGAAAAATGAGAAATAAATGAAAAACGTGATTACAATCACATTTTTTCATGTATTTCTCACTTTTCGTGTAGTAGGGTCCATCAAAAGTATGCAAAATGGGTACTCTTTGGATGAGGAATCCAATTTTACATCCAATGAGTGTTTCCACTCGAAATTTGAGTAAACATATAGGGAGATAAGTTGAAAATATGAGTTGAAAACGCAATTTTTTCTTTTTTTCCCTCTAAAATTTGATGATGTAATCTAATCTTATTTTATTATTTCCACTATTATTTTATAATTTTGTTAGGAGGACCATTTTAGGCATCAAAATCCCCTAATGACATCTTAAGTATATTTTTCCTAGAAATCTCTATTAAAGTTATGTTATGTAGAGGTCCAGTCATTATACACCTTTTAAAGGAAAGACAACTTCATATGTCAAATACAATCATTCTTATTCCTTTCTTTTCTGTTTTTTTTTTTTTTAAGAAAGGACAAAACCCTTTCTTCTAGAAAACAACATTGAAAACCCTTCTCTTTTCACATACAAAAAAAAAACACATAAAGCCTCTTTTTCTTCTAGTACAATAGAAATGAAAATAAACAGTTTTAGAAGACTCACAAATATACTTTATCTTTTCTAATAGGTTGTAATAATTATCAACGGGAAAGTCTCACCACCCAACCTCGAGACTGGAAATTATGTCCAGCCTCTCCCTTGAGCCTTTTCCACACCTGACAGTTTGGAACCTAAAATTCCAATTTTTAGGTAACCAGTAACTAGGCTCGAAGACTACTCCAGTCTAGTCCAGTACTGTACACTCACGAATCAGTCTGAGGATTCCACTAACTCTAGGTTCAGCTCAAGAATACCTCCATCCAGCAGCATTCTGCTTTGTCACCAACATTTTCTTGTGACAAGTTAAGTTTTCCTTTCCACATATCCTCTAGCCTGTAGCTATCCTTGGATCTTTTTTCCATTGAGATCTAGGGTTTTTGGTCCCTCTCTAGGAAAAGAGGAAAGAATGACAACTGATTCTAATTGTCCAAGAATTCAATATTTAGTTTCCTTTTATTTACTATTCTTGGTTCATAATTGTAACCTTCCACATATCATATCATTGCATTATTTAATTTTCATCCACTTATATTATGTTATGAAACTAGCTCACAAAACGATAGAAAAGAGAGATCAACGCCTTATAATTCAGCCTCTTCGAGGGGGAAACCTCCTTTACATTACACAAATGAACAATTCTTGGATGATACAAATGAAAATACCTCCTTTTTATATATAGGAGTCTAAGGGGTCATAACATAATCAGAGCCGACATAACAATAATAATGTAAGGGCACAATAATAACAATAGTGGGTTTCTATGTGGCACAATAGTAACAATATGGGCACAACATGGGTACATCAATATAATAAGTGGGTTGTAGTAATAACAATAAGGGGTTACACTAGTAGTATAGGGGCCTAACATACCCCTCTCCTTCAAAAAGCGTTGTCCTCAACGCTTGAGTAGTTCTTGATGCTTCTGTATAAAATTCTTGTCCTCCCATGTGGAATCTTCAGTGGGTAAGTTCTTCCACTTGATGAGATACTCTGAAATTGATCGATTTCGTAGCTGTCGGGTTCTTGTTTCTGTGACTGCTCCAGGTTCCAATATGATTTTTCCTTCCTCTTCAATTTCTTGCAATATTATTTGAATTGGGATCTTTTGCAACTTTTGAATAAGTGGTCATACTTCTTCGTCCTTCTTCCATTCATCCCTTGCTTCATTTATCCAATCTGGTTGGATAATAGAAATAGCACAAAACAATGCTTCCACATCCTCATCCTTGAAGAGTCTTCCTATTCGATAAGGTCGCCATTTTTTAAGTGCATGTAGTATTGCCAACATTTCCTTCTCATAAATAGCTTGCTTGAGATGTAGCAGTGAAAATACCTAATCACCTACATCAAAAAAAATTTCACTACGATGTTGATCTACCTATTGTTTCGTTTGATTTTGCACTAAAGTGGCATTATCCTTTAAAAGTTGGAGAACTTGTTGGTGATGCTCAATGTGATCTTTCACTTCTTGAACATTTTTCTTCTTGATATGTCCTTCTATCTTGATAGTTTGAGGAGTGGTAATTTCGACCAATGAATTACAAGATATGGTTGGATTCATTTCTTCTTTCTCGATGTAATCTTTCACTTCTTGCACCTCTTCCTTCTTGATATGTCCTTCTATCTTGAGAGTTTGAGGAGTGGTAATTCTTGCCAATGCTTTACAAGATATGATCTGATTCATTTTTTCTTTCTCTGGGGTGGGGTCCTAACGTATATCCTCTTCTTTTGATGTTTCTTGATCCTTTTCTTCCTTCTCTTCATATTCTATGTAAAATAATTTCTTCTCAACACACTTATGACCTTTAGTGCATTTGCTATCACAATTGTAACAAAGCCCTTTTTCTATTTTTTCTTCCAATTGTTGTGTTGTAAGCCTTGTAGGTTGTGGAAGGCTGGGAGAAACAACACTTCCATCTTTATAGTTGTGAGGGGTATGCTTCCTGGTTTCCATAATTTTGCTTTCCACTATGTCACAAAGCCCTTTTACTCTTTCCAATTGTTGTGGTGTTGCACTAAAGAAGGTGTTTCTCTTTGTATCCTCATAATGTGCTATCATTTCCTCCGTGAAAATTGACCACGTAATAAGTTGTTTACGAGAACAAAGTCGTTCATACCATAAAAATTGATCCAGTTCTAAATATGAAGATGCAATACATACCTTTTGTAACAGTTGTACACCATGTAGATCAAAATTTTGCTCCATCTGAAGTATCCAATTTACCAGATCCTTGCCATCAAACTTCCTCATCTTGCTTTTTCTTGATTTTAGGAGCTCAATCTTGAAACGACTGTAACTCTGTACTTTTAGATCTTTAAGTTCTAAAATTGTGACCTGTAGTAGCCCTCTACATTCTCTTTCCAATGCCACCAATGTGATCCAAATTGGATTCTCCAAGAAAGCGTTATGCACAATCTCCCAAGTTGACCTGATTATAGACCTTTCCAGAAGAGCGAACTTGTATGAAGTGCCAAGTGTCACTCTTTCGACCTTTGGCTCTAAAAAATATATACAAGAAACTAAAGTTCGTCCTCTTTCAATACCTTCTTATGAAATTTCAATCTGATGCTTAGAGAGAAATTTATGACGATTTTCCCTAGGTCACATGTTTGGAATGTAATTTAGGAGTCTGCAAAAAGACCAACTTCCTCAGATCATATCTCCGCAAATATAGCGCGAAAATATCTGAAATTCAGACCTGAGATTCAGCGTGATTTATTCGCAAATGGGTTTTTTTTTAGCTTCTGAAACGTCGCAGAAAAAAAAGTTATAGCGAAAATGCCACGATGACCTGTTTGGAGCAACAAAACCATAGAATCCAAAGCTCTGATACCAAATGTTATGAAACCAGCTCACAAAAAGATAGAAAAGAGAGATAAACGCCTTAGACTTCAGCCCCTTTGAGGGGGCAACCTCCTTTACATTACACAAATGAACAATTCTTGTATGATACAAATGAAATCCTTTCTATTTATAGGAGTCTAAGGGGTCATAACATAATCAGAGCCGACATAACAATAATAATGTAAGGGCACAATAATAACAATAGTGGGCTTCTATGTGGCACAATAGTAACAATATGGGCACTACATGGGTACATCAATATAATAGGTGGGTTGTACTAATAACAATAAGGGGTTACACTAGTAGTATAGGGGCCTAACATATTAATGTAAAGTTTTCTTATCATGCCTTATCAACAATTATAAATAACTAAGTTATTCAAAGTAAAAGTAATTAATTGTTAACAAATATTCATAGCATCGAGGTGTTACATCTTCCCCTATCATGTGAAACACCATCCTCGATGTTTAATCCAATCTTCTAGAATAGTTTTGGGTAGGCTTCCCGTATGAATTCTTCATTCTTCATCTTCTTAGGTGGCCTCTTTTGGGTTGAAGCGCTTCCACTACACTTTAACCTGGATGATGGCTCACCTTCGTAGTGTTATTTTTCTTTGTTTGAGGATGCACTAAGGTTCTACCATGAACTCTCCATCCAAATCGACCTATTACATCCACCGTATGGAAATTAATTCATGAAAATATTTATACTAAGATCAAATAAAGTTTTAAAATGTTACCTGAAAATTCTGCCAATGAATCACATGTCTAGGGTCATACACATATCGTTTCAAAAAAGAGACATGAAATACATTATGAACTATTATATGAGTCGGTAAGGCTGGTCGGTATGCCACTAATCCAATTCTTTCTAATATCTTGAAAGGACCACAAAAGCGAGGGCCAAGCTTTGCGCAGCTAGTCCATCTCAAAGTGTTTTTCTTGGGCTTGATTTTCACGTATACATGGTCTCCAAGTTCAAATTCTCGATATGTTATTTTTTGATCAGCATAAGCTTCCTACCTGTCTTAGGCAACTTTTAAATTTTATCGGACTTTATTTACAGTTTGTTCCATTTCCTCCAACATTTTTGGCCCTAGCATTAATATGTTTTCAGGACTGTTCCAATTTGTAGGTGTTCTACATCTTCTTTTGTATAGCACCTCGAAGGGGCTCATCTTTAAAGACTCATAATACCCATTTTTATATGAAAATTTTACCAAATGTAAATATTCTTCCCACTTCTTGGGCTATTGAATAACATACATCCGAAGCATATCCTCTAGTACTTGATTCATGCGTTCAGTTTACCCATCTGTATGTGGATGGTACGTAGTGTTGAACTGAATTTGAGTTCCCAAACCCGTGAATATATCTTTCCAAAACGCAGAGGTGAATTTTACATCTCTATCAGATATGACTATCTTAGGAATACCATGCAATCAGAACACTTCTTTCATGAAAATGTGAGCAATGTGAACTATCTTGAAGGTAGATTGTGCTGGAATGAAATGAGTTGTTTTACTGAGTTTATCGATTACTACGATGATCGATTCATTGTGCTTCTTAGATCTAGGTAACCTAATGATAAATTCAAGTTTAATAACCTCCCACTTCTACTCAAGTATGGGTATCGTTTGCAGAAGACTAGTAGGATGTTGGTGTTCAACTTTGACTTGTTTACATTCCATACATTGTGTAAAATATTCCACAATATCCGTATGCATTTCAGGCTAAAAATAATCCTTTTTTATTGTCGAAAACATTTTTTGGTATCCGGGATGAGTAGCGTAGGGAATTTTGTGAAATTCATCCAGAATCAGTTTCCTAACTAAAATCTGGTTGGGAACATATATTATTCTCGTAAAAGTCAATAACTTCTCTTCATTTACATCGTATTCTAACTGTTTTCCTTGGTTGTTAGCTTGTTGAGGTAGTTGACATAAAAAAATTTATATTCAGGGTCTTTCTGGGCAACGTCTTTAACTTGTCCCCGAAACTTAAATTCTATTTGATTATAGTGAAGTTCATAGATACAATGTATCCTTCTACTTAATGCATCTACAACAAGATTTTCTTTTCCTTTTAAATTCTTGATTTCAAATTCAAATTCGCTAAGGAATGAATTCCACCTTGCTTGACGGGCATTTAGATTGGGTTGTTTGAAATAATGTGTCAGACTTATGGTCTGTCATTAACAGAAATCTTTTGCCTATGATAGTGCCTCCATACATTCATGGACTACGATAGTTAATTCTAAATCATAGGCAAAATATATTTGCTCATGTTCTTTCAACTTTCATGACTCATATGCTATCACCTTTCTATCTTGTGTTAACATGACCCCCACTCCTTCAAGACACACATCTGTGCAGAATACAAATTCCTTGTTTGGGTCAACAATTTTCAATACAGGGTCAATAGTTAATAGATGTTTTAATTGTTCAAAACTTTGCTGACATTCGGTGATCCACCTAAAAAAATTCCCTTCTTCTATAAGGAAGTGATGGGGTACGCGATTTGAGAAAATACCTTTATAAAACGGTAGTAATACCCCTCCAAACCCATAAAAGATCATATATCTACTACACTTTTGGACATTGGCCACTCCATAATGGTCTTGTTCTTCTTGGGGTCAACCACTATTCCCTCAGATGACATGACATGTCCCAAGTACTGAATCTCATTTTTATAAAAATCACATTTACTAATTTTTTCATACAACCGATGGTATCGCAATACCTGCAACATTCTATGTAATTACTCTTTATGTTCTTCTAAAGTTTGAGAATAAATCAATAGATCATCTATAAATATCAAAAAAAAATTATCCAAGAAGGGATGAAAGAAGTCATGCATCAATCTCATAAATGTTGTTGGTGTGTTCGTCAACCCAAAAGGTAAGACTACAGACTCATAATGTCCATAACGAGTTCTAAAATCTCTCCTACAAATGTCTTCACCCCTTAACCAAATGTGTTTATATCCTGACCGTAAATAAATTTTAGAGAAAATCACTGCACCCTTGACTTGATAAAAAATATCGTTAATTCGAGGCAAGGGGTACTTGTTCTTAATTGCTAATTTATTAAGTTGCTTGTAATCAATGCACAGTTGCAGTGTGCCATCTTTCTTCCTTACAAATAACACTGAATCTCCCCAGGGTGATACACTGGTACGAATATATCCTTTATCAAGCAACTCCTGTAATTCCATTTTAAGCTCATTTAACTCAGGTACACTCATGTGATAAGGGGATTTGGATACCGGTGCTGCTCAAGGAATTAATTCAATGGTAAAATCAATATCTCGCTTTGGAGGAAGCCCTGGTATATTTTCAAGGAACACATTAGCAAACTCTTGAATTATTGGGTTGTTTCCCAAAGTGGAGGTCTTATCTTTAGAATTAGAATACCCAACTTGAACTCCATAAATCACATAGCCTTTTCTGATGCACTTTCCCAATTTAGAGGCGTAATGGGGCATAATTTCATGGGTCTTCTAACCCCTTGGATCTCTTTTTGATATCCGTCTTCAACAAGGTAGCCATTGGAATTTTCTTTACAATTCACTGAGGAACAATGCCCCACCATCTAGTCTATACCAAGCAACAAATCATATGATCCTAAAGGAAAAATATTGATCTATGCCTTTATGTGTTGACCCCCTACTTCAATGGGACAATTAGGTACCTTGGCATTTACCCTCCTCTTAGCTCCTGTAGCTAGTTGTACCAACCAGGGGATCTGTAAACAACATTCTTCCACTACCTTGAGGCTGACATAACTTAAACTTGTACCCAAATCTACTAAAATAGAAACATGTTGATTAATTAACTTACCTTCTAGCTCTATCATAGTAGGTTGATAATATTCTTGGTGGTATTCCAGCACAGCATTGATCCTGGGCATACTCTTTGAAACCTCCCTGATCGTAGATGCTTCTTGCACATCATCAACCTATTCAGGTCTGGCATGATGGGAGAAATTCTTGTAATAATGGGGTTCTCCATGGCCCCAACATTGCAAAGGGGGCTTTGACACTTGGTTGGGCTCCGACTTGTTGGATGCTTCAGTAGGCTTAGTATTTTCTTGCCATCTGGGTTTTTGCTGATTTATTCCAGGCTATTTACTTGGTTGATTTCTCTGTGCATTCTTAAAATTTTCATATTTATGGCCTCTAAAATTTTGATAACTCTTTTATCCCTTCTTCTGAGACTAATTATTTCCAATGTCTCCTTTCTACTTCATCTATTGGTAGCACATTTGAGCTTTTCATATTGCTTCATCCATGTTTTTAGGATCATCAAATTCTATTATTTCCTTCATAAATGTAGGAAAATTAATCAGAAAACATTGTACTTTAGCTCTTTCCTCATGGATATATGGTACATAACTTAATAAGGAAATAAATTTAGTCACATACTTGCCAATAATTAGTTTCCCTAGATTTAAATCATGAAATTCTTTAGCCTTTTCATCATAGAATCGCTCTGTCATATATTTGTTTTGAAGTTCATCCCATGTCACATCTTGTTCCTCCATTCCATGCATTATCTTTACCTCTTCGCACCATAACACTAATTTCCCTTGAAGTTGATAGATGGCCAATTTGGCCTTAAGGTTACTGTCATAGTCATAAACTTCATGAAAATATTTGTTTATATTGATGATCCAAGCTTTTGCAACTTCCTCCGCTTCACCATCAAAGGTTGGGGGTTTGATCTTTTTGAATTTACCCTACAATTCCAGTTTCTACTTCTTTATTTTCGTTTGATCTGAGACATTACACGACTCCTCTTCATGGTCAATCAGATTTCCATCAATCCTCTAGGTATGACTTCCTTCCGAAGTATCCTCAATTCGATGTTGATGTTCTTCTTCATGTCTAGTTCTATGCTCAGGACTAGGTCGAGAGGTTCGATGATTCAATTTTTCCGAGAGGCTCTTTAGGATCCTCTCTTTTTCGTGCATTAATCTTTCATTATCTGTTCTTAATAAAACCATTTTGGCTTTGAATTGTTGAACAATTTCAAGTAGCATACTTTTTTGGTGTTGTTTTTCTACACCCACATTTTTGGATTTGCTTATGGGTTTTTCATAGAACTTTCTCCCCTATTGGTCTTGGTGGAAACTAACCTCCAACTCCTCTCCTCATTGTGATCTCTTCACCTTCTCACTCTCTTACTATGTGCATATTTCAACACACTTATCATCACTACCATTTCCCGATCAGGCCATTGTATTGAAACCATGCTTTGATACCACTTGTAACATGTCATGACTAGGACTTTAAAAGAAAACATGAAATTCCACACATAAAAAATAAAATTAACCATTATATTTTATTCGCTTACCCATAGTGTTGGCTCGCATGTTATTATAATACTTTTAGGGTTATTCAATGGATAAGGCATATGCTTTGTTGTAATGATAACCTGTCACTTCATACTAATGCACTTCATACTAATGCACATTTAACATTCTGCTCTGAACACATTAAATCACCCAAGGTATAACCAGTTACAATTTTCATGGATCTTATCTCTAGGCGCGTGAACCTTAAACTATTACTCAACACTTATATGAATAATGTATACATGATTTAGAATTGGCTCGGAAAGTTCTTGAAGGGGTAGCTATTGATAGGTGTTGGTCATTAAATGACTGGCAGGTGGAAGTTTCCCCACCGTTGGATGAGGGTATGATAATCTAATGCACATGATTCAACCGACGATGTTTAGGGTAACTAACCCTAACCCGTCCATCGCCCAACTCCTCCATTTTCTCCATCAACAATAAAGTCTCAGGATTTGCAACTTCTTTTGTTTTGACAATTACAGAGGTCAAAATCCCATCGAGCTTCTCACTTTAGGTATAGTCTTCAACCCTAGTTGTATTTGGGGAAAAATTACTCCCCAGACTCAACTCTACAGTCTTTATCTATGTTGAGTTGTGTTATATTCTTTCCACGACTAGCCACCCTAGTTAACCAAGGGCAGAGCCCCCCTTTTGTTGCATTGATTGCATAGCGGGGGATCATAGGGGGTTTGAGGGGGGCGGTTAGCCCCCCTCTACAGGGTCCAGTGCAATGCCCCGAGGAAATTTTTTTTGGACCCTATATTAGGTGGGCGGACCTACCTATGGTTTTGTGCATGGTTTTTGTACATGGTTTTGGGTGCGATGGTTTTCGGTCCATGGTATTGGATGCTTCGGCATGTATATATATATATATATATATATATATATGTATTATGACATTGAAAGGAACATAATGAAAAATCAATCTGGTAGTCCCAGTTTTGGGATCCAGGGGAAAATATCTATGTATATTTGTTTTATGTGTTATGCTCTCGCTATTGTTTATTTTTTTGTTTTAGAATTTGTATATAGGTAATTTTTGTATGGGGTTAAAACCTACATTTGATATCGGAGTTGTTTTGGCTTTAAGGGGATGCCTTTGTTGCTGAGGGGTTTCGCTCGAGGTAGTGGTAGACCTTGTTTAGTGGGAGATCTGCGAGATCAATTCTGGTGTGAAAAAAGATGGCGAACAGTGGAAAGATAGAGATCAAAAAATTTAATGGTCAGAGTTTTGAGTTGTGGAAACTCAAGATGGAGGATCTGATGGTGAATGAATATCAGTGAATCGTGGTAGATCCGGGTACTAAACCAACGAGAGTGTCCAATTAAGAATGGAAGAAGTTGGATCGAAATGCAAAGAGCACAATATGATTGTGTGTCTTAGATTTAGTATTGCTGAATGTATCAAGGGAAGCCATGGTGAAGGCTTTGTGGGACAAGTTAGGGACTATGTACCAATCTAAGTCTCTGGTGAATAAACCATTCCTACTGAAAAAGTTATATAACCTGAGGATGAAAGATGGAGACTCAGTGACAGAGCATCTAAACACATTTAATCCTATGGTAAGTAAGTTATTATCTGTTGATATTAAAATTTCAGATGAATATAAGTGCATCAGTTTGTTGTGTTCTCTACCAGATTCGTGGGATAGTCTGGATATTGCAATAGGTAGCAATGCAACTACCTTGCAGTTTGATGAAATAGTCTCATCCTTACTAATGGAGGAGATGAGACGGAAAAATATTGAGAGCCAGAATGGTGATGCCTTGTCTGTATTAGGACGGTCCCAGAACAAAAACAAAAATAAGTCCTCGAGTGGGAGATCTAAATCTCGAGGAAAACCTATAAAGGTGTGCTGGAAATGCGGAATGGAAGGGCACTACAAAAGGGACTGTAAATCTAAAGCTCCTGACAAAGGAAAGGGATCTGATGATGCTCCTTCTGCAGAGGTGAAAACCACTTCAAATGAATGTGGGTATGTGTACTTGGCTCCTTCAAGTACACATGTAGATAATGAGGCATGGTTTATTGGCTCACGTGCATCCTTTCACTTCACTCCCCATAGAGAGTGGTTTTGCAAGTATGAGAAATATGATGGTGGTGATGTCTTATTAGGGGATGATAGGAAGGATAGAACCGTTGGTTGTGGAAAAGTCAAGTTGAAGTTGCAAGGTGGAAGGGTTAGAACAATTTCAGGTGTTCTGCATATTCCTGCATTGGCCAGAAATTTCTATAAGCAAGCTGGATGATGCAGGTGTAAAAAACTTGTTCGAGAAGGATACCTGCAAGATATTTTAGGAGCATTGATATTGATGCGAGGAGTTTGGATTGGAACTTTGTACAAGCTACAAGGTAGCATTGTTGTTGATGGGTGCAACAATTCTGTGGTTCCTAAAAGTGGAGCAAAAAATCTAGTTGTCTTTGGCAAAAAGACCATGATATGGCATAAAAGGCTTGGACATATTGGAGAGAAGGGCCTTAGAATACTTCATGGTAAAGTTATGGTAGAAGGTATGACTAGTAGCTCTTTGGATTTTGATTTCTGTGAAAATTATGTATATGGGAAGTAGAATCGGGTGAGTTTCACCTTTGGTGGTAAGAGGCCGAAATAGATATTACAACTTGTGCACAGTGATGTGTTTGGACCTGTGAAGGTTCCATCACTGGGTAAGTTTGTGTACTATGTATCATTTATAGATGAATTCTCAAGGAATACATGGATATATTTCCTCAAGAAGAAATATAAAGTCTTTGATAGGTTTAAAGAATTTAAGACTTGTGGAAAGCCAAAAAGAGAAGAAGATAAAGGTGTTGAGGAAAGATAACGGTGGAGAGTTTTGTAAGAAGGAATTTAAAGAATTATATAATAAGTGTGGTATAGCACGGTAGAAGACTACTCCATACACACCTGGGAAAAATGGAGTTGCAGAAAGAATGAAGAAGATGTTTATGGAAAGGGCAAGAAGCATGCTCAGTGGTGCCGGGTTAGGACAGGAATTCTGGGCAGAGGCGGTGGAGACTGCATGTTACCTAGTCAATAGATCACCTTCATCAACGTTGGAGGATAAGACTCCACAAGAGGTATGGACTGGTAAGCAACCCTCTCTTTCACATCTGAGGGTATTTGGATGTGATGCATATGTACATGTTCCAAAGGAGAAAAGAACAAAGTTGGATAGTAAATCTAAAAAGTGCATCTTTATTGGGTATAAGGATGGTTTAAAGGGTTATAAACTTTGGAACCCAGTAACAAGGAACGTTGTGTACAACCAAGATGTGGTGTTCAGAGAGGTGAAATATGTTATTAAACATGAATTCCAACCAAATGAACCTGAGAAGATAGAGTTTGAGCTAAAGGAGGAAGAATCAGACTCTACGGCAGAAGAGGAATCAGAAGATGAACATCCACAAACTTTGGTTGTGAGAAGATTAGTTCGAGAAAGAAGGAAGTCAGAAAGGTATAGTCCATCTACTTTATGTTCAAATTCTTCTTTATCTATTACTGATGATGATCCCAGAATTGTGAAGGAAGCAGTAGATTCAAAGGATGGAAAACTATGGAAAGAGGCCATAGTTGATGAAATGGCATCTTTGCACAAAATGAGGCTTGGGATCTGGTGGAGTTGCCGGATGGAAGGAAACCCATTGGCAGAAACTAGGTGCTCAAGAAGAAGAAAAATGCAAAAGGAGAGGTGGAGAAATACAAAGCTCGGTTTGTAAAAAAAGGTTATTCCCAAGTGTTGGGAATACATTTTGGTGATATTTTTTCCCCTGTTGCCAAGGTAACTTCTATTATATTACTTTTATCTGTTGCTACTTCTTTTGATTTTGAGGTAGAACAGATGGATA
This sequence comes from Pinus tabuliformis, assembly GCA_031772625.1. Taxonomy (NCBI): domain Eukaryota; kingdom Viridiplantae; phylum Streptophyta; class Pinopsida; order Pinales; family Pinaceae; genus Pinus; species Pinus tabuliformis. The sequence continues at coordinate 1,638,230,662 of CM062817.1, forward strand.
TGAAGACACAATTTCTTCATGGGGATCTGGAGGAAGAGATCTACATGAAGAAACCTAAAGGCTTTGCGATGAAGGGTATGAAAGAGTTGGTATGCAAGTTAAAAAAGTCTTTGTATGGGTTAAAATAGTCACCAAGGACGTGGTATCATAAATTTGATACATTTATACGGGGACTTGGCTTCACCAGAAGCAAAGAAGATCATTGTGTATATTTTAAACTAATTGGTAACCGCTTTATTTATCTGGTCTTGTATGTGGATGATATGTTGCTAGTTGGAAATGACAAAGAAATTATCCAAGATCTGAAGACCCAATTGTCCTCCAAATTCGACATGAAAGATCTTGGTGCTGCAAACTATATTTTGGGCATGGAAATTAAAAGAGATCGGGAAAAGAGGAAGCTATGGTTAAACCAAAGGAAGTATGCAGAGACAATACTGCAGAGGTTTAATATGCAGGATAATAAATCTATGAAGGTTCCTATTCCTTTAGGTGTGAAGTTATCTGCTGAACAGTGTCCCAAGGCACAAGAAGAGGAAGAGGGCATGTCTCATGTTCCATATGCAAGTGCAGTCGGTATCCTAATGTATGCGATGGTCTGTACTAGAGAAAACATTGCACATGCAATGGGAGTATTGAGAGAGTTTATGTCAAAACCAAGGAAGGAGCACTAGACAACAGTGAAGCGGGTTTTCAGGTATTTGCGCGGCACTAGTGATTATGGTTTGTGCTACCAAGGAAGACCAGGATTGGAAAAAGTGTTGGATATTCATGGCTTTGTTGATGCAGAGTGGGATAGAGATCTGGATCAGAGAAGATCTAAAAGTGGGTATGTGTTTAACCTATTTGGAGGTGCAGTTAGTTGGATGAGTAAGAAACAATCTGTAGTGGCACTATCAACTACAAAGCCAGAATACATGGCAGCCACTCATGAAATCAAGGAAGCAGTTTGGTTGCAGAGATTGTGTTCAAGTATGGGGTTAGTATAGGGAGCTATAAGGATAGACTGTCACAACAAAAGTGCAATTTTCTTGGCAAAGAACCCTGCTTATCATTCAAAGACAAAGCACATTGATGTTCAGTATCACTTTATGAGGGATATGATAGAATACAAAAAGGTGTTGTTGGTAAAGGTGGACACTTTGAAGAATACTACAGATGCATTGACAGAATTTGTGAGCTCTGAGAAGTTCTATTGGTGTAGAGAAATAATGGAAATTGCAGGGCTGGATAAATGACTAAGATCTCCTGTGGAAAGAAAACAACAAGTGGGAGAATGTTGGGTTGTGTTATATTCTTTGTGTCGATTGTGCAAGGTCGGGTGTCACAGGGGATTTGAGGGGGGCAGTTAACCCTCCTCTATGGGTCTGGGGTAGCACCCCAGGGAATTTTTTTTTGGACCATATATTAGGTGGGCGGACCTACCTATGGTTTTGTGTATGGTTTTCGCACATGGTTTTGGGCACGATGGTTTTCAGTCCATGGTATTGGATTCTTCGGCATGTATATATATGTATTGTAACATTGAAAGGAACATAATGAAAAACCAATCTGGTAGTCCCAATTTTGGGATCCAAGGGAAAATATCTGTGTATATTTGTTTTATGTGTTATGCTCTTAGTATTGTTTATTTTTTGTGTTTTAGAATTCGTATGTAGGTAATTTCTGTATGGGTTAAAACCTACAAGCTATGCCTCTATTCTCTATTTACTTGCAGCGTTTACACTTCAGTGAGTTTTTCTTATTATTGGGTTCTTTGTTACGACTTGGTGGTTATGTGACTAGACTCTTCAATGGTGTTTCTTTCCCTACTCTAGTAAGTCTTTGGAACCATAGATTTTTTTTTTCCTTTCATAAGGGTTTGTAATGGTTTCTTCTTAAGGTGTAAATATTTGAGTCATGCATAGTTGCAGGTTTCGTTAACTTGATGGATAGATAATTTCAAGATTTGATTGGGGTGAAATATATTCTTGTCTAGCAGAGGAAATTTGCTCCTCATATCCATTCATTTCTTCCAAACCTTAGTTGTCGCCTATAAAGATTGGTTCATTCATTTTCTTTTGAGTTTTTCTTGTATTGATTCATGTTGTTGGTTTAATGGCCATGGTTCCACCGCTTTCTCCCTTGGGTCATGGCATCACTATAGAGCGGAAAAATGGTTGAACACCTAGGTTCTTATTAGCTCTTCATGAGTGTTTGTGTTTTCCAGGGGAATAACCCTATCAATTAACTCTATCTATAGTGAAAGGCATTGCGCCCTAGTTACCTTCTCGGCTGTGAATGCATTTAATTTTGCACTCTATGAATTTGGAGTTGCATGCATTGTCATGTGGGTTTTCTTGTAAGACGAAACTCTAGGTCTTGTTCTTATTTTTATTCTCAACCTTACAACCTAAAGGTGATAGTAATGTTCAGTGTCTCATTTAAAACATGTATTTACTTTTTAGGGGACCGACCCACAGTTAACCATGCTAAGATACCGAAACGTAATTTCAGATACTGTAAATTTGATATTTCTAAAACTTAAATTTGAAGAACTGTGTTGGGCTATAATTTTTGGTGTTTCCAAAACTTAATATGAATTTGAAAGTTTAGTATTTATTTTTACTTAATGAGATAATCTTGTTAAATTTGTGTATTGATGCGAGTAAAGAACAATTTCTTCTTTATTTAAGCATAAACTTGACCCTATTTTTTGCATACTTTTTTGTATCAAAGTTATGGAAATTTATTAAGAGAGTTCAATTTTCATTTCCATTCTCAGTTTACAGCATTCATGAATAAATTTGTTTTAATATTAGTTTGAAGTTTTCCTAGCATTTAATTTCAAGGTTAATTATAAGATCTTTCAGTACAACTTCTTACAACTAGCTCACCCGCCGATAAGCGAGACCTGGGTACACCGAGATCGGTGCAATGTCATACAAATGATCATTTAAAATTCAATATTAGTTTTCCAAAATGTCTGGGTTCACTTGAGTCCTTGATACTTAACCAGAAATAAGTCATACAACTTTTATGCCTATTGAGACCAACCTTCACATCTTAAGCAAATTTTTCCCTGAAATCTCTATTAAAGTTATGTTACGTAGAGGTCAAGTCATTATACCCCTTTTAAAGGAAAGAAAACTTCATATGTCAAAGACAGTCATTCTTATTCCTTGCTTATCTATTTTTTTTTTAAAGAAAACATAGAACCCTTTCTTCTAGAAAACAACATTGAAAACTCTTCTCTTTTCACACACATAAAATAAACATAGAAAGCCTCTTTTTCTTCTAGTACATGAGAAGAAAATAAACAATTTTAGAAGACTGGAAAATATACTTATCTTTTCGAATAGTTTGTAATAATTATCAGCAAGAAAGTCTCACCACCCAGCCTAGAGACTGGCAATTACGCCCATTCTCTCCCTCGAGCCTTTTCCACACATGACAATTTGGAATCTCAAATTCAAATTTTGAGGTAACTTGTACCTAGGCCTCAAGACTACTCCAGTCTAGTCCAGTATTTTACACTCACGAATTAGTCTGAGGATTCCATTGACTCTAGGTTCATCTCAAGAATACCACCATCCATCAACATTCTTCTTTATCACCAACATTTTCCTGTGACAAGTTAAGTTTTCCTTTCAACATATCCTCTAGCTTGTAACTATCCTTGGATATTTTTCCACTAAGATCTGGGGTTTTTGGTCCCTCTCTAGGAAAAGAGGAAATATTGATAATTGATTCGAATTGTTTAGGAATTCAAGATTTAATTTCCTTTTATTTACTATTCTTAGTTCAAAACCATAACTTTCCACACACCATATCATTGCATTATTTAATTTTCATCCACTTATCTTAATGTAAAGTTTTCTTATCATGCCTTATCAGTAATTATAAATAACTAAGTTATTCAAAGTAAAAGTAATTAATTGTTAACAAATATTCATGGCATCGGGGTGTTGCATCTTCCCCCTCTCATGCGACACGCTATCGTCATTTTTTAACCCAATCTTCTAGAATAGTTTCAGGTAGGCTTCCCTTATAAATTCTTCATCTTCCTAGGTGGTCTCTTATGGGCTAAAGTGCTTCCACTGCACTTTAACCTGGATGATAGCTCACCTCTGTAGTGTTATTTCTCTCCGTTTGAGGATGAGCCAAGGTTCTTCTAGGAACTCTCCATCTGACTTGAATTGTTACAGCCACCATATAGAAGTTAATTCATGAAAATCATTATACTAAGATCAAATAAAGTTTTAAGATGTTATTTGAACATTCTACCAATGAATCACATGTTTAGGGTCATACACATATTGTTTCAACAATAAGACATGAAATACATTATGAACTTTTATATGACAAAGTAGGACTAGTTGATATGCCATTGTTCCAATTCTTTCTAATATTTTGAATGGACCACAGAAGTGAGGGGCAAGCTTTGCCTAGCTAGTCCATATCAAAGTGATTTTCCTGGGTTTGATTCACACATATACATCCTCTCCAACTTCAAATTATCGATACGTTCTTTTCCAATAAGCATAAGATTTCTTCATGTCTTGGGAAACCTTTAAATTTTGTCGAAATTTGTTTATGGTTCGTTCCATTTCCTTCAACATTTTTGGCCCACTTACTGGGTTGTTTCATAACATACATCCGAAGCATATCCTAAAGTACTTGAATCACACATTCAATCTTCCCATCTGTTAGTGGATGGTACGCAGTGCTAAATTGAATTTGAGTTCCCAATCTTGTGAAAAGAGTTTTCCAAAACGCGGAGGTAAATTTTACATCTCTATCAGATATGACTATCTTAGGAATACCATGCAATCAGAACACTTATTTTATGAGAATTTCAGAAATTTGAACTATCTTTAAGGTAGATTGTACTGGAATAAAATGAGTTGTTTTACTAAGTTTATCCACTACTACCATGATAGATTCATTGTGCTTCTTAGATCTAGGTAAACCAGTGATAAATTCAAGTGTAAAAGCCTACCACTTTCGCTCGGGTATAGGTATCAGTTGCAGAAGACTAGCAGAATGTTGATGTTCAACTTGGACTTGCTGACATTCCATACATTTTGTCAAATATTCCACAATATCCCTGTGCATTTTGGGCCAAAAATAATCCTTCTTGATTGTTGAAGACATTTTTTGGTATCCGGGATGAGCAGTGTAGGGACTTTTGTGAAATTCATCCAGAATCAGTTGCCTAACTGAAATTTGGTTGGGAACATATATTATTTTCCTAAAAGTAAATAATTTCTCTTCATTTACATTGTATTATGATTGTTTTCCTTGGCTTTTAGATTTTTGAGCTTGTTGCCATAAAAATTTGCATTCAGGGTCTTTCTGGGTAGCTTCTTTAACTTGTTCCCGAAACTTAAATTCTATTTGATTATAGTGAAGTTCATAAATACAATGCATGCTTCTGCTTAATGCATTTCCAACATGATTTTCTTTGCCTTTTAAATGCTTGATGTCAAATTCAAATTCTCTAAGGAAGGCTTTCCACCTTAATTGACAGGCATTTAGATTGGTTTGTTTGAAATAATTTATCAGAATATTATGGTGTGTCATTAACGAAAAACTTTTTCCTAGGAGATAGTTTATCCATACTTTCAATGCATGGACTACGACAGATAATTTTAAATTGTAGGAAAAATATCTCTGCTCATGTTCTTTCAACTTTCGTGACTCATATGCTATCACCTTTTCATCTTGTATTAATACGCTCCCCACTTCTTCCAGACATGCATTTGTGTAGACTACGAATTCCTTGTTTAGGTCAACAATTTTCAATACAGGGGAAATATTTAATAGATTTTTTAATTGTTCAAAACTTTTTTGACATTGAGTGGTCCAGTTAAAAAGAAATTCCCTTCTTCTGTAATGAAGTGATGGGGTACGCGATCCAAGAAATTCCCTCTATAAAATGACGGTAATACCCTGCCAGACCCATGAAAGATCATATATTCGCCGCATTTTCGGGCACCAACCAATCCATAATGGTCCTGATCTTCTCGGGGTCAATCATTATTCCCTCAGCTAAAATGACATGTCTCAAGTACTGAATCTGATTTTTATAAAAAATTACATTTACTAAATTTTGCATACAACTGATGGGCTCACAATACTTGCAACACTGTACGTAAGTTCTCTTTATGTTCTTCTAAAGTATTAGAATAAATCAATATTTCTTCTATAAAGATAAAATATATATATATATATATATATATATATCCAAGAAGGGATGAAAGATGCCATGCATCAAACTCATAGATTTCGTTGGCACGTTAATCAACCCGATAGGTAAGACTTTGAAATCATAATTTCCATAACGAGTTCTAAAAGTCGTCTTACAAATGTCTTCTTCCCTTACCCAAATTTGGTGGTATCCTGGCTGTAAATAAATTTTAGAGAAAACTGTTGCACCCTTGACTTGATTAAAAAAGGTCGTCAATTCAAGGTAGCGGGTACTTATTCTTAATGGTTAATTTATTAAGTTACCTATAATCAATGCACAATCGTAGTGTTCCATCCTTCTTCCTTAAAAAATAACACCAGAGCCCCACAAGGTGATACACTGGGATGAATATGTCCTTTATCAAGCAACTCCTGTAATTGCATTTTATTCTCGATTAACTTAGGTACACTCATGCGATAAGGGGCTTTAGATACTGACACTACTCTAGGAATTAATTCAATGGTAAAATCAATATCTCGCTTTGGCGGCAACCTTGGTATACATGAAGGGAACACATCAACAAACTCTTGAATTATTGGTATATTTCCAAAAGTGGCGATCTTATCTTTAGAATTAGAATATCCAACTTGAACTGCATAAATTGAATGGATTTTTCCAATGCACTTTCCCAATTGAGAGGTGATAATGGGACGTAAATTCATGGGTTTTCTAACCCCTTAGATCTCTTACCGATATTCATCTTCAGAAAGGTAGCTAATGGAATTTTCTTTACAATTTGTTGAGGACCAATGCCCCTCCAGCCATTCCATCCCAAGCAACAAATCATATGATCCTAAAGGAAAAATATTCAACTCTGCCTTTATGTGCTCACCCCCTAGTTCAATGGGATAATTGAGTACATTGGAATTTACCCTCCTCTTGGCCCTTGTAGCTATTTGTACCAGCCAGGGGTTTTTAAATTTATAAGTTTGCAAACAACATTTTTCCACTACCTTGGGGCTGACATAACTTAAACTTGCACCCAGATCTACTAAAATAGACATAGATTGATTAATTAACTTACCTTCCATTTCTATCATAGTAGGCTGATAATTTGGTTGGCGGTCTTCCAGCGCAACATTGATCCTAGGCATACTCCTTGCCACCTGCTCGGCCATAAATGCTTCTTGAACGTTAGCAACCTATTCAGGTCTGGCACGATGGGGGAAATTCTTGTAGTAATTGGGTTCTCCACATCCCCAACATTGCAAAGGGGGCTTCTTCACTTGGATGGGCTCCAACTTGTTAGATGCTTTAGTAGGCTTAGTTTCTGCTTGCCATCTGGGTTTTTGTTGATTTCTTCTAGGCTATTTACTTGGTTTATTTCTCTATGCATTCTTAAAATTTACAGATTTAGTCCCATTGAAATTATGATAACTCTTTTGCCCCTTATTATGAGATCAACTCTTTCCAATGTCTCCTTTCTGCTTCATCTGTTAGTAGCACATTCGAGCTTTTCGGATTGATTCATCCACATTTTAGGATTATCAAATTCTATTCTTTCCTTCATAAATGTAGGAAAAATACTAAGAAAACATTGGACTTTAGATTTTTCCTCCCGGATATATGGCACATATCCTAAATAAGGACATAAATTTAGTCACATACTCATCGATAGTTAGTTTCCCAAACTTTAAATCATGAAATTATTTAGCCTTTTCTTCATAGAATCGCTCCATCAGATATTTGTTTTTGAAGTGTTTTTAAAATTCATCCCATGTCACATCATGTTCCTCCATTCCTTGCACTATTACCTCTTCCTACCATAAGGTGGCTTTCCCTTGAAGTTGATAGATGGCTAATATGGCCTTAAGGTTACTGTCATATTCTTAAAATTGAAGATTTTTTTTTCATATTGATGATACAAGCTTCTATAACTTCCTCCTCTTCACCATCAAAAGTTCGGTGTTTGATCTTTCTGAGCTCCCCCTGCAATTCCAGTTTCTGCTTCTTTATTTTCCTTTGATCTAAGACATTACCCAACTCCTCTTCATTCTCAACTCTATTTCCATCAATACTTTGGGTATTACTTCCTTCCGAAGTATCCTGAGTTCGATGTTGATGTTCTTCTTCATCTAAGGTTCTATGCTTAAGACTAGGTTGAGAAGTTTGATGGTTCTGTTTGTCTAAGAGGCTCTTTAGGATCCTCTCCTATTTTTGCATTAGCATTTCATTTTCTGTTCTTAATTGAACCATTTAGTCTTGCAATTGTTGAACAATTTTAGGTATCATACTTGTTTGGTGTTGTTGTTCTGCACCCAGCTCACGGGGGATTCGCTAGGGGAGCAATACCATACCATGTGCATTCATATTAGGGGATATATATTGAGGAAAAAATGACATAATATATTGAGCATATAATAGAGGGTAAAGGGTTTTTATATTGGCAGGTATAAAAAATGGAGCTCAAAGTTAATGAAAAAATATAAAGGGGTATAAAAAATGTCAATGGAAAAATGGATACCTACAATATCTAGTGAAAGTAGGGGTGTTTTAAATTGGAAAGGTTTATTGGGTTCATATTGGTAAGGGCTTAAATAATGTGATTTTTAGAGGTATTTTCCAATATGTAGTCAAATTAAGGGTATTGTTTAGTATGCCATGAATGCACGTGCTATACTAAAGGTTCTTTGAGTGAAGCCCCCGTGACCCAGCTACACCAACATTTCTATATTTTCTTATGGGTTTGGCATAGAACTTGCTCCCCTATTGGTCTTGGTGGAAACTGACCTCCAACTCCTCTCCTCATCATGAATTGTTTACATGCTCACTCTCTTACTCTGTGCACATTTCGACACACTTATCATCTCTACCATTTCCAGATCATGAGACAATATGTGCTCTAATACCACTTGTAACATGTCATGACTAGGACTTAAAAAAAAAACATGAAATTCCATGCATAGAAAACAAAATTAATCATTATATTTTACACCACTATATTTAATTCTCTTACCCATAATGTTGGCTTGCATATTATTATAATCCTTTTAGGGTCATTCAATGGACAAGGCATAAGTTTTCTTGTAATGACAACCTACCACTTCATACTAATGCACATTTAATATTCCACTCCGAACACATTAACTCACCCAAGGTATAACCGGTTACAATTTTCATGGATCTTATCTCCAAGCATGTGAGCCTTAAACTATTACACAACACTTATATGAATAATGTATACATGATTTGGAATTGGCTTGGAAATTTCTCGAAGGGGTAGAAATTGACAAGTGTCGGTCATGAAATGATTGGCAGGTGGAAGTTTCCTCGTCGATGGATGAGGGTCTAATAATCCAATGCACACAATTCAACCGATGATGGTTAGTTTAACTAATCCTAACCCGTCCATTTCCCAAATCCTCCATTTGCTTCGTCAACAGTGCAGAATCAGGCTCTGCAGCTTCTTTTGTTCTGGTCATTGTAGAGTTCGAAAGCCAGTCAAGCTTCTCCCTTCAGGTACGATCTTCAACCCTGGTTGTATTTGGGCAAATTTACTCCCCAGCCTCAATGTTATAATCTTTAGTTGTGCTTCTATTCTCTATTTACTTGTAGCCTTTACACTTCAGTGATTTTTTTCTTATTGTTGGGTTATTTGTTACGAATTGTGAGTTATGTGACCATAATTTTCAATGGTTTTTCTTTTGATACTCTAGTAAATCTCTAGAACCATAGATCCTTTTTTTTTTTCCTTTCATAAGGGTTTGTACTAGTTTCCTCTTAAGGTATAAATATTCGAGCAATGCCTAATTACAGGTTTCATTAACTTGATGGATCGAAAATTTCAAGGTTTAATCAGGATGAACAACATTCTCGCCTTGCAAAGGTAATTTTCTGCTCCCATCCATTCATTTCTCCCAAACCTTAGTTGCTGGTTATCAAGATTTGGTCATTCTTTTTCTTTTGATTTTTTCTTGTATTGATTCCTGTTGTTGGTTTAATGGCTAAGGTTTCGCCGCTTGCTCCCTTGTATCGCGACATCACAGGAGAGTGGGAAAATGGCTCAACACCCATGTTCTTATTATCTCTTCATGAGTGTTGGGGTTTTCCTCATGAATAACTCTATGAATTAATTATAACTATAGTGAAAGGCATTGCTCATAGTTACCTTCTTCGTTGTGAATGCATTTAATTTTTCACTCTGTGAATTTGTAGTCGCATGCATTGTTATGTGGGTTTTCTTGTAAGACCGAACTCTAGGTCTTGTTCAACTTTTTATGGTAAGGGTTACATCCTAATGGTGACAATAATGTTTTGTGCCTCATTTAAAATGTGTATTTACTTGTTACGGGACCAGCCCGTAGTCAACCATGCTGAGATTCTGAAAACTAATTTCGGAGATTGTAATTTCGATATTTCTAAAACTTGAAGTTGAAGAATTGTGTTGGGCTGTAATTTTTGGTATTTCCAGAACTTAATATGAATTCAAAAGTTTAGTATTTATCTTTACTTTATGAGATAATCTTGTTACGATCTGATTATTTTCTCAAGGCTTGGAATTGAAACTTTTTATTACATATGTGTATTGATGTGAGTAAAGAACAATTTCTTCTTTATTTAAGCATAAACTCAACCCTGTTTGTTGCATGCTTTTTTGTATCAAAGTTGTGGAAATTTATTATGGGAGTTCATTTTTTCGTTTCCATTCTCGATTTACAACATTCATGAATAAATTTGTTTTAATATCAATTCGAGGTTTTTCTAGCATTTATTTTCAAGTCAGTACAAGTTCTTACAACTAGCTCACCTGGCAATAACCAAGACCTCGGTACACCGGGACTTGTGCATTGTCCTACAAGTGATTGTTTAACATTGAATATTAGTTTTCTGGACTATCTGGGTTCACTTAAGTCCTTGAGACTTAACCATAAATAAGTCCTACAATGTTTCTTCTTGTCCAGACCAACCTTCACATCTTAAGCAAATTTTGGCCAGAAATCTCTATTAAAGTTATGTTATGTAGAGGTCCAGTCATTATACCCCTTTTAAAGGAAAGAAAACTTCATATGTCAAATACATTCATTCTTATTCCTTGCTTATCTATTTTTTTTTTCTTTAAACAGAAAACTCTTTTTTTTGGAAAACAACATTGAAAACCCTTATCTTTTCACGTACATAAAAGAAACATAGAAAGCCTCTTTTTCTTCTAGTACATAAGAAAAGAAAATAAACAGTTTCATAAGACTGACAGATATACTTATCTTTTCGAATAGGTTATAATAATTATCAGCAGGAAAGTCTCACCACCTAGCCTTGAGACTGTGTCGTAGCGGCTAAAACCACACTCCAAAATTTTTCCTTAGCTTAGTTTTGGAGCCTCCCTACTAAACTTTCATAGTAACATGTCTTGCCTTGTCAAGTACACAAGCTTCAGTGATTTTCTTGCAGAATGACAACCTGCCATCAAAGCTTGTTGCACCCCCCTCACAGGTTGCTTCTCCAGACTTGTGTTGGGTTGTTTTATATTCTTTCCACGTAGTTAATAGGGGGTTTGAGGGGCACTTGTAACCCCACTTTATGGGGTCCGGGGCAGCACCCCGGAAAATTTTGGTTTTGGACCCTATGTTAGGTTGGGCGGACCCACCTATGGTTTTGTAGATGATTTTCGCACATGTTTTTTGGATGCGATGGTTTTCGGTCCATGGTATTGGACGCGATGGTTTTTCTGGTCCATGGTATTGGATGCTTCGGCATGTATAAATATGTAACATAACATTGAAAGGAACATAATGAAAAATCAAGCTGGTAGTCCTGGTTTTGGGATCCAGGGGAAAATATCTGTGTATATGTGTTTTATTTGTTTTGCTCTCGCATTATTTATTTTCTATGTTTTAGAATTCGTATGCAGGTAATTTCTGTATGGGGTTAAAACCTACATTTATTATCAGAGCAGATTTGGCTTCAAAGGGATGCCTTTGTTGCTGAGGGGTTTCGCTCGGGCCTATGGTAGACCCTGTGATCCAGGTGGATATTGGTGGCCACCTGCCAAGTCCACCTGGACCCCCACCATTGTCTTTCTCAGCATTTTCAGTTTCCTTAATTGTAGGACAACTTACTATTTTTAGCAGTTTTTCGGGTCCTGAACTTCCGGAGCCGTTTTGAGGCCCTAAACGACGTTTTTTTGGGAATCTGGGGGCAACATGGGTCCATGGACAAATGTTGCCCTTCCCAAAGTGGTAGTTCTCGGATAGATCTTTCTAACGAGCTATCGTACATGTCAAACGGAGATCGTATGCCAAAGTTACGACCCCGGGAAATTGATGTACCAATTTACCCAAACGGGGCCCACAATTTGGCGTTTCATCTTCTAGGGTTAGGTTTCGGGATGTGAAGGGTTTTCCCTTGTTTCTCAACAATAAATAGGCCTTCGAGCCTCATTGTAATACAGTTTTCAGAACAGTTCAGAGGCATGTAGCCATCACATCTCTTCTCAGAGATAAGCTACCATCGCCCTAACTAGTTTATTGCCATTTCTGTTTGTAAGCATATTTCAGTATTTTCCATTAATGAAATGAAGTATTATTTCCGCTGCATCTTTGTGTATATGGTTATCTTTGTAATTTGTTGCGTTCCTGTTTAAATCCCGATCAGTGGTATCAGAGCGGTCTGCTTTTTCTCTGTTTTTCTTTGCATGTCCCCAACAAGGTCGAGACATAAGGAGTTAGGGCTTGAACTGGTTGAACCTTTGCAAGACCAACCTCGCAAATCCCGACGGCCTCCCATGGCGGACGAGAAGAAAGACGAGGGGGCAGGAGATCCCATCAAAATCTTGCTCGAAGAAGCGCTCGAGCGACAACGGAATGCGATGATGGACAGCTTTGCGCAGATCCTTCAGCGGCTACCCAGAAGTGGCGCATCGGCTTCCAGCAGCTCCTCTGGAAACGCCACACCCTTTAAGGTACAAGTTAATTTTGAAATCCCCATATTCGAGGGTCAGATAGACGCCGATGCCGTAGATAAATGGTTAAATCTGCTAGAGGGTTATTTTTCTGTTCATGAATTTTCGAGTCGGGAAAAGATTGTTTTTGCTCTTCTCAAAGCAGCCCCCCACGTCAAGGACTGGTGGGAAACCTACTGCGAGCAGAAGGATGAAAGTACTGGCTCACTATTTTCATCCGCACCCAACTGGGATTCGTTCCGGGATGCCATCAAGGAGCAGTACTACCCTGTCGGAAGTTATGAGGATGAATACATAAAGTGGACCACGCTGCGGCAGGGAAGGGACCAAGACGTGCCGGAGTTCACCAATCTTTTCCATACCCTTCGCACAAAGTTGGGTATCAAGGATTCGGAGCAACATTTGATACTCAAATACCGTGGTTGCCTGCACAACTACATCCAGGAAGAAATACAGTTCCTAAACATCCCCTCGCTCGGTGCAGCATACCGGTATGCCGTCAAGGTCGAACAGAAGTTTAAACAAAAGAAGCGAGACTTTGGATCTGTGAATCCAAAGCAGGGGAAAGGTGCCCCTAAACCACAGAACAAAGGACAAAGCCAAGGTGGGACAGCCCAAGACAACCAGCCGAAGTTGCAAGCAAAGAGCAACGCCGCGAAGCCGAGAAAGGACACTGGAAAATGGTGCGAGTTCCATAAGAGCTCCACTCACAACACAAGTGAGTGTCGGGCCAAGCAGTCACTGGTGGCTGAGCTAAAGGTTTCAGAATCAAATGCATGTTCCGACTCTGAGTCAGAACCCGATAAGGGGTATGAAAAAGGGAAGCAGATCATTGATGCGGATCCCAGCGCCACTGTTGCTACCGCAAAGATCCAGAAAAATGAACCCGAAGATCCAGAGGAGGAGGAGCGTCTCTTCCACTCCCAGATGTGGGTAAAGGGCTCCCCGATACAGTTCATTGTTGATAGCAGGAGTCAAAAGAACCTCATTTCGGCAGAGGTCGTGAAGCGGTTGGGCTTACCGACCACAGCACATCCACAACCATACACCATTGGGTGGCTTCACCAAGGGCGAGATCTTCGCGTGAGCCAGCAGTGTCGCCTTCCATACAACATCAAGCCCTTCACGGATGAGGTATTGTGTGACATTGCTCCCCTTGAAGTTTGTGATGTATTACTAGGACAACCATACTTGTGGAAGCGACATGCTGTGTATGAATCAAGGCCCCGTGCTATTATTATTACATTGGGAAATAAGTTGTTCAGGATACCAGAGGTAGCACCACCTGCCGCCATCTCTTTGATTACTGCAAAACAATGCAGTAAGATCATTTCCAAAACCAGGAAATTTGTTTTCCTGATGATACGCCCTCAAGGGAAGAAGAAGACAGTGGCCGCGGCCTCCAAACGGGGTCCCTCTACACGGCAGCTACAGATGGACAAGATTGTGGAGGAGTACGAAGACATCTTCACCTCCCCGGCAGGGGTTCCTCTGCACTGTCAAGTCAAGCACTCCATCGATCTGACCCCAAGTGCGCCGCTACCCAATGGACCAATTTATCGACGCTCCGTTCTGGAGAATAATGAAATCAAGAGGCAGATTCAGGAGCTCCTGCAGAAAGGTCACATCCGTCTGAGTTCTTCGCCCTGTGGGAGCCCGATAGTGTTGGTACAGAAGAAGGATGGGACGTGGAGACTCTGTATTGACTATCGGGCGCTGAACAAGATCACTGTCCGTAATAGGTACCCGATCCCGCGGATTGATGACCTCCTAGACCAACTAAAGGGGGCGAAATATTTCAGCAAGATAGATCTGAAGTCAGGATATCACCAGGTACCAATTGAACCCTCAGATGTGTGGAAGACTGCCTTCAAATCCAAGGAGGGCCTTTTCGAATGGTTGGTCATGCCTTTCGGATTGACGAATGCTCCTGCAACCTTTATGAGGCTAATGGATGACATCTTGTGGCCATTCACCAACTCCTTTGTAGTAGTATACTTGGATGACATTCTGATCTTCAGCCAGAGTTGGGAAGAGCACCTCCACCACATCCGACAGGTTCTCCAAACACTGCGGCAACACAAGCTATGTGCCAATTTGGAGAAATGCACTTTTGGCATGACCAAGGTTCAGTATCTGGGATACATCATTGATGAACAGGGGGTGCATGTTGATCCAGCCAAGGTCCAAGTCATTCGAGATTGGCCCTCTCCAACCACTCTAACAGAGCTCCGCAGCTTTCTAGGTCTTGCCAACTTCTACCGCAGGTTTGTGTTGGGATTTTCTCATATTTCTTGGCCCTTGAGTCAAGTCACCAAGGGCGGGGCGAAAGCAAAATTCTTTTGGTCTGAATCTCAACAGAAGGCATTCAGGGAGTTGAAGGATCGCCTCTGCACGGCACCAGTGCTCGCGTTACCAGATTTACAACAACCATTTGAGGTCGAGACAGATGCCTCTGACTATGCTATTGGGGCAGTCCTTACTCAACATGGACATCCAGTGGCATATCACAGTGAAACACTTTCAGACACAGTCCGGAAGTACCCCACTTATGATAAAGAGATGTATTCCATTGTACAGGCCTGCCGACAATGGAAGCATTACATTTTGGGGAAGGAAACGGTCATCCACACAGACCACCGACCTCTGCAGTTCATACAGACCCAAGGGAAATTGCAGAATGATCGCCATCAGAAGTGGTCTACATACCTGCAACAGTTTCACTTGAATATCAAGTATAAAAAGGGCAGCACCAATAATGTTGCAGATTGCCTCAGTCGACCACCGATCATGGCACTAACCACCGTGCTCAACTCTTGTGGGCACGAGACTTCTGATTGGCCACTTCTCTACAAAAGCGACCCAGAATTCGGCCACACATACCAGACACTCTTGGAGGGTCAACAGGTTGCAGATTTTCACCTCCAGGATGCCCTATTATGCCACCTCGGTCACCTCTGTGTTCCTTCAAGCGAGCGTGCCAAGATGATTTGGGAAGCACACTACAGTCGGGCTGCTGGGCATTTCGGGGTCGAGAAAACAGTGGCAGTACTGCAAAACTATTTCTATTGGCTGAATCTTCGACAGGATGTTGGGAAGTACATACGATCATGTACTGCATGTGCCATTGCCAAACCGACCATTAAGAAGCAAGGCCTCTATACCCCGTTGCCTACCCCTAGTCGACCTTGGGAATCCATCTCCATGGATTACATGTCAGGCCTTCCTTCCACTAAGCATGGAAATGACTGTGTTTTTGTGGTCGTCGACAGGTTCTCAAAGATGGCCATTATGATGGCCTGCAAGAAGAATATCACAGCAGAAGCCACTGCTAAACTCTTCTTTGAACGAGTGTGGGTGCACTTTGGGATCCCACAGTCTATCATCTCAGATCGGGACAATCGGTTTCTCAGCACCTTTTGGTCCAGTCTCTGGTCAATGCTGGACACCAAACTCACGAAGTCCACAGCCTTCCATCCTCAAACTGATGGCCAGACAGAGGTTGTCTCTGTAATTTGTTGCGTTCCTGTTTAAATCCGGATCACCCTGTTCAGTGGGAGATCTACAAGATTGATTATGGTGGTGAAAGAAGATGGCGAGCAATGGAAAGATAGAGATTGAGAAATTTAATGTTTAGAGTTTTGAGTTGTGGAAACTCAAGATGGAGGATCTGTTGGTGGATAAAGATCAATGGATCACGGTAGATCCGGGCACTAAACCAAAGGGAGTGTCTGATGAAGAATGGAAGAAGTTGGATCGGAAGGCAAAAAGCACAATACGATTGTGTGTCTCAGATTCAGTATTGTTGAATGTATCAGGGGAAGCTACAACAAAGGCTTTGTGGGACAAGTTAGGGACTTTGTACCAATCTAAGTCTCTGTTTAATAAACTGTTCCTGCGGAAAAAGTTGTATAACCTGAGGATGAAAGATGGAGACTCAGTGACAGAGCATCTGAATGCCTTTAAAACTGTGGTAAGTCAGTTAGTATCTATTGATATTAAAATTTCAGATGAAGATAAGTGCATCAGTTTGTTGTGTTCTCTACCAGATTCGTGGGATAGTCTGGTTATTGCAATAGGTAGCAATGCAATTGCCTTGCAGTTTGATGAAATAGTCTCAGCCTTGGTGACGGAGGAGATGAGACGGAAAAATATGGAGAGCCAAAATGGTGATGCCTTGTCTGTATGAGGACGGTCCCATAATAGAAACAAAATTAAGTCATCGAGTGGAAGATCTAAATCTCCAGGAAAACCTGTAAAGGTGGTGTGCTAGAAATGCGGAAAGGAAGGCCACTTCAAAAGGGACTGTAAATCTAAAGCTCCTGACAAAGGAAAGGGATCTGATGAGGCTCCTTCTGCAGAGGTGAAAACCACCTCAGATGAAGGTGGGGATGTGTACTTGGCTTCTTAAAGTACACATGTAGATCATTAGGCATGGTTGATTGACTCAGGTGCATCCTTTCACTTCACTCCCCATAGAGAGTGGTTCTGTGAGTATGAGAAATATGATGGTGGTGATGTCTTCTTGGGGGATGACAGGAAGGCTAGAATATTGGTTGTGGAAAAGTAAAGTTGAAGCTACAAGGTGGAAGGGTTAGAACACTTCCGGCTATTCTGTATATTCTTGCACTATCCAAAAATCTGATTTCTATTAGTAAGCTGGATGATCCAGGTGTAAAAACAGTGTTCAAGAAGGGTACCTGCAATATGGCTTGAGGAGCACTGGTATTGATGCGGGGAGTTCGGATTGGAACTCTGTACAAGCTACAAGGTAGCACTGTTGTTAATGGATGCAACCGTTCTGTGGTTCCTAAAAGTGGAGAAGAAGATCTAGTGGTCTCTGGAGAAAAGACCATATTGTGGCATCAAAGGCTTCGACATATTGGAGAGAAGGGCCTTCGAATATTTCATGGTAAAGGTATGGTAGAAGGTATGAGTAATAGCTCTCTGGATTTTGATTTCTGTGAAAATTGTGTATATGGGAAGCAGAATCGGGTGAGTTTCCCCTCTGGTGGTAAGAGGGTGAAACATATATTAGAGCTTGTGCACAGTGATGTGTTTGGACCTGTGAAGGTTCCATCATGGGGTAAGTCTGTGTACTATGTATCATTTATAGATGACTTCTCAAGGAATACATGGATATATTTCCTTAAGAAGAAATCTGAAGTCTTTGATAGGTTTAAAGAATTTAAGGCTCTAGTGGAAAACTAGACAGAGAAGAAGATAAAGGTGCTGAGGGCAGATAATGGTGGAGAGTTTTGCAGTAAGGAATTTGAAGAATTCTGCAAGAAGTGTAGTATAGCACGGCAGAAGGCTACTCCATATACACCTCAGCAAAATGGAGTTGCAGAAAGAATGAACAAGACGTTGATGGAAAGGGCAAGAAGCATGCTCAGTTGTGCCGGGTTAGGACAAGAATTCTGGGCAAAGGCGGTGGATACTGCATGTTACCTGGTCAACAGGTTACCTTCATCAACGTTGGAGGATAAGACTCCATAAGAGGTATGGACTAGTAAGAAACCCTCTTTTTCACATCTGAGAGTATTTGGATGTGATGCATATGTACATGTTCCAAAGGAGAAAAGAACAAAACTGGATAGTAAATCTGAAAAGTGCATCTTGATTGGGTATAAGGATGGTTTAAAGGGTTATAAGCTTTGGAACCCAGTAACAAGGAAGGTTATGTACAGCTAAGATGTGGTGTTCAGAGAGGTGAAAGATGTTATTAAACATGAATTCCAACCAAAGGAACCTGAGAAGATAGAGTTTGAGCTAAAGGAGGAAGAATCAGACTCTACATCATAGGTGGAATCAGAAGATGAAGAGCCACAAACTCTGGCTGTGAGAAGATCAGTTCGAGAAAGAAGGCAACCAGAAAGGTATAGTCCATCTGCTTTCTATTCAAATTTTTCTTTGTCTATTACTAATGATGATCCCAGAACTGTGAAGGAAGTAGTGGATTCAAAGGATGGAAAACTTTAGAAAGAGGCCATGGTTGATGAAATGGCATCTTTGCACAAAAATGAGGCTTGGATCTGGTGGAGTTGTTGGCTAGAAGGAAACCCATTGGCAGCAAATGGGTGTTCAAAAAGAAGACAAATGCAAAAGGAAAAGTGGAGAAATACAAAGCTTGGTTGATAGCAAAAGGTTATTCCTAGGTGCTAGGAATTGATTTTGGTGATATTTTTTCTCCTGTTGCCAAGGCAACTTCTATTAGATTACTTTTATCTGTTGTTGCTGCTTTTGATTTTGAGGTAGAACAAATGGATGTGAAGATAACATTTCTTCACGGGGATTTGGAAGAGGAGATCTACATGAAGCAACCTGAAGGCTTTGCGGTGAAGGGTAAGAAAGAACTGGTATGTAAGTTAAAGAAGTCTCTATATGGGTTAAAACAATCACCAAGGATGTGGTATCAGAAATTTGATACATTTATACAGGGACTTGACTTCACCAGAAGAAAATCAGATCACTGTGTGTATTTTAAATTAATTGGTGACCGTGTTATTTATCTGGTCTTGTATGTGGATGATATGTTGTTGGTTGGAAATGACAAAGAAGTTATCTAGGATTTGAAGACCCAATTGTCCTCCAAATTCGACATGAAAGATATTGGTGTTGCAAACTATATTTTGGGCATGGAAATTAAAAGAGATCAGGCAAAGAGGAAGCTTTGGTTAAACCAGAGGAAGTATGTCAAGACAATATTGCAGAGGTTTAATATGCAGGATAGTAAACCAATGAAGATTCCTATTCCTGTAGGTGTGAGGTTATCTGCTGGATAGTGTCCCAAGACATAAGAAAAGGAAGAGGACATGTCCCGTGTTCGAGATGCAAGTGCAGTCGGTAGCCTGATGTATGCAATGGTCTATACTAGACCAGACATTGCACATGCAGTGGGAGTATTGAGCAAGTTTATGTCAAAACTAGGGAAGAAGCACTGGACAACAGTGAAGCGGGTTTTCAGGTATTTGCGTGGCACTAGTGATTATGGTTTGTGCTACCAAGGAAGACCAAGATTGGATAGAGTGTTGGATATTCATGGCTTTGTTGATGCAGATTGGGTTGGAGATCTAGATCATAGAAGATCTACAAGTGGGTATGTGTTTAACCTATTTTGAGGTGCAGTCAGTTGGATGAGTAAGAAACAATCTGTAGTGGCACTGTCAACTACAGAGGTAGAATACATGGAAGCCACTCATGCAATCAAGGAAGCGGTTTGGTTGCAAAGATTGTGTTCAAGTATGGAGTTAGTACAGGAAGCTATAAGGATAGACTGTGACAACCAAAGTGTAGTTTTCTTGGCAAAGAACCCCGCATATCATTCAAAGACAAAGCACATTGATGTTCAGTATCACTTTGTGATGGATATGATAGAAGACAAAAAGGTGTTGCTGGTAAAGGTGGGCACTTTGAAGAATAATGCAGATGCATTGACAAAATCTATGAGCTTTGAGAAGTTCTCTTCATGTAGAGAGACAATGGGCATTTCAAGGCTGGGAAAATGACTAAGCTCTCTTGTGGCCCCCTGTGGAAAGAAAACAACAAGTGGGAGAATGTTGGGTTGTGTTATATTCTTTCCATGTAGTTAAGAGGGGCTTTGAGGGGCACTCGTAACCCAACTTTATGGGGTCCGGGGCAGCGCCCCGAATTTTTTTTGTTTTGGACCCTATGTTAGGTTGGGCGGACCCACCTATGGTTTTGTGCATGATTTTCGCACATGTTTTTTGGATGCGATGGTTTTTTGGTCCACGGTATTGGATACTTCGGCATGTATAAATTTGTATTATAACATTGAAAGGAACATAATGAAAAATCAAGCTGGTAGTCTCAGTTTTGGGATCCAGGGGAAAATCTCTATGTATATGTGTTTTATTTGTTCTGCTCTCACATTATTTATTTTCAGTGTTTTAGAATTCGTATGTAGGTAATTTCTGTACGAGGATAAAACCTACAACTTGGTCGAGTTGCAGGCTCAATAACTCCCTCAAGAAATTGCGCAATTCTAGAGGGAAACTAGCCTTCCCTCCAAAAATTGTGCAATTTTATCTGGCAGCCTGCTAGGCTCCAAAATTGCGAAAATATTCCTGTCATTATTCAATATAAAAATTGTGCAATTCCTCCCAGCAGGGATGCTCAACGCAGAAATTGCGCAATTCTAGGCAGCAGTCAGCTGCTTTGCTTAGAAATTGCACAATCCCTTTGGGCAGCCAACCCATCTCCCTCACAAAAATACACATTTTTCCCCTTCAGCTGAGCAGATTGTTGCATGTGAAGTTGGGTTGAATGGTTCCCTCCGATACTGAGCAAAATTGATCTGCATGCATGGACTACTCCTCCCAAGGTAGCATGCAAAGGCATCCCTTGATTCAAGGAAATATTTCTAATAGTTAGAGGTTACATGCAAGGATCATTTCAGAAGCCTCCCACCAAGTGTCATTTTCCCTAGATTTTTGGCATGTGCATAACAACCTCGATTCTATCGAAACTCGTCAACTAGACGTTGCAAATCTCATTCCTCACACCGACCTTGCAGCTCTGACATCCCACATTGCATCTAGGAGTCATTGGCACATTCAACTCAATTATCTTGGTGTAAGCTCGCCTTTCATGTCTTGCGTTGCGTTTTTGTCGTTTTTTATGTTTCTCTTTGTGTGAGTGTTGTCTGATTTATTTCAGTGAGTGCTTTCTGTCATTTTGATGCATGTTAGCTTGTAGAAGCATTGTTTTAGTTTTCGATTGCATCTCATTATTGTCGCATGCATGACATTGTTTTGCATGAACGGTCATCATTGCAGCGACTCACTTCACACACATGCATGCTTTCCTAATTTAAGAATCCTGGATGTGTTGTTTGCATGAATGATCATTCACTCTTGTTTGGCTCAGACTGTGCTGCCTTGGCTCAAACTATGCCTTGCGCTGATAGCACTGCACGTTTCTGGAAGTGAAGGCTCTGCCTTTCCTCTAGAAATTGTGCAAGTCTGGTCCAACACTAACCTCCAAGCTTGCATTGTGAAATTCTTCGAGGCAGTGTCTTGTTGGCCCCAGAAACTTCGCAATGCAGTTTACTGGTTGCATTTCACTGGTGACTAAAAGTGCACATTATGCAGCTTCAATCCTCGGAAAGTTAGGATGGACTATTCATTTCATAGTTCCAGTAGTCACTCAACCTCCTGACAACCTGGATTGTTCCTTGCACAGTTTTGGTAGTCAGTCTCATGACCTCCCAGTGGAAATTGCGAAACCTTCATGATCAGTCACACAGGTATGTTGCAAGTCATTTCTCAAGTTCGTTTTGGTTTTCGATTGACAGATTGCTTGCCATGAACGTTTCCATATCTCTAGGTATCATAGGTGTTCATCTACCTCTCAGCGACGCATGTACAATGGTTTCCAGGAGAGGAGAGTCGAAGACACCGTTCAGACCACACTTGGGGATGCAGTCGATCAAGTGTCTATGAACTTGCCTACCCACGAATACATCAAGTTTTTCGTAGACAAGGACATCAAGATATGACGACAACAACATCACAAAAAGCAACACCATCAACGACAGTTGAAGGCAGCATACTGGAAGCAACGAACGTAAGAGGAAGGTTGTTGACAACACAGAGGTGGAACAAAGTAGCAAGCTCAAGCAGATCCACTTGTGATGAAAGAAACTTTGGAGACTCAGGTTATGAGGTGACAACACGACATGAAGATCACATAAAGGTAGAGAATAGAATAGGGAAGGAGCTGCATGTGTTGAAGCATCAACTCAAGGAAGAATAGGAGCTGCATAGACCAAAGAATGAGTTGCAGCAAGAATAGGTACAGCAGGGGGCGCAACATGCATTCACAGATGAAACTGTGCCCGTACAATTATAGATCCATCCCAATACCTGGCATGGAGTAGACAAGGAGAGAAGTATTATTTATCTCATGCAAGTGAATGTAGCAACATGCATGTCATTGTGCACACGCATGCGATCCCACCCATTTGGCACTCTCACCGAGGCGAAGACAAGAAGCAATTCCAACTGGAGTTGAACATGTATTTTGACAAGTTAATGCACACAACCACCAACACATGCTTGGAGATCAACACAGACATTATGCATCAACATGTTGTTAGTCCAGTCGCACCAGGATGACGATGCGCATGCTATCAGATGAGTTGGATAGAGGAGCCATATCAGTGCACTCAGATGCAACGAAGTCAAGAGTTCGCTTCAGCAAGATGTCACCATTGAGCGCACGACACCATCATAGAAAACCAAGCTTGGCATTAGCTCACCACCTTCGACCATCACAAGCATGTCAAAGAGTTAGTCTCACAACAACAATCCAAGTGCCAGTGATGTCTTGCATGGCTTGCTTAAGCCATTTTGTCTTACATGGGCACATGTGCATTATAATGTAACGTCTTGTCAAGTGGAATTTCAAGTGTTGATAGTTGGATCTAATAGTCATAGAGTAGATCAAGAGTCATGAGGGTAGATGAATTGTCACAAAGGGGAATGTCAAGGGCCACCCCACCCTTTTCTATAAATAGTCCCTTATAACTCTTTGTAAAAGTTTTTGGTCAGCCAAGCTTCAATAGGAGTATCTTAGAGAAAACTTGGACAATATTGTAATGTGCCTTGGCTTCTCCACTGCACAAAGCTAGTATATCTCTTTGGAGGAGCAGGCGGTTGTGGCTGTAACATTCCGCTATCGGGACTAGTGGTCGAACATGGATGTATTGTATGACTGGAACTTACACTTCTTAATATAACAGAGCCAACACATTTCATGCATATGTCATATTGTACTCCAGCTATCTTGTTTACTCTAAATGGTATATGTATCTGTTTTCTTACGCATGCATGTATGGACTATTATGTGTAAGTATATATCAATCTTTCTGAAATGTGTTGTTGGTTTAACCATCACTTTGGATTACTTGCTAACTTGCTTTCCATCTTGTGATGCATCTTCGCTCGTGGGTTCCCTTCCAAGTCGTGTACTATTACAGGTTTCCAAGGGGCGCACTCATCCCACTCTCCATGCGTTAGAACCTCTCATGCACCTTCCTTGACTTATTGCAACTATCACACCCTTGCTACCAACATGGACGTCTTACATGCCTCTGTGCGAAATTGTGGTCAAGGCATTACTGTACGACCCACTATTGGGACTCCTACACCAAATGGTATAAGGTCTAATTGGAACTTCTTATTGGGGAGATCTCCTGACATGTTGGCGAGTCTAGCACCATCAACATATCTGGCACTAGAAGGAGAGCTAGATAACAAGATGATCCCTCATCATCTGTTTTAAATTTTCGCACATCTATCATGGAGTTTGTTATAGTTCTCCCTCTGAAATGTCTGTCCAATGAACATATCTTTCACATCGAGAGGGAGTTCTGGGATCACTTGTCACAAATCACGTATGATGGTGAATATGAAGAGGCCTGGCCTGAGCACTTAGATGACTTCCATGCTCTCATGGAGGGCATGGAATATTTTAATGAAACAGAGGTCTGTTCGCTGCTTGCACACACACTTCGCGACCACCCATCACAATGGTGTGGCACACTACTTCATAACTCCATGCATTCATTCAAGCAGTTCAACAATCTAATCGAATATGCTTTCCACCATTTTGACCCTGATGTACTTGATAAAAAATTGTTAAAACAACGGAAGGCCTCGCATGAATCACCTATGGAGTTTTCAGAGCGCTTCTGTCTATTCGTGTTTGAAGCCTCAAAATGTCAGATGAAATTTTAGTATCTCATGGACAGAATTGAATATTTCCTTATCCAATTTGTCAATCCCAAGAAGAAGTTCAAGCTCAAACCCCGCTCAGCATACTTTGATCATGAAGTTGTGCAATCTCAGACGGACACGGTCGCTGTCACAAGTGACTATTTATTGTCCCCTCATCAAACAGCTCCACCATCGCAGAGTGATGTGGGAGAGCATGAACACACATATGTTCAACCGTCACATCATCCCGACACCCTCCTTCCAATTTTCGCACAAGATTGGTTCAGAATCCCATGGGTTATCACATGTATTTCGTACCTCAACCTCCGTCCTCATATTTTGATCATCCTCCAGTTTGCACTATCTTGTGTTCTTTCATTCTGGACTCTATACTTGTTTTGAACGAGGATCAATCTATCGGTGGAGTTGGTGTTACACAACCAACATGCACTGTCATTCATGAAGAGTATGACTAGGAGTTTGAACATCCACCGGCAACAGAGGACCATCCTTGTCTATCCGTACCTCCTCCATTTTTTCCTGACCTCCTTAGTGATCTTGCCATCCCGGATTTTTCATGTGTATCTCCGTCCATGAAAGCACCCATTGTTGTTCATTCGCAGGACACACTAGATGTTAGTCCATCATCTAACAACAGAGAGGACCAATCATTCTTTGAACATCCACTTGATTTTTCATCTATATTTTCCAGAAACACAGAGGATGAACATTCTTGCTTCTCATCTACCCCTCTGTGTGATTCATCAAATCATGAGGATGTCGACCAACATCTTGAATTTTCTGATCTTGGTTGTCGTGATCTCTTTACCTCATCATCCGATCACAATGTTGATTCACTCGTTGTTAATCCATCTAAGCCACTGGTCTATGATGATCCATCTATCAACAAAGTTGAAACCCTGCAGACTGTCGAGGCACTTTAGCCCGAGCTGATGGTTATGTTAGGCCCTTGTTGTCCTAAGGTTGGTTTCACTTCTGACAAGGAAACTGTTCAAACATGCCCAGCTCCTCATCACTCATCTGTATGCATTGAAGATCAATGTATAACTCATTTTGACTTCCTCCACTCAAACTACATAATCCCATCGCTCATGCATTGGAGGAATCTTACTCAGCAAGCACACTTGCGCAACACAAGTGGTCTACCTTCCTCACATGTGCTTGCATGTCACAGTCAAGAGTGTGCATATGCTTAACATCTGCACATAGTGTCACACAACATCATGGTATTTCCACAAAGTGCATGTCATGTGCTTTCACTCATTTTTGTTCTATGGATGCTTGTAAGCTTAGAGTGTTTCTGTCTTCATTGTTGTATATTTGACATTTGTTGGTTCACACAAATGTGTTGTTCGTGAACCAGGCCTTCACCGACATGGTTCAACCAATGCGCCGGTGGTTGCATTGGAAGTATCACTTCATGTGAGATGACCCATGGACTGTTAGCTTAGGAGTAGGAGTAGTGTTTGCTTTTTGAGTTGTTTATTTGCATGCATTTTTTCTTCTTTCTTTATGTGTTCATTTGTTTGCTTATCTGTTTGCTTACTCGCTTTGCTTTCACATTTTCTTATGCTTCTTACTTTGATTTTTGGTTTGTTTTCTTTTTATTGTCTGTAGGTTAGTTTCACATGGACCGTGTGCGACTCTTGAAACACGCTGGGTGAAGTACAAGAGGACTTGTACAACTATCAACATTTGGTTATTTTTTGTTCTCTCTTATGTAAGAACTTTTTGTCTTCAGTCCATGATACATCAATGGAAAATACGTATTGTTCGAAGTGAACCCTGGTGAAAACACAACACTTGAGCGCTAACCAATGTCACCTACTCTAGTCGGTTTTTTTTGGATTGACCCTTGTCAGTTTAGTCAAGTAGAGTAAGGTGAGGGGGAAAATATTAACAAGCACGTCAGAGGTATATAATAAACTACTTCTGTGAAGGAACAACCTCTTCTACTCTCAATGAGTTAGGATCCCTCTTCCTCCTCTGAAATGAATAAGTGCTATGCATAGTTATTAAAAAAAAAAATGAAAAGTGAAAAACTTCGAAAAAATGAAGAAATGAATAAGGTGAAAGAAGAGAAAGGCTTCCTGCATAGAGAGGTGGTGCAAATAACTCCACCGGGTACTAACCAGGCTCGCTGGTAGTGGAGCAATGCTTGCATTCCTGCATGACTCCGCCGGGGTACTGTCCAGGCCTGCTAGCAGCGGAGCAACAACAGAGATGAAACTAATGCTCTGACAACTATAATACTTGTGCACCAATATACCCCTCAATCCCAATCGAAACAGTTGTGTTGAACTGGATTGGAATGTGTGTCAATCGACCAAGAGCTTGGCAGATGCTACATCTTACAATCAAGCAAGTGTGAAAACCAAGATAAACTGAGAACGGAACAATACTTCTGGAGCTGTTAGACTTGCTTTTCACGAACAAGGTCCATTCAGAGAGCTGGAGTTCTACCAGTGTGTCACCAAGCATTGTAGCGGGTGCAACGAACCTCCAAAATTTTTCCTTAGCTTCGTTTTGGAGCCTCCCTACCAACCTTTCACATCAGCATGTCTTTCCTTATCAAGTACACAAGCTTCAGTGATTTTCTTGCAGAATGACAGCTTGTCCATCACATCTTGTTGCATCCCCCTCATAGGTTGTTTCTCTAGACATGGTCCAGCTGCAAGCTGAACATCTCCCTCAAGAAATTATGCAATTCTAGAGGGTAACCAACTTTCCCTCCAAAAATTGCGCAATTCTATCTGGCATCCTGCTAGGCTCTAGAATTGCGCAAATATACATGTCACTATTCACTAGAAAAATTGTGTAATTCCTCCCAATAGGGCTGCTTAGCCCAGAAATTGCGCGATTCTGAGCAGTAGTCAGTTGCTCTGCTTAGAAATTGCACAATCCCTCTAGGCAGCTAGCCTAGCTCCCTCCCAGAAATTCGCATTTTTTCCCTTCAGTGGAGCAGACTGTTGCATGTGCAGTTGGGTTGACCGATTCCCTCCGGGGCCAAGAAAAATTGATTTGCATGCATGAACTAACCCTCCCAAGGCAGCATGCAAAGGCATCCCTTGATTCAGGGATCTATTTTTAGTAGCTGGAAGTTACATGCAAGGAACATTTCATAAGCCTCCCACCAAGTGTCGCTTTTCCTAGATTTGTGGCATGCACACCACAACCTCGATTCTATTGAAACTCAACAAACAGATGTTGCAGATCTCATTCCTCACACCGACCTTGTAGCTCTGACATCCCACATTGCATCTAGGAGTTATTGGCACATTCAACTCAGCTGTCTTGGGGTAAACCCGCCTTCCACGTATTGCATTGTGTTTCTGTCGCTTTTTGTGTTTCGCTTTGTGTGAGTGTTGTTTGCTTGATTTCAATGAGAATTTACTGTCATTTTGATGTATGTTAGCTTGTGGAAGTACCATTTCAGTTTTTGCTCGCTTCTCACTGTTGTCGCATGCATGACACTGTTTTGCATGAAAGGTCATCGTTGCGGTGACTTGCTTCACACACATGTATGCTTTCCTGTTTTTTGAATCATTCACTATTGTTTGCACTCATCTCACCATGCATTCATACTTCTCATGTTTTCAGATGCCCGTCGGCCAGACTGGGTTGCCCTTGGCCCGAACCGTGCCTTGCCTTGATAGCACTGCGCATTTTCAAAAGTGAAGGCTCTACCTTCCCTCCGGAAATTGCACAAGTCTGGCCCAACACTGACCTCCAGGCTTGCATTGCGCAATTCTTGGGGGCAGTGTCCTGCTGGCCCCATTAACTGCACAATGTAGTTTGTTGGTTGCATGTCACTGCTGACTGAATTGCATATTATGTAGCTTCAATCCTCAACAGGGCAAGTTGGATTGTGCATTACGTAGTTCCAGTGGTCATTCAGCCTCTTGATAGCCCGAACTGTGCCTTGTGCAATTTTGGCAGTTAGTCTCCCGACCTCCCGGTGGAAATTTTACAACCTTCATGATCAATCACACAGGTATGTTGCAAGTCAGTTCTCAAGTTTGTTTTGGTTTTCAATTGACATATTGCTTGCCATGAGTGTTTCCATGTCTCCAGGTATCGCAGGTGTTCATCTGCCTCTCAGCAGCATAGGTACAATGGTTTCCAGGAGAGCAGAGTCAAAGACACCGTTCAGAGCACACTTGGGGATGCAGTCGATCAAGTGTCTATGAACTTGCCTACCCACAAAGACATCAATTTGTTCGTAGACAAGGACATCAAGATATGACGACAACAACATCACAACAAGCAGCACCATCAACAACAGCTGAAGGCAACATACCGGATGCAACGAATGCAAGAGGAAGGTTGTTGACAACATAGAGGCAGAACAAAGTTGCAAGCTCAAGCAGATCCACTTGTGATGAAAGAAACTTTGGAGACTCAGGCTATGAGGTGACGGTGCGACATGAAGTTCACGCAAAGGCAGAGAATGGAACAGGGAAGGAGTTGCATGTGTTGGAGCAACAACTCAAGGAAGAACAGTAGTGTCAAAAACAAGAGAATGAGTTGCAGTAGGAACAAGCACAATAGGGGGTGCAACATGCATTCACGGATGAAACTGCAGTCGTACAAGTTATAGATCCATCCCAGCAACTGGCACATAGTAGACAAGGAGAGTAGTCTTGTTGATCACATGCAAGTGAATGTAGAAATATGCATGTCATTGTGCACATGCATGCGATCCCACCCATTTGGCACATTCACCAAGGCAAAGACGAGAAGCAAGTCCAATTGAGTTGTACATGTATTTTGACAAGTTTATGTGCATGGCCACTAGCACATGCTTGGAGATTAGCGCAACCTCTATGCATCAACATGTTGTCATTCTGGTCACACCAATATGACCATGTGCATGCTATTAGATGAGTTGGATAGAGGAGCCATATCAGTGCACCCGGGTGCAACGAAGGCAAGAGTTCGCTTCAGCAAGATGTCACCATTTAGCACACAGACACCATCACGGAAAACCAAGATTGGCATCAACTCACCACCTTCGACCGTCACAAGCATGTCAAAGAGTTGGTCTGACCACAACGGTCCGAGTGTCAGTGATGTCTTACATGGCTTGCTCAAGATATTTTGTCTCACATGGGCACATGTGCATTGTAATGTAATGTCTTGTCAAGTGGAACTTCAAGTGTCAATAGTTGGATATAACAATCATAGAGTAGATGAAGAGTCATGAGGGTAGTTGAACTATCACAAAGGGGAATGTCAAGGGCCACCCCACCCTTTGTTATAAATAGTCCCTCATAACTCTTTGTAAAGATTTTTGGTCAACCAAGCTTCAATAGGAGTATCTTAGAGAAAACTTGGACAGTATTGTAATGCGCCTTGGCTTCTCCACTACGTAGAGCTAGTATATCTCTTTGGAGGAGCAAGGGGTTGTGGCTGTAACATTCCGCTATTGAGACTAGTGGTCGGACATGGATGTATTGTATGACTAGAACTTACACTTCTTAATATAACATAACCAACACGTTTCATGTACATGTCATATTGTATTCCAACTATCTTGTTTACTCTAAATGGTATACGTATCTCTTTGTTTATGCATGCATGTATGGACTATTCTGTATAAGTATGTATGAATCTTTCTAAAATGTGTTGTTGGTTTAGCCATCACTTTGGATTTCTTGCTAACTTGCTTTCCAGCTTGTGATGCATCTTCGCTCGTGTGTTTCCTTCCAAGCCGAGTATTATTACAGGTTTGCAAGGGGCGCACTAATCTAACTCTCCGTGTGTTAGAACCTCTCATGCACCTTCCTTGACTTACTATAGTTGTCACACCCTTGCTACCAATAGGGACATCTTATTTTCCTCTGTGTGAAATTGTGGTCAAGACATTACCGTATGACCCATTGTTGGGACTCTTACACCAAACGATGTAAGGTCTAATTGGAACTTCTTATCGGGGAGATCCCCTGACATGTTGGCGGGTCCAACACCATCAACAGACTAACAATTATGTGTATTCTCTCTCGTGAGCCTTTTCCACACCTGATAATTTGAAATCTCAAATTCCAATTTTGAGGTAAGTTGTACCTGGACCTCAAGACTACTCTCTCAAATTCCAATTTTGAGGTAACCTGTACCTAGACCTCAAGACTACTCCAGTGCAGTTGAGTATTGTGTGCTCACAAATTAGTCTGAGGATTCCACTAACTCTAGGTTCAACTCAAGAATACCTCCATCCAACAACATTCTGCTGCATTTTCATGTGACAAATTAAGTTTTCCTTTCCCCATATCCTTGAGCCTTGTAGCTATCCTTGGATCTTTTTCCACTTATAAAGATCCAAAGATAGCTACAAGGCTGGAGAAAAGACTAATACCAAGATTCAAAATTTGATTTCCTTTTATTTTCTACTCTTGGTTCTTCACAATAGTAACCTTCTGCCCATCATATCATTGTATTATTTAATTTTCATCATATCATTTTATTTTCATGCCTTATCGACCATTATAAATAACTAAGCTATTCAAAATAAAAGTAATTAACTCCTAACAAATATTCATATCATCTAGGTGTTAAACAAACGCACGCATTATTTATAAGTAAATTAAAGACATCGAATCACACACCGGCTTTCACGTAAACCATGAATAAACATTGCGAAAGGAAGTTCCTTACGTTTCCGAAGAAAATCCAAAAACCTTTGTGTTAACGTTCACGTGTATGTGCTTGAAACGTCAACACTGCACTCGACTGCATGTATATATCAATATTCTTTCTTTCTCTTTCATTGGTGGGTTGGTTTTCATTTTCACGCTTGCATTCTTTCCACCACCGCCCACCTTTGTTAACGTTCACGTGGGTGCGCTTGAAACGTACCCACTACACTATACCAGACTCCATGGATATGTCCATATTCTTTCTTTCTTTCATTGGTTGGTTGGTTTTCATTAATTTCATGCATGCATTCTTTCAATTCTGGTTTTGGTTTTCATTATCATGCATGCATTCCTTCTTCTTTATATGTCTCAATATATTCATTCCTTCTCCCTCACAAAAACACTTCGCGCGCTCACCTCAATTCAGCTACTCCCTACTTTTTCTTCCGCCGCTAATTATATTTCCGTTGCTTCTTACTTTTTCTGCGTTACATTACCTTACTCATTCTGCTTGCAAACAATGTCTGAATTTCTGAATAAGTGCTCACGAGATTTCCTTGCACTCCCGTCCGCCAACAGAAGAAAGACAATGGATGAAACTTCCTCCGAGCAGCACAATCTAAAACTTCCGAGCAACGCAACGGATCATGGGGTTCAGCAGAACCTGAAACTTCCGAGAAAATCAATAGACGAGGTTTATGAGGAGGTGAAATTTTCCAGGGATTTCGGTGAAGTGAGGCAACATATTCCTTAGGTGGTGGACATAGCTGCTGAGAATAATGTTGTTGGAATAGACAACAAGGAAGAAGAGGTGAAGATAATTGATAGCGAAGAACTAAGTAAATCTGTGAATCGAAACAGACACCTTCAACGCATGCACACCTCTACCCTCCGCTTCCGCCTCTGCCTCCGCCTCAACCAAAGCACGCACACTGCACCGCATTTATCAATGTCATGTACCCTCCGCCTCTGCCTCGACCAAATCACGCACAATGCACCGCATTTAACAATGTCATATACCCTTCGCCTCCTCCTCCGCCTCGACCAGTGTAAGGTCCTCGGTTAGTCGACTCGGTTGGGCACTGGGCGGACCGGGCACGGGCATGGGCGCGCGGGCAAGATGGTGGGCGCAAGGGCGAGTTGTCGTGCACGGGCGGGCACGTGGGCGAGTCGGGCTACACGCGAGCGAGGGCACGGGCACGCAGGCGATTCGGGCCGCACGATGGGTGCACAGGCCTGGGGCGAGTTGCGCTGCACGCGGCCGGGCGCGCGGGGCGACCTGGGCTGCATGCGGCCGGGCGCACAGGTGCAAGGCGAGCTGGCCTGCACGTCGGTGCGACGTTTCGGTCGTTCATATGCGACGAAAGACAGGAATTACGACACTTATGGAAAACATGCGTGGAGGTTTATACGATGGTTTGAGGATGGAATGACCGCTTGGTAGCCGACTTCTATCATAGATAATCCAACCTCTAAATGGGCGTTCAAGCCTTGTGAAGGGGTGTGTAAACCAAATTTGGGTGGTCGGTCGTGTGAGCCACCACCCCACCTTTGGACATGTATAAGTAGGTGCGTTTGGAGCTCATTTGTAAAGGAACTCAATGAACAAGCACTTCGTGAAGACTCAAGAAGGACAAGTGCGCAGAAAAGGAAAAGGATTGCGCATAGCTCATGCACATCTCTTGTAGAAGGTCGTTCACTTGGAAAAGGTTCTTGGAGTTGGTCGAAGGTTGGGCAAGGTGTGCACGGGGCTGTTCTAAGGTGCAGATTTGTGTGAGACTTGAGGAGGGAGTCTTGGTGACTCGGGTGAGCCCCCTCCCACCGTGCAAGGTGTGCACAAAGGTTGTTTTGCCTCAATTATAAAATTGGCTAAGTATAGACTTGGATTTTTCCAAGAATACTTGTGAAGCTTGTATTATTGAAGAAAGACTGATTAATATATATATTGTTGAGCACACTCATTGTTCAGGGAGTTTCCCCTCCCTTTATACTGTGAAATTGTTGTTCTCTTTCATAATTGCTGATGATAATGAATGAGTATGGGTGTTCATTAGTATAAAGGTTATGAATAATAATACTTCGTTGCGAAACACAAACTAAGTAAGAGAAAGTGAATTAGGCATAGTCCATGAACATTCGTATTGGTGAAAAGAAAGTGTTCGGTGGTGCCGCACCTCACTATAAGCGGTTGAAAGACTACCGCAGGTGTAAGGGCATGACAGGTGTTATCAGAGCAGCTGATTCGGGCATTGAAGGTTGAAGCTGCTACACACCTTCACCGAAGTGAAGGTGGTATCGGAGCCTCTATTGGAGCTGGTGATTAAAGCTGATTCAGGGTTGAAGAAGCTTGACAGTTGGTAACAGTGAAACAGGTACTTGCAGGTGAAGGAAGTTGTTTCACATACAAGTGGAACAAGAGCTGGTTCATGATTGCGGGGACTTGGTGAACGTAGAGATGGCCGAAAAAGCAGAGATGGTGGATGAACCTACGATAGGTGAGTCTAGCCATGATGCAGTTGAGGACCTCTAGTACAAAGTGTTGGAACAAATGAGTCGGTGGAGTTCTAACTGGGTTTCGATGAAGGTTGAAAACGTGAAGATTCAGGAAAGCTGCTCGGAACTAAGGAGGGAACTTGAAGAACTCAGGAGCCAATGCGAAAGTACGACATATATGGAACTCAAGGAACTTGATGAGGAGATCCGATAGAGTGGCCTTGATCTTCAAGAGCTCTTTGATGAAAGAGCCCGGTTGAGGAAGGAAAGTGCCAGGGTGAAAGCCGAAATCAAGCAAGTTGAGGAAGAGATAAAGAAGAAGCTTCTTGGTAAGAAGGTTGTTGTGATTGAGCAGGAAGAGCTCGACTACATTGACAGGTTGGGAAATCACTACCGAGATAATCCAGAGGACATTCGGAAGTTCAGTTCTATGAACTTGGTCAGTGGACACTTGGTTGGTGCACTTGAGCAGGATGCGAAGGAGGACAAGCTTGAAGGAAGTCAAGCTGGGCCAGGATCAGGTTGCTTAGAAGAGCCAAGCAGGGAGGTGAAGTACCTTAGGAGGAATGTCAAGATGAAGCAGGAGCCAATTGACACTTCCGAGACCGAATTCTTGAAAAAGGTTGCTGATATAAGGCACAAGATGAAGCCAATAGAATGAGGTGATTCCTTGAAGCTAAGTTTTGTGCAAGTGACCGTGAAGGGCAAGAGATTTGCAGCTTTGATGGATACGGGAGCTACTCATAGCTTCTTAAGTAGGAAGGCAGCAAAGTCTTTTGTGAAGAAAGTAAAGATGGAGAGGGAATGGAGTGCTTTCAAAGCAGTCAACTCTACCATAAGAGCTGTTGATGGTGTGTTGGAGAACACTCAGGTGAAAGTGGGGTCATGGTTTGGAAAGTTGGACTTGAGAGTTGTGGACATGGACGATCATTCTATGGTGTTGGGGCTAGACTTCATGAGGCTTGCACAAGCCATACCAATGGTGGACCGAGACATTATCTTGATCACAGCTGAAGGGAAAACTATGATAGTACCGATGAATAGAAGGAGTTGCTTGGGGTATAGACCAAGGATGACTTCTATGACTTTGTATCCCAAAGATCCAAATGTGAAGCATGAGGATGTGGAGAAAAGAGGGCTTGGGAGTGTAACTCAAACAACAAAGGAAAGGAAGCTGGTTGACTTCGTTGCAAGAGCTGGAAAGAAGAATGAAGAAGGTGAGAAGGCAATCTCACGAACATGGAGACACTTGATGGGAGCATCTTCTACCGATGATCTTCACAATGGAGTTGCAAGTGAAGGGAGTCCGAGTACTACTTCAGAGGCAGTGGTTGATAAGGATTATGGAGGTAGGGATCCTGCTGGGATAGTGGACTTTTGCAGGTATGCTATGGGCATATATGACTTTCAGTTGACAAAGGACAAGCTAAGTGAGCTTGGATGTACATGTGAAGAGATTGAGGCTGTGCATAGATACTTGAGGACACAACATCAATCTGACAAATGGGTGGATGAGAGTCAGGGAGGGAACTTCCTGGCCCTCCTTTCTCTATAGACAACCTTGGATATGGGTTGGTGTGGAGGCCTTGGTAGGGAGGAACCACACCAACTTTGCAAGGGGCCTTGGGAGGAGGCTTCTTTATGACAGATTGCAGACTTGGATGCAAATGGCTAGAGGTTGGGATGGAGTCTACATGGGTTGGACATCATGGAAAACTAGAGTCATGGACATCAGGTTGGAGTTATGGAGCATGACAATTTGATGCAGGGACATTATGCAAGAGCATGTGTAGAGGTGTCATTCATGGACATTCTATGGAGGAATGCCAAAGCAAAGGATGTTGTGTAGATGCTGTTGTGACATGGGGATGTATGAGCTAGTGGAGAGGTTTTACACTCTTGTGCAACAAGACCATGGCTTGGACATGTTGCAGATGAGATGGAGTTTCCATGGACCTGAGCATGGATTGATAGATACTTGATGAATCCGAGATGTAGCAGAAGTCGGGAAAAGACTTATGGTGGCATAAGGATGTGCATTCTTGTGATTTGGACTTATGGTTGGACTCATCACCAGACTAGTTCGAGTCATGAGGGGTACCAATGTGCAGAGAGATGTGGCTATCAATTTTACACTTGACAGGAACATACATAGGTATGTTCTGATAAGAGACTACATGGAGGGATGACGCATGATGAGGTCGACACAGGATGTTGCAGTGGAGATTGTGACAAGGGGGTCGATGATCATGGATTGAGATGATATCTGATACATGACATACCATTGAGGTGTATACCTTGGTATGGAGAGCTTGGTGACAGTTGGTTACTAAGGTGAGACATGATGGAGATGGAGTTCTACATATGTTGCAGGGATGTTTGCTGTATGTGGAGGAGTTGACATCATGGATATCAATGATCTTGGTAGATGGCTACCAGGATGGTATGTTGTCGGGACAACAACGATTTCAGGTGGAGGAGGATGTAAGGTCATCGGTTAGTCGACTCAGTTGGGCGCTGGGCGGACTGGGCATGGGCATGGGCGCGCGGGCAAGTCGGGCTGCACGCAGGCGAGGGCGCGGGCGCGCGGGCGAGTCAGGCCGCACGACGGGCGCGCGGACGCGAGGCGAGCTGGGCTGCACGCAGGCAAGCGCACGGGTGCAGGGCGAGCTGGCCTGCACAACGGTGCGACGTTTCGGCCGGTTCATATGCGACGAAAGACAGGAATTACGACACTTATGGAAAACATGCGTGGAGGTTTATACGATGGTTTGAGGATGGAACGACCGCTTGGTAGCCGACTTCTATCATAGATAAGTCGACCTCTAAATGGGCGTTCAAACCTTGTGAAGGGGTGTGTAAACCAACTTTGGGTGGTCGGCCGGGTGAGCCACCACCCAACCTTTGGAGATGTATAAGTAGGTGCGTTTGGAGCTCATTTGAAAAGGAACTCAACGAACAAGAACTTCGCAAAGACTCAAGAAGGACAAGTGCGCAGAAAAGGAAAAGGATTGCGCATAGCTCATGTGCATCTCTTGTAGAAGGTCGTTCACTTGGAAAAGGTTCTTGGAGTTGGTCAAAGGTTGGGAAAGGTGTGCCCGGGGTTGTTCTAAGGTGCAGATTTGTGTGAGACTTGAGGAGGGAGTCTTGGTGACTCGGGTGAGCACCCTCCCACCGTGCAAGGTGTGCACAAAGGTTGTAAAAGGCTATTTTGCCTCTATTGTAAAATTGGCTAAGTATAGACTTGGATTTTGCCAAGAATACTTGTGAAGCTTGTATTATTGAAGAAAGACTGATTAATATATATATTGTTGGGCACACTCATTGTTCAGGGAGTTGCCCCTCCCTTTATACTGTGCAATTGTTGTTCTCTTTCATAATTGCTGATGATAATGAATGAGTATGGGTGTTCATTAGTATAAAGGTTATGCATAATAATACTTGGTTGCGAAACACAAACTAAGTAAGAGAAGGTGAATTAGGCGTAGTCCATGAACATTAGTATTGGTGAAAAGAAAGTGTTCGGTGGTGCCGCACCTCGCTATAAGCGGTTGAAAGACTACCGCAGGTGTAGGGGCGTGACAACCAGGATCAGGAGAAGAAATGGTGAGAGAAATGCGATGATGAGTTCGTTTAACAAGTGGTTAAGTAGTTCATGGAGGAAATAATGATTTTCACACCCCAAAAGCGAAACACCCTTCGAGCAGTTGGGTTGAGATGCATCCATCCTTATCCTACTATACTCAGAGAGCCAGTAAATTATGGTTTTGCCAGTTATTATAGTTTTGATTTCAATACCACACATATATTCATTACAGGATCATGCAATTTTGGTTTGAATTCTATGACATTACTGTAGCATTATAGTCAAAGACGTAATTTTCATGTCAATTCCAGACTTTCAGATTTTTATTTACGATCTACATTTCTTGGTCAGTTTGATATCATATTTTTGTTGTACGATGTATATTAAATAAGCATTTATAAATAATTTAGATTTTTATTATATAATCCATCTTGATAAGAGATCAAATCAATTTGAAAAATCCTATTTGAAATTAAATTTTATGAAACAAAATTTCCAATTTGAAATTAAATTTTATGACACAAAATTTTCAAAATTTATTAGAGTTATTGACCTCATGCTATATTCATCCATTCTTTTACTTTTTCCTAAATTGATTTTGATTCATCCTAATATAATTCATGAATAATTGATTTTGTGTAAATTTCACATTCTAAATCGTTTGCTGATTAAATATTATTATATTCATTTTTCATAAAATATGTATATGTAAAATTATTAAATATTTTTATATAGAGTTTTGATAATATTGTTATATGGATTTTGAATTTAACTTATTTTGAAATTAAAATTTATAAAACAAGTATCTTAACCTTCTTTACAGATTTGCAACAATGCATTCTGAAAAATGCATTCTGAATTTCAGAAAATATTTTTGATGTATGTTAATTTTGATGTTAAATTTTTTTAATATAAAATTTTGTGAAAGTAGTTATAACGATACAATTTATATGCATGATAATATTTTTGAAGTATATTTATTTTGATGTTAAATTGATAATATTTTTGAAGTATATTTATTTTGATGTTAAATTTTATAAATATAAGATTGGGTGGTGGAAACATTGCATGTGTTCAATTTGAAAATTATTTTATAATTAAATTCTTTTAAATACACGGTTGAGATAATTTTTAATACTTGATATTTTAATTAATAATTTATATTAATTAATGATTTATATTTGATTAATTTATTTTTTGTAATTGTATTGTAATTTTTTAAAAGTTTGGTAAGACTATATTTTCATCACGTTTCATATATCTTTCTTTTGTGGGTTGGGGGAATTGAACTTTGATGATTTCACATTGAGGAGTGCCTTAACAGAGCATGGGGGACTTCACATTAAGGAGTGCCTTATCTGAGGAGAATTGAATATATGACTTCACATTAAGGAGTGCCTTCACCAAGGAGGGAATTGATCACCATCTATCCAAGACCCCGAAGACATAATTACATTGTAATATTTAATTTAATTCATATACTACCATATACTCACATTCACTTTACATTTGGAAGAGCTTTCCAATTAAGCTCTTCAAAGTTACTTATATTAAAATTTTATATTATTATAAAATAATGATTCAATTATTATTATTGCAATTAATTTCTTGCATTGATTTTAGTGGATATTAATCATCATCATCACAAGTTTTAAAATTGTTAAAAGAATAAAAAGTAATCAAAATTTATTTAAATATTTAATTCAGAATTTAAATTATTTTGAAATTAATATTATAAAGCTAAAAATATTTACTTATATATTTTATATTTTATTTTGTAAATTTGATAGGATTATCACCCAAATAAAAAATAGCACAAGATTTGAATCCAATATTTTTGATTTGATGAGACTTCATTTCAGCCACCATTAATCATTAAACAAACCCACGCCAACCCCATACCTTTTATACTTATTATTAATCAAATTTTATTATTTTTCCATTTTCACTGATTTGACACTGAAATTATTTGATAAGAAGCTTTGCGTTATTATTTGACACTGAAAATTTTCCCTCTGACTAATTTGATATTTGTGTTGGATGCGCTTGAAACGTACCCCAGTACAGGACAGTAGACTGCATGGATATAAACGTACCTACTACATTACTGGTTAGTTGTGGTAACGTTCACGTTAAATGCGCTTCAAACGTATATCCGTTCTCTTTCTTTGATTGGTGGGTTGTGCTTCAATGTCGGATT
Organism: Pinus tabuliformis; assembly: GCA_031772625.1. NCBI lineage: Eukaryota > Viridiplantae > Streptophyta > Pinopsida > Pinales > Pinaceae > Pinus > Pinus tabuliformis. The sequence continues at coordinate 1,638,270,468 of CM062817.1, forward strand.
TCATTTTCATGCATGCGGATGAGGCTCATTACAATCTGAAACGTACGAGCAAGCGTGGGAGAGGACATGCAGTATATATAGGTATCCGAGTGGGAGCAAACGGAATCGATCAGTGGGCGGGCGATTTCAGACGCTTGGCAGCCTGGATGCAAAGTGTTTAGCGACCATGTCCAGGGGCCGCTGGGTGTCGGTCGATAAACCTCTGCATCCAGATTGTTTGGAATCTGTTGCTTCTCTCCTTTTAATAAAGACATAATGTTCCGGTTCCATTTTCGCTGGACAACACTTCCCGTGCATGCAACAACTGCAGATTCTTCTGTTAGGGTTTTGTGCTCGGGCAGCTTTTTGGCTGGTTTACTTATTTTTATCATTTTTCCATCTTCTAAATTTTGCCTGTTGGGAAATAGCCATGAATGTATATAATTGTTTTTCCTTTTTCTTTTGAGGGCCATGAATGTATATAATTGTTTTTTTTTTGTGTCTGCGCAAATGACCATAAATGTATATAATTTTTTATTTTCGGCCGCTGCATTATTGTTTCCATGATAAAGATGTCTTTGGTCTGGTTATAAACGTTCAACTTTTGTTCACGCTTTTCAATTCCATTCACCACTTTAGGGTAGAATTCACCCTTGAATGTGTGACTCCGCTTTCTGCTTCTAACAACTTTGCAACCCAACTTGTACTCTTTTTTAAGTGAAAAAGATAATTAAGTAAATCCTTATAGCGACAATGACCCATTTGTGGATGGGGAAGTCAAAATTGAAGAGGAGTGATCTGACTACAAAGTGATGCGGGGCATCTGTTTATATGTAAATGCTCCTAAAAAAACTCTAGAAAACTCTAAATTTTCTAAGCATTTCTAAAAAATGTTAAGAAATCTAGTAGTTAGAATAAATTCTTAGAATGGATAGGATTTCTTTCTACTCCAGAATATTTAGAAAAGAAATCTCTATTGACCTTTCCTCCTCGTCTGGTAGTTCGTTTGCATAATAAGCAAGTTTGGAGAGTTCTAATTTAAAAATAAAAAATAAAAATTATATTTATATTTTGTTCTTCCATATCTATGTCAAATAGTGGTATCAGAGCAAGGATGAGCGAGCAGTGTGAAGTTGGTGACCAAGCGTAAACTGGGTGTCGGACAAGCTTGTCAAGTAAATGAGCATGCAAAGTGGGTGTGGAGATGTCAGCGTGCAAATTGTGGGTTGGAGCGCTGGAGTGAATGCGGAGTGAGTGTGAAGCGCTGGAGTGAGTGAGGTATGATTTTTTTAGTTGAAGAAAAACCTGCAAAGTGTGGGTGTGGAGCATAAGTGAATGCTAAGTGGTTTTGCAAGGGCTGGTGTGAGTGTGGAACCTGTGAGAGTGGTAAAGGAAGAGCAGACTAGCAGAGTATTAAATTGTTGTGTGTAGAAAAGCTTTGTAGAGTTAAAGCGTTGGACCGTGTGAAGCCACATTGTAGAAAGACCCGCTCTGGACCGTGTCAAGTAAAGCAGCGTGTGAGGTGAAGTCTTCTTGGCACTGAATATGATTGTTATTGTAAGCTTGTGGTGAGCCGTGGTGATTAAGAAGTGCTGCGTTGATAGGCTGTGGGCCTTGTAAGATTTTGAGAAACATAGATAGATCTAGATCTACAAAACAATAACAAGCTTGCAAGGCAAGGAAGAAAGCAAGCAAGAATTGAGAAAAGAATGAAAAGTGAATTAATAAATACATAAAAGCAACTAATGTTAAGCTTAGTTCTGCATGCAATAACTAAAGCTAACTAAAGCTAAATGTGCCTTATCTTATGCTAATGTGGACATGTGCCGCATGCATGCAAGCAATAAGTTAACTGGACCTAATCTAGGTGCATGTACACCAACACAACTAGTCTACAGCTAGTCTAAGTGCATGTACAACAACACCCCCCCTTAAGCGTAACTTAGGTGATTGTGATGCAATAATGAATGGGTCCCGGTAACACGGCCATTTTAGGTACCCAAATACAATGCATAAAAAAAATAAAAAATTTGCTAAAATGATTCTTGGAACATGCTATCGAAATCCGATTTGGTTATGAAGAGCTCAGCAAGTAGTCCTATGGCTGCTTCCTCATGGTCGTCGTCTTGATTCATCACAAACCCCGTAATTGTTTTAGAAGTTTCCATTGGGTGCTGCAAAGACAAATCAAAACTTGGGCAAAAAGAAAGTGCCCCATACAGCGAGGCATTTTGCCCATGATTTGGGGACGCAAACGCTTCGTTCGGAGCTCTTTGCCCATGATTTGGGGATGCAAACGCTTCGTTCGGAGCTCTGCCAGTGTATGAGAGCTGCCATGCAGTAAAAAAAACAGAAGTTGACGTGCGCTATACCCAAACAGCCACGATCTTTCGCCACTAGGCATTGCCTTCTCTCAGACAGTATTTGCCAATCAAATAAAATGTAAGATTTGCACATAAAATAAAACACAGTATGTGTCAAAAACCCCATCAAGTTAACAAAACACAGCAAACCCACAAGGACTGTGCAATACACGGCCTGCGCAGCACTGCCCACACCATGGCGGTCTCCGTTAAGTACAGCATACGCGAAAACCCATCCAATAATTCCAACGGATAAGAGGTAACGAATGTCGAGCGAGAAGGCCATGATCCGCTGTCCCTTGGTGAGATCCCTGCTCTTCCTTATGGGCCGTACGCCGGATTTGTCCTCCGGCATGGTTGAAACGCAGGCGAGGTACCTCACCATGCCTAGAGACAAATACCCACAGACGACGAAGGCGGTTATAACATACTCGCCAAATTCATAGACCGCCAAATCCATATTGAAAAATACAACGGTGCATGCGAACTGGAAGAATACAAGTACGAAAAACGCGAGGAAAATTAGCGCGAGGCGTTTCCAAGCCCTCACAACGATGCTCATAACACAAGCGTAGGAAATTTCCTTTGACGCATATATAGAGGCCATGGTATACACCGCAGACGCTGCAGACATCAACGAAAAGCCCAAAACGAATATGGCATAGACCGCCATAAGAATGAGTAGCTCCGCCCTTTCCTTAGTGATCCCCTGGCCGGCCGGGCTGGTGGTCTCCATCAGAGTAGGCATCGCATTCCAATGCGAGAGCACATATCGGATGACCAAACGGCCCCACAAAATTGCAAAACTGAGGGGGAGAACAAGACTCAGGGCGAGCCACTCCAGCAATTTAGCACAAGAGCGAAGGACCTTGAACGCCTCTTCGGTGATTCCCACGATGCCGAGGAACCGGAGATCCTCTGGTTCTCTATCCATTGATTTGCTCTGCTCCTGACGCCGATACGAGCAATGCTTTCTCCTTGAGATCAGCTACTCGATCAAATTCGAATGATTGTGCTCCAGCTCAGTGCTCATCATTAGTCGACAGTTGTCTCTACTATCGCGTGAAAGCAAATTCAGGGCTTCCCCTGCATCCTTGACGAACCTCTCATCTCTTGCAGGACTGAAGTTAGTAATGGCATCTCGACCCCGGAATTTGAGGGTCGCTCGGTCATAGGCCTTCGCCGCGCCTTCTTCCTCGTCAAACGGAACCAAATCCCAAGTCTCGTTCTCAATGAGAGAGTTATATTCCTCATCCATGGCGGCTTCCCATTCAGGATGCCCATTTGCTTCTGCATAATTTTGTGGATCAGATCCATGCATTATATAAGCATGCATGGGCATGGATGGCTCCATAGTTAAGAGTGCTTGCGGATTTTCCTCAAATAGAGAGATAGAGGCAGGATTATCAAAGATATCACTCATGCTGCGCCATTTTTGTGCAGAAGTCTGATCTCGATGTTCAACAACTGGTGGTCTAACAGGGTTTTGAGGAACAAAATCAGAAAATGTATACAAACGAGATTGATCATTTACCTTGCCAGATGCAATCTTCAAATTGGTTTGCATGTCATAAATGCTCACGGAATCTGGGGTAAATTCCACTTTCCTTCCGCTGCCTGTGTGTGTCATCTGATACACTGAGAGAAGATTCACAGCAAGCCTTGGAGTATGCAAGACATTTTCAAACCTTCCATCTTCGAATTGCACTCTTCCTTGCCCAGTTGCTGCAACTGCAGAATTATCCCCCATGAGGATGGGAGGACCTGAGTATGCATGTAGAAAAGAAAAGGATTCCTTTGAAGAAGCCATATGATGTGAAGCTCCTGAATCGATGATCCATTCTTGTGGTGCAGAATGAAGAGCAATCAAAGCATGCCCGTTACCTCTTGGATGAGGTGCTTTTTCTCTTGGATCGGGTGCTTTTTCTCCAGACTTCTTCTTAGCATTCTCAGGAATGTGGTCTCCAAGATAGTGTTGCTGGAGTGTCTGCGCCATAAGATCTATAGTCCTCTTCATGCATGCAGATTCAGGATGAAAACCACGGTGGCAATAATTGCACATTGATTTTCCTTTCGTTCCTTTCCTTTCCTTAGAGCCGGATGATCCATCAGGGGGTTTGGGATTTGCCTTTCCTTTTGCATGCACAGTAAGTGCATGCGCTTTGGAATTTTTAAGTGTGCCCATTTTGATGAGCTTATCTTGCTCATGCATCAAGGACTGAATAAAAGAATCCAGTGAGGGCATCTTCCAATCTGCACCAGTTGCAGATCTGACTGTGTGGAATGTAGAGACGAATACTGCATACTCTGGACCAAGTTTTGATAAAATGGAAATAATCAACTGCTTTTCTTGCTTGGATTTTTCGATCCCGCATCCTTTCAGCTGCACCAACAAGGCTTTATACCTTGTGAAAAAATCTTGAATGTTCTCAAAGTTTCTCGGATCTAATGAGTTTAACTCATTTTCGAGAATGTGACCTTGCATTTCATCTTGTTTTCCAAACAATTCTTCCAAAATTTTCCATACTTCATTTGGAGTTGAACATGATTCAACATGAAATAGCAGTTCTTGAGAAATAGATAAACATAGGATGCCGAAGGCCTCGTCCATGCGATTGAAATATCTTGATTTCTCCACTGCCGATGTTGGTTCAACTTCCGTTTCCATGGTTATTCGAAATAAGCCTCTACTTCTGAGATGAAGTTGAATCTTTGGCTTCCATTCGAAATAATTATATGGAGTGAGAATTGCCGATTGTGGAAACTCCAATTTAGACTCCATTCTTTGTTGTTGCTTCAATCTTCTGAACCTGCAAATAAATTGCTTGTGCACTGATTTACAAATCCCTGTGCTCTGATACCATGTAAGATTTTGAGAAACACAGATAGATCTAGATCTGCAAAACAATAACAAGCTTGCAAGGCAAGGAAGAAAGCGAGCAAGAATTGAGAAAAGAATGAAAAGTGAATTCTACATTATGAGGTTTAGAATAAATACATAAAAGCAACTAATGTTAAGCTTAGTTCTGCATGCAATAACTAAAGCTAACTAAAGCTAAGTGTGCCTTATCTTATGCTAATGTGGACATGTGCCGCATGCATGCAAACAATAACTTAACTGGACCTAATCTAGGTGCATGTACACCAACACAGCTAGTCTAAGTGCATGTACACCAACAGGCCTGAACGTTGAAAAACTGTGAGACGCTGAATTAAAATTAATACAGATTATAGTTTCTGGAATGTTGTTAAATTGGATAAGGCAGGTTTAGGGGATGTGGTCCAATTGTTAGAAGGGAAATTTGATTTTTTATGATCTGATCTGCACAAATTTTTCGGATAATCTAATTTGCACAATATTTTCAGTTGGGAAAAAAATTTAGATCTCACAGCCCTGGATTGTGGACTGCTTGTGCGTTAAAACAATGTGTATGAGCGTTGGAGTTACGAATTGGATTGCCTGAGGAGTCAGCAGAATTGCAGAGGGATGTATTAATCCGTATCAAGCCCTGCGATTGGCTATTTAAGTTGAGTATGCACTCAGTGGAGCTGCGTTGGGTTGCCTGCATTGAGTATAGCTGCGTTGGATTGCTGTGCAGCTGATTGTGAAATTGCGTGGAATACTGCATGCTATACAAACCGTATTAGTACGTGGAAACTACGCGTTGTAACCGGAATCTTGAATGCTGGCGCTGGTGCATAGAGCTCATGTGATACATGTGCATTTCTTATGCTTTAATATTTTATATAAAAGCTTTGATAAGATGTTTATGAAATTTGTAAAAGATTTAAAAGGTGAAGCTATAATAATGTCAAAAGTAAAAGTAATTATTTATAAGTTGTGTAAAGATACACAAAGAGCTAGGGGAGCAAGGGGAGTTAGAGTTGACGGAGAAAGACCATTGGTCAACCAAATTTTACAACCAAATTTTATTTGATGAAATAAGATAGATACGAATAAGAGTAAGAGAAAATGATCAAGATGATTGTGAGATTGAGCAGCAAATCCATAGTGGAAGTAATTATATACAAAGGGAATTTAAACGTCAAGAGTTGATTGAGCAACAAATCTATAGTGGAAGTACCTATGTAGAAAGGGAACTTAAACATCAAGAATTGATTGACTCTATTAATACCATGGATAAATATTTCTATTATAAAAATGTAGTTGAAGATAAGAAAGTCAAGTTAGCAATGAGGAGAGTATGAAAACATGCTACACTATGGTGAGACAATGTGCATACAAACAAATAAAAAATAATATCAATCGCTCATAATTTTAGACAAATGAAAAATAATATCAATCAGAAATCATCTTTTCAGAGAAATGAAAAATATCAATCAGAAATCTATGTCTATCTATGTCTGTAAAATAATATACTTATAGGATACTTACAGGTTAAGTATAAGATTTGGATATGTGGAAGAGGACACTAAAAAGCTAGCTAGATATATTCATGGTTTAAGATTTGAACTACAAGATGAGCTAGATATTTGGTCCTTAAAAAATATTGAAGAAGCTTACAAGATACCCCTTAAGATATAAGAGAAGGTGGCAAGAAAGCAGAGTCAAAGAGGAAGGGGACAAAGTACAATAAGGGGTAGAGGGAAATCCAGCATAGGACACTCAAGTGAAAGATTTTCTCTTCAAAGAGGAGAAAACAACAATTCTCATAAGGTAGAATCATCATCAAGAGAAGATTTCATAGGATGAAGACCATATCAGAGAGGTAGAAGTAGATCTTTGATAGTATGTTGTTATACATGTAATAAAATCAACCATAAGTCTAATGAATGCCTAGAAATATCTTCTAGTCAAGGTAGCATACATATGGCACAAATTGATACAGAATGTGTAAAATCCTTTGTACAGGAAAAGGCACCTAAAACATGTCTATTCAAACCTACTAAAGAAGTAAAGTAACCTACGCAAAGGAAAACATTGTTTAGAATTGCCTGTAAATGAGGGGGGAAATGTTGTAAAGTCATTATTGATAGTGGGAGTAATGATAATATAGTATCCACAAAAATGGTAGAAAAGTTAAATCTAAATAAAACTAAACATCCTATTCCCTACAAAGTATCATGGTTGCAAAAGGGACATCAGATACTAGTTAATTAGGTGAAGTGGAATTATAGATAGGACACTACAGAGATAAAGTTCTTTGTGATGTTATGCCTATGGATGGATGTCATGTTGTGCTTGGAAGACCTTGGTAATATGACAAGAAGGCAATACATTATGGAAGGAGTAACACCTATACTTTTGAAAAGGATGGCGAAAAACATGTACTTTTTCCTTTGAAGGATGAAAAAGTACTAGAAGAAGACCAATCAAAGGTAATGTTACTTAGTGGAAAATAATTAATCGAAGAAATCAAACATGAAGAGATAAATTTCGCTTTGAATGGTAAGCCAAAGGTAGTCGCATAAGCATAAATTGGAATGATCTACGAGAAGAAATTAAAAACATGTTGAATGAATTTATTGATATTGTAGTGGATGACTTACTTGATAAATTACCTCCCATTAAAAGTATCGACCATCATATTGATTTAATTCTAGGTGCTAGCCTTCCAAATAAATAAGCTTATAGAATGACTCCAAGGGAGAATGAAGAGATTACAAATCAAGTACAAGAATTGCTAAATAAGGGTCTCATCCGAGAAAGCTTAAGCCCATGTGTTGTTCCAACAGTATTAACTTGATAAAAGGATGGAGGATGGAGAATTTGTATGGATTCTCGAGCAATCAACAAAATTACAATCACGTACATATTTCCATTGACTCACATTGATGATCTAATAGAGTGTTTAAGTGGTGTTGCATATTTTTCTAAAATAGATTTAAAAGTGGATTTCATTAGATTAGAATTACAGAAGGTGATGAATGGTTGGCTTATATGAAAACTAATAATGGCTTATATGAATGGTTGGTAATGCCCTTCGGTCTTACCAATGCTCCTGGTACCTTTATGAGATTAATGAATGAGGTCTTAAAAGAGTTCATTGGAAAATTTGTCACATTTTATCTTGATGATATCCTAATTTACAGTCAATTAAAAGACAAGCACTTAATACATCTTAAGATGGTTTTGAGGAAATTGCAGGAAGAAAAATTGTCAATTAATTTAAATAAATGTAGCTTCATGAGGATAGAATTATTATATTTGGGTTTTATAATCTTAGAGGGTTTCAAGATGGTTCGGGAAAAATTCAAGGCCGTGATTAATTGGCCTACTCTAAGAAGCATTTATGAGGTAACAAGTTTTCATCGATTGGTGAACATTTATAGAAAAATTATCAATAATTTTAGCGGTAGCTGCAATCGAATTGTGGAAATCATCAAAGAAATAAATAATCCATTCCATTGGATAGAGGCTGCTAACAAAAGTTTCAAATTGTTGAAGAAAAATATTACAGAACAACCTATACTAGTATTTCCAGAACAAGTTGTTTCAACTTGAGATGATGTGGGTGGAACTATAATAGGAGTTGTCCTAAGTCAAGAAGGAAAACTAGTTGCCTACTACAGTGAAAAATGTAATGAAGCCAAGCAAAAATACTCTTCCTATGATAACACTACACCACAAAGGGGGGTTTTAAGACAATTTTTGGGTTAATTTTCTTAACTTGAGACAAAAATAAAATTGTGTGTTGGCTTAAATATTGTCTTTAAGTGAGTGTCTTAAATTATTATCTTAAAAATTTGTCTCTATAAAGAGAATACACAACACAAACGTTATTGTCTTTTAAGAGACAATTTCATTTTTGTTTCTCCAAAGACAATAGCTAGGATTAAAGACATGTTGTATTTAATTCAAGCTATTGTCTCTCTAAAGACAATAAACAATTATATTTAACGGCAATACAATATCATTTTTGTCTCTTTGGAGACAATATAAAATAAGGAACCCAAAAAAATAGCTAACCATTGAAAAAACATTTAATTAAAAATAAACTACAACAAAATTGATTAATTCATGTTAAGGCACATGGAATCGAACCACCAACCTTCTTCTCATAAGGTATGTTCTCTTCCATTGAGCTAGCACCCTTTAAAGAATTATGTGAGGAGTTATGGCAGTCATTGAAATTGCATATATAGGCACTAATTAAAAAAAATGCTTGACACATAATGGCATAATCTTTATAAAATCCATAATCATGCAATCCCTATTTTTAACTTAATAAAAATAACTCAATGGAATTACCTCAATATTACACCCCTGCACAACAAGCTAACTATACACAATAAATTACAAACAATTAAATCTAATCATATAAAGAAAAGTAACTACAATTAGTACAAAATCTTAATATCTCATGTGAATTTTGATTATTCATAAGTTTTGATCAAAGTTCACTTACTTACTTTCTTTCCAATAGTCATGATTAGAGATTCCAATCAAATAGTTGATACATTTAGTAAAGATCCAATTTCAATTAAAACTACACTCACCGAGCATGGAGTATGTGATTGATATTTTCTATACTTCTTTGACAAAGGGAAGCACAATTGGTTCCCTAAGGTTCTTGAAGATGGTTCAATTTCCTCTTATGGTTAGTTGCTTGCAATAGTGAACAATGTGAAAAGAACATTTTTTTACTTTCTGAAACATAAAAATGTATGTTTCATGGAGCAGATAGTATGATTCCCATTGAAATATATCCTAAGTTCCATAGCCTTATTAGACCGTAAACATTTTTCTTTCAAGAAATTGATTTCCACAATTTTTTTGTGTCTTGTTTTTAATATAAGCAAGGATGCATTCGTTTGGCTATTCACTTGTTAATTATTTTTTTAGTTTTTCATGGTTAGAAGTAGTTGATTATCTACCATATGTACTATAAATCTACATAGAAAAAATACAAGAAATACACTCTTTTATTTTTGATATAATTAAGGGTATATATACTTCAGTAGGTGCAAAAGGATTAATATTGGAATCTTGAGCATTGAAACATTTCTTTATTCTTTTTAGATTAATTTCATTTTTAAATAGTTCTCATTTTTTAAGGATATATAGAACTTGTTGTTGTTATCTTTAGTATAATATCTAAAAAATAGAATTTGTTATTTGGTGCATGGCCATTACAAAAAGCACTTGATTTCACTTTCAAATGAGTAGTTATGAAAGATAAGTTTTACTATTTGATTTTAATATGATGTTTTTTGTTAGTTTTATAAAAGTAATGCACACTCAAGTTGAATGCATTGATGAAACTATGGCCATTCCCTATTCCCCACATGATTTTGTGATTTTGCACCTTCCATCAGATGATGGCAATACATGGCTTTACAATGGAGAAGAGGATCTGAATGTTGCCTTGCTTGAGAGATAGAAGGAAATACATTTATATGAGAGAGATTGACTTAAGCATAAGTAAACAAAGAATACTATAGGGACTTATTCTACCTTATGAGAGACTATGAATGATTTTAATGTGGAATATGTAGCCAAGAATATGTTGGCATTTGTGGATAAAATGTCAAGTTATGAAGGCGCTGAAGTTCCAAGAAATGGGTGTCAGGTGAGTGCTAGTTAGTATGTTTCTTTCTTGTGATTACTTATTCTATCACTAAATTTCATTCAATGTAAGCATAAACATGCATAGAGCAATAATCCCACCAACCTCTATTTAGTTATAACACAGTTCTATTTACAACACAATTGTTTTGTAGACAAGGATACCATTTTATGGATAGGACAATGGATGTAGCATGAGCTTGACAATGAAATAGAAATAAAAGTGTTCCCTTGGAACTTTTCAGGCAACATGTGAAGGAGTGACATATGTCTGGTCAGGAATCACAACTAACCTATTAACCACTACCCATAAAATTTTGAAAGGGTGTGTGGGGAAAGAGCACACCCCCACACGATATTTAGATCTAATGATAATTGAAGTCCAACAAAACGTAGCCAGCAAGAGCACCCTTGATTGGCCACAACAAGTTGGCAATGGCATGATGGAGAAGAGGGTGTATTACCACAAGTAATGTGTATGCCTATATGCATGTTTTACTCTAGGAGAGATTCCCACATGTAAGACACATTATTATGGGATAGATTCCCTCATGCAACTTGCAATGCTCATAATTATGGGAGTGATTCCCTCATGCAACATGTAGTGCTCATTATTTTGGGAGTGATTCCCTCATGCAACATGCATTTCCAATTATTTTGATAGTTACATGACATGCATCACATAAATATTTCCAATGTTTCACGTTATGCATGGCACATGCATTCCATGCTAAGCTTGTGAGGTCCACCACTCTTAAGGCTATTCTAATATTGTATTGTAACATCCTCTTCTTTATAAAAATAAGAAGAGTGCACTAATTAGATAGGGGAGACAAGAGAAGTCCATATGATTTGCAGCAAGTATTAGCAACAAAATTATTGTTATGTAATTGTTTTTTAGCATGTTTTATGTGAGTTAGAGTGTGAAGTTTTGCTTTTAAGTGTGCATATTGTCCATTACATCAACTTTTGTAGTAGTTCATTCAATCTTTGTATAGATTTTCTTATGGAGAGTAAGCTAGAGTAGTAGTGTGACTTTGCTGCTATGTGTAGTATGGTTTTTGAGTGAGAAGCTTATGATTATACCAAGCTGTGTAAGTTCTCTTTTCCATAGCTAAAAGAAAATAATTTCATTACTGCTACAAGTTTCTAGTATCAGGTAGACTCTGTTACATCAGCCATTTTAGTTCATTCAATGTTTGTGGAAGGATTGTACTTTAGAATGAGCTAGAGAATTCTATTATCATGTTATAGTATGGTATTTGAATGAAAAGATTGTGTGTATAGGGATTCAACTAAAGAGTGAGCTAGAGTAGTAGAGTGATTCTGCTACTATTTGATAATATAGTTTTTGTGAGACGTTTGTGTTTATACCATATTACCAAGTTGTGTAATTTCTTTTTTTCCATAGCTAAAAACTAAGAAGTTGATTGCTACTACAAATTTCTAGTAAGTTGTCTTGAATCTCCAGATTATTATTTATGGAGGTCTAAAGATTAGCTTTCAACTAGAGTGATCTTATAACATGATAGTGAGTGCCTATACTCTTGAGTTTTCGTACAATGCTTCATTTATGCAAATCTGATGTTTTAAAAGGTGTTTCCTAATCTTCAATTGTTAACTATAGAAATTAAATCTTTGAATGCAGATTTGATTATTATGAGTTGAAAATTCAACAGTAGTTAATTTCTAAAAACTATTCTTAGATACATAGATAAGATAGACATCTAACACTCAGAGGTGTTTCGAAGACAGAAAATGTGCCACACCAACTGGAAAAATATTATGGGTTATATAACATACAACGGAAGTTTAATAGCAACCCCTACGAGGGAACACCTACATACATATTTTGATTGAGAATAATATGAAAATGCACACTTTCTATAGACCATATTTTTTCTTGAACTAAATTGGGGTTCCAGATTTGGTTGATAGAAAATCCATGAAACAAAGCAAAAAAACAAAAATAAAAATAAATAAATAAAAATATTTAAATTGAAACATAATGCTTTGAAATGAATAATTTAAAGTATTTTAAATTTGTAGCAATAATCAATTTGTTTCAAATATAACAAAATTCTCACAAATGGACAATTTCCAAGAAGAGCCAGTCACCCAAAACTTAATTGTCACCTCGCATACCAGAAATTGAGCATTTCTTTTAATTCGGGTTCTCTTTTGAACCAAAACATAGAGGGTTCTTTAATAGGAATTTAAAAAATAATCAACTAGCTTCCCATTTCATATGTCAATGTAGCAATGCTTTTCAAGTATTTCTATATTAGTTTTGATACAAAGAAAGTTTGTAAACATAGCTCAAGAAATTGTTGGAACTCTTCTATTTTTCCTAGCTTGAAATATTCCCTCTGCAAAACCAATTATGACATAAGAAGCCTACTCTGAATAACTCTATTTGTAGCATATATTAAGAGAAAATAGATGCAATTATAACACAACGAATGGCTATCAAACACTGATGTGATAGGAATATGATCTTATATATTTATGTAACAATAGTGTAATGTGGCCAAATCATGCACAATGCATACCCACACTAGGGCTACACATACTCAGACTAGGTCCAAACCAGGGTGCACCTGTGGTGCCATCAGGTGTGAGACAACACATTGACCAGTTTGAGGTCCACACATGCAGAATCCCTCAACTAGATTAGAATTGTGCCCACTCAACAGGATTTGGGGTGTGTTACTTATCATGAGGGGATAGCCATTACAGTGTGTGTCAAAGCAACAGTTGTGGGGATCATTGACTGCCGTAATATGGATTTGCATGTGACAGGGGTTCTTAGCTTCATTTTGGAGCCTCCCTACCAACCTTTCACAGCAGCATGTCTTTCCTTGTCAAGTGCACAAGCTTCAATGATTTTCTTGCAAAATGACAACCTGTGCATCAAATCTTGTTGCATCCCCTTCATAGGTTGTTTCTTCGGACTTGGTCCAGCTGTAAGCTGAACATCTCCCTCAAGAAATTGCGTAATTATGGAGGGAAACGAACCTTCCCTCCAGAAATTGCGCAATTCTGTCTGGCAACTTGCCAGGCTCTAGAATTGCGCAAATATACCTGTCACTGTTCACTAGAAAAATTACGTAATTCCTCCCAGTAGGTTGCTCAGCCCAAAAATTGAGTGATTCTGAGCAACAGTCAACTGCTCTGCTTAGATATTGCATAATCCCTCTGGGCACCCAGCCCAGCTCCCTCCCAGAAATCTACATTTTTTTCCCTTCAGCTGAGCAGACTGTTGCATGTGTAGTTGGGTTGACTGATTCCCTTCGAGGCCGAGCAAAATTGATTTGAATGCATGAACTAATCCTCCCAAGGTAGTATGCAAAGGCATCCCTTGATTCAGGGATCTATTTTTAGTAGCTGGAGGTTACATGCAAGGATCATTTCAAAAGCCTCCCTCCAAGTGTCGCTTTTCCTAGTTTTGTGGCGTGCACATCACAGCCTCGATTCTATCGAAACTCATCAAATGGATGTTGCACAACTCATTCCTCACATTGAACTTGCAGCTCTGACATCCCACATTGCATCTAGGAGTTATTGGCACATTCAACTCAGCCGTCTTGGGGTAAGCTCACCTTCCATGTATTGCATTGCATTTCTGTCGCTTTTTGTGTTTTGTTTTGTGTGAGTGTTGTTTGCTTGATTTTAATGAGCGTTCGCTGTCATTTTGATGTATGTTAGCTTGTAGAAGCATCGTTTCAGTTTTCACTCGCTTCTCATTGTTGTCGCATGCATGACACTGTTTTTCACGAACAGTCATCATTGCGGCAACTCACTTCACACACATCCATGCTTTCCTGTTTTCTGAATCCTGCACTTGTTGTTTACATGAATGATCATTCACTATTGTTTGCACTCATCTCACGATGCATTCAAACTTCTCATGTTTTCAGTCGCCCGTCAGGAAGACTAGGTTGCCTTGGCCCGAACCGTGCCTTGCCTCGATAGCACTGTGCATTTTTGGAAGCGAAGGCTTTGCCTTCCTTCTAGAAATTGCACAAGTCTGGCCCAACATTGACCTCCAAAGGGGAATTTCAAGGGCCACCCCCTCTTTGTTATAAATAGTCCCTCATAACTCTTTGTAAAGGTTTTTGGTCAACCAAGCTTCGATAGGAGTATCTTAGAGAAAGCTTGGACAATATTATAATGCGCCTTGGATTCTCTACTGTGCAAAGCTAGTATATCTCTTTGGAGGAGTAGACAGTTGTGGCTGTAACATTCCGTTATCGGGACTATGACTGGAACTTACACTTCTTAATATAACAAAACCAACACGTTTCATGTATATGTCATATTGTATTCCAACTATCTTATTTACTCTAAATGGTATACATATCTCTTTGTTTACACATGCATGTATGGACTATTTTGTATAAGTATGTATGAATCTTTCTGAAATGTGTTGTTGGTTTAGCCATCACTTTGGATTGCTTGCTAGCTTGATTTCCAACTTGTGATGCATCTTCGCTTATGTTTTCCCTTACAAGCCGTGTACTATTACAGATTTGCGAAGGGTGCACTAATCCCACTCTCCGTGTGTTAGAACCTCTCATGCACCTTCCTTGACTTACTGCAGTTGTCACACCCTTGCTACCAACAGAGACATCTTACTTTCCTCTATGCGAAATCGTGATCAAGGCATTATCGTATGACCCACTGTTGGGACTCCTACACCAAATGGTCTGAGGTCTAATGGGGACTTCTTATCGAGGAGATCCCCTGACATGTTGGCGGGTCCAGCACCATCAACAGACTAGCAATTACATGCAGTCTCTCCCGTGAGCCTTTTCCACACTTGATAGTTTGGAATCTCAAATTCCAATTTTGAGGTAAGTTGTACCTAAACCTCAAGACTACTCTCTCAAATTCCAATTTTGAGGTAACTTGTACCTGGACCTCAAGACTACTCCAGTCCAGTCGAGTATTGCATGCTCACAAATCAGTCTAAGGATTCCACTAACTCTATGTCCAACTCAATAATACCTCCATCCAGCAACATTCTGCGTTGTCACCCGCGTTTTCCTGTGACAAGTTAAGTTTTCCTTTGCCCATATCCTCGAGCCTTGAGCCTTGTAGCTATCCTTAGATCTTTTTCCACTGAAAAAGATCCAAAAATAGCTACAGGGCTGGATAAAAGACTGATACCTAATTCTAACTTTCGAAGATTTCAAAATTTACTTTCCTTTAATTTTCTATTCTTGGTTCTTCAATTTTCTATTCTTGGTTCTTCACAATGGTAACCTTCTACCCATCATATCATTGTATTATTTAGTTTTCATCTACTTGTAAAATTTTATTTTCATGCCTTATCGACCATTATAAATAACTAAGTTATTCAAAATAAAAGTAATTAACTCCTAACAAATATTCATATCATCTGGGTGTTAAACAAACGCACGCATTATTTATAAGTAAATTAAAGACATCGACTCACACACCGACTTTCACGTAAACCACGAACAAACATTGCGAAAGGAAGTTCCTTGCGTTTCCGAAGAAAATCAAAAAACCTGTGTTAACGTTCACGTGTATGTGCTTGAAACGTCGACACTGCACTCGACTGCATGTATATATGGATATTCTTTCTTTCTCTTTCATTGGTGGGTTGGTTTTCGTTTTCACGCATGCATTCTTTCCACCACCGCCCACCTTTGTTAACGTTCACGTCATGGATGCGCTTGAAACGTACCCACTACACTGTACCAGACTCCATGGATATATTCATGTTCTTTCTTTCTTTCATTGGTTAGTTGGTTTTCATTAATTTCATGGATGCTTTCTTTCAATTTCAGTTTTCGTTTTCGTTTCATGCATGCATTCCTTCTTCTTTATATGTCTCCATAGATTCATTCCTTCTCCCTCGCAACAACACTTCGCGCGCTCACCTCAATTCAGCCGCTCCCTACTTTTTCTTCCGCCGCTCATTACAATTCCGTCGCTTCTTACTCTTTCTGCGTTACATTACCTTACTCATTCTGCTTGCAAACAATGTCTGAATTTCTGAATAAGTGCTCACGGGAATTCCTTGCGCTCCCGTCCGCCAACAGAAGAAAGACAGCGGATGAAACTTCCTCGGAGCAGCACAATCTGAAACTTCCGAGCAACGCAACGGATCATGGGGTTCAGCAGAACCTGAAACTTCCGAGCAACGCAACGGACGAGGTTTACGAGGAGGTGAAATTTTCCAGGGATTTAGGCGAAGTGAGGCAACATATTCCTCAGGTGGTGGACGTAGCTGCTGAGAATAATGTTGTTGAAATAGACAACAAGGAAGAAAAGGTGAAGATAATTGATCGCGAAAAATTCAGTAAATCTGTGAATCGAAACAGACACCTGCAACGCATGCACACCTCTACCCTCCGCCTCCGCCTCGACCAAAGCACGCACACTGCACCGCATTTATCAATGTCATGTACCCTCCGCCTCCGCCTCTGCCTCGACCAAAGCACGCACACTGCACCGCATTTAACATTGTCATGTACCCTTCGCTTCCACCTCCGCCTCCGCTTCCGCCTCCGCCTCGACCAGGATCAGGAGAAGAAATGGTGAGAGCAATGCGAGCAATGCGACGGTGAGTTCGTTTAATGATTGGTTAAGTAGTTCATGGAGGAAATAATGATTTTCACACCCCAAAAACAAAACATCCTTCAAGCAGTTGGGTTGAGATGCATCCATCCTTATCCTACTATATTCAGAGAGCCGGTAAATTATAGTTTTGCCGGTTATTATAGTTTTGATTTCAGTACCACACATATATTCATTGCAGGATCATGCAAATTTTGGTTTGAATCCTATGACATTACTGTAGCATTATAGTTAAAAATGTAATTTTCATGTCAATTCCAGACTTTCAGTTTTTTATTTACGATATACATTTCTTGGTCAGTTTGATGTCATATATATTTTTGTTATACGAAGTATATTAAATAAGTATTTATAAATAATTTATATTTTTATTATATAATCCATAGGAGATAAAATCAATTTGAAAACCCTATTTGAAATTAAATTTTATGACACAAAATTTTCAAAATTTATTTGAGTTATTGACCTCATGCTATATTCATCCATTCTTTTACTTTTTCTTAAATTGATTTTGATTCATCCTAATATAATTTTGGGTAAATTTCACGTTCTAAATTGTTTGTTGATTAAATATTATTATATTTATTTTTAGTAAAATATGTATATGTAAAATTATTAAATATTTGTATATAGATTTTTTTTATCCATATTTGTTATATGGATTTTGAATTTAGATTATTTTAAAATTAAAATTTATAAAAAAAGTATCTTAACATTCTTTATAGATCTGCAACAATGCATTCTGAATTTATGAAAATATTTTTGATGTATGTTAATTTTGATGTTAAATTTTTTTAATATAAAATTCTGTGGAAGTAGTTATAACCATACAATTTATATGCATGATAATATTTTTGTAGTTGATCTTATATTTTATAAGATTTGGTCGAAACATTATATGTGTTAAATTTGAAAATTGTTTTATAATTAATTTTTTTTAAATACACATGTGAGTGATCATTTTTAATATTTGATATTTTAATTAATAATTTATATTAATTAAGAATTTATATTTGTTTAATCTATTTTCTGTATAATTGTATTGTAATTTTTTTTATAAGTTTGGTAGGATTATATTTTTATCATGTCCAATATATATTTTTCTATGGGTTGGGGGAATTGAATTTTGATGACTTCACATTGAGGAGTGCTTCAACAGAGCATGGAAGGACTTCACATTAAGGAGTGCCTTCACCAAGAAGAGAATTGATCACCATCTATCCAAGACCCCGAAGACATAATTACATTGTAATATTTAATTTAATTCATATACTACCATATACTCACATTCACTTTACATTTGGAAGAGCTTTCCAACTAAGCTCTTCAAAGTTACTTATATTAAAATTTTATATTATTATAAAATAATGATTCAATTATTATTATTGCAATTAATTTCTTCAATTAATTTACTCATACATTTTATATTTTTTGTAAATTTGGTAAGATTATATCTTCATCTTGTCTAACTTAACATAATATAGGAGATAGCACGAGATTTGAACCCAATACTTTTGATTTGGTAAGAACCATTGAGCGATCCCAAGCCAACCTCATATCTTTTATACTTATTATTAATCAAATTTTATAATTTTCCTTTTTCACTAATTTGACACTGAAATTATTTAATAAGAAGCTTTGCGTTATTATTTGACACTGGAAATTATACCTCTGACTAATTTGATATTTGTGTTGGATGCGCTTGAAACTACCCAGTACAGGAGAGTAGACTGCATGGATATAAACGTAACCACTACATTACTGGTTAGTTGCGGTAACGTTCACGTTAAATGCGCTTGAAACGTATAATATCCGTTGTCTTTCTTTGATTGGTTGGTTGTGCTTCAATGTCGGATTTCATTTCATGCATGCGGATGAGGCTCATTACAATCTGAAACGTAGGAGCAAGCGTGGGAGAGGACATGCAGTCTAGACTCTATATAGGTATCCGAAGTGGGAGCAAACGGAATCGATCAGTGGGCTGGCGAGGACATGCAGTCTATATAGGTATCCGAAGTGGGAGCAAACGGAATCGATCAGTGGGCTGGCGATTTCAGACGCTTGGCAGCCTGGATGCAAAGTGTTTAGCGACCATGTCCAGGGGCCGCTGGGTGTCGGTCGATAAACCTCTGCATCCAGATTGTTTCGAATCTGTTGCTTCTCTCCTTTTAATAAATAAAGAGACAATGTTCCGGCAACAGTTCCCGTGCATGCAAGAACTGCAGATTCTTTTGTGCTCGGGCAGCTTTTTGGCTGGTGGCCTTGGGATCTTCATTTATTTGTATCTTTTTTCCGTCGTCTTCTAAATTTTATCTTTTAGGAAATAGCCATGAATGTATATAGTTGTTTTTTTTTGTGTCTACGAAATAACCAAAAAATTTGGCCCCTGACTTTTGGTCCTCGGATCATTGTTTCTGATATAGATGTCTTAGGTCTTGTTATAAACGTTCAATTTTTGTTCACGCTCTTCTTTTCCATTCACCACTTTAGGGTGGAATTCACCATTGAACGTGTGACTCCGCTTTCTCCCTCTAAAAACTTTGCAAGCCAACTTGTATTTTCTTTTTTAAGTGGCCAAAAAAAAATCCTTATAGCGACAATGACCCATTTGTGGATAGGGAAGGCAGAATTGAAGAGGAGTGATCTGACTAGAAAGTGATGCGGGGCACCTATTTATGTGTAAATGCTCCTTAAAAACTCTAAATTTTCTAAGGATTTCTGGTAGTTAGAATAAATTCTTAGAATTGATGAGATTTCTTTCTACTTCTCCAGAATATTTAAAAAAAAATTCTTATTTGACCTTTCCTCCTCGTCTGGTAATTCGTTTGCACAAGTAAGTTTGGAGAGTTTTAATTCAAAAGAAATTATATTTGTTTTTTCTTCTTCCATATCTATGTCAAATAGTGGTATCAGAGCAAGGATGAGCGAGCAGTGTGAAGTTGGTGACCAAGCGTAAACTGGGTGTGGGACAAGCTTGTCAAGTAAATGAGCATGCAAAGTGTGGGTGTGGAGATGTCAGCATGCAAATTGTGGTTGTGGAGCGCTGGAGTGAATGCGGAGTGAGTGTGAAGCGCTGGAGCTGGAGTGAGTGAGTTATGATTTTTTTAGTTGAAGAAAAACTGCGTGTGGAGCATAAGTGAATGTTAAGTGGTTTTGCAGGGCTGGAGTGAGTGTGGAAACTGTGAGAGTGGTAAAGGAAGAGCAGACTAGCAAAGTATTAAATTGTTGTGTGTAGAAAAGCCCTGTAGAAAGACCGTGTGAAGCCACATTGTAGAAAGATCCGCTCTGGACCGTGTGAATTAAAGCAGCGTGTGAGCAGCCGTGAAGTCTTCTTGGCACTGAATATGATTGTTATTGTAAGCTTGTGATGAGCGGTGGTAGTATAAAGAGGAATTGTTTAGGTTAAAAGTGGTTGGAATCAGGCTAAAAAAAATTCAAAAAATCTTGTAGAGATAGTGTTTGAATCGTGTTTTTGATAGTGGAAATGGATTCAGCATCATCAAAAATGTTTAGAACACTTAAAATTTTAAAGTTTCACAACTATAACTTGGATTTACAAAAATACTTGCCAGATTTTATTTAAATATGACCGGAATTTTCATAACTTTACGGGTAACTCCTCTGCCTCGTTAGACTAAATAGATAAGAAGTGCTGTATTGATAAGCTGTGGGCCTGAACTATGAACTATGAAAAACTGTGAGAAGCTGAATTAAAATTAATATGTGTGGATTATAGTTTCTGCAATGTTGTTAAATTAGATATAACAGGTTTAGAGGATGTGGTCCAATTGTTAGATAGATAAATTTTATTTTTTATAATCTGATCTATACAATTTTGTCAGGATAATCAAATCTGCACAATATTTTCAGTTGGAAAATGTTGAATATGTAATTTCAACGCAGTCACCCAAAACCACCGCAGCAAAACCACAAACCCGCTTGAGGCATATCGGACCGCTCTTTGGTATGGAGTGGTTTCACACACGGGCCCGATAAAATTTAGTGTTGACGCGTGGCTCTCCCCATACGTCAACCTACGCAACATTTCGGAGGCTAAAGCTCTGCAGCAAAATGCGTCCCGATATGTTTATCGGCCATACGATCTGCTCCAGCATTCTCGTCTATTGATTGTGTAAAGCTTCATTACGAACCAACATTAAATTATGCGTGGAGTAAAATTCAAGTGTCGTTGACCGCCGGTAAAATAATTTAATGAATTAAATATGCCCGTAGAAGTATTGGTAAGTGTTTTAAATTTGACCGCCGGTAAAATAATTTAATGAATTAAATATGCCCGTAGAAATATTGGTAAGTGTTTTAAATTTTAATGTTTTTTTTTTATATATCGGAGGTATGGGTACATATGCACGTTATGTAATTTTTGGTATGGCATATGTACAATATGTAAGTTTTTTAATGCGTATTGACCAGTGCGTGTTCAGAAAAATATAACGAGCCAAACACATATGCTCGTGTAGTTGTTCATTGTATTATCAAGGAAACACACAGCAGTGTGTAGAAAAACAAGAACAGGGGCGTGGGTAATTTTTCTCTGATGTAATGAAACGAAACTGAAGTTTATGCACAGCAGTGCTATCCACGAAGAACAGAGGAGCGCATTTGTTTTGTAAGCATGTGTAAAAAAAAATTTGCAGTATGTAAAAGAAGGTTTTTACACCAGTAAGTAATATGATTTCACAGTAGTGAATGAATGTAAATGAGAATTTTACCAAGCACAGTAAATTCTCAGGAGGAGACAGAGTTTATCTGAATGTAATTTTTGGTGAATCCCTCTCAGTAAAAGAGGATGAAGTTTGTATCAAACATTTTGTTTTAATGAATAGAAATGTTTTTATGGTGGTGTAATAATCTGTTCCTAGTAAATTTTTTTTAAGCTTCCCTGTGCACAAAAGATCCTGGAGTAAAGAAAACAGAGCATTGCCTCTGTGGGTTTAAATTGTTTGTTTTTGGGATTTTCTCAGAAAAATCCCCAACAGAAATTTTTTTTTTTTATAATTTGATCTGCACAATCTTTTAGGATAATCTAATCTGCACAATATTTTCAGTTGGGAAAAAAATTTAGATCTCACAGCCCTCGATTGTGGAATGTTTGTGCGTTAAAACAATGTGTATGAGCGTTGGAGTTACGAATTGGATTGACTGAGGAGTCAACAGAATTGCAGAGGGCTGTATTAATCCGTATCGAGCCCTGCGATTGGCTATTTAAGTTGAGCATGCACTGAGTGGAGCTGCGTTGGGTTGCCTGGATTGAGTATAGTTGCGTTGGATTGCTGTGCAGCTGATTGTGAAATTGCGTGGAATACTGCATGCTATACAAATCGTATTAGTACGTGGAAACTACGCGTTGTAACCGGAATCTCGAATGCTGGCGCTGGTGCGTAGAGCTCATGTGATACATGTGCATTTCTTATGCTTTAATATTTTATATAAAAGCTTTGATAAGATGTTTATGAAATTTGTAAAAGATTTAAAAGGGTGAAGCTATAATAATGTCGAAAGTAATTATTTGCAAGTTGTGTAAAGATACCACAAAGAGCTAGACGAGCAAGGGGAGTTAGAGTGGCGGAGAAAGAACATTGGTCAACCAAATTTTATTTGATGAAATAAGATAGATACGAATAAGATTAAGAGAAAATGATCAAGATGATTGTGGGATTGAGCAGCAAATCTATAGTGAAAGTACTTATATACAAAGGGAATTTAAACGTAAAGAGTTGATTATAGTGGAAGTATTTATGTAGAAAGGGAACTTAAACATCAAGAATTGATTGACTCTATTAACACCCGAGATAAATATTTCTATTATGAAAATGTAGTTGAAGATAAGAAAGTCAATTTAGCAATGACTAGATTATGAAAACATGCAACACTATGGTGAGACAATATGCATAAAAACAAATGAAAAATAATATCAATCACTCATAATTTCATACAAATGAAAAATAATATCAATCAAAAATGATCTTTTCATAGAAATGAAAAATATCAATCAGAAATCTATAAAATAATATACTTATAGGATACTTATAGGTTAAATCTAAGATTTGGATATGTGGAAGAGGATACTAAAAAGCTAGCTAGATATATTCATGGTTTAAGATTTGAACTACAAGATGAGCTAGATATCTTGTCCTTAAAAAATATTGAAGAAGCTTACAAGATAGCCCTTAAGATAGAAGAGAAGCTGGCAAGAAAGCAGAGTCAAAGAGGAAGGGGACAAAGTCCAATAAGGGGCAGAGGGAAATCGAGCATAGGACACTCAAGTGAAAGATTTTCTCTTCAAAGAGGAGAAGACAACAATTCTCGTAAGGTAGAATCATCATCAAGAGAAGGTTTCATAGGATGAAGACCATATCAGAGAGGTAGAAGTAGATCTTTGATAGTATGTTGCTATACATGTAATAAAATCAACCATAAATCTAATGAATGCCTAGAAATATCTTCTAGTCAAGGTAGCATACATATGGCACAAAATGATACAAAATGTGTAAAATCCTTTGCACATGAAAATGCACCTAAAACATGTGTATTCAAACCTGCTAAAGAAGTAAAGTAACCTACGCAAAGGAAAACATTGTTTATAATTTCCTGTAAATGAGGGGGGAAATGTTGTAAAGTCATTATTGATAGTGGGAGTAATGATAATATAGTATCCACAAAAATGGTAGAAAAGTTAAATCTAAATAAAACTAAACATCCTATTCCCTACAAAGTATCATGGTTGCAATAGGGACATCATATACTAGTTAATTAGGTGAAGTGGAATTATAGATAGAACACAATAGAGATAAAGTTCTTCGTGATGTTATTCCTATGGATGGATGTCATGTTGTGCTTGGAATACCTTGGTAATATGACAAGAAGGCAATACATTATGGAAGGAGTAACACCTATACATTTGAAAAGGATGGCGAAAAACATGTACTTTTTCCTTTGAAGGATGAAAAAGTACTCGAACAAGACCAATCAAAGGTAATGTTACTTGGCGGAAAATAATTAATTGAAGAAATCAAACATGAAGAGATAAATTTCACTTTGAATGGTAAGCCAAAGGTAGTCGCATAAGCATGAATTGGAATGATCTCAAAGAAGAAATTAAAAACATGTTGAATTAATTTATTGATATTGTAGTGGATGACTTACTTGATAAATTACCTCCCATTAAAAGTATCAACCATCATATTGATTTAATTCTAGGTGCTAGCCTTCCAAATAAAGAAGCTTATAAAATGACTCCAAGGGAGAATGAAGAGATTACAAATCAAGTACAAGAATTTCTAAATAAGGGTCTCATCCGAGAAAGCTTAAGCCCATGTGTTGTTCCAACAGTATTAACTTGATAAAAGGATGGAGGATGGAGAATCTGTATGGATTCTCAAGCAATCAACAAAATTACAATCACATACATATTTCCATTGACTTGTATTGATGATCTAATAGATTGTTTAAGTGGTGTTGCATATTTTTCTAAAATAGATTTAAAAGTGGATATCATTAGATTAGAATTACAGAAGGTGATGAATGGTTGACTTATATGAAAACGCATAATGGCTTATATGAATGGTTGGTAATGCCCTTCGGTCTTACCAATGCTCTTGGTACCTTTATGAGATTAATGAATGAGGTCTTAAAAGAGTTTGTTGGAAAATTTGTCATAGTTTATCTTGATGATATCCTAATTTACAGTCAATTAAAAGAAAAGCACTTAATACATCTTAAGATGGTTTTGAGGAAATTGAAAGAAGAAAATTTGTCAATTAATTTAAATAAATGTAGCTTCATGAGGACAAAATTATTATATTTGGGTTTTATAATCTTAAAGGGTTTCAAGATGGATCAGGAAAAATTCAAGGCCGTGATTAATTGGCCTACCCTAAGAAGCATTTATGAGGTAACAAGTTTTCATCGATTGGTGAAAATTTATAGAAAAATTATCAATAATTTTAGCGGTATCTGCACTCGAATTATGGAAATCATCAAAGAAATAAATAATCCATTCCATTGGATAGAGGCAACTAACAAAAGCTTCAAATTGTTGAAGAAAAATATTATAGAGCAACCTATACTAGTATTGCCAGAACAAGTTGTTTCAACTTGACATGATGTGAGTGGAACTATAATAGGGGTTGTCCTAAGTCAAGAAGGAAAACTAGTTGCCTACTACAGTGAAAAACGTAATGAAGCCAAGCAAAATACTCTTCCTATGATAACACTACACCACAAAGGGGGGTTTTAGGACAATATTTGAGACAATTTTTGGGTTAATTGTCTTAACTTGAGACAAAAATAAAATTGTGTATTGTCTTAAATATTGTCTTTAAGCGAGTGTCTTAAATTATTATCTTAAAAAATTGTCTCTATAAAGAGAATACACAACACAAACCTTATTGTCTTTTAAGGGACAATTTCATTTTTGTTTCTCCAAAGACAATAGCTAGGATTAAAGACATGTTGTCTTTAATTCAAGCTATTGTCTCTCTAAAGACAATAAACAATTATATTTAAAGACAATACAATATCATTTTTAACTCTCTGGAGACAATATAAAATAAGGAATCCAAAAAAATATCTCACCATTGAAAAAACATTTAATTAAAAAGAAACCACAATAACATTGATTAATTCATGTTAAGGCACAGTGGAATCGAACCACCAACCTTCTTCTCATAAGGTATGTTCTCTTCCATTGAGCTAGCACCCTTTAAAGAATTATGTGAGGAGTTATGGTAGTCATTGAAATTGCATATATAGGCACTGATTAAAAAAAATGCTTGACACATAATGGCATAATCTTTATAAAATCCATAATCATGCAATCCCTATTCTTAACTTAATAAAAATAACTCAATGGAATTACCTCAATGTTACACCCCTGCACAACAAGCTAACTATACACAATAATTTACAAACAATTAAATCTAATCATATAAAGTAAAGTAGCTAGAATTAGTACAAACTCTTAATATCTCATGTGAATTCTACTTATTCATAAGTTTTGATCAAAGTTCACTTACTCTCTTTCCAATAGTCATGATTGGAGATTCCAATCAAATAGTTGATACATTTAGTAAAGATCCAATTTCAATTAAAACTACACTCACGGAGCATGGAGTATGTGATTTATATTTTCTATACTTCTTTGACAAAGGGAAGCACAATTAATTCCCTAAGGTTCTTGAATATGGTTCTATTTCCTCTTATGGTTGGTTTCTTGCAATAGTGAACAATGTGAAAAGAACATTTTTTTTACTTTGTGAAACATAAAAACGTATGTTTCATGAAGCAGATAATATGATTCCCATTGAAGTATATCCTAAGTTTCATAGCCTTATTAGACCGTAAACATTTTTCTTTCAAGAAATTGATTTCCACTCATTTTTTGTGTCTTGTTTTGAATATAATTGAGGATGCATTGGTTTGGCTCTTCACTTGTTAATTATTTTTTTAGTTTTTCATGGTTAGAAGTAGTTGATTATCTACCATATGTACTATAAATCTACATAGAAAAAAAATACAAGAAACACACTCTTTTATTTTTTATATAATTAAGGGTATATATACTCCAGTAGGTGCAAAAGGATTAATATTAGAAACTTGAGCATTGAAACCTTTCTTTATTTTTTTGGAGATTAATTACATTTTTAGATAGTTCTCATTTTTTTAAGGATATATACAACTTGTTCTTGTTATCTTTAGTATAATATCTAAAAAATAGACTTTGTTCTTTGGTGCGTGGCCATTACAAAAAGCACTTGATTTCACTTTCAAATGAATAGTTATGAAATATAAGTTTTACTATTTGATTTTGATATGATGTTTTTCATTAGTTTTAGAAAAGTAATGCACACTCAAGTTGAATGCATTGATGAAATTATGGCCATTCCCTATTCCCCACATGATTTTGTGGTTTTGCACCTTCCATCAGATGATGGCAATACATGGCTTTACAATGGAGAAGAGGATCTGAATGTTGCCATGCTTGAGAGATAGAAGGAAATAGATTTATATGAGAGAGATTGACTTAAGCATAAGTAAACAAAGAATATTATAGGGAATTATTCTACCTTATGAGAGACTATTAATGATTTTAATGTGGAATATGTAGCCAAGAATATGTGGGCATTTGTGGATAAAATGTCAAGTTATGAAGGAGCTGAAGTTCCAGGAAATGGGTGTCAAGTGAATGCTAGTTAGTATGTTTATTTCTTGTGATTAGTTATTCTATCACTAAATTTCATTCAATGTGAGCAGAAACATGCATAGAGCAATACTCCCACCAACCTCTGTTTAGTTACAACACATTTCTATTTACAACACAATTGTTTTGTAGACAAGGCTACCATTTTATGGATAGGACAATGGATGTAGCATGAGCTTGACGATGAAATAGAAATAAAAGTGTTCCCTTTGAAATTTTCAGGCAACATGTGAAGGAGTGACATATGTCTGGTCAAGAATCACAACTAACCTATTAACCATTACCTATAAAATGTTGAAAGGGTGTGTGGGGAAAGACCACACCCCCACACGATATTTAGATCTAATGATAATTGAAGTACAACAAACTGTAGCCAGCAAGAGCACCCTTGATTGTGCACAACAAGTTAGCAATGGAATGATGGAGAAGAGGGTGTATTACCACAAGTAATGTGTATGCCTATATGCATGAATGTGTGTTTTACTCTAGGAGAGATTCCCACATGTAGGACACATTATTATGGGAGAGATTCCCTCATGCAACTTGCAATGCTCATTATTACGGGAGTGATTCCCTCATGCAACATGTAGTGCTCATTATTATGGGAGTGATTCCCTCATGCAACATGCATTGCCCATTATTCTGGTCGTTATATGACATGCATCACGTAAATATTTCCAATGTTTCACATTATGCATGGCACATGCATTCCATGCTAAGCTTGTGAGGTCCACCACTCTTAAGGCTATTCTAATATTGTATTGTAACATCCTCTTCTTTATAAAAAGAAGAATAGTGCACTAATTAGATAGGGGAGACAAGAGAAGTCCATATGATTTGCAGCAAGTATTAGCAACAAAATTATTGTTATGTAATTGTTTTTTTAGCATGTTTTATGTGAGTTAGAGTGTGAAGTTTTTCTTTTACGTGTGCATATTGTCCATTACATCAACTTTTGTAGTAGTTCATTCAATCTTTGTAGAGATATTCTTATGGAGAGTAAGCTAGAGTAGTAGTATGACTTTTCTGCTATGTGTAGTATGGTTTTTGAGTGAGAAGCTTGTAATTATACCAAGCTATGTAAGTTCTCCTTTCCATAGCTAAAAGAAAAGAATTCCATTACTACTACAAGTTTCTAGTATCAGGTAGACTCTGTTACATCAGCCATTTTAGTTCATTCAATGTTTGTGGAAGGATTGTACTTTAGAATGAGCTAGAGGTTTTTGTTATCATGTTATAGTATGGTGTTTGAATGAAAAGATTGTGTGTATAGGGATTCAACTAAAGAGTGAGATAGAGTAGTAGAGTGATTCTGCTACTATTTGATAATATAGTTTTTGTGAGACGTTTGTGTTTATACCATATTACCAAGTTGTGTAATTTCTTTTTTTCCATAGCTAAAAACTAAGAAGTTGATTGCTACTACAAATTTCTAGTAAGTTGTCTTGAATCTCCAGATTATTATTTATGGAGGTCTAAAGATTAGATTTCAACTAGAGTGATCTTATAACATGATAGCTAGTGTCTATACTCTTGAGTTTTCGTACAATGCTTCATTTATGCAAATCTGATGTTTTAAAAGGTGTTTCCTAATCTTCAATTATTAACTGTAGAAATTAAATCTTTGAATGAAGATTTGATTATAATGAGTTGAAAATTCAACAGTAGTTAATTTCTAAAAACTATTCTTAGATACATATATAAGATAGACATCTAACACTCAAAGGTGTTTCAAAGACAGAAAATGTGCCACACCAACTGGAAAAATATTATGGGTTATATAACATACAAGGGAAGTTTAATAGCAACCCCTAGGAGGGAACACCTACATACATATTTTGATAGAGAATAATATGAAAATTCACACTTTCTATAGACCATATATTTTCTTGAACTAAAATTGGGGTTCCAGATTTGGTTGATAGAAAATCCATGAAAAAACACAAAAAAATAAAAATAAAATAAATAAATAAAAATATTTAAATTGAAACATAATGCTTTGAAATTAATAATTTAAAGTATTTTAAATTTGTAGCAATAATCAATTTGTGTCAAATATAACAAAATTCTCACAAATGGGATGTCATCATTGAATCTAGGGAACTGAGGGAGGAGCGATGGGCTCGCGCAAAGGTCAAGGATAGGGTTTCAGGCTTCTCCTAGGGTTTGTAGGGCAGCTGCTTGACGGTTCCACAGGGTAGCGGCTTCAACAGATCCTCGACAGCTCCTCGACGGTCAGATCCACGCCGGTTACCTGCCACAGTCACGGTCTTCGCTTTCACCACTGCTGCAGCTGTGACTTCGAACTTCTCGCCTGTCCCTTTCTGCCACCGACCTTATTCAGTTATGGATCGTTGGGAATATGAGGAGGTGGATTATTCGGCGGATCCTTCGCCGGAGAACGTCATTTTTGGGACTCCTCATTTTATCTCTCGCTCTCAGAACCCTCATTCAGCTTCCACATCTGCACAGCCGCATCATCCTCTTCCTGCTTCTGCCCCATACTCTGTGGTCGTTCACCCCCCTGTTTCTCCACCGTTCGAGGTTCCTCCGCTCTCTCCTGGGGCTCTACATTATCTGGCCTCCAATACTCCGCCATCTCCTTCATTTTATCCTCTGGCTACAATCCCATCAGTGATCCGCCCTCCGCCGATTTCTTATCCTGCAACTCACGCATCTGCCTCTGGTATTCGTCCCTCGGGGTGCTTCGAGACGCCGGCGGTATCTACCACTCCCACTAATCCGTCTCCTCGGGAGGGCATTACTAACCCCCTGGTGGATCATCCATCGGCCCCTCGTTCTGGACCTAAGAAGGTTAAATGTATTAGATCGACGTCAAGGGATATCTCCATCAAATTTGACGAAGCTAAACCGCTTGGTGAGTATATGGACATTGCTAATACTGTGTTGGTTGGGCATGTCAGGGGCCGATCATACTCGAGGCAGAGATTAAATCAATGGGTTAAGGAGATCTGGGGTGGAGTACTTTTTGACCTACCAGAATTCCATGTCCTCCCCAGAGGATGGTTCTCGCTTAAATTCTCCAAGGTCTGCCAAACAAACCTTGTGTTGGGTCGATATTGGCACATCGAAATGGCCCCTGTTCTTCTCAAGCGTTGGAACCCTCTTTTTGATCCAGAACGCGAGCAGCTAGGAGCCGGTCCAATCTGGGTGCGACTTCCTGGATTACCAATTCCTTTCTGGGATGAGGAAGTTTTTATTAGCGTGGGAAATGCCCTTGGGACATACCTGGACTATGATCGCACTTATGTGGAATCTGGGCATCGAACCCTGGCTCGGATTTTGGTTCATTTGGACACACGCGATGGTCTCGAGGAACAGATCACGCTTCAATGGGGCAGGTGCATTCGAGTTCAGCTACTGGATTATGAAGGAGTTCCATATCGTTGCAGACGATGCCACAAAGTGGGGCACCTTGCAAAGGGCTGTACCCTCAACAAGAAAGCTGCAGACTCAGTGAAAGGCACCCCGGCTTCAACCAGGAATGCTTCCCCCATTATTTCTCGTCCGCCATCTGCTGGTCCGGCCCCTTCGGCTTCTCCACCTGCGGGCGAAGCAGAGCTCCGGAGATCCTCGCCTCCTAAAACAAGGGCTCGCTCGGCGGCAGAAGCGGGTATGACCTCTGTTTCTTTTTCATTGCATACATCTAATAATGAATTTCTTGCCTCTGGCTCGTCTGCACATATTCCCATGATCCCATGCACTATATCTTCGCCCCTCGCCTACACTGACCCTATTATCTCTACTTCATCTCTTGGGTCCTTTACCTCTCCGTGTCCATCCTCCCCTCCCCACCCGTATTTCCTTAAGTCTCGTAACACTAAAAAAGAGCAGACTGACGGACACTCGGGTCTGGGCATTATCTTTCCTGAGGGGGCTCCTTTGAATTCCAGAGGGAGAAAATCTCATCTTTCCAAAGCCATCAAACAAGCTGGGGCTGAGGTAGTCTCTGGCCGACAAGCTACCATCGACGGGGTCCTTAGAGCAGGACACACCCCGAGAGGTGTTCCCCCATGAAGTGCCTTTCATACAACTGCAGAGGTCTAGCTAGTTCCTCCAAAAAACTAGCCTTGAAGAGGCTCATTGCCTCTGAGCCGATTGACATTATCATGCTACAAGAAACTCTCTGCTCTGCTGACCAAATTATGGGTGTCATGCAAGCCTTGGTCCCTGGTTGGATCTTCTTTGCTAATGATGCTGTGGGTCGATCTGGGGGCATAGCCATTGGTATAAATCCTCGCACCATTAAGCACACCTCATCTTGGGGAGGTGCTGGATACATCGGTCTGGACTTCTTTTCGGCTGACCTTGGTAAAGATCTAAGAATTGTCAATATATATGCCCCTTGCTCCCAGCGAGAAATTTTTTGGCGGAATACTCTTCAGATGCCCCTACTTAATGAGGACCATGTTATTATAGGAGGAGATCTCAACTTTTCGCTGGGCTTCAGGGAGTCATGGGGCACTGAGGCTCAAATTGACTCTATCACTGATTATATGACAAATCTGCTGGAACAATCAGATTTCTCGGATATACCAGTGCAGCGTCTGCTTCCTACCTGGCGGAATCGAAGGGTAGGGGATGCTGCACTGGCCCGCAGACTTGATAGATTTCTGTTAAAGGGTCCTCTACTACAACATCTTCATCTCTACAGACAATGGGTTGGCTCGGGGGGGATATCGGATCACAATCCGATATACCTGGAGATTCTGGGTCCTGCTAAGAAACCCAAGGCACCCTTCAAATTCAATTCATCTTGGCTGAAGGATCCGGAATACAATCAGATGATAAAAGACTTTTGGGCTTCTCATCCCATCAATGAATCTGTTCCCCTTGCTAAAGGCTTCTGTAGGAATCTTTCTGAGATAAAACAGTGCTCTATTAAGTGGGCTAGGGAGAAATTTGAAAGGGAGACAGCTCTGCTATCCCAGATTGAAGCAGACCTATGTTCACTTACGGATGACAGAGGACAGGGTTTCTTGACTGCTGCGGACAAATGTAGGCTTATGGAACTTGAGAATCAAAAGGCCAAGATCCTAAAAGAGAGAGAGGAATCCATTAGATTAAGGAGCAGAGCCTTATGGATTCAAGCTGGGGATGACAACACAAAATTTTTCCATAACTTTGCCAAATGCAGAAAGGTATCTAATACTATCTGGAAGCTCCCTACCCCGGATGGAGACATTGCGGATAATTTTAATAAACTCGCTCAGCTGGGCATATCTCATTTCAGGAACCTTTACAGGAGTCCGCGAGATGAAAGCTTACTTGATATCATCAATGTTGCTAATCACTTCCCGAGATTTGTGGAAGAGGAAGATGTGGAGACTCTCACTGATCCGGTCACTGCTGGGGAGCTGAAAGGAGTTCTGAAATGGTTCAAGAAAGACAAGAGTCCAGGGCCGGATGGATGGACTATTGAATTCTTCATTGCATTTTATGACATACTGGGACAGGACTTGCTACAGGTGGTTGAAGAAAGTAGGACTTCTGGTTCTATATATCATACCATCAACTCTACATTTATCGCTCTCATCCCCAAATCTGACTCTCCTGCATCCTTTGATGATTATAGGCCCATCTCCCTTTGTAACTGTCTCTACAAAATCATCTCGAAGACCATTGCAAATCGTCTCAGACCGATTCTCTCTCGTTCCATTGGCCCACAGCAATTTGCTTTCCTCGAATTTAGACAGATCCATGAGGCCATTGGACTAGCCCAAGAAGCCCTCCACTCCATCTGGTCCAAGAACTTAAAGGCTATCCTACTCAAAATCGACCTATCCAAAGCATTTGACCGTGTTAGCTGGTTATATCTCAAAATGATTCTCATTCATCTGGGTTTCCCACATGCTTACATTTCCTGGATCATGGCCTGCATTACATCTCCATCCTTCAGCATTCTTATCAATGGTTCGGCCACGGATTTTTTTCACTCTGAAAGGGGTCTGAGGCAGGGATGCCCTCTATCGCCTCTCCTATTCTTATTGGTCATGGAAGGTCTCAGCCGCCTTATGGAAGCTGCTAGGCGATCTGGTGACATTAGGGGCCTTCACATCTCGGATCACTGCTTTCTCTCACATCTACTTTTTGTAGATGATGTTCTTATTCTTCTGAATGGTAGTGTGCGTGACTCTCGATCCTTCTTAAATATCCTACGGCTGTTCTCCTCTGCTACGGGTATGTTGCCTAACCAGTTGAAATCTTCCATTACATGTGCTCGCACAGCTGCTCAGGAGACCCAGGTTGGAATGCAAGCTTTCCCTTATTCGGTCCACCCCCTGGATCGAGGTCTCAAATATCTGGGTTTCAACCTTAAACCGACTTGCCAGAGGATTGCGGACTGGGTCTGGCTGGTTGCCAAATTGGAGAAAAGACTTACAAGTTGGAGTTTCAGATATCTCTCCAGGGCTGGTAGACTTGTGCTCATAAAGTCTATTTTAGAAGCTACCCCCGTTTTCTGGATGGCGTTAGCCTGGATTCCTAGGAACATCCTGGGGCGTCTTCAACAACTCTGCAATAGATACCTCTGGAATGGGAGACAGGATAAAAGAATTTTTGCTTGGATAGGTTGGAAGAAAATCACTCTGCCAAAAAAATGGGGTGGCTGGGGTCTAAAGGAACTACCTGAATTTGCAAAAGCACTTGCCGCCAAGATGGGGTGGACTTTGCTTACTGGACAAAATCTCTGGACACAGGTAGTATATCATAAATACATTTGGCCTCTTAATATTTTGGATTGGGCTCGTCTCCCTACTTGGTCAACATTGGGATGCTCATCGGTTTGGAAGGCTCTGATTCAATCTCTGCCTCTCATTCGGAGCAATCTTTCTTGGCGCATAAATGATGGAATGACAGGTCGCATTGGCCTAGACCCTTGGTCTAACAGTGGGGGGAGACACATCCTTTCTCCTGATCTTGTACTGCACCTACAGGCCCGGAATATCTGTCATTTTGCTCACATTGCAGACCATCAGCGCTCTGATATTTTTTCACAGGCTTGGAAATCCGCCCAGCAATTGGGTCTCCCTTTACACTGGCATCAGGAGTGGAATAGTTTTACTGAGGCATTGGCTGAATCTCACATCCGTATTAAGCAAGGTCCGGATGAGCTCATTTGGTGCGCTGCTGAACATGGTGTTTATGCTCCTAAACTTGGATACTCTGTTCTTATTTCTCACAGAATGCCTGATCCGTTGCAACCATGGTGGCATACCATTTGGAAACTAAAGGCTTCCCCTCGATCCAAACTCTTTTTTTGGTGCGCTCTCAATAACATTGTTCCCACAGGGGAACATCTCACCTGCAGAGCTATATTTGGCCCCACTTGGTGTATTTTCTGTAAAAATTCTACAGAGTCACAGGATCATTTATTCCTACTCTGCCCTGTCATCGTCAACCTATGGAACAACATCTGCAATCTACTGGGTATAGCTGTTGATTGGAAAGGGCATGACATTAGGAATGCATGGGACTACTGGGCTCACCGTCACCCGGGAACTAAACTGCAAAATCTTCCCCCTGTTGCTTCGTGGCATATATGGCTTGCTCGTAATCGAGCTATATTCGATGACAGAGCGATTATATGGGCTCGGGTTGAAGCCTCCATCATGGCTGCTTACCATGAACTTCCCGAACCTCCTCCCCCGAGACCGCGTCACATTCAGCCTATGCCAGTTATTGACAGAACAGTCCCGTGGGCTTATTTCGACGGAGCAGCCAACCAGGATGGATGTGGCGGAGGTTTTATTCTGCACATTAATGAGAACCATCGATTCCTTGCCAAAATAGGCTTTGGCATCGGATCGAATAACTTTGCTGAGCTATCTGCTGTCCACAACCTACTTCACTTTGCATTAATGCATCATCATACAAGCATCAATATATATGGAGACTCAATGGTGGTG
Source organism: Pinus tabuliformis (assembly GCA_031772625.1). Classification (NCBI taxonomy): domain Eukaryota; kingdom Viridiplantae; phylum Streptophyta; class Pinopsida; order Pinales; family Pinaceae; genus Pinus; species Pinus tabuliformis. The sequence goes on from CM062817.1 coordinate 1,638,306,099, forward strand.
GTTAACTGGATTAACAATATCACTACATGTCATTCACACACTCTCAGCAATATATTACATGATGCTCTCATTCTCAAAGCTGCTTTTAACCACTGCACATGTTTTCATATCTACAGAGAGCATAACAGCGATGCTGACAAATTATCCAAAGAGGCCACGCTACTTCCCAGAGGCGAGGGGATAACAGTTGAACAAAATGGAGCAGAAGAGTACCAATATTACCACAGGCCTTTCATAGATCAAAGACAACAAAGGGACAACAGTCCCAACAGATGAATGACAATGGCATTTTTGTTTTTTGTTAATAGAACCATATAGTGCACGGAGCCTATGTTATATAACAGAGTCCTCTAATGGACAATGGATAGTTTGTACAGTCTGATAATGAACTCAGATCGAAATATCGCATATACCTACAGAACTACTCCTTGAAAAAGGATTTTTGTATGAACAACCGCAATGCCTCGGCATCTACTTATGTAATTTTCAAATATTAATGAAAGTTACTGATTTTTCCAGTGGAAAAAAACAAAATTCTCACAAATGGACAATTTCCAAGAAGAGCCAGTCACCCAAAACTTAATTGTCACCTTGCAGACCAGAAATTGAGCATTTCTTTTAATTCATTTCTTTTAATTCAGGTTCTCTTTTGAACCAAAACACATAGGGTTCTTTAATAGGAATTTAAAAAATAATCAACTAGCTTCCCATTTCATATGTCAATGTAGCAATGCTTTTCAAGTATTTCTATATTAGTTTTGATACAAAGAAAGTTTGTAAACATAACTCAAGAAATTGTTGGAACTCTTCTATTTTTACTAGCTTGAAATATTCCCTCTACAAAACCAATCATGACATAAGAAGCCTACTCTGAATAACTCTATTTGTAGCATATATTAAGAGAAAATAGATGCAATTATAACACAACGAATGGCTATCAGACACTGATGTGATAGGAATATGACCTTATATATTTATGTAACAATAGTGTAATGTGGCAAAATCATGCACAATGCATACCCACAGTAGGAGTACACATACTCACACTAGGTCCAGACCAGGGTGCACTTGTGGTGCCATCAGGTGCGGGACAACACAACCAGTTTGAGGGCCACACATGTAGAATCCCTCAACTAGATTAGAATTGTGCCCACTCAATAGGATTTGGGGTGTGTTACTTATCATGAGGGAATAGCCATTACAGTGTGTGTTAAACCATCGGTTGTGGCGATCATTGACTGTTGTAATATGGATTTGCATGTGACAGGGGTTCCATGGGACCAACAATTCAACATGATATCAAATACCATCCCCAAAAGAAAAAAAGTTGAATTGAATTAATTTCTTTATCATATATTTCACATTTCAATTTTAAATTTTATATTTCTAATTTTAGTTATATACAAGTGACACTTCATCCAGAGCTATGGTACAGTGGTTGAGACCGGGTGCTACCATGAAAAATACTTAGGTTCAAACCTCAGTGGGCTTAAAGCACTATTCAAGATTAATCTCCTAAGTTTGACAAGGGTCTCCTCATTTGTATAGGTTGTGTTGAAGTAAACAAGGCTCTTATCTCCTTGTAACTGACAAAAGCATTTCTCCCAATAAAGAAATATGTTGCAATGATGCCCATGCACATTGGCTACATAGCAAGAAATTGATAGGTGATAATCACAAAACAACAAATGGTCAAAATTTGAAATAATATGTAAAAGATAACATGTAAGTTTTTTTGCATATTTAAAACATTCTCTCCAAAAATTATTTGGAATAGAAGAGATACAATTATCACCTCCAAAATGAATCTTTGTCTGGTGTTGCTTTTAGAATCTAATTGTACTTTTAGTTTTTAAGAAAATATGCATTCTCCTGTTCACCTTTATATAAACCTAACTAATGTGAGATCATAAAAATGAAAAAAAATTATTCATGCAACCATGTGGAATATTTTGTAACATTTAGAGGCAATGGTGAAATAAATTTCTTATTTGTAACAATTAAAAAAATGGATGAAAAAGAATGACATAAAATAAGATAGGTAAATGCAAGAGGTGATCAATGTTAATAACTGAAACTAATTTGAAATGTGGGAAATGATAATGTATACATGTATTTCCCATTTATTCAATTTCATTATTTTTCTTTTTCAATAGTGATGGAGAATAACACAAATTCTTGATGACAATAACAACAAAAAAATGGAAATCAGAGAGTTAGCATATAGAAAACATATAAAATGAAAAATATCTCACTTCACAAAGCTCCTATCTATCCTTACTGGTCCTTAGAATACAAGGTGTGATGAACTCTTTCAATTCTATTGAGTTTTTAGGTGCTCCAATCCCTAAATAGATAGGTAGACTCTCACAATGATCATAACCTCATTAAATTGTAGCATGTTGTCTCAAAATTGGGTGGTCCCCTCTGTGGTTTACCTCTCTCAAAGTAATTCTCAAAATTTGGAAGAGGCATGTAGTAAAAGTTGATGGAGAAGTGGCATTGGGCTTTAATGCCAATGCAAAGGGAATTAATTCAGCACTCCCTCACCACGCCCCTTTCTCATTACTCTAAGCAAGGCAGTGGGACAACTCTTAAGTTTAGAGAGGCATCAACATTCGGTATAGGTGGCATAATTCCAATAATTTCTCATGGTCTCTTTTGGAGTCTTCTTTGGTATGGTTTCTACTGGAATCATCTCTTAGTTTGGATGTGTCGTCATTCTTTAGGTGTTGCTTCCAGGTGTATGATCGGCTCAAGGGAAAGCTTCTACTTCAAAATATTTTTGTTTGGTTTGTGTTTAATACTTCTAACCAGATATCTTGTGTATGCTTAGTATGGAATGTCACAAACATTATACCATATGCATACTATGTGAAATCTCTGACCTCCAAAGGGTACAAAGATGAATTATCTGTTAAATTGTATACTTTCAGGCTGAATTTGACATCCTTAACAATAAGATAATCACTTGATTAAAAGCTGGATAATTAAGGTAAGCAAGTAGAATAATTGGTAGTAGATCACAACATGCTTTATCAGTGGATTCTTGGGCCCCCAACGCATCCAGTTACCACCCATTTTCCACAGGAGTTGCTAGAGATCTATCTAGAGTTTCTTTCTTTCGGCCTCAAATGTTAGGAGTATCCCTCACTCGTACATCCCCTCTGAGTATCATATGGGCAGACCATCCATTGGTTCTAGGGGAATTCAACAATGATTCAGTGCCTGGTTTTCCTCCCTCGGAAGTGGTCATCAAATTAAGGAGCCTTTGAAATATTTAGCTCTATCCCTAGATCTTCCTATCCCACTTACTCTTTGGCAAGCTATTGATTATCTTGTTTTGTGTCATAGTATTTTATATGTGTGTCACAGTAGCACTACCACTTACTAATTATTTCTTTATGTATTTTTAGCATTTGCTAACTTGCGCTGCACTCACACTCCCACATTGTATTCACATTGATTGTACTCTTCTTTAGTACCATTAACCTAATTTTGTGGTCATTTGTTGTACATTAACAAAATTGTCTTATCTTATCTCACTCCCTATTATCCTACACAAGGGTACCTAAATAACACAAAGGTACCTTTAGATCTATCAAAGCAACAGTTAAAGATGAGACAATTCAATAAATTGTATGAAAAATGGCATATGAAAATGCATATTTGGACCTTAATCTTCAGGGAGACAAGGAGGAAGCCCTTAGTGGGCATATCTTCTTATAAAAGCCTAGGTTCTTTATTCTATGCAAGCTTTTATTGTCATGCCAATATATTAGGATCTATAGTAGTAGGCTCTTTAGTTATATGTTACTGTGAAAAATTCTCAACAATTATGTAGCCTTTTTTTAAAAAAATTTGGGGTTATGAAACCCTACTTTTAGAATCATTTTTATATGTACTAACTAGCTAGCTGAATAGTGCAACGACAACATTGTTTTAATAGAGTCAATGTACGTTTCAATAACAAAAAAAATATAAATAGAAATGAAGCAGCAGGGAAAAACAACATATAGTGAAAGTTCTAAGATTGGATATTGGAAAAGATTCCATAAGGAAGGCAATTGGTTTCAATGGATCAAACGTCCCTTGCACTAATCTGCCAAAAACTGAATTTATTTTTCTATTGGTGAAAATTCGGTCAATAATGCGAAAGAGACAATTCAATAATTAAGAATAATACAATGAAAATATTAGAGGATGTTTAATATTTATACAGATAACATAACTTTTTTCACATAGACAAATCTCTTGTTTCTTGTTCCTTATTGAAAGAAAGATAATTTAGCTTACAATCAAGCAGTGGTTTGAAGATTATCTAGAGTTCCTTTCAAATCATTTTTACTTTAACGAAGAATTGCATACATAAAATTTTGTTCCAACTTTGGGATTGGAAGTGATTAAGGGTATGAGAACATTATTTTATTTGACGCATTAATTGTAATCTATTTTCTATTGTTGAGTACCTATACTTACATCTTATAGATCTTGTTTGATTTTGTTATGTTACAGGAATATAATCTTGGGTAACATCTATTCTAAATTTTAAGGTAAAATTGGTTCAACAATCTCATTGAAATTGCTAGCTATTTAAGAGAAAATGTTGAAGTTTTCATGTCAGATGTTTCACAATTGTAAATCTAATTTGGTAATTTCACGGGGTTACATGGTAGGAAATGGGGTTACTAAAATATATATTTGATGGCAATGCACTTGTGTCATTTGTTCATGTAATGGGGATTATATCATAAAATAAATTTAAATAAATTTAAAGGAGTTTAACGGAGTTCTCCAGCATGGAAAGTACATAGCAATTCATCTCGTAATGTCATTTTTGGCTATCCTTTTTTCCAAGTTTTTTGTTAGAAAATGTTTTAAGCCTTGATCATCAGAAAGAGATGTTTTAATAGAGTAGAAATAAATTATGGAATCTTAATTTATAACTTTAGATACTCCAAGCTGATCTAAACAACTTTTGCTTCAATAATGACCATCTCTAATGTTATGTTATCATTGTGCCATTTTTCCTAAACTATAAAGGGAAAATCCAAGCTAGTCTCCTCACATTTTATATTATCTATATATTATGTTAAATGTAAATAATTGACTTACCAAAGAATATGTGTAAAAAATATTTATAGTAATAGTCATCCACAAGTATGCACGCGAACACACACCCACACAGACACACATATATAATTACAAAAGTTCCCATACCTCTCCATGTCGCCAAACAACTCTATAGATACAACTAGATAAAGTGGAAAAAATTGCATATCATACTTGGGTATATCCATGAAGTAGATCTGTAATGGAAGGCAAGTCATTGCTAAAATTTTCAATCCTACCTAGATTCTGGATTACATTTTAGATAATATAATTACTTCTTTTTATGCAAGGCCATGACTACTATAGTTATTGACAGAAGTTTTAGAGGGTAGTATTTGTATCCAAAGGGAACAAATTCTATGATAAATCAAAGCAGTGACGTAGTAAATTCCATGTACCAATATTACATGAGCCCAAAGAGATATAATTGCACCCATATTTCCTGGTATTGCAAGTGAAATAAAATTTGAATCATTATCTAGTAGAAGATCAATAAAATTTGAATCATTATCTAGTAGAAGATCAGAACTAAGAATAAATATAAAACAAGTAGAACTATAATGGAACATGTTTGAAACTTCCAATCCACTGCCATTTGTGAATAACTCAAGCCATATGTAATGGACATTTGTTACATTCACTATGTGCTTTTTTGGTTGTACAAGAGGTTTTATCTACCTTACCAAAATGCTCTAAAATGGTTAGAACTTAATAGTTGTTTTCTCAAAATATGTATTATGACAATACTTTTCCAGGGGCCTAAATGTTTCAACAACTTTCCATTTACTTATGTATAGTGTTGGCATTATGGCACAGGGTTGGAGCTATGGCACAGGTGTTGTCCTTGATGGCAACTCTCTTTGGTAACAGATCTCAGTTCAGGATTTCATTATGAAGGAAAATACATATACGTAGGTTCATCTAGACGAAGACGTGTATACATGCGGGTTAGAGGTTTCAAAGGCACGTATGCGTATACGTGCACTTTCATGCAAGGAAAAGCGCGTATATGTTGGAGAACTTACCCTTGGTCCGTGGTAGTTAGTCCTTGGTATTTGAACCTATGGTTTTGGACCATGGCACCTCGTCAGAAGTGTTGATCCCAAGTATTGGGTCCGTGGTATTGGTTTATTATGGTTTTGGACCGTGGTATTGTGGAAGGCATAAAACTATAAAATAGGAAGGAGATCATGTGGCAAAGGATCATCTGAATTATTATTGAATATCTGATAAAGTACAAGATCTCAAATATTGGTGATTAGCATTGAGGAGCAGATCTGGATCTGAATGAAGGAGGAACCTTAGTGCAAAGAAGGATAAGTTCTATTGATGGGTCATAATCTCTTGGCTTGAATGATAATATCTTTGCATGATTTTTATCTGTTATTTGTGGCGCTTGCTTGATCTATAAAACTGACAATCTTGGTTATTTATATATGAAAGAGTGAATTATACTTTATAGATCTGTACGTAGGTTCAGAGAAGCAAAGGTGCGTATATACACTGGTTCATTGAAGGAAAACAACGTATACGCAGGTTGTTCCATATGCAGAAGCGTATGCACGCAGGTTTCAGGCTATTAAAGTAGCGTATATATTTTGAGTTGTGATCTTGCTGCTTCTGTTTATTGCTGCAGTGTTCTGGGTTCAGATTTGGTGTGTGGTACTATTACTGTGATCGAGGTACAGTCATCCGAGAAGTGTTTATGCTGATTCAGTTTTAATTGGTGAAAAGGTGATTGGTTGATGCATAAATTCTTGATGTTTGATTGATGTTATTTGTGCATCCAGTTTGAAAATTTATGAAACGTGGTCCCTGAAAGAAAGAGAAGGTTGTAGCCTTCTGTAGGCCAGCACCTACGTACTAGTATCCTGGCTAGTGCAAGAGCTAAGGGGGTTGTAGCTCCCTTCCAGGAGAAGCTGGAAAACGAGAGAGAGTTGTAGCTCTCTGCAGGTTGCAACCTGCGTACTGGTAAAGGACTGCACCAGTACAATTGTAAAAAAAAGTTTCTAATTAAAGAGAAGATAGAGACGAATTGTAGAAGGTGGTTTTCACCCACATTGGGTTTCCACCTTATATCTTGTGTTCTTGTGTGCGATTTTCTTTCTACTATGTTTTACTATTTCTGGTTACTCGTTATTTGCTTCTGAATCACAGATTAACAATCAACATCAGAAAGATAAAGTAAATTAAAAGTTTGCATTATATATGTGGGTTTTCTTCTGCATAGTTGCGTATATACGCGGGTTTAACTAACTGAAGTAGCGTATATCATTTGATTTTGAAAAAGAAATATTTGACTACATAATACTGATTCACCCACCCCCCCAGTATTATTTCCAACAATTGGTATCAGAGCAGGTTCTTTAGAAGAAGCTTGATCGCTTGAAGAAAGATCTTTCATCATGAGCAACTACAAGAGGGAAGCATCAATCAGGCCACCGATTTTTGATGGGACAAAATTCGTTTATTGGAAGGTAAGAGTTACTGCCTATCTTCAATCTCTTGGTACAGAAGTCTGGGATATCATAGATACAGGGTATACTTTTCCATCAGCAACTCCTATAGATCCGGCTGAGAAGAAGAAATATGAAACAAATGCAAAGGCGGTCAATACTCTATTAGGATGCCTATCTCAATCAGAATTTGTCAAGGTAATGTAGTTTAAATCTGTAAAAGAGATACGGGACAAGATTGTTCTGAGCTATGAAGGAGATGATCAGGTAAAATGAGCAAAACTTCAAACCCTCAGGATTCAGTATGAAAATCTCAGGATGTATAATGATGAAAGTGTGGCTAACTATTTTCTTCGTGTACATGAGATTTTAATTGTATGAAAAATTTTGGTGAAGAAATAAAAGAGGCTGTTGTGGTTGAAAAAGTTCTAAGATCTTTGTCCCCTAGGTTTGAATCTAAAGTTTCTGCAATAGAAGAAAAAGAGAATCTACAAAGCCTTAAAATGTCACAGCTGCACGGGATTCTAACTGCTTATGGAATGAGGAAAGGAGGTCCATCAGATAGGAGAGAAGCTGCCTTCAAGGCTTCAGGCAAAGGCGAGTACTATGAGTCAGGACACGTGTCAGAAGAAGAAGAAGAATCAAATTTTTTCAGAAATCTTCAACGGGGTATTGGACAGTTCCAAGGTAAGTTACCTTTCAAATGCTTTGCTTGTGGAAGAGTCGGTCACTATGCTGCCAAATGTCCTCACAAGGATAAGATTGACAAAGGGAAGGAACCTATTAGATGGAACAAGAAACAGAATGCAACTAAGAAAAGTTACTACACTCATGAAGATAGTGATGGCCTATCAAACAGTGACGAAGATGAATGAGGTAATGATTATAAACTTTTAATGGCTTTTGAAGATGATGGTTACATGGATGCTATAGATGTGGATGGATTTTATGAAGAGATGTCTAGACTCAAGACATGTTTAGAAGAAAAGAATGTGATCATTGATACTCTGCAATTTCAACTTGATGAAAAAGAAAAATCTCTTGAGAAGTTAGAATGTGAAATTGTTGGCCTTAGAAAAGAAATTGAGAAAACAAAGGTTCTTAATCTTAAGTTTGTTAAAGGATCTGAAACTCTGGATGAGATTATCAATGTACAACGTTCTCCACTAATCAAGACAGGTCTGGGTTATAATGGAGAAACATCTCAAGCATACACCTCAAAGAGTTATCTTGATGCAGCAAGGAGGAATGAGCAAAAGCCCAATGGAGATCATTAGGTAAAGCAGGGACGAATTACATCAGGAACAAACAGAGACTACCAGGTAAACCAGGGGCAATCGATCTTAAGGGTGAACAAAAGCTACAACCAGCCACAGTTAAAAACTTCTCAATTTGCTTCAAGAATGGATGACAATAGAAATTACAATCATTTGGCTGGTAGATTTGATAATCGCAGAAGTTTCTTCAATGGCCAATGTTTCTCTTGCCATAACTTTGGTCACAAAGCAGCTCAATGTGTTGCTTATAAGACAATCATGACTAGCGAAGCTCAAAAACAAAGAAGTATGTATGGGATTACGAAAAGGACCTATAACAACTTTTCGGCCCTTGAAAATGAAATTGAATGTTCTATTTGTAATAAATTCGGTCATGAAGATTCTGAATGCAGGAGCAGGTTTCGATAGACAAAGGAACAAGCCTCAAGCACCAGAACATGGAGAATAAAGGAACCAAAAACAGAAAGATGTGGGATAGCTTTTTATGCAGAAGGACAAGAAAATCTATGGTACATTGACAACAGATGTTCGAAGCATATGACAGGTGATAAAGAAAAACTTGAATCATATATTGCTTTAGAAAAGGGAAAGAAAGTTTCTTTTGGAAATGATACCCCTGCAGCCATAAAAGGAAAAGGCACTACTCAGTTGAAAGAAAAGGTCAAAGCTGGAAATGTTTTGCATGTTGATGGCTTGAAGCATAATCTACTAAGTGTCAGCCATATGTGTGATCAAGGAACAAAGGTAATATTTCAATCAAATGGATGTAGTGTTCATGATCTTGATACAGGAAAAACAGTGATCAAAGGCAGAAGAACTCCAAATAATCTATATATATTTGAAGAAGGACAACAACAATGCTATTTGAGCAAGCTTGATGAACATTGGTTATGGCACCGGAGGTTGGGGCATCTAAGCTTTTTACAAATAAGGAGAGCATGCAAATACCAGGCAGTTCGTGGTCTTCCAGATATCAAAATTCCAGACAACACCATATGCAAATCATGTCAGTTTGGTAAGCAAACTAGAACTAACTTCCCTGAGAAGGAAGGATCAGCCAACAGGCCTCTTGAACTAGTCCATACAGATGTATGTGGTCCATTTAGGACAAGGTCAACTCGAGGAGAAGAATACTTTATATTATTCATTGACGACTTCTCCAAGATGGTTTGGTTGGGACTTATGAAACACAAGGACGAAGCATTCAAAAAATTCAAATCTTTCAAAGCCTTGGCTGAAAACGAATCAGATCAAAAAATTAAGTGCCTCAGGTCCGACAGGGGTGGGTAGTTTACCTCAAATGAATTTTTCAATTTCTGTGAAGAACATGGAATAAGAAGGGAATTCTATACAGCTAGGACTCCTCAACAAAATGGAGTGGTGGAAAGGATGAACAGAACGGTCCAACAAATGGCTCGTGCTATGCTTGATGAGTCTGGGACTCCCGCAACCTTCTGGGGTGAAGTTGCATTTGGTGCGGTTGTTATTCTCAACAAAAAAAATGTCTGAGTGAACAACACTCAAACTCCTCATGAACTCTGGTATGGTGAGACTCCTTCGGTAAAGCATTTCAAAATTTTTGGGAGCAAATGCTATATTAAGAATACTGATGAACAGCTTGGCAAACTTGAACCTAGAATAGATGAAGGCATTCTCCTTGGTTATTCTCCCCACAGCAAAGCATATAAGTGTTACAATAAAACACTTGGAAGAATTGTTGACAGCATTGATGTAGTGGTTGATGAAAAAGGATACATCCCTAGGCAAGTAAATCATGAAAATATCGAAGAGGATGAAGACTACTCTCCGAATCAGATAGATGATGAAGAAGAACCTCAAGAGGCACCTGAGGAGCAAATAAGGATAGAAGAGAAGACTCCATCTAGGTACGTTCAGAAGAATCATCCAGAATCTCAGATTTTGGGGCAGAAAGAAGCAGGTGTACAAACAAGAAGAACAATTGCAGAAGCCTCAAGCTATTTGGCATTGCTCTCCTGCACTGAACCACAAAATGTAAGAGAGGCATGCAAAGATGAATGCTGGGTCAAGGCGATGGATGAAGAACTTGAGCAGATCGAAAAGAACAACACTTAGGAGTTGGTTCCTAGACCAAAAGATAAGAAAGTCATAGGGACAAAATGGATCTTCAAAAATAAGTTGAATGAAAATGGGGAAGTAATTAGAAACAAGGCCAGACTTGTGTGTAAAGGGTATGCTCAACAAGAAGGAATAGACTTTGAAGAAACTTTTGCTCCCGTTGCTAGATTTGAGGCCATCCGAATGTTCCTTGCTCTCTCAAGCTTTCAGAAGTTCAAAGTTTTTCAAATGGACGTGAAATCATCCTTTCTGAATGGGGACTTAGAATAAGAAGTGTACATTGAGCAACCAGATGGTTTCATCCTTGGGAATGATCCAAATCTTGTATGTAGACTAAAAAAGGCTCTCTATGGTCTTAAACAAGCTCCAAGGGCTTGGTACTACCGTTTGGACAAATATCTTCATCAACAAGGTTTTTCAAAGGGATCAGCAGATATCAATCTTTACATAAAAATTGAAAATGACAAATTGCTAATACTTGTTGTGTATGTAGATGATATTATCTTTGGCAACAATGAATAAGCTATGAGTCAAAGCTTTGCCTTGGTGATGCAGAAAGAATTCGAAATGTATTTCTTAGAAAACTGACATATTTTCTTGGTTTGAAAATCCAACAAAATGAAGGCGGTATCTTCTTGTCTCAAACCAAGTATCTGAAGCAGATTTTGAAGAAATATGGCATGGATGATGCAAAACCAATATGTACCCCCATGGTCACAGGATGCAGCGTCAGTGCAAATTATGAATTAGCAGCAGTGCATCAACCAACCTACAGATCTATGATTGGAAGTCTACTTTATTTGACAGGTACCCGACCAGACATCATGCATGCAGTGGGAATAGTTGGAAGATTTCAGGCAAATCCAAAGGAAACTCATCTTTAGGCAGTCAAGAGAATCTTCAAGTACCTTCAAGGAACTCAAAACTATGGCTTATGGTATCCCAGAGATACAGATCTCACAATTCATTCTTACATAGATGCAGATTGGGCCGGAAGCGTGGATGACAGGAAGAGCACAAGTGGTGGTGCATTCTTTATGGGTTCCAGATTAGTATCTTGGTTCAGCAAGAACAGAGTTCAATTGCTTTATCTACAGCTGAAGCGGAATATGTGGCTGCTGCTTCTTGCTGCACTTAACTTCTTTGGATGATGCAGACCTTGCAGGATTTTCAAATCACTTGTACACCACCTATCTCCATCTTATGTGATAATACAAGTGCAATCAACATTTCAAAGAACCCAGTCATGCATTCAAAGACCAAGCACATACCGATCAAGTATCACTTTCTCCGGGAACAAGTGTTGGAACAAAAGGTCAAATTGGAGTATGTTCCTTCTAAGGAACAAGTTGCTGATATTCTCACCAAACCACTGCCCAGGGAGACATTTGAATACCTCAGACAGAAGCTGGGAGTAGTTGATGCATCATCTTGCTGTTAAATCATGTCTGTTTCAGAGAAAAATGGGTGTACGCGAGTTGAATGAGGAAGATCCACGTACATACGCCGATTTATGCAGGTGCAGTCGCGTATATGGAGTTCTGAAGAAAATCAGCAAGGACAAACTCTGGTTGAAGAGAGTCTGATATGGGTCTGACAGAGACCATCTGGCACAGGTTCAGGGGGAGCAGATAATCTTCTAATAATGCATTGTTGGCGTTATCTTAGAAGCTTTTGGTTCTAGTTCACAACTGTTGTTGGTTTTAGGTGGAGCAGAGGCAGAGGGAGAACAGAAGGAAATCTTGGTTCTGATTTGAATTGTGATTGACAGATGCTGCTACTATCAGTTATTTGTGACTTTCATAAGTCTTGTTCTATATATTTCGTCTCTATGTCATGTATCTCTTTTGTGGTATCTCTTTTATGGTGTCAAGGTCATGTAACGGCCTATCTTGGTTTCCCCACTATGCCTGGGATGAACATGTAATGAACTTGGTTGTCATATGTATTTTCTGATGTATCCCCACTTGGTTGGGTGATGGATGTATGTATTGAGTCTTTTGGTGATAGGAAGGTCTTTTATAATGTATAAACCATGCTTCTTCTTGAAGAACATCTTTTGCAGATCTTGTCAGGGGGAGCATGGTCAGCACAACAAGGCAGAAATTTCAGCATGTACTCAGGGGGAGCACAACCCTTTGCCCTTGATGACAAAGGGGGAGAATGAATTGAGGATTTTGGGTTGCCATCAAGTCCAAAGGGGGAGATTGTTGGAATTATGGCACAGGGTTGGAGCTATGGCACATGTGTTGTCCTTGATGGCAACTCTCTTTGGTAACAGATCTTAGTTCAGGCTTTCAGAATGAAGGAAAAGACATATACACAGGTTCATCTAGACGAAGACGCGTATACATGCGGGTTAGATGTTTCAAAGATGCGTATGTGTATACACACATTTTCATGCAAGGAAAAGTGCCTATATGTTGTAGAACTTACCCTTGGTCCATGGTAGTTAATCCTGGTATTTGAACCTATGGTTTTGGACGATGGTACCTGGTTTTGGACGATGGGTCCGTGGTATTGGTTTATTATGGTTTTGGACCGTGGTATTGTGGAAGGCCTAAAACTATAAAAGAGGAAGGAGATCATGTGGCAAAGGATCATCTGAATTATTATTGAATATCTGATAAAGTACGAGATCTGAAATATTGGTGATTAGCATTGAGGAGCAGATCTGGATCTGAATGAAGGAGGAACCTTAGCGCAAAGAAGGATAAGTTCTATTGATGGGTCATAATCTCTTGGCTTGAATGATAATATCTTTGCATGATTTTGATCTGTTATTTGTGGCACTTGCTTGATCTATAAAACTGACAATCTGGGTTATTTATATATGAAAGAGCGAATTATCCTTTATAGATCCGTACGTAGGTTCAGAGAAGCGAAGGCGCGTATATACGCTGGTTCATTGAAGGAAAACAACGTATACGCAGGTTGTTCCATACCCAGAAGCGTATGCACGTAGGTTTCAGGCTATTAAAGTAGCGTATATATTTTGAGTTGTGATCTTGTTGCTTCTGTTTATTGCTGCAATGTTCTGGGTTCAGATTTGGTGTGTGGTACTGTTACTGTGATCTAGGTACAGTCGTCAGAAAAGTGTTTATGCTGATTCTGTTTTGATTGGTGAAAAGGTGATTGGTTGATGCAAAAATTCTTGATGTTTGATTGATGTTATTTGTGGATCCAGTCTGAAAATTTATGAAACGTGGTCCTTGAAAGAAAGAGAAGGTTGTAGCCTTTTGTAGGCCAACACCTACGTACTAGTATCTTGGCTAGTGCAAGAGCTAAGGGGGTTGTAGCTCCCTTCCAGGAGAAGCTGGAAAACGAGAGAGAGTTGTAGCTCTCTGCAGGTTGCAGCCTGCGTACTGGTAAAGGACTGCACCAGTACAATTGTAAAAAGAAGTTTCTAATTAAAGAGAAGATAGAGACGAATTGCAGCAGGTGGTTTTCACCCACATTGGGTTTCCACCTTATATCTTGTGTTCTTGTGTGCGATTGTCTTTCTGCTCTGTTTTACTGTTTCTGGTTACTGGTTATTTGCTTCTGAATCACAGATTAACAATCAACATCAGAAAGATAAAGTAAATTAAAAGTTTGCATTATATACGCGGGTTTTCTTCTGCATAGTTGCGTATATACGCGGGTTTAATTAACTGAAGTAGCGTATATCATTTGATTTTGAAAAAGGAATATTTGACTACATAATACTGATTCACCCCCCCCCCCCCCCCTCTCAGTATTATTTCCAACATATAGTAGATAAAATTCAATTTTTTGATGAGTAGAAGCACTCATAATACAATATACCTACAAGTACAATGGAAGATAGAATTATATTTCATGTACAGATTCAATTAATTTCATTTTCACATGAATACCTTGACTATTATATTAGTTCAACAGTGAAGTTGGTGGAATGTTAGGGAATCCGTCAAAATTTCATTCAACAAAAGTGTATATTAACAAATGGGACCAGGTGCAAATCCTGGGTGAATTTGACAAAATAGTGCATGCCCTCTCATGGAATCTTAGGTGCAAGGAAGTGCTTATGAGCATTGTATTTCCCCTTGAGGGTGATTTTTTGTGGTGCCATACCTCCTTAAAAGGGTTATACTTCCTATAGGTCAATTTTAGTGCTTCCCTTGAGAGTAAAGGAAGCACATTCAAAATAAATAAGTAAATGCAAGATTAAAAAAATGCTTCATAAAACTACTCAAATACCCCAAAGGAAGCATGTGAACTCACTTTAAGAGTGTGAATTGACTCTCATGCATCCCTCTTCCAATGTATACTCTTGGCTACATGTCTCATCCTCTGCTACATTAGTCACCTCAAAAATAAATTACTGCCATAAAAAATAGGTTTCTAGATAAACCATCTTTAAAACTCAAGCTGATGGTTACCATTTATACCATAAAAGTAAATCTATTTTAAAAATATCTCTCTTAAAAAACATTGGTTATGAAAAAAATTATATCACACACAGGTGCTTTCATATTGCATGTATAGGTTCATTAAGGTTTAAAACGATACCTTGGATAATATGCAACAAGCTCACAAAAAAAAAAGAAATGATAGATCAACGAATTAAAATTATCCTCTTCGAGGGGGAACCTCCTTTAAATTACATAAATGAACAATTCTTGGATGATGCAAATGATAAGACATCCTTGGAATATATAGGAGTTTAAGGGATCACAATATAATCAGAACCTACGTAACAATAACAATGTAAGCACACAAAAATAACAATAGTGGGCTTCTATGGGGCACAACAATAACAATATGGGGGATAATGGGCACAAAAATAACAATAGGGGGCTACACTAACAATAACAATAAGGGGACACACTAGTATTATAGGGACCTAACATGCCCCTCTCCTTCAAAAAAATGTTGTCCTCAATGCTTGAGTAGTTCCAAATGTTTTTGTATAAAGTTATCATCCTCCCACGTGGAATATTTAGTGCGTAAGTTCTTCCACTTAATGAGATAATCTAAAATTAATTAGTTTCATAGTTTTCAGGTTCTTGTTTCTGTGACTTCTTTAGGCTCAAATATGATTTTTCCTTCTTTGATAAATTCTGGAAACATTGTTTGAACTAGGATATTTTCATTGATAGCCTTCTTTAAGCATGAAACATGGAAAAGTAGGTGTACTCAGGAAGATGCAAGCAACTACAATTTGTATGCCATAGTATGAATCTTTTGCAACACCTTTTAAGGACCATAATACTTGGGTGATAATTTATTATCCTTATTATCTTGCTTGAGCAACATTTCTTTGTATGGTTGTAGCCATAAGAATACCTAGTCACCTACATCAAAACTTATTTCACTAAGATGCTAATGTCCTTGTTGTTTCATTCGATTTTGTGCCAGAGTGAGGTTATCCTTTAAGAGTTGGAGAACTTGCTATTGATGCTTGATGTGATCTTCCACTACTAATGGATGGTGGATGATATCTATAAAGTTCCATAAATGGGGTCATTTTTTTTGCATTATGGAAGGAATTGTTATACCACCATTCAACTAGAGGTAATTACTTGACCCATTGTGTTTGTTTATTAGATACAAGGAAACAAAGATATCCTTCCAAACATTTGTTCACTATCTCATTTTCTCGTTAGGTTGAGGATGATAAGATGAACTATTGTTTCGGGCGGAAGCACCCTAGGGCTTTGGGTTAGAACCCTAATAGAGCAGAAGCAAACTACAACAAGAAACACTCATACAACTCAGGCAAAATTCTTATATAATCAAACTACGTAAGAGCTACCGTACCCAGATTTCCTTCATTCGAGTAGGTCCCGCAGGGTTCAGACCCTCTGCAAATCCCGATGTTCTTAAAACTTGAAAATCATTCAATTCAAACATACATAGTAGTATAGAAGTAAAGCATATTCACGAAATTGACTTTATATAATATAAACAAATGATTTATCATACATCAAAACATCATTCATATATGAATTAAAACATAATTTGATACATAAACATAGTTAATTTCGGAAACAAGACAACACTTTTTTTTTTTTATTGTAGTAAGATATAAATAACATGGAGAGAATTCACCTGAGTCTTCTTTTTCTTGCTCCAGGCAGAACCATCCTCCAGATTCGTCCTATCCCAACCTTCAACAATATTCTTCCATCACCAACACCATGATATATCAAGCAAAAGGGAGAATATCTATAATCAAGGAAATAAGGGTTTCTTGAAGCTTGGGGAAGTGCATAAGGCACAGGGATTCATCAGACTCAGTCAGGGATAATCTCGGTATAATAACTCTATCTCTTCTCCTCCTTAAGGTCCCTTAGAAGTTTATTTATACTTCTCCCAATTAGTTTTTTAGTTGGAAAACAGTTGGGCCACGGGCAATATGAAGTAATCAACAGGTAAAACTCATGAACTCCACCCATAATTAAGGAAATTTAATTTTTTTAAGTGTTTTAATACATAAATGCAGGTTGGGAATTGACTAACTCGTGTGTACATGCTTTTAGCTGAGGGAAAAGTAGTGTACAGGGAATAAACCACTATTTTTAATATATTTGGACCAAGTCTGGAAGGAGGGGTTGCCCTAGGCCATAAAAAAAGAATCACAAATACCAAGAGTGGTAAATGGTGCTATAACAGATGCCCCCTAATATATGAGGTCAAAAGGGGTACATGATGGCTGGAATGTATTAAGTGTATGGAAATAATCATGTCGATACTAAGAAGGAGTTCACCAGAATTCAGCCTACCAAGCCATCAAAAGAGATCAGAAAGAAACTGTTGTCTGAGCAGGCATACCCATGCTCAGAGAAAGTGAAGCATATCTGCATATCAAGTACAAGCGGATCTAATATGTATACAAGTATAAAGGAACTAGAAGTACATAATGGATCATCTGATCATGATCAAAAAAGTACATGTCTGAATATCACATATAAGAAGACAACCAATGATGCTGAAGGATGAAGCTAATCACTAATATCAAAAACTGATCACAATAGTACCAAATGAACATGATGGAATAAAATGATACTACATCGCAACTCGGATGCTAGAATATAATATGTTGTTGTGAATAACTGCAACATATAAGGTGGATGGTGTCAACTAGCAGCAATAGGAGAAACTGACAAGTGAACCAAAAGATGCTGATGCAACCCGAGGTCTTCATCGATCGTTGCGGTACATTTCTACACAATGGGAATGAATGAATGAATAATCAGCTCCGATGAAGACATTTTCTATTACGTTAGGATTTCTAGAGATGTTTACAGGTACAGTTCGTGAGATAATTGACATGTTACCTTCGACAGAAAATTGTGCTGGAGCCAGAGGGTTTGAAACTGTACAAACATCACTAGTAGACAGATTGGACAAACTAGATTCAACTTCACGTAATGGAGGGAGAAAATATGAATGATGATGTAAATTCTCCCATGGTCGAGCCACTCCCATCTTGCTTCCAAAATTGCTTCTTCAGATGGTAACACTGTATCCAAGAAATCTAGAGTTGAAGAAGAATCTAGGGTCGAAGCCGGAGCCACATTTCCATCTAACTTCTCTTGTGAAAAAGGAGCGGGATGGGTATTTGCAGATTTAACGATAGATTAATAACTAAGTTTCGTTGCAAACATGGGAAATGTCATTCCACCTACCTGCCCTCCATCTAATGTGGTGGTAGACGAAGATAAGCGCCAAGGGTCTGAAAAAATAATGGGTTTGAAAGAACTCTTTCCAAGAAGTTCACTTAGAGGATGAAATTGCATTAATTCTAGCTGTAGGAGGAGGGAGGTCAAAAATACACATTAATGAAGAGTACATCCCAACTCCTAAATTCTCAATAGGTTGACAGGGATTTTCCACCAATGGAACGGTAGAATCCAAAGTTGCGTGGGAGTCACCTGGAGAATAGTCTAACTGATCAATTCTAACAATCCTCCCCTCATGAGGAAAACAGAGGATGCAGAATAATGATGAAACAATGGCATCCATCTCGTAAATCCAATTTCTGCCTAAGAGAAGGTTATAATCCAGGTTCGTATCAACAATTTCTACCTCAATATTTACTACCTTTCCCCCAACACAGATAGGAAAGTTTGGGATAATCCTGTGTGGCCTATGAGAATGTCCATAAAACTTCGTCAAAAGAGTGGGTGAAGGAACAGCTGAAGGTGATCCAATGGCCTTCCAACATCACATAGACATCACACATATGGAAGCTCCCTCATCTATAACTGTCCGAAAAATATTGGTCTTTTGATATGTGGACTTTATGTGGAAAACCATAAGGTGAGGAAGTCTCTTTTTGACATTCAACATATCAAAAGTGAGAACTAAAGAATTATTTGGATCTACTGTGCCAATTGCCGAAAGAAAAGAACTTCTCTGAGCAGGGCATGACTGGAGTACCTACAATGCAAACATAGCACAAGGAATTTGAGCCAGATCTTCTACAATCGAGTAGTTCTGGGCTACCCTAGCATTAGGGTTAATAGTCGAGCACTTTGTGGAACCTTTCGGTATCCGAGGTATAGACTCAACAGGGGGTCGCTCAATATGAAGCAGTTCAGTGGCTTCGAGAACAGATTTAGCCTTAGATGTTTTCGATTCACCATAATCCGTGCTCACATAGTGATGTCGATATGAGAGCTCATCATATAAACATTTGAGGAATTTTCCCCTTCCTGGTTGCCCCCCGCGGAGGTACCAACATTCGAATTCGTGCCAGCAAGTAATTCTTGCCCTTGGGGAAAAGGGTTAGTTAGAACAAATTAGGAGCTAGATGACCCTTGCTGTACTAACAAGTGCTGAGCATATTGCATCTTGGGGCAGAGGTGAGTCAGATGATCTCCATTGCATAACTTGCAGGGAAATTTTACCTTTTTCTTGGACTCTTTCCTACCTTCTCCAGCAACATTGTCGGGTTTGTTTGCATTGCCTTTCCCTTCCTGGTTCTTCTTCTTACCTCGTCCTTTACTCTTCCCATCAGATTGTTGATTTCCTTTGGGGTTAGAGGTCTGGACGGTGTTTATAGAAGTAGGTTGGGAATGTGTAGGTATAGATGGTGCAGCCTGGTTAGAAGAAGCATTTTTTAGAGACAACTGTTGTAATTGATTCAATAGGTTCACCACGTTAATATCGATCAATCCGACTATACCATCGATGTGAGGGCCTAGTTTTGATTTGGCTAAACTGACCTTAGATCTAGGAGCAATAGGTAGAACTTTCTGAAGAGTCCCAGACTGAGAATATATTAGTTCCAATTGCTGGGCTCGAAAAATGGCCTGCTCTTCTGAATAAACACCAGAAAGAGACACATCCTTTGAGATCTCAGGTTGTAATGATTTGAGAAACCATTCAAGAAGGAGTTCTAGTGGGATTTCATCTTTAATAAGCATTTTCCTCCTTCTCTATTCCTGGATGTGATCCAAAATGTGAGTTGCGGTTTCTTGTTGAATGTTAGCCCAAAGTTCAGTTTCGGCTTCATATTGGACAGGCAATTGAAAATGATTTAAAAAGATATTAGCCAAATCACAGAAAGAATTAAAGTTTCCCCTTGGCAAATCTATATACCATTTGGCCACATTTCCAGTTAAGGTGTGTTGAAGTAACCTCAACCTAATCGAATCATATATCAGGGAGTTGGATGAGCACCATAAGTGAAATGTGGTTACGTGGTCTCTCGGATCTTCACCACTCTTCCCTTCAAATTTTGGGATATCTGAGGGAAGTTTAGTTGGGAACGGAGGCCAAGATGGATTGTACCAAATCGGGTCATTTGTCAATTTAGTTAAGTTTCACAAGTTCAGTGTGGCTAGAAAAGGAAGCCGTGGCGGACCTTGTCAATTCCATCCAGAGCATGCGGAGTTCCCAAAGGTATGAAAAGAATGACCTAGATTTTGAAAAACACCAGGTTGCCCAAAGTAACTTGTAGAGCCTACTGAACCAAAAGGTGCTCCTTGTGGTCCAACAAAATTCAGAGTTTGACCAACTCCTGCCAAAAATCCTCCGTAACTAGTGAAGTTACCCCCTAACGAAGTATTGAAAGGAGATGATAGCCCTTGATAAGGATTCTATGCATTAGAAAAGGGTGGAAAATTCTGAAATGAATTAACTAAAGAATATGAAACATTACCTTGTTGGCTGAAAAATTGACTCCCAGCTCCTATCTCACTAACCGCAGGGTTTGTCCAACTCTGGAAGGGATTACTACCTTGACTTGTAAAAGAAAAAGGCATTGACCCTACGATCGGATTGGAATGTGGTATATGACCACTTCCAAATGGGAAACCTTGAAAAGAAGTCGATCCACTCATCATGGATGTAGAGGTAGTCGATGGTATGTTCAAAGGAACTGAAGGAATCCTGTGAGACGACATTCCATAAGGGAAAAATCCAAAACCGAATGCAGTAGCCTGAGAACTTCCACTCATTGATGGAATGGAAGTAGATCCAAATATAGTCGTGCTGGTAGTAATAGAAGGGATGGAAATAGTTCCCCCTCCTTATACAGATATGAGAGTCTGCATGCTCGCAACACTCATCATAGATGCCATGCTTCCAGTAGTGGTCATCGAAGGAATATATGTATGTAAACCTGGGCTCGAAGGCCTATGAGTCGGAGTTCCGACGTACAATAGAACATCTGGATGATTAGGAGGAAGAGGATGTTGGGTTGTGTTATATTCTTTCCACGACTAGCCCACGTAGTTAATCGGGGGGTTAGAGGGGGGTGCGGAGCCTCCCTTCATTGCGCCAATTGTGTACCGGGGGGGGGGGGTTCACAGGGGGTTTGAGGTGTACCCATAACCCCACTTTATGGGGTCGGTTTTGGAACCTATGTTAGGTTGGGTGGACCCATCTATGGTTTTGTGCATGATTTTCGCACATGTTTCTGGACACGATGGTTTTTGGTCCATGGTATTGGATGCTTCAGCATGCATAAATATGTATTATAACATTGAAAGGAACAATTTCAGATGAAGATAATTGCATTAGTTTGTTGCGTTATCTGCCAGATTCGTGGGATAGTCTGGTTATTACAATAGGTAGAAATGCAACTGCCTTGTAGTTTGATGAAATAGTCTCAGCCTTGCTGATGGAGGATATGAGACAGAAAAATATGGAGAGCCAGAATGGTGATGCCTTGTCTATATGAGGACAGTCCCAGAACAGAAACAAAAATAAGTCATCGAGTGGGAGATCTAAATCTAGAGGGAGATCTAAATCTCTAGGAAAACCTGTAAAGGTGGTGTGCTAGAAATGCGGAAAGGAAGGGCACTACAAAAGGGACTGTAAATCTAAAGCTCCTGACAAAGGAAAGGGATCTGATGATGCTCCTTCTGCAGAGGCAAAAACCACCTCAGATGAAGGTGGGGATGTGTACTTGGCTTCTTCAAGTACACATGTAGATCATGAGGCATGGTTGATTGACTCAGGTGCATCCTTTCACTTCACTCCCGATAGAGAGCGGTTCTGTGAGTATGAGAAATATGATGGTGGTGATGTCTTCTTATGGGATGATAGGAAAGCTAGAATCATTAGTTGCGGAAAAGTAAAGTTGAAGTTGCAAGGTGGAAAGGTTAGAATGCTTTCGGGTGTTCTACATATTCTTGCATTGGCCAGAAATCTGATTTCTGTAAGCAAGCTGGATGATGCAGGTGTAAAAACATTGTTCGAGAAGGATACCTGCAAGATGGTTCAAGGAGAACTGGTATTGATGCGGGGAGTTTGGATTGGAAGTCTATACAAGCTACAAGGTAGCACTGTTGTTGATGGGTGCAACAGTTTTGTGGTTCCTAAAAGTGGAGCAGAAAATCTAGTGGTCTCTGGAGAAAAGACCATGTTGTGGTATCAAAGGCTTGGACATATTGGAGAGAAGGGCCTTTGAATACTTCATGGTAAAGGTATGGTAGAAGGTATGAGTAATAGCTTTCTGGATTTTGATTTCTATGAAAATTGTGTATATGGGAAGCAGAATCAGGTGAGTTTCCCCTCTTGTGGTAAGAGGGAGAAACAGATATTAGAGCTTGTGCAGAGTGATGTGTTTGGACCTATGAAGGTTCCATCACTAGGTAAGTATGTGTACTATGTATCATTTATAGATGACTTCTCAAGGAATATATGGATATATTTCCTTAAGAAGAAATTTGAATTCTTTGACAGGTTTAAAGAATTTAAGGCTCCGGTGGAAAACTAGACAGAGAAGAAGATAAAGGTGTTGAGAACAGATAACGGTGGAAAGTTTTGCAGTAAGGAATTTGAAGAATTCTGCAAGAAGTGTGGTATAGCACGACAAAAGACTACTCCATATACACCTCAGCAAAATGGATTTGCAAAAAGAATGAACAAGACGTTGATGGAAAGGGCAAGAAGCATGCTCAGTGGTGCCGGGTTAGGACAAGAATTCTGGGCAGAGGTAGTGGAGACAACATGTTACCTGGTCAACAGATCACCTTCATCAGCGTTGGAGGATAAGACTCCACAAGAGGTATGGACAGGTAAGAAATCCTCTCCTTCACATCTGAGGGTATTTGGAGGTGATGCATATGTACCTGTTCCAAAGGAGAAACGAACCAAGTTGGATAGTAAATATGAAAAGTGCATCTTTATTGGGTATAAGGATGGTTTAAAGGGTTATAAGCTTTAGAACCCTGTAACAAGGAAGGCTGTGTACAGCCGAGATGTGGTGTTCAAAGAGGTGAAAGATGTTATTAAACATGAAGTTCAATCAAAGGAACCTGAGAAGATAGAGTTTGAGCTAAAGGAAGAAGAATCAGACTCTACAGTAGAGGAGGAATCAAAAGATGAAGAGCCACAAACTCCGGGTGTGAGAATATCAGTTCGAGAAAGAAGGCAGCCAGAAAGGTATAATCCATCTACTTTTTGTTCAAATTTTGCTTTATCTATTACTGATGATGATCCCAAAACTGTGAAAGAAGCAGTAGATTCAGAGGATGGAAAACTCTGGAAAGAGGCCATGGTTGATGAAATGGCATCTTTGCACAAAAATGAGGCTTGGGATCTGGTGGAGTTGCTGGCTGGAAGGAAACCCATTGGCAACAAATGGGTGTTCAAGAAGAACACAAATGTAGAAGGAAAGGTGGAGAAATACAAATCTCGGTTGGTAGCAAAAGGTTATTCCTAGGTGCCGGGAATTGATTTTGGTGATATTTTTTCTCCTGTTGCCAAGGTAACTTCTATTAGATTACTTTTATTTGTTGTTGTTGCTTTTGATTTTGAGGTAGAATAGATGGATGTGAAGACAACATTTCTTCATGGGGATTTGGAAGAGGAAATCTACATGAAGCAGCCTGAAGGCTCTGCGGTGAAGGGTAAGAAAGAACTGGTATGCAAGTTAAAGAAGTCTCTATATGGGTTAAAACAGTCACCAAGGATGTGGTATCAGAAATTTGATACATTTATACGGGGACTTGGCTTCAACAGAAGCAAAGCAAATCACTATGTGTATTTTAAATTAATTTGTGACCATGTTATTTATCTGGTCTTATATGTGGATGATATGTTGCTGGTTGGAAATGACAAAGAAATTATCTAGGATTTGAAGACTCAATTGCCCTCCAAATTCGACATGAAAGATCTTGGTGTTGCAAACTATATTTTGGGTATGGAAATTAAAATAGATCGGGCAAAGTGGAAGCTCTGGTTAAACCAGAGGAAGTATGTCGAGACAATACTGTAGAGGTTTAATATGCAGGATAGTAAATCGGTGAAGGTTCCTCTTCATGTAGGTGTGAGGTTATATCCTGAACAGTGTCCCAAGACACAAGAAGAGGAAGAGGACATGTCATATGTTCCATATACAAGTGCAGTCGGTAGCTTGATGTATGAAATGGTCTGTACTAGACCAGACATTGCACATGCAGTGGGAGTATTGAGCAAGCTTATGTCAAAACCAGGGAAGGATCACTGGACAATAGTGAAGTGAGTTTTCAGGAATTTGAGTGGCACTAGTGATTATGGTTTGTGCTACCAAGGAAGACTAGGATTGGACATAATGTTGGATATTCGTGGCTTTGTTGATGCAGACTGGGTTGGATATTTGGATCAAAGAAGATCTACAAGTGGGTATGTGTTTAACCTATTTGGAGGTGCAGTCAGTTGGATGAGTAAGAAACAATATGTAGTGGCACTATCAACTACAGAGGTAGAATACGTGGCAACCACTCATGCAAGCAAGGAAGCAATTTGGTTGTAGAGATTGTGTTCAAGTATGGGGTTAGTACAAAGAGTTATAAGGATAGACTATGACAGCCAAAGTGCAATTTTCTTGGCAAAGAACCCCGTATATCATTTAAAGACAAAGCACATTGATGTTCAGTATCACTTTGTGAGGGATATGATAGAAGACAAAAAGGTGTTGCTGGTAAAGGTGGAAACTTTGAAGAATATTGCAGATGCATTGAAAAAATCTGCGAGCTCTGAGAAGTTCTCTTGGTGTAGAGAGATAATGGGCATCTCAGGGCTAGAAAAATGACTAAGCTCTCTTGTGACCCCTTGTGGAAAGAAAACAACAAGTGGGAGAATGTTGGGTTGTGTTATATTCTTTCCATGACTAGCCCATGTAGTTAACCGAGGGGTGGAGCCTCCCCTTCATTGCGCTGATTGTGTAGCCGGGGGGGGGTCATACGGGGTTCGAGGCATACCTGTAACCCCACTTTATGGGGTCTAGGGCAGCACCCCGAAATTTTTTGGTTTTGGAACCTACGTTAGGTTGGGCAGACCCACCTATGGTTTTGTGCATGATTTTCGCACATGTTTTTGGACGTGATGGTTTTCGGTCCATGGTATTGGACACGATGTCCATGGTATTGGACACGATGGTTTTCGGTCCATGGTATTGGATGCTTCGGCATGTATAAATATGTATTATAACATTCAAAGGAACATAATGAAAAATCAAGCTGGTAGTCCCAGTTTTGGGGTCTAGGGGAAAATCTCTGTGTATATGTCTTTTATGTGTTATGCTCTCACATTTTTTATTTATGTGTTTTAGAATTCATATGCAAGTAAGTTTTGTACGGGGTTAAAACCTACAGAGGAGAATTCAGAGTGCAACCGACTCTGAAAACTATTCAACTTCGATATTATCTTCCGACTGAAAAAGTACTCGAGAAATAACTGGTGTGTTCCTCTCTAACTCTCTACTGGTGCTAGGTCTATCTTGTGAATCAATGACCCTAGGCAGAGGATCAATCTCTGATGTGCCTGCTGCCACTGGTTTAAAACCACTGGCAGAATCGCTCCTACACCTTCTAGGAGAAGGCTCAAGACTCGTAGGTGATACCACAAAGTCTCCTAGACCATCGAGATAGTCAGTCAGCCACTTTGAATTATTTAAAATATCTACTTAAAGAATCAAAAAATTATAGAGCTAGGCTGACTAGGAGAAAATAACACTCACTAAAAAGTCCCAAAGATATCAGAAATCAAACAACTCTCGAGTATTTCCTCTCTGGGTGATTAGGACTAGACACCAAAATACAAGAAAGTTAATAACAAGGGCCTTCCAAAAATAGGCTGGGGTAATTACGCCCCAAGCCTATTAGTGAAGGTATCAAAGGTAGTTACACTGACCTCCAAACAATAGCCTTTGTCGGTGCAAGCCCCCAAGCTTCGCAAGGGTGCCCTCCAGAAGTACTGCTAAACATGATACAACGTCAACCTCAGCTACCACGGGATTCCCCTCTACAACCACCTGTGTGATCCCTAGGATAGGCAACTATGGTCACTAACTCGTATCAAAAGCTGGGCGGAACAGTCGTGAGGTGGGATCCGACAAGTAAGAGAGGGGGTATATCTCGTCCTTATCTTCACTCTCCCTTGTGCTTTACTCCCAGTTATGGAGCTTTCCCGGTTTCCCTAACCGCTATTGGATTTCGCTCATTAATCAAACTTCTATGTTTTGTAATTTTGAGCAGCCTTAGAGAGTTAACTCTCCTCTCGCCTAATCCAAGGCCCTAATAAACCGAAACTTGTTGGTGTATTCTGATGACAATACAAAAGTTCTAGTTTATTTTAATTAATCACTTGATTTTAATGGCTGTTCTTTAAGTCAAGGGTATAGATGGGAGTGAAACCAATGATGTGTGTATGATGCAATATAAATCAATGAAAAATAAACTACATGAATGCAATCATTTTTTCTTTGATGAAAAGAGATCTCTACACGGGTTCTATGAAACTTCTACAAAGCAAAGTATTTTTTCTCTTCTTTTCTTGAAACAAACTTCACACACCCAAAAACTAAAAGACTATGAAAGCTTTAATAATGCAAACTACCCTAATGCAAGATATGATGGAGATGCAAGATCTTAAATTACTCAAAAAGCAAAAGCAATTGTTTATAACTAACAATGAGCCAACTTAAGTACTGAAGAGGATACAAATTTTGAACACAAAATTCTCTCCAAACAAGAAGGACAAATTGTAAAAGATCGCAATTTTCTTTCAACAACAAAAAAGAAACCAAAAACCAAACTTGGCAAAAGAAAAACAAAAACAATTTTTTTTGAGATCTTTTCTTTTTACAAGAAGCAACCAAAACAACTTTTTGAAATCACCCAAAATGCTACTAAAACTCAAAGATCGAAAAGAGAGCACAAGGAGTCTTTGCAAGTTACAAACTCAAAAATGAACGAAAACTTGAACAAAAAGACTTCAACTTGTACAAAATGACCCAAACTACAGCAAAGATCTTGACAAACTGACCAAGAAGCCAGGAAAGAAATGCTTCCAAATTTGTCAAAAAGACTTTCAAAAAGCAAGAAAATCTATGATGCCACAAAACGAAGGAAAGCAAAGCAAGTAGATCCGAAATCTGAGCTTGACACTGAAACTGAAAAAAAATTTGTGTTCTGGAGAACCAAAACAATCAAGAACTTCTGAACAAAGTCTTGTGTGCCAAAACACAAATTACAAACTCTCTAAAAAAGCAAACCTAGGCCAAATATTTTCAACGAGGAAGAGACTTCGAAATAGTAAGCTTGTAGAATAATTAAATTATTCAGATAACAATTGACCACACATATACTAAAAATACTAGGCAAAAAATCTATCTGGGCAGAGAGATTTGAAAAAATAATGCAAAATTTTTCATGCGCGACTGTGTTCAAACATAGAAGCGTGCACACGCGCTTCCAACACAAGAAACTCGCGTATACGCGGGTTCACTTTATAGAAACAAGGGTGTATACACTATTGTAAACAAAGTAAAAAGCATATGCAAAGCTTTACAAGAAAAAATAAAAAACAAAGTATAATCCAAAAGATACAACTTAAGGCCTGGGACTCTAGTAGACCAAATAAGACTGCAACAACAAGCAAACCAAAGACTGAGCCCTAATTGATAATGAACAACCCAAACCAAGAATAACAAGATTGTTATCCCCAGTGGAGTCGCCAATTCTATTTTGGGTGGAAGAACCCCAATAGAGTAGAAGAAAACTACAATAATAAACACTCATACAACCCAGGAAAAATGCTTCTATAATCAAACTACATAAGAGCGACCGTACCCATATTTTCTTCGTTCGAGTAGGTCCCACAAGGTTTAGACCCTCTGCAACTCCCAATGTTCTTCAAACCTAAAAATCATTCAATTCGAACATACATAGCAGTATAGAAGTAAAGCATATTCACGAAGTTGACTTTATATCATATAAACAAATGATTTATCATACATCAAAACATCATTCATATATGAATTAAAACATAATTTGATGCATAAACATAGTTAATTTCGGAAACAAGACAACAATTTTTTTATTGCAGTAAGCTATAAATAACATGGAGAGGATTCACCTGAGTCTTCTTCTTCTGGCTCCAAGCAGAACTGTCCTCCGATTCATCCTATCCCAACCTTCAACAATCTTCTTCCATCATCGACACCATGATATCTCAAGAAAAATGGAGATTATCTATAATAAAGGAAACAAGGGTTTCTTGAAGCTTGGGGAAGTGCATGAGGCACAAGAATCATCAGACTCAGTCAGGGATAATCTTAGTATAATAACTCTATCTCTTCTCCTCCTTAAGGCCTTCCCATAGAAGTCTATTTATACTTCTCCCAATTAGTTTTTTAGTTGGGAAACAATTGGGAAATAGTTGGGCCATGGGTAATAGGAGGTAATATACAAGTAAAACCCATGAACTCCACCCATAATTAAGAAAATTTAATTTTTAAAGTGTTTTAATACATATACGCAGGTTGGGTATTGACTGACCCACGTGCACACGCTTTTAGCTCATGGAAAAGTAGTGTACAGGGAATAAAACATTTTTTTAAATATATTTGGACCAAGTCTGGAAGGAGGGTTTGCCCTAGGCCATAAAAAAAGCATCACAAATACCAAGAGTGGTAAATGGTGCTATAAAAACTATGAGCTAATTGCGTACCAAGACAAGAAAGTAATTTCACCTAAAAATTTCCAATGAAAATGGGATCTTTGTCACTTACAATAATCTTTGCTTTTCCATGTAACCTTTGAATTGTTTCCATAAATGCAGTAGCAATTGTACTACCTTTAAAAGGATGAGATAATGCACAAAAGTGTGCATACTTGGTAAGTCTAACAACTACCACCATGATGACATTATTTCCATCATATTTGGGTAAACTTGTGATAAAATCCATTGAGACCTCCTCCCAGCGCTGACTTGGAATGGCTAAAGGTTGTAAAAGACTGGGGGTCTTCATTGTCTCAAATTTATTTTGTTGGAAAACCAAAATTTAATGCAACTAGCTCAGAAAAAAGAAAAGAAAATATAGATCAATGAATTGAAAATGATCCTCTTTGAGGGGAAAACCTCCTTTACATTACATAAATGAACAATTCTTAGATGATATAAATGATAAGACATCCTTGGCATATATAGGAGTCTAAGGGATCACAATATAATCAGAGCCTACATAACAATAATAATGTAAGGGAATGAAAATAACAATAGTGGGGTTCTATGGGGCACAACAATAACAATAAGGGGGATACATTAGTATTATATGGACCTAACATGGGACCATCAGAATGAAATAGAAATTAAAAAAATAAAAATTGCTTCACCAATCAATATATTTGAGGGCAAATATACAAAAATAGCGAGTAAATACAATGAAGGCATCTTGTTTTCCCAAGCCACAACTTAGCCTTCATTATCCCAGATGAATTTTCCCAAGTATGCACATAGCATGTCAAAAGGATAATAACCCACACAATAGAAACAAGTGGTTTTAGAAAATGCATGAATATATCAATTGGTATCGTGTTGTGATAAGCATTAAAGTTGATAATAATACCCAAGACCCCTGAGAATTTGAAGAAATGTTAGTGTCAGAAACTCTAGATTGTCTGGGGTCCAAGTAAAGAAATTATCATAAAAATTATGCATATGATTACCTTATACTTTTAAGTTTTAACCATGTCATGCTTAAATGTAAAACTACATGGAGATCTCCCACAAGTACCATACCTGACAAGATATCTCCCA
Source organism: Pinus tabuliformis (assembly GCA_031772625.1). Taxonomy (NCBI): domain Eukaryota; kingdom Viridiplantae; phylum Streptophyta; class Pinopsida; order Pinales; family Pinaceae; genus Pinus; species Pinus tabuliformis. The sequence continues at coordinate 1,638,336,547 of CM062817.1, forward strand.
TAGGCCACAATGATTAACTATTCAAATATTTTTTTAAATAACAAGTACAACTACAAAGCATACATTTTCTGAAGTTGGTCATTTTCGTATTGGAGATTTATGAAATTGTATGTTTACTATTAAAATTCCATCCATCTAAAAGGTGTAGCATGTTAGTCACAAGTTCTTGTCTAAAAGAGGAATTCATATAAATAGAAATCTACACTGATTTTGAATATTTTTCTTCATTTAGCATTCATTGGTGTCATGGAATTTTGTTATGGTTTGAAACAGGTTTTGCAAGGAGAAACCTATTTTGCTCTCAAAATCTCCTTATAACCCCAAAACACATTGGGTTCAGACACTCCTTACTTTCAAAGAGCTAATTCCTTTGTCCTTGTGTATTTCTACCAAGGTAAGAAGATCCGTGCAGGTGATAGGTATAAAGCCCCACTTTTGGTATAAAAGGTTGTCTTAGTATTCCATGGAGCTTCAGAAATCGCAATATTAACATATCAGTTGAGGCTATAACAATTGGTGTTGGTGATTAGGTTTGGTATGGCATGTGCAGATAGCTAATATATAGACATGCCTTCAATTTATTATAAAATTTATAAATGTAAATATTAGATAATGTTGAAATAGGATAGCTTGTTACAAATGGAAGTAATATTTTGGAATTCTAGGATCACTTCGTCATGTTAAACAATATTAAATATTGGAAATTTAGGAGCATACTCTTAGGCTCATTTTCATATGTTTACCCTGAATAAGGCAAAGTATTACTGTTGTAATGAATATACTAAAGGTCTTCTCAAAAAGACCCTTTTTAAAATATCCATTGGAGAAGAAGATCCATTCAAGCAGCGACAACCATTTCCTACATAATAAAAACAAGTTTTATTTTACTGAAGGTATTATATAATGATGAAACATGGTTACAAAAATGAGAACTATATATTGGATTGCTTGAATCCATACTTGCAATGATAGAATGTAGAATGCCCACATTTGGTTAAATCTTCGAAAGATGTGCCAAATTGTATGCATCTCTACAAATTTTATCTTTCCAGTTCCTTTTTTCATGACCTTTATAGATGCCTTCTGGAATTGTGGACAAGTAAACACTCATGAACTTTAGAGCTACTTCACATCAATACCTTACCTCATAATATTGTATCTTTGGAATTAGAAATGCATGCATACATGTTAAAAATCCTATATTTGTTGATGTTCTAAAGAAATAATTGTCATTACGCATAGGCAAACTAAGATCAAAATAATCAATTGCCATGTAAAATTTCATCCAATAAATTTAAGATTAAAAAAAATGGGTTGCATCCAAAATTGAAAGAAATATCAATATCAAAATTGCAAAACTACTTGTTTTACTTTACAATCACAACATAGTATATTGGTATATGACATATATACTCTAATGTACTCTTTTGTGTAGCAATTTAATGCAAGATACATTCTGCAAAAAAAATAACAAACAACTATTAATTTACAAAATATTTTTCGGCGAAGATCACATGAGACATCATTTGTCTCATGGACAAATGATGTCTCATGTGATCTTCGCCGAAAAATCTTTTGTAAACTTGATATGGATCACAGAAGCCTGAACTCAACTATTAATTTTCTAAGAACAAAAAATACTCATTGAGGTCATTGTAGTTGCACCAAGTTGAATGGGGTGTTCTACCATTTTAGTTCTTCTTAGCTTTCTGAAACATAAAAATGATTAACACGCATCCAATCTAGTTATGATCTTGGAATCAACATCGTCTAATCATACAAGTTATAATGTACAAAAATGAATAATGACGCACCTCCTCAACTATGTGGTAAAGAGGTGTTATAATTTTTCTGAGAAAAATATTCTTCATTTCCACAATATGTAGGTTTGATGTTATCACATGTGACCACACTTACATTTCCCACCAACATTCCATGTAGTTTGTTGTCACTCATTACTTTTTTAGTCACGAGTTGCATCAAATACCCAATAGCAGTGAATTTTGATGCTAATTTTTGGGCCACATAAGCTATCAAAGCCATATCAAACCCTCTTCATTGCATCATGCTCGGAAAGAGCTTTCAAGTGGTATATAGAAGTCCAAAAATGGACTCCTGGAGTAGAAGATAAAACATTTTGAAGGTCCACCTTGGAAAAGCCCAGTAAATAAAAAATGGCTATGTATGAGGGAAAAATCACAATTGGGACCCGGTAGGCTCATTTCATATCACATATCAGCATTCAGGTAGGTAAGGAGCACTAACAGAGCGAGGAACATTGATTTGTTGATCGCCGATATCTCATATCAACAGTCAGTAGGTCTGCGTACAACATATCGGCAGTTGGGAGCCCCAGGCACAAAGCGATCGACAATAAACATATCAGTGTACCAATAGATTCATGGGTCGACACTCCAAAGGATTGCGGGGGGCAATTTGCAGTGTCAGTGTTAAAATCCTGAGGGGCTTGGAAAACTGAATACAAGGGAAATGACCAAAAAAAAAGGGTCAGGCCTCCCCTTTCTCTCTCTTCCACATGGCATCGGTGATCAACGGGGGTCACACCTCTGAAACAATGGAAACAGTTGAATCTACGATTTAATAAAAAATCATCGAGGAGGCCGAAAATTTGCTAACAAAGGCATTCATGAAAAAACGAGGGCTCAGCAGGCCACTTCCTCTCTCCTCCCGGAGTCCACGTGGCAGCATGCGATTGGTCTTCAGAGCTGACAGGGAAAATGACATTAGCAGTGACATGGCAGTATGGTTGATGATGTGGAAAAGGACATGTATCACCCGGTTTTAGAGTTTTCGGGTGTGACATGGGACCATTTCTGGGTGCCACATGTCACCACTCATAGGGTGACATATGGCAGTAATGACGTCACCCCGTAGATTGACGATCGTAGCAATTAAGGGGTAAAGGCTTAAGACAACAGTGCAATGCGATTGTGATATGTGGGACTCCCCTGTGGATGCGATAAATTATTACAGCAAGGTCTATAAATATCTCTCGTACGGGCTGTTGACCCACTCCAAAGAAAGAGGTAAAGGGTCCCCCCCTCTCCGTGGTTGCGATTGTGATATCTTTTGCAGGCCCGATCTCATGGATTGGTGATCGCGACAACAAAGGGAAGCATCACAAGCGAAACACATTAAAGTGACGATATGTGGTATTTGGTGTAACAAAGGGAAAGAAGCCCCTAGAAAGGAACCCGAAGGCCTTAGTAGCTAAGGGCTCAGCCCTTGGTTCTAGCCCTCGGTCATATGTGGGAAGTTACAAAAGGGGCTGAAAGCATAGGGTCTAAGGGGGAAATCATAAGTGCCCACCTGTTCCATCATATTTTAAAGTAAAAGGGCCACAACTGAGAAACTTCATTGTTACACTATAGCAGGGCCCCGAGGGCACAGTACAGAGGTTTAAAGATGGATGGGTCGGCAACTCCAAAATTGAATGAAGCAAGGGGAAGTGAGTAAATGATAGTATGGGAGGCCCAACAAAGTCTTAATGACTCAACATGGAGTCTCGCTCCTCTGCACAGTGTAACACTGCCTAGAAACACCCCATCACTTCTCCACAGAACAACTCACTTAGGCAATTAAGGTAGAATTGATAGAAACTGGTCGAGTAGTAAGTGGAATGCATCATGGCAAGGACATGGCTTGATCAGGGGCCTCCACTAAAACAACAAGGGGACACCTCCTCCTTCCTCTATCCATTTTCTTTCTTTATTCATTAATTTTTGTTTATTTCCAAGAAGGGATTTGATCCCAATTGTAATCTTTTTGGGGCAGCAGTCTTCTGAGCCAACTAGTCTAGTCTGACTACTGGGGCTCGAGCTTAGATATTTTGTAAACTATAATTCCAGATCCCCCTCCTCTTATAAATAGGGGGAATAAATATTATACAAATTTTGGTTCCGAAATTTCTCACCCGAGGGCTCTGAATTCTAAGTTGCCATTTTGGTTCAATTTGTTTTTCATGGGACTTCACTGATATCATGTTGACCGTGTGGACTAGCTATTGGACCCTTTGAGATAAATGGTGTTTCCCTATTGATTCCAAGAATAATTAATGTGCAGTGCATTTCCTCTTGGTAAATCTCACTTCATTTGTGTTTTCCCATTCTTGAAATAGTGTAATGGGGCTGTTGGTTTCTTGCTCATTTGTGGATTTATCTTAGCTGCTAAATAGGGAATAGTACATGGGGTAGCTAAAATTTACTTTAGCTGTTGGCAGAGAATGATACCCATGTCATGTTTATCCTGAAACCTTCTTTTGAACTTCTCTATTTCTATCATTTCATCAGAAAACCATGGTTTATGATTATGTGTTGCTTACAGTCATATCCATTGAATTCCACTTTTTACTGGAACATTGCTGCCTAGGATTCTGTTTATTACAACCCTATGCATCTATTTCCCTCCTTCCTTTCCTCCTCTCCACCACCACTACAACTTCAGTTTTAAGTTGTCTCATTGTTGTGTGTCAGCCACCAGAAGGAGAAGTCATTTCTCTTTGAGATTTCCCAAATATTCCCTGAGCATTTAGATCCATGAGTTGGCCTGAATATACCTCATTGAAGGCTTATTGAACCAAGCCCCTCCTATTTCCCTTTTTTTTACATGACAATTGTAGTGTTGAAACCCCTCACATATATGTTGAAAATAGCAACAAGAAATGCTAAAAATAGCATTGCCATAGATAGCATTTTGGGATACATTCCAATTTTAATTAGTCCCTAAATTAAAATTGAGAATTCAAATTCAAATTTGATCTCAGCATTTTTTGTAAAATAATTAATTAATTCATCTTGAGTTAATTAGTTGGAGGAAATCAAACATGAAGTCTATGTGAAGACATGCAACAATTATCCCTTTGATTGAGGAAGTTATCCCTTAATTAAGGAGATCACGATGAGTTGTACTTTGAGTTGTAATTAGTTAGCTCAGTTAATTGAGTTAAGTCCAGTTAGAATAGTTCCAACAGTTTGTGGAACTGATTGTGAGTTCAGTTAGTCAATGCATGCATGCATGCAACTAGTGTACTTCAGATAACTGAATATTCTCTCATAAATAACTCATGCATGTTAGTTCAGACAGAGACCCAGTTGAGATCAAAGGATGGGAAAATGTAATATCAGTTGCAGGAAGATTCCCATGAGGATATCTCTTGCATGCAGAAGGAATTCATTCCTTGAGGATTGCGTAGTTATTTCAGAGGTTATAGCAGTGTGTGAGGAATTATTACACGCAGGTGGTAGCTTGAGGACCCAAGAGAAACTGCGCAAGGAAACAGGAAGCTTGGAGGACTGAAGGAAGGCATATGTGTTGTCTATTTTGTCTATGAGCAGCAGTGAGGGATTGTGCTGAGAGCTGGATAGCTTGTGAGCTAAAGCTTTGCGTAATCCTGAGATATTTCCACTTGTATGATAATATAGATAGCGGGGTTTTTAGCTGAGGCTTTCCCCATAGTATGATTTTGTGTTTCATGTGTGATTGAATCTTCCTCTCCGCTATATGTGTTCTATTTGATCTTGCTCAAATTCGATTAAGCTTCTGCAAGTTTCTTTTTAGAAGTAGATCAAGTATTTTTCTTTAGTTACATTGCATTATCAGGTGATCTATAGTGAGAATTTCTACATGGTATTAGAGCAAAGGTGATCAAAGTGGAGAACAATATACAAAGAAAGGAGAAGTTCAAAGTTTTGAAGTTCTTGATTGTAGGTACAGAATCAATTTCTTATCACATTTCAAAATTCACCAATGGCATTCAATGGTTTGAGACTCGAGTATGCCCTGGATGGCAGCTCAAATTACATAGCCTAGAAGGATCGCATGGAAGCGGTATTAGAGGACAATGGATTGAAGGACTTCATCGATCAAGAAGTCCCCAAGCCACCAACAGCTAATGCCCAAGAATTGGCAGAATGGAAGAAATGTGTGGCGAGAGCGAGGAGGATTCTTTTGGAGGGAGTTCGAGACCACATTGTCTCGAGTCTCCATGGAAAGGAGACTCTATTTTCAATGTGGAAGACATTGAAGGATCTATATCAGAACAATAGCAACCAGAGGAAGCTAGCACTGAAGGACAAGCTTTGGAAAATCAAGTGTGAAAAGGGCAACACGATCTCTACATATCTAAACAAGCTCACCACCTGCAGAGATGAGATTGGAAGTGTAGGAATCATGATAGTCAATGATGACATGGTGAGTCTTGCTCTCCTTAGTCTTCCTAAGGGCTGGCATAGCTACCAGGACTCAGTGAATGGAAGAGAGAAACTACCAGATTGGGAACGACTGTAGTAGGATCTGATGTAGGAGGAGATCAGGAGGAGCACCAGAGATGGTTCTTCATCTAAGGAGGATGAAGAAAATCTAGCCTGAGTAAGGCAAGGAAAGGGAAAGAGAAGGATTCTCATTCCAAATTGAGTTCTTCCCATGGTGGGAAGAAGATTGACAAATCTAAAGTGAGATGCTTTAATTGTCATGAGGTGGTCCACTATGCAACTAATTGTCCATTGAAGAAATCCAAGAAGGGATCCTCGGAAGGATCTGAAGGTGAGGCCCTAGCATCTCAGTTCAATTTGGATTTTACCCTCATCGCATGCATGGTTTCATCAATGATGGGATGTGGTTGGTTTCTTGATAGTGGAGCCTCATTCCACATGATCGAAGATAAGATTTTATTCAGTACCTTGGAGTAGACGGACCTCCAGATGCGCATAGAGATGGGCGATGATGGAAAGTATCATGTTTTAGGTGAAGTTACGGTTGTGTTTCAGAGGGAGCATGGAGCTCCTCTCACCCTGACTGATGTGAATTATGTGCCTGAGCTGAAGAATAATTTGGTATCGATTGCGATGATGGAGGACAAAGGCTACGATGTTGTCTTCAGTAAGGGAAAGGTTTTCCTTAGACACATCACCACGGGTCAAGTGAAACAGATCAGTTCATGGGTACAAAACCTATATGCTCTTGAGGTTCAAGATGCATGCAAGGCCTTGAGAAGCAAGGTAGCTGTTAGAGACTTGGTGGTTGAGAGGGAGAGTACATTGCCTCTCAAAATGCAGCCTCAGAAGAAGTCTCAGACAATTGTGGAGGAGCCACAATTTTTGAAGCAGCTTCAGGAGGTTGTGGAGCATCTACAACTGAAGAAGCTGAGAGGAGTTCGAGTGGAGGCATCCATTCATGCAGAGACCTCCAGTAGGGGGAAATTTCGAGCCAAGTGGGTAGAGGGATCGCATGTAGCGATACCTGCAGGTGTGAGGTGGGGTGATGTGAAGAGATAGGCCCAAGAAGGCTGAAATAGGGGCAGGTTCCTTGAGGTACCCAACCTCTTTGATTAGACCTTGCTACGAGAGCCCTGACGAGGAGTAGCAGGATTGGCTCAGTGGGTAGAGACAGATGCAAATGGAGTGGTAGAGGGAGCTTCAGCATCAAAGGGTGTTTCTAGCCCAACAGGGAGTTCAGTTGGGAGATCAATTACTTACTTCTCAGTAACTGAGTTGTAGTGCAAGAGTGGGCAGCATGATGCAACATGATGAGAGGAGGTGCAGTGCAGATGCATGCTGGGAGATAGGACCATCAGTAGCATAGATGCAGTAGGATGAATCAGTGTGATTGATGCAGTCAGAGATCAAAGTGACAGAGACTAGAGCAGTCAGATACTAAAGAGCATAGAGGTGCAGAGTTTTCAGTCGACAGAGACAATAACAATCAGAGACTTTGATGATAGAGGCGTCATTCTGATTCATGTTGGATATTTTTTGTTTATGAAGTTTCTATAGCAACAACACTTGAGAGAAGTGTTGCATGCAGAACATTCCAAAGGTTCAGGATCAGGTTCCAGTTGAATGCCTTTCTTGTTGAGAGGGAGTGTTGAAAATAGCAACAAGAAATGCTAAAAATAGAAATGATAAAAGTAGCATTGCTATAGATAGCATTTCGGGATACATTCTAATTTTAATTAGTCCCTAAATTAAAATTCGAATTTGATCTCAGCAGCTGTTTGTAAAATAATTAATTAATTCATCTTGAGTTAATTAGTTGGAGAAAATCAAACATGAAGTCTATGTGAAGACATGCAATAGTTATCCCTTTGATTGAGGAAGTTATCCCTTAATTAAGGAGATCAGGATGAGTTGTACTTTGATTTGTAATTAGTTAGTTCAGTTAACTGAGTTAAGTCCAGTTAGATTAGTTCCAACATTTTGTGGAACTGATTGTGAGTTTAGTTAGTCAATGCATGCATCCATGCAACTAGTGTACTTCAGAAAACTAAATATTCTCTCATAAATAACTCATACACGTCAGTTCAGACAGAGACCCAATTGAGATCAACGGATGGGATAGTGTACTATCAGTTGTAGGAATATTCCCATGAGGATATCTCTTGCATGCAGAAGGAATTCATTCCTTGAGGATTGCGTAGTTATTTCAGAGGTTAGAGCAGTGTGTGAGGAATTATTACACACAGGTGGCAGCTTGAGGACCCAAGAGAAATTGTGCAAGGAAATAGGAGGCCTAGAGGACTGAAAGAAGGCATATGTGTTATCTATTCTGTCTATGAGCAACAGCGAGGGATTGTATTGAGAGTTGGATAGCTTGTGAGCTAAAGTTTTGTGTAATCCTGAGATATTTCCACTTGTATGATAATACAGATAGCAGGGTTTTTAGCTGAGGCTTTCCCCAGAGTATTCTTCTGTGTTTCATGTGTGATTGGATCTTCTTCTTTGTTATATGTGTTATGTTTTATCTTTCCCAAATTCGATTAAGCTTCTACAAGTTTGTTTGTAGAAGTAGATCAAGTATTTTTCTTTAGTTACATTTCATTATCAGGTGATCTACAGTGAGAATTTCTACAATATAACCTTACAAGCACTCCTCTATTTAAGATGTCCTAGGCACTAGTATACAATCAACCCAGAGGCTATCTCTACGGAGCTTTCCTTGCCTCCTGCTGCACTTGTGCTGTAAGTGCAAGATTTAGCCACAACATCTTTCTGGCACTGTTGTCGGGGAACAGATTAGAATATTTTTCCCTGGGTATGACAAAACATTTAATTTCCTCTGTTAGGTGAGCATAGGAAGTGTGGGTTGAATATCTCTCACATTGGCGACTCCACTATCAAATTATGGTAAACATCCTTACGACTCCACTATCCGAATATCAATTGTAAACACTCTGCAACTACCTTTGTCAAGAAACAGATGAGATGATGGAAGAGAAGGTTATCTTTATAAAGAACTCTTTATATAGACTAATGGAACTAGATTTAGAGAATAGAGGCCTTCGACGATAGTATTCCTCTTCCTCTAACAAAGAACAAGAAGCCAGGATGCATGAAGAAGAGGAAGATGATTTTGATGTAACACTAAATGATGATGAGATGGATGACTGTTGTAGGAAGTTCTCTGATTTCATGATGGCTTAGTTGCACAAGAGAATTTCTCTTCGGTTATCCAGAAATACATCAATGGGACACGACCAAAACAAAGGCACTTCCTCTGAGAATCCTCTCAGGCCAGCTGATAAAGGAAAGGGAATTCTATATACAAATGGCTTTAAACCTGAAGTCCTCAAAGAAGATAAGTCACCCTCCCCTTCCTGGCTCATCTGTGAAGAAGCCAAGGAGCCAAGAGGTGTTTGTGGCTACCATGACCATAAAGATATTGGTCAGCAGACTGTATGTGAAGAAGAGGCGGTTGCAAACATTCCTTTTCTATCTCAGGACCCTATGGCTCAGTACATAAGCATATTCTTCAGTCAGCACCAGAGGTCATTTCATGAACATGTATTAGGTTCCACATTTGTAGATTTTTCATGTTGCATGCCTGTCCTAATTTTTCTTTTTCACCGGTATGAAGGCAAGTGGTCCAGTACTCTTATGCTGGCCTAACTCTATTGGAGAGTTTAAAATACTTAGCTAAATCAAGTACAGTGCATAAGTAGCATTACACATAAATAATCTCACCAACTTAGCATTTAATTTTCAGTTGTTAGAATTTTTATTTTCTGCATTTTAGATTCTAGAGGAAAGTCCCATGGAGCTTTTGTCGATTACAAAGTTCATATATTATTGAATCCATGCCAAAAGGTGAAGGATATTGGTCTCCATGTTCTCAACACCTTTCCTGCAAGGCACTATCTCTAGTAGGAGCCAATGTTATCACTCATTGCTTTTTTAGTCACCAGTTGCTTCAAATTCCCAATAGAAGTGAATTTTGATGCTAATTTTTGGGCCACATAAGCTATTAGAGCTGGATCAGACCCTCCCCATTACATCGTGCTCGTAAATAGATTTGCAGTGGTATATAGAAGTCCAAAAATGGACTCCTGGAGCAGAAGATAAAACAATTTTGAAGGTCCACCTTGGAAAAGCCTAGAAAATCAAAAAATGGCTAAGTATGAGAAAACAGTGATCCTCCGATCTCATATCGGTAGTCAACGGGTCTGGGTAGAGCATATCAGTAGTCGGTAGCCCTAGGCGCAGAGCGATCGGTGATAAACATATCGGCGTACCGGCGGATTCATGGGTCGACACTCCAAGGCTTGCAGGGGCCAATTTGCGATGCCAGTGTTAAAATCCTGGAGGGGCAAGTAAACCAAATACAATGAAAATGGCCAACAAAACAAGGGTCGGGCCTCCCCTTTATCTCTCCTCCATGTGGCATCAGTGATCGGTGATCAGCAGGGGTTGCAGCCCCGAAACAATGGAAACTATCGATTCTGCAATTTAATACAAAATCATCGAGGAGGCCAAAAATTTGCCAACAAAGGCATTCATTAAAAAACCAAGGCCCAGCGGGCCACTTCCTCTCTCCTCCCAGCAGCCACATGGCAGCATGTGATTGGTCTTCAGAGGTGATAGGGCATCTGATGTCAGTAGTGATGTGGTAGTATGGTTGATGGTGTGGCAGAGGACACGTGTCACTCGGTTTCAGAGTTTCTGGGGGTGACATGGGACCATTTTCGTGTGCCACATGTCACCACTCATAGGGTGACAAGTGATAGTAATGATGTCACCCCGCATGCGATAAATTTTTGCAACAGGGTCTCTAAAGATCTCGTGTCTAAACTATCAGCACACTCCAAAGAAAGAGGTAAAGGGTCCTCCCCTCTTCGTGGTTGTGATTGTGATATCTTTTGGTGGGCCCAACCCCATGCATTGGTGATCGTGAGGACGGAGGGAAGCACCACAAGCAAAACACATTGAAGTGTTGACATGCGGTATTTGGCGTAACAAAGGGAAAGAAGCCCCCGGATAGGAACCTGAAGGCCTTAGCACCCGAGGGCTCAACCCTTCGTTCCAGCCCCTAGTTATATGCGAGAAGTTACAAAAGGGGCTGAAAGCATAGGGGCTAAGGGGGAAATCAAAAGTGCCTGCTTGTTTTGTCATATTTTAAGGTAAAAGGCCTGTGACCGAGAAACTTCATTGTTACACTATAACAGGGCCCTGAGGGCACGATATAGAGCTTTAAAGGTGGATGGGTCGGCAACTTCGACATTGAATGAAGTAGGGGGCAGTGAGTAAATGATAGTATGGGAGGCCCAATGGAGACTTAATGACTTGGCATGGAGTCTTTCTCCTTTGCACAGTGCAACACTGCCTAGAAACACTCCATCACTTCTCCACGGAACAACTCACTCAGGAAGTTAAGGTAGAATTGACAGAAACCAGTCGAGTAGCAAGTGGAACGCATCACGATAGGGATGTGGCTTGATCAGGGGCCTCCACTAAAACAACAAGGGGACACCTCCTCCTTCCTCTCTCCATTTTCTTTCTCTGTTCATTAATTTCTGTTTATTTCCAAGAAGGGATTCTATCCCAATTGTAATATTTTTGGGGCAACAGAGCCTTAGATTGATCGAGATAGCTAGTCTAGCCTGACAGCTGCGGCTCGAGCTTAGATATTTTGTAAAATTTAATTCCATATTCCCCTCCTCTTATAAATAGGTGTAAGAAATATTATACAAAGGTTGGTTTTGGAATTTATCACCCAAGGGGTTTGAATTTTGAGTTGTCATTTTGGTTCAATTTGTTTTTTATGGGACTTCACTGATATCATGTTGAATGTGTGGACTGGTTATTGGACCCTTTGAGATAAAATGCATTTCCGTATTGATTCCAAGCATGATTAATGTGCAACGTGTTTCCTCTTGGTAAATCTCACTTCATTTGTGTTTTCCCATTCCTGAAGTTGTGTAATGAGGTTGTTGATTTCTTGTTGATTTATGGATTTATCTTAGCTGCTAAATAGAGAACAATACTTGGGGTAGCTTAGATTTAATTTAATTGTTGGAAGAGAATGATACCCATGTCATGTTTAGCCTGAAACCTTCTTTTTCACTCCTTTATTTCTATAATTTCATCGGAAAACCATGGTTTAGGATTATGTGTTGCTTACAGCCCTATCCATCAAATTCCACTTTCTTCTAGAACATTGTTGCCTAGGATTCTATTTCCTACAACCCTATGCATCTATTTCCCTCCTTCCTTTCCTCCTCTCCACCACCACTACAACTTAGTTTTAAGTTGCCTCATTGTTGTGTGTCAAACACTAGATGGAGAAGTCATTTCTCTTTGATATTTCCCAAATATTCCCCTAGCATTTGGATCCATGAGTTGGCCTGAATCTACCTCATTGAAGGCTTATTGATCCAAGCCCCACCTATTTTTTTTTTTATGCAAAAATTGCAGTGTTGCAACCCCCTCACATATAACCTTACAAGAACTCCTCTATTTAAGTTGTCCTAGACACTGGTCTACAATCAACCCATAGGTTGTCTCTAGGGAGCTTTCCTTGCCTCCTCCTGCACTTGTGTTTTAGGTGCAAGATTTAGCAACAACAGGGTTCATAGGTCATCTTCAAAGAAATAGAAATAATACTTCACAACCAATGTTTTGTAACTCTTGTAGTTCTTTACACTTCATATTTTAAAATGACAATGGAAAATATATCTAGAACTTTGAGAAAAGAAGACTGGGGTAGGACAAGGTTGTGGTGGATATTTTCTATTGAATTAAATGAATTTTGAGCACTCCAAGGAACCTCGCAAGGCATATTGTAGTGGGATATTAACCATTTTGAAGCTTGAATGATTTACATGCTCCTACTTGGGCCTACAATAACATAAAATTACTTCTTGAAGCAATAAATCCTAACTAATGTTACGATGGCTCTATGTCTGAGATTTTCTAAGAGGGTTGAAGTTTATTTAGGTATCTTACTGTGGAAAAAATCATCCACACACCCTCGTTGAATATGGAAAAGAAGTTTGAAGAATGGATAGGAGTTGAAGTAGCCATCAAAAGCCCTAGTTGGAGAAGAGCAATGAATGCATTCTTGAAGGCATTTTGCAACAGAACTAATGGGGCCCAAAATATGGCCTTGAGGCAACAGAATCCATGTTCAAGGTGCGCTGATGGTCGTGTGGAGTTTAGTGTTTCCATTGGATAAGAACCTAGGAAAGTTATGTCAATTAGCAACATTAGAATGTTTTTGAAATACCATTGAATAAACAGGCTTGTAGTCTCTCATGTTGAATTCTAGAATTTGGACTAAAATCTTATGTTGGACTCAATTGGTTTTATTGAATAATAAATGCAAGTGATGTCATCTATTTGGGTGAATTGAAATACTTTTCCATATTGTCACTATGGATATTTAAGTCTAAATTATGTACTAGTAATGTTACTTTGCAAATTGAAGAGAAAATTGTAAATTAAACCTTGAATGTGTAAGGAAATCTAGGGAAAAATTACCCTAGAACACTACATTACTCAAGGGTACACTTGCAGAGAGAGGAAGGAGAATCATTACAAATCTATACCTCTGTAGGAAGTTTCTTGTCCTTTGTTGCTCAAAGTAATACACCGCTTTCAGGTAAAGAAGGGTACATAACAATGTATGTGAAGGCCTCCAAGGTAGTGGTCAATCAATATAACTCTAGGTTAGTATGTAAATTTTCTACTGAGTTTGGTGATATTTTCATATACCAGCAAGAGTGTTATGTTGAGAGAGCCTTTCTAAAGGATTTTCCAGTCATGTTCTAGCATATGTAATCTAGCTTTGAAGCTCCATATGCTAGGTTTTGTAAGTCAAAAGCACACATGCTTGCATCACAAATTTGTTGCTATCAATGTGAAGTGGTTGTAACACTCCTAGATCTTCAATGATCAAATGGAGATGGAACTTGGAGCTATTGTTGAGCTTGAAATAAACCTCATTTGTGCTTATTGAGGTGTTAGTCACATGATTATGTTTTCCATTTGTTCAGGGGAAATGAGGAAAGTACCTTTAGCATGCACAAATGGGTATGGCATCAGATTTTTGAAAAGTAGCAAACCAACGATGGATTCAGTCATTATAAGAGAAAATTTCATCTAACTCTTTAAGATCTTGTAATCCTATGCTCTGGATACACCATAGGAAAATAAAATTTAGAGATTCGTATTTTTTGATCTAAATCATAAAGGGAGGGTTGACCTATCGTAACATACATTAGGGATTACCAATCATTTACTATTTAAATAATGCATATATAAACCTTGTGAGCCTTATTCAAGGTCTATCAAAAATGGATTAGTGCACCTACGCTAAGGGAGAAATAAAAGATTTTTTAGATCACCTGTTGTTATGAGTCAGTGCCAGACACTTTTCTGTAGTTCTAATGTATGTGTGAAAGGAAAATTTTGAGTAATGCATCAATATCTAAGCAAGTGTTGATGTGGGTCATAATATGACTACTCAAAAATATATTTGTGGTCTTCTTTCTAAAGGTGTTTTCTCTGTCAATCAAAACCTATAGAATCATTGATTAGAGGCATATATAATGGAAAATATGGAAGTAAGTAAAGTTATATTAAACAAGTAAAGCTATAATTTGTCATCAAAGAAATTTCCATTTGAGAGGTAGTGCCTCAAGGTTATTTATTGTGCATATATACTCATTCCCTTTCCTATAGATGATGTTGAATCATTGGGAGGGCCATGAATTCTCCTTGAAGATGAGAAGAAGATTCCAGAAGGTGTAATGGAAGATTTAGAATTTTTTCATGGTTGTGATTTAGAATGAAAGTGGATAAGAACATGTAGATCTGTTGAAGTTGTGGATGAATATAGAACTATGCTCAGGTAATATGTCAGTTGTAGTGTTAGTAAGAAGACACAAGTTTTAGTTTTTTAGAACAAATAATGATGCTATACCATATGGAAAATTATTAGTCCACAAAATGAGACAAATGGCTACTAAAAAATTGTCAAATGTATGGAAACTTAGTGGTACGATGTACAAAAGAACATTGGAAAATAAATTACATAGATTGGTGGAACACAAAAGGCCTCTCTATCTTTTTATCATAACTAAAATGATTGTTTTCTGCCTCATCAATATTACTTTTCTCTACTTAAAAATAGCTAAGAAATATAATTCTTGATTGAGTTCATGAAATATTGCAAGCACACTGCAATCAAATGCAATGTTGTTTATTGTTACTAAGTGCGCCATGCAAGAGGGATATAAATTTCATATAAATGCTATATACCTCATTTCCAAAAGTGTTTCATAGGTTTGGAGGTAGTCGTTGATAAACTGGATGGTTTTAAAACCATTAACAATACTAGGGCTAGAGATAATTTTGTTACAAATTGAAGAGTTTACAAGGCAAGCATGGTTTGACTCAAAAGTATGTACTTGAATGACTCAACCTTTTTTCCAACAAAGGCTTCCCATTCATCTATTCAATATTTTTAGAAATACCATAAATGGTCAAAGAACTTAGAATATCTCATCCCATTGTTTGATTTTGAAAATTTCTAACATACTTGATACAATCATTTATTAATAATATTGGTGCTAAATTGAAATGTGTTCATAAAGTCCAAACTATATGTTGACTTGACCTTCCTAGACCAAGGGAAAACACCTAAATCAAGTTTTTTGGTAACTTATGGATAGTTGTTTCTATAAGCCACCTCCCCCCTTGCTTTCTTCAACGGTGGACAGCAGATTTTCCTACAAACTTAAAAATTTATTCTCTTAAAAAAAACTATTTCGATTATGTATCCTAAATCCATATATTTACTATTATATTAAGTTTACACTATATTTTATAGAAATTTCATGATACGATGACTATATGTGAAAGGATCCCTACTCGACGTAGTAATTTAAATTGTTTTTTCAATTGAAATAATAAATAATAAATTTGAAAAGCATACAATTGCAATGAAAGTTGAGAAAGCATCCAATGAATTAAATGATATAGGGGGTTGCTTCTTGTTTTTAGCAAAGAGGCCAAATGAAAGAAAAGAAATTGATGACAAAGATAAAACATAAGATAGATGAGGAGGAAAAAAACTGAATATTGATTGAACAAGGATTTCAATGGAAAACTAATGAGCCACATGTAGTTTTCAAATCTTAACAAATCATATAGTGTTATAATGATGATGCAAGTCTTGAATTCCTTCAACATATCAAATTATCTCTCATTATATCTTTTATCATAGTCTAAAGTGTTTTTTACGAAATTTATAGATCTTACCAAAGCCCCAGTCAAAGAGCACACTAAACCATTGAATGTAAGGCTTTGCATGGAATCTAAAGTAGTTGAAACAACCAAATTTGATCACGTAGTATGTCTCAATCCTTTTCCTAAGTGATTTTATGCATTTATGTCCAGTATCAAATGTTCAAATTCATTAAATAAACACTTGTTTCAATTCTTCACAATATTCATGATACCTAAAACACATAGATGGAAAATAATACTATTTAGAGCAACAAAAGTTGACATCTCCAGAAGGTATAACTTCACTTGCATTTGTTTTCATTTCCCCCCCTTTTTGATGGGTTGGATGTTTTTTAATTTGCACTAAATATCTCTAATTTACAGTGGGATTATGGCTGCCTAATAAGCATGGGTTTAAGTTTGAGCCTTGTGCATTTTACAACAATTACAAACTAACTTGAATATCATTAAGAATTAGTTGAGCTAGAAAAAATTAACAGATTGAGAAGAGAGTTGATTCCATATGCTCAACTGATGCCCTCTTTTGATAATCCATTTGTACCCAAGAATTATGTTCTCATTTCTCTTCCCAATTTTTCTATGGTTCTATATGATTTATACAAAAGAAAACCATAGATTTACTATATTAAAATCAAATTTTTAGTAGGCCTTTAAATCCCCCAACAATCCCAAGGATCATAAATTCCATAGCTATCACCATACAAAGGGTTGTAATCCAGTGTCAAGAATGAAAATATGGTTTTCAAAAGTAGGCTTCATAGGGTATTGACAGAATCAAGGAATTAATGTCTCAAGCATTAGATAAAACCATGATAACTTGACAAATGTAAAGGCTATTGTATCAAGTGATGGAAGAACCACCCCTGAAGGATTTTTGGTTCCACACATGAAAAAATGGACCCTCAGTGGTATTGTCTTTTTTAGTGCAGTAAGTTAATTATAAGTTAGCCTGGGATTATCAACCTCATGTGTTATGATTAGGTATCTATGATGGGTAAGTTCAATTTGAAAAACCCCTACCTTTTGGATTGTATTGTATATTTCCTACACATGTGCATATATCAATTGAAAAAAAAAAGCAAGAAAAAAAAACACCCTTTAGATTGA
Organism: Pinus tabuliformis; assembly: GCA_031772625.1. NCBI lineage: Eukaryota > Viridiplantae > Streptophyta > Pinopsida > Pinales > Pinaceae > Pinus > Pinus tabuliformis. The sequence goes on from CM062817.1 coordinate 1,638,354,195, forward strand.
AAATTTATTTAGATTTCAATCCAGATTGCTTTGAGAATGTGAACTTATTTTTCTAAAGTTTTATTATCTCATGTTAAACATAATACTGTCACATTAAATGCAAGACCATCAAAAATCTCTGATTTGTTGAAATTATGCTCAAAATGTGTTGACAATTGTTAATTTTAGGTATGTTCTATGCTAGAGCAATTTATTTAATTTCTTTTCCATATTAGCAATCACATCAACATAAAGTAAATTGCAGATAGAACATAAATATAAATCACAGAAGACAAGCCAAGACAAGAGAACACAAGATGTGGTGCTAGCCAAGGACAAACCCCACAATGTGGTGCTAGCCAAGGACAAACCCCACAATGTGTGGTGAAACCCTTTGATCAACTCGTCTTTTATCTTCAAAGTTTAGCATAGAAAGAGAGAGAGAGAGAGAGAGAGATAGTACATTTACAATAGAAGTCAACACTTTGACTTATCTCGATCTAGCATAGATCATTTCGTATAACGATGAGATCAGTTGAAGACATTCTACTTCAACTGATTCTCCAAGGTGATGGCTTCACCTATCATAGTGCTACATCTTGGTCCACCTGCTGCACTAATCATGATTATCATCATGCTGCCCTTCATGTCCATGATCTCATTGATCATGTTGCTCATAATTGCTATGTTGTCCATACATCATGCTTCCCATTCATCATGCTGCCCAGATCACACGTAATGCTACTGCCCATGACTGCGTTATATATGCAACTGTCTATATGAAAGCGTTTCATACAGCGTGTTCCTTACCTTGCTGCCTTGACTGTGTTCATTTATGTGCTGCCTTGACTTGTATACATTTGCATTCCATACATCATCAATATGACAGTGTCCAATAATGAATATGACTTGTATATATCAGCATTCCATACTGAAGCATACATATATTGTTTGTCACCACACTGCCAGATCTAGGGCCTGCGTTTATATATCTGTGTGGTATATCATATGACTGCCCAGCGTATCATGTCTGTCCAACATTTCATGACTGTCCAGCGAATTCAATATATTGTTATGACTACATTGTGTTCCAATGACTTCGTTCCATGTATAATTGTGCTTATATATATATTCATTGAGTTGTTGCGTATCCACCTGTGTTGTTCGTATATCTATATCTATATATATATATATATATATATATATATATTATATATATATATATATATATATATATATATATATATATATATATATATATATATATATATATATATATATCTATATATATATATATATATATATATATATATATATATATCTATATATATATATATATATATATATATATATATATATATATATATATATATATATATATACACACACACACACACGGAGTTGTTGTTGCTGCATATCCACATACATTCATGAAGTTGTTGCGTATCTACCTACATGTATTATAGTGCGTATTCCAGTTTATATGTTTCCACGAATGGCGTAGGGTTTCACTTCCTTCATGACTGCCTATATCCATATTCCTTCATTCCCATATTACGTGTTTCTAGACAGCGTATATATATATGTGTCCATACATCTTTGCCTGCATCCTAAATAAAGTGTAGATATTGCGTTGAAGGAGTATTGACTGCGTTGAATCCGATCATGAATAGCGTGTAGATTACCATGTGTTGTACTACAACACCTCTTCATCACTGCGGCTCATTTCCATGAACAGCGTATTACATGTTTCCATAATATGCATGTGAATGACTCCATGAACAGTGTGTTACTATTTCCTTAATCTGTGGCTGAGTGTATCCATTTCCAGCGTGTAAATTAGGGCATCATCTTAGGGCATCTTTCATTAGTGTCTCTCCTTCTCCAAAAACCCAAGACATGGAGAGGAGATCACACGAAGAATGTGTATATCCAAATGACCTCAAGTCCTCTTCAATTTATACTAAAAAATAGGTGTTGAATAGGCATGTCTTTTGGGCTTGAGCCTACTCAAGTTGTTGGTCGGCTAGATGATAGATCCATAATCAAAATAAATTCATATCTCCATAAATACTTATCGAAATCAGATGATCTTTGGATCAATCCTACACCTCTCGATGAGAGGGATCCAATAAAAATATCAGCTACCATAATTAAGCAGACCCACATGAAGTTTTTCCCTAGTTTCCAATTTAATACTACCTCTCAACTAGGGAGAACTCCATCCGGTGATCCATAAGTCCGACTGTACTATTTCTACCATCAGTGCCCTGCACTGCTCTGCCCAAATCTACGCAGCTCTGCTGTCTCTACTAGCTCTGCTCTGCTGTCTCTACTAGCTCTGCTCTGCTCTACTCAGCTTTGCTAGCTCTGCTCTGCTCTGCTCTACTCTGCTCTACTCTGCTCTACTCTGCTCTACTCTACTCTGCTCAACTCTGCTGGCTCTGCTAGCTCTACTCTACTCTGCTCAACTCTACTGGCTCTGCTCTACTCTGCTCTGTTAAGCTCAGCTCTATTGGCTCTACTATGCTCAGCTCATCTTAGCTCAGTTGGCTCAGCTCAGCTCTGCTAGCTCTGTTATGCTCTACTCATCTCTGCTGGCTCTGTTTTGCTCTGCTCAACTTAGCTCTGTTGAACTATGAAGAAGAAGAACTGATCAAGAATGTCTCATAAAATTCTCTACTGACTCGAAGTCAGTCTTAGAGTGCGTACTACTGGTCTCAGACCAGTCTCAGCCGACCCAAAGTCAGCTTCATAATAGGTACCACTCCTACCACTGGTCGCAGAACAGTATCGCAGTCTTAGAGAGTGTACCACTGGTCCCAGACTAGTCTCAACCAACCCGAAGTCAGCATCATAGTATGTACCACTCTCATTGGTCCCAGACCAGCACTGCACTGACATGAAGTCAATCTCAGAGTATGTACCACTGGTCCCAGACCAGTCTCAACTGACCCAAAGTTAGTGTCATAGTATGGTACAACTCCTACCACTAATCCCAGACTAGTATTATTGATCCCAGATCAATGGAGGTCATCCTAGCATAGGGAGTACGGTAGATACAACGACGCATCCATTAGTACTACTATGGTCCCTAACTTCATTTCCTTGCTCATTGATTAGATGAGAGGTACTTCCCATGAGTCCCAGACTGCATGGGTAGGACGCCTCGACAGGAGAACTAATCAATCCTATCCTCACAGGAGAACACATCAATCCTGCTACAATCGCCATGGAGAACACATCAATCCAGGCCTCACAGAAGAACACATCAATCCTGCTACAATCGCCATGGAGAACACATCAATCTAGGCCTCACAGGTGAACTAATCATCCTGCTACACAGGAGAGCAAATCATCATGTTCCACAAGAGATCAAATCATCTTGTCTCATAAGAGAGCGAGTCATCTTGTCCCAGTGTGCATCACTAGGGGAGGGTGAGTCACCCTATGGTTGTATGTTGCTCCAGTAAGAACCGAAAGCCACCAGAGCTCCCAGAGCTCAATGTATGCAACATGCAGGACCCTTGTACAAGGGTCTCTTGATGACTCCAAGTCGTTCGGGAAAATCACAGATTTGATCTTCCCCCCCAGGGTTTTAGCAACCTTTACATCATCTCAGTGCGATGGAGCCTCCTTGCTCATTGACTTACCATATCCTTGATAAGGTAATATCTAATGTCTATCTGCTAGAGCAATTGTTGAATACGAGATTTCTTAATAATCAAATCTCTCCTTTGGTTGTTACAGAGAATCACAGTGGTATTCATCATGTGTACAAACAGCTCATTGAAGAGCTTTCCCCAACCAGGCAGCTTCATACGAGATCATACTCGTAGATGGTCTCGGCGGTGCTTATAACAACCGACTTCTTCTTCCTGCACATCCATGATATCGAAGAAGAATCCAAAGAGAACCAGCACTGAAAAGTGCTCTAGTGATCCTCCACACTGCCTGCCCAGTCAGCATTCGAATAATCATGCAGTTTTCATATTTCCAGTAGTGTATCTCAATCCATGAGAGATTGTGCCCCGAAGATATCTTAGAAGATTCCTGGCATCAATCCAGTCAGACTCAACCAAATATGAGCTCACCATGCTAACTGCAAAACATATGTCCAGACGGAAGTTCACCAAGAACATCAATGTGAATGAGTTTATGAAACTCGGTCGCATTTCCAAAATCTGGTCCGACATCACTACCATATAAATTTTGAAAGTTAATATCCTTGAGGTAGTCACAGGTTTTCAGTTTATCTTTCCACATTCGGAATCCAACTCCCTCTGTCTTCTACAAATGAGAGGGTCTGCACCTGTTAGACATAGGTGTCGGTATGAGAGGTTTGTCATCCACAACCTTTAGAGGTTTGGATCGATTTCACTCCTAGTGAATCTCAGCTTCATCAGACAGCTGTTGATCCTCTCATACTATGCCCGGGGTGATTTTCTTCAAGCCATAAAGGGCTTTCTTCCACCTATCTACATGAGTTTCCTGTTCAAAACTCCACAGGTTGTTTCAAACCTGTGGATCTGCTACTTGAGGGGAATGGTCCCCTTGTAATATTTTCCTTCGTTACATCTCAAACATGTAGTTTCATGCTCTTTTTGAATTCAGGCTTCCCTGTCACCATTTGACTCACAGACCTTTGGTGCTATGTGTCAATGGACATGGTCCTACTCGTGGACTTCCTGTAACTTAATACAACCCTGAACTCAAAAGCAATGTTTTACAACTCCGACTCCGACTCCGACTCGGCCGAGGATCGACTCCGACTCCGACTCGGTAATGACTCGGTCGGCTCGATTTCAATGACTCGGTCGTTGTAAAAAATACATTAAATATTTATTTTTTTTATAAAAAAACATAATTTTAAATATTTTAAACATAATTTTAAAGATTTTTATTCATGTTTCCAAACACACAGCATTATAATATAGATGGAAGACAACATATGATCAAAGTAGGCTCATGGAGCTTCAATTTCCAAGAGGTGAAATACCTTCCATCTCTTCCACGGAAGGTCACAAACTTGGTATCTAGAGATTTACCATTGATCCTCTATGCAATGATTAAAGTCATTCAAAAATTCAAACCACAGCTGGCACTCAGACACAAATGACCTAAAAACCAGGTCAAGTCAAGACTTATGTGGTCTGACCCACAGACCACTGTCAACTGGACACTCTCCAGTAGAATGCCAAAGTTGTCCATTTCAGCTCTTTTTCTGTTTTTGTGAAGGGATTTTTGATTGGTGAGACCAAACTCCAACAAGCAGCTAGGACACAACTACAACATACCTCTACTATTTTTAGGGTAAACTAAATACTGCAAATTTTCAACAGCAATAGCATCTCAGGCACATTTTGTGATTTTTGTTGAACTAATTTGGGGAGCTAGGGCACAAATTTGCACTTCTCAGGCTGTTTGCACCAGCTAGCTGTTAAGGCAAAACTTTATGATCTGATTTTCAAAGAATCAAGCTTCATCTTGTCACTTCTATGGCAGCTAGAGCACACTTTCAGACCTGATTTTTCACCAGAAAGCACAGCTATAGAACACTTTAAGCATATTTTCAGCGTTGGTTTCTTCACAACCAAGTTTTTCATTGCTAGGGCAGCATTTTTGTTAAGTTTCCGAGATCATTTTGAGTTGAAATAACTCATTTTCAGATCCGATATTCTGAGCAGGAGAAGGGCATTCAACTGGCCCTCAGTCCTGATATATTTCGAAAATATCAACTTCAGATTTGACATTTCTCAGACATGGCTCGTAAGATTTATAATTATCATTTTCCCATTATTGCTTCATACCATGGTTCATGGCATACTTTATGCATTGTGTACTTCATAATAAAATTACAGACATCCAAACAGATTAATTTCACACCACAAATCCAAAAAAAAAGTGAATAAAATTTATTTTTTACGCTGCCCAGCCGTTTTCCAATGACTAGGCCTGGTCAATACGGACTCGGCCTGGTTGATCGAGTCATTGATGACTAGGCCGAGTCATTGGATGACTCGGCCTGGTCATCAATGACTCGGTCAACCGAGCCGGTTTGCTGTCCTGGTCACACATTTTTTTACCGGCTCGGTTTGACTCGGCCGTTTCCGAGTTGAGCCGGCCTGGTTGTAAAACAATGCTCAAAAGCAACTTTAAAAAATTCTATTTTCAAACTCATACCTTTCCATTGACGAATGCCACCATAAAACCTTTGACTTCCATTCCCTTTTCGGGATAGGTGGCATCGGATCCAAGTGTAATCCCACTATTTTTTCCATCTTTACCAAATTAGAGAGTGCACCCTTCTATCCGATGAAGTTCCTTGAAGCACTACAATCAATATGCTAGATTCCCAAAGAATCTGAAGGAGAGGGCCAATACAAGATAACACTTCTTTATCAGAAACAATATTTGATTCTTCTTACCTAGGGTTCCTTTCTTCCTTGAAGAGTCGGTCGTGTCTTTAATGACCTGCATCTCGCATAAGGGCCGAACTCATAACCAAGACATCTACCTTTCCATCCACCCTTAGATCCGAACTTCCCAATGAAGTGATCTTTAGGTATGCCATCAGAAACTTCCACTGCATCATTCTGATAACATTCTCTGCTTCAACTTCACTCTAGGTGAATTATGAGGAACCCATTGATCCTTCTGTCTTGTCCCAACTGTCTTTGGTGATTGCTCTTTCACTCTTGTTTGGGCATTGTCTTCACCTCAGCTTTGATTCCATGTTAATTTTAGGTATGTTCTATGCTAGAGAAAATTATTTAATTTCTTTTCCATATTAGCAATCACATCAAGATAAAGTAAATTGCAGATAGAACATAAATATAAATCGCAGAAGACAAGCCAAGACAAGACGACACAAGATGTGGCGCTAGATAGGGACAAACCCCACGATGTGTGGGGAAACCCTTTGATCAAATCTTATTTTATCTTCAAAGTTCAGCAAAGAAAGAGAGAGAGAGATAATACGTTTACAACACAAGTCAACACTTTGACTTATCTCGATCTAGCATAGAGCATTTTGTATAACAATGAGATCAGTTGAAAACATTCTACTTCAATTGATTCTCCAAGGTGATGGCTTCACCTATCGTAGTGCTGCATCTTGGTCCACCTGCTGCACTAATCATGATTATCATCATGCTGCCCTTCATGTCCATGATCTCATTGATCATGTTGCTCATAATTGTTATGTTGTCGATACATCATGCTACCCATGATCTCTTGCATCATGCTGCCCAGATCACACGTAATGCTGCTGCCCATGACTGCGTTATATATGCGACTGTCTATATGACAACATTTCATATAGCATGTTCCTTACCTTGCTGCCTTGACTGTGTTCATTTATGTGTTGCCTTGACTTGTATACATCTTCATTCCATACATCATCAATATGACATCATCCTATAATGAATATTACTTGTATATATCAGCGTTCCATATTGAAGTGTATATATATTGTGTGTGACCACACTGCCAGATCTAGGGCCTGTGTTTATATATCTGTGTGGTATATCATATGACTGCCTAGCGTATCATGACTGTCCAGCAAATTCAATATATTGTTATGACTACATTGTGTTCTAATGAATCATTCCATGTATAATTGTGCTTATATATATACGGAGTTGTTGTTGCTGCGTATCCACATACATTCATGATGTTGTTGCATATCTACCTGCATGTATTACAGTTCATATTCCAGTTTATATGTTTCCACGAATGGAGTAGGGTTTCACTTCCTTCATGATTGCCTATATCCATATTCCTTCATTCCCATATTGCATGTTTCTGGACAACGTATATATATATGTGTGTGTGTGTGTGTGTCCACGCATCTTTGCCTGCGTCCTAAACAACGTGTAGATACTACGTTGAGGGAGTATTGATTGCGTTGAATCCGATCATGAACAACATGTAGATTACCATGTGTTGTACTATGGCACCTCTTCATCACTGCAGCTCATTTCCATGAACAACATATTACATGTTTCCATAATCTGCGTGTGAATGAATCCATGAACAGTGTGTTACTGTTTCCTTAATCTGTGGCTGAGTGTCTCCATTTCCAGTGTGTAAATTAGGGCATCTTTCATTAGTGTCTCTCCTTCTCGAAAAACCCAAGACGTGGAGAGGAGAGCACATGAAGAATGTTTATGTCCAAATGACCTCAAGTTCTCTTCAATTTATACTAAAATGTAGGTGTTGAATAGGCATGTCTTTTGGGCTTGAGCCTACTCAAGTTGCTGGTCAGCTAGATGATAGATCCATCATCAAAATAAATTCATATCTCCATAAATACTTATTGGAGTCGGATGATCTTTGGATCAATCCTACGCCTCTCAATGAGAGGGATCCAATAAAAATATCAGCTGCCATAATTAAGCTGACCCACATGTATTTTGGCCCTAGTTGCCAATTTAACAACAATTCAATAAAATGGAGTGGGATTCCTGTAAGTAGCACATATGCATCATTCACAAGAATTTCCAAGTAGGAATCACTATTTTTATTGAATTGTGAATTACAAAGTCGAGACATTACCCACAAATACTGCAAAAATTACCGTTGAGATCATCAACATTTATTCTAGATTCCCTTCCATAAATAATTTCTTAAATAAACGGGTGCATATTATTGATGTCACCATTTCTGCTTGATTATCTTTTATTGTTCTTGAGATTGTTCTTGAGACTCAAGAGAAGCGTGACAATAGTTTGAAATTTAGGGTACAAAATGTAGTAGGAAAAATGATCCTTAAAATATCTAGAAAACCATTACAATTGGTCTAAATAGATGTCACACGACAAAGAACATGAAAAATGATTTTTAGAATCTCAAGAGAACCACCATAATTGGCATGAAAAGGTCGTGCACTACAAGCATTAGCCAAAATGAGGAAAACGCTAAATGACCCTAAAGAGGTGAACCGACACAAGAACTTTGTTTGCCTAAGTTGTCATAGTAATAAGGGGACATTCTTTTGGCAATGAAAATGATCAATAAATGAGGTATTTATAGCTATCTCATTGGGAAATTTACATATTTTTTGTTTACCAACACAAATATTTATGGAAATTTATATTTGTTGGATGTCCTCACTGAGCAATTATGAGAGGAAATATTCTTGGAAATTAATCACCAACCATTATAAACAGAAGGCCTTCTTTCAAATTTCGTTCATTGTTCTTCTGTGCTTGTAATCCAGGAGGTAAATCATTGTCACTAAAAAACCATTACAATGAAGAGGTTATGTTCCAAAAAGAAGATAGGACACAAAAAACTTGAGCATCAATGAACAAAAAGGGAAAGGTGATATTGATACTTGGTTAGAAACCTTATATCCACCACAAGCTCGATGTCCTATAGTTGAAGGGTTTCCCTTTTCTAAGGGAAAAAGGAGGAAAATGATTGAGCGAGCGGTCATTGAAAACTTGATACGAAACAACTAGGGAAAATTAGTTGTTTACGCTTTTGTGCCTTCTTGTAGTTTTAGTGCTTTGGTCGAAGGAAACAAAAGGATATTTGATTATTGGAACAAACCCATTTTCATCTTCTTTATCTCCTAAGTTAGGGTTTACATTTCAGTAAAGCTTTTCCATAAAGGATGGAGCGATAAATAATTCCTTCCAAGGCCCAATCGAAAAATAATGTTGCCAAACAAAGAAATTATATTAAGGGCTGAAAATCTAAAGAAACAAAATTAATTAGTCCTATATGTAGTGTGAGAAGGGGTTCACAGGTATGAAGCGCCTTCTCCTCTGAAACAAATAACCAAACCTGCAAAATAATAACTATTTATATAGGTCATATATATAGGATATGAATTATTACTATATGTGAGAACTACACAGAATCCCAGTTGAGCCAATAGCACAAACCTTAAGAAAAAACTAAACTTTGTAGAAATTTTCCAAGAAACATGGACACCCATAAGTTAAAAGAAACACATAATGTCATTTACTTGGCCATTGGGTGTGAAGCTTTGTAATCAAGGGAAATACTACATGAATCAACTTTATTAGCTTTCTTATCTCGAATCTCCATTGAAAAATCCTCTTATAGAGCCATGATGATTTCAACGATGTCTAAGCTATCCAATACTAAATCCTTTTGAAAATAAACATTAAGATTATCTTCGAAAGGATCGATCCTGGGGAAGCTCTTTACAACATTGAGAACAAACTCTATCAAGATAGTCCCTTCTCCTGTAAACCATGATGATTGATGAAGAACTGGTCGTTGTTTTCCCACTTAATTAAGATCAACATTTATGGGATACGTCAGATAAATTCATCCATATTTCTCTTTTAGGTGCTATGAATGGTGGCACCGAATTTTGTCATAGGTCCACGTCAGTTTAAAATGATATTAAAATTGGTTCATCCGTGTTTACCACTATGGGAGATGAACTAAAAAAAATCCATATGGATAGAGGTGAACCATGGATAGGACTTGAGCCACTCATAAATCATATAGGTAGTTCCCAGTGCATGATAAAGCTTGGTGGGCATTTGGGATTGCCTTTCTAAGTAAGATTTGGGTGATTGTCTCATCATAATTTTGATGGTGTCCAGGCTATGCAGCCATAAATCCTTCTGAAAGTGCATATTAATATTAACCTTGGTAGGGTCAATCCTTGGGAAGCTCTTGACAACACAGAGAATGTATTATGTGACTTCTTCCTTGTCCAGGAAGGTGTCGTCGTTGCCCTCGGCTCACATCAATGCTGGGATCCCATCCCTCACAATCGAACATCACAAATCCATCACTAGATTGGTCTCCACCCAAGCCTTCCAGATCTCCAGAGTGTTTGTTCCAACCAAGGCTCTAGGACTAGTAACTCAACCCACCAAGGGTTCCAAAGCATTTGTCCATCCAAGGCTCCAGGAACTAGTAACTCAACCCAAGCTAAAGGAAACATGAGAACCAACCAGAAAAACAAAGAAATAAACCCACAACACCATAACTATCCAGGAAATGGCAAGACTAGGTAAATCCACTGCCAATCAAGGCAATCCTCCATGCCAATGATAGATCATAACCAAGAAACCACATGCATGTGCCATGCATGCCAAAACTAGTGATGAAAGCATACACGCAACTCTGTACCTGCAAGAAAAACCCATTGTAGCTGCTGAAACCGATGTTCTCTTGCGATTTCTTTCTTTTCCTTTACATTCTTGCTCCAAATTCCAAGTATGACACACTCCTCCAAGAGTGCTCCAAGAAAAATCTAAGTGTCCAAGAGTATGAGAGAGCGAGAGAATAAAATAAAACTCCACCAAAACATGTCAAACCTTGCCAACTGATCCTCATAAGCCTTTTTATCAATGAGGCCTTTTTTTTCTTCAATTTCCATTATTTTCCTTCAATTTCCTCCTCACATGCAACATGTGACCTTTCACCTTCATTTTCTCCTAATTTCCTTTATTTTCATAAATAAAATGCCAATAAATGCGTCATGCCTTTCCAAAGCCTTTTCCAATTGTGTTATCCATAATAAACCGAAGTGACACCCCACTAGGATGTTTTTTCCCACCATTCAAGTTTGAATATGTGTCTCATGACCATGGCCTTATATATTTTTACATGGATTTTTAACCAGGGTTGTTACATCAAGAATAACATAGTCAAAAACTTTGAAGCTACTATAGGCCCTTTGCTTTTCATATTATCTCATGTCTTGATAATGGACCTGAAAATAAATCTTACATATGTGGATCTTCCTTATCTATGAAAAACCTCTATCTATTAAAAAACTCCAACCCAAGAAAAATGAAAATTACAAGGATTGGATTCTTATTACATCAAAAAAAAAAAAAGTTTAAAATTAAAAGGTAATAAATTAAAATATAAAAAACCTAAAAAAATTATAACTAATGGAAAAAGCTAAAATTAAGATTCAATTAGTTTTTCGTATTTGAAAGTTATTGAGCCAACGACCCTAGATTTTGTGCCACTTTTTCAAAGCTAGGCCTCAGGCCACAACCTAGAACTTCATGAAACCTTCAAAAATGATAAATAACATTGAAACAAGATTACTAATGCAAACATTTGATCAATTACTTAATTGGGCCCCTACTATCCATGACAGAATTTTGTTAAACATATCACAAATATGTAATCTACATGTCATAACAACATATCTGAGCATATGAGTCTCTTACGTATATGAGTTTCGTAAGGAAGCATTGATGCCTTATCACAATAGCTACATTATCATCTATTAGGTCATATATTCATTGTTCATTCGTGTGCTAATCAAATCATGATGAGATCCATACATCTAGATTGTCATAAAACATCCTCTTAACCAACATATATTCAATAGAAATAATAAATATATAACAACCATAAAAACCACATATGAACAAGTATATCTACCCATCAAATACAAGAGGAAAGGATATCTTATTAACATATGCAAAACATAGCCAAGGCTGAGAATTCCACGTACCACTCGACCATAAATTCGTTGAACCAAATCTTTCTTTCAGCCAATCACCCCTGTGCCGTATTCCAAGCATGAATGTGGGATCTGATGGAACCATTCAAACAAAACCAAACTAGGGATTCCAGAGGCCAAACCACCTTAACCCTCAACCAATGATTCCACCTCATGGTCAAACATCACTAGCCAACACTAGATTGTCCTCTACCCAAGCAGTAAAGGGTTCTAGAGTGTTTGTTCCAACCAGGGCTCCCAGGACTAGTAACTCAATCCACAATTGTTTCCGGGCTTCTAAAGTATTTGTCCAACCAAGGCTTCTAGGACTAGTAACTCAACCCACCAACGGCTTCTAGAGCATTTGTCCAGCCAAGGCTTCCAAGACTAGTAACTCAACCCAAGCTGTTACAAGGCTTCCACAGTGTCTGTCCAACAAAGGCTTCCAGGAACTAGTAGCTCAACCCACATCCATAAGGGACATGAGAATCAACCATAAAAAAAATAAAAAGGAAATATACCCACATCACCATGGATATCTAGGAAATTGTAAGGCTAGGAAAATCCACCATCAATCTAGGCAATCCTCCAAGCCAATGACATATCATAACCAAGAAACCACATGCATGTGCCATGCATGCCAAAACTAGCAAGGAAATCATACACGCAACTCGGTACCTACAAGAAAAACCCACATTAACTACTAATCCTAACGTCATCTTGCTCTTTTATGCTCTTCCTTGTGCCTTCTTACTCCAAATACCAAGTATTCCACACTCCTCCAAGAGTGCTCCAAGAAAACTCTAAGTTTCCAAGAGTAAGAGAGGGAGAGTAAAATAGAGAGCTCAAAGCTAAAAATGAAAAAAGTATGTCAATTGATCCTAGGAAGCCTTTTTATTAATGAGGACTCTAATTTCTTCAATTTTCCATTATTTTCCTTCATTTTCCTCCTCACATGCAACCTATGACATTTCACCTTCCTTTTCTCCTATTTTCCATTATTTTTATAAATAAAATGCCAATGAATGCCACTTTGCTTTTCCAAATCCTTTTCCATTGCCTTTGCCAATTTCTGCAACCATTAATTAATCCCAAGTGATCCCCATCAATTATGTTTTTTTTCCCAACATTCGGCTTGGAATACTTGTCCCATGAACATGGTTATTATTTTTATTTTATTAACTTTATTACATGGATTTTTTACTAGGGCTATTACAGAACCCTCCCCCTTGGGGGAACACATTCCTCAGTGTTCAATAACACCTACAACCAATAAGACCATTGAAAATCAAAACATACTGCCCATGGAGCTTTATAACTTAGCTCGATGCAGTACTTACAATGATCAACCTGCTAGAAAGAAAACCAAATGACAACCATAACAATCGTAACAACCATAATGACATGATACCCATACTGCTTATTGGAACTTTATAACAAAACTCATGGTAGTATATACATCCATATACATACATATACCAAAACATCACACCAAAATATATGCCAAAAACATTTGTTCAACCAGCGAATAGAGAAGGATACATAGTCCGCATTTGATCTGCCATCTCCCATGTAGCATCATTGTGCCCAAAGTGCTTCCATTACACTTTAACTTGCTCGATTGCTTGGTTCTGAGTCATGAGCATGTAGCACCCCCTCCTCCAAGGTCCACCCAAGCAACCAGCCAGCGAGGGTAAATATGTGACAAGAGAGGCTACTATAAGGGATTCAACTTCCTTGATGACCTTAAGAAAATGAAATTGAAGGAACATATCAAACAAACCCATCCAAATCAACAACAATGCCCTTAGGAGACATGTCAGCCACTCAAACATCCTGTCCCTGAGTCCCACTGATTATTTAAGCCTTTTAATCCCTGGTCCCTCTCATGATATAGGCAAGACAACAACCAAAAGCCTCTCACAGGCCTGTGTGTCAGCGTCCCTAGACTTTTTCTAGTGGACCTGTGCCAGTGTCCCGAAGATTTGAGCCACTTTTCTAGCCCATATTCCCGACCTCTATCCAAAAATTGTTATAACCTTCATAATACATCAAAGAAATGATGACAATATAAACAAATCAAAAATCAACCTTAGGAATAGGCCTGAGCATCCCTAACTGAGACTGAAATTCTGTCAAACACTTGGAATCAATGCAACCTACAGGTCTAGGATACAAGCAAGGCATAAATGACTAAAAAAAATTATGAAACATAACCAGAAGGATCACCCCCTTCTCCATTAAACTATTATATCATCAATTAGGTCTTTCATCCATCCATTTAACAATTACAAGTAAATACATGAAATAACCATGACATGAACCAGTCATTTAACCATGCTTAAAACCAACATAAAACCATATAAATATCAAAGATATGACAACCATTAAATATATATATAAACCAGTGCAAAAGTAAGGGAACTTAGCTTTTATTAATCATAGGAAAATCTGATCAGGTTTGAGACTTCCACGTACCACCCGACCATAGCCATGGCTTAACCAAATATCTCTTTCAGCCAGTCACCCCCGTGCCATATTCTAAGCATGAATGTGGGATTTCATAGAAAAACCAAGGGAATTCATAGGTTAAACCACCTCCACCCTCATCAAACCGTGATCACACCAAAATTGGTGCTCTGATCACAACCGAACCGAACATGGAATTCCATCTAGAATCCATCACTATCCTTGAGGAATTTTCTATCTCCTTGTCTCTTAGGCTTTACCGCAATCCAATCTTGGTTCACTAGTCCCTAAACCGAGACCAGTCTCTTAGGCTTCACCACAATCCAAACCTAGATCACTATGCTCTAAATCGAGACTTCTCCCTCAGTCTTTATCTTGTATCCTGCCAAAACTAGTCAAGGGATTCCTAGGCCTTTGGGAATGAAACTTGAAACCACCTCCACCCCAGATTCTGAAATCCATCTAGAAAACGAAATCTCAAAAACCAAAATAAACATCCCAACACCATGGCATCTAGAATAAGGCAAGGCTAGGTTGAAAACCATTGTCATAGTCCGGCAAAACTATGCCACCAATAGCAAGAGAACCATACACCAACATGAAAAGCCATGCATGTCCAAACCATCTAGGAAATCACACATGCAAAAGGTTACTTGCAAGTATTCCTATTGAAGCTGCCTGATCTTGCTCTTCTTCCTTGATCCTTGTTTTCCTTCCTTTCCCTTTACTTTCTTTTCATTCCTTGATCCAAAGCTAGAGTGCTCCAAGAAAACTCTAAGTGACCAAGAGTGTGAGAGAGAGAGAGAGAAGGAGAGAGAGAGAAAGAGAGAGAGAATAATGAGAGAGCTCCAAACTTGAACTAACAAAAGGTTACCAACTGATCCTTAGAAACCCTTTTCTTAATGAGGCCTCTATATTCTTCATTTTCCATTATTTTCCTTCAATTTCCTCCTCGTATGCAACCTGTCACATTTCACCTTACTTTTCTCCTAATTTCCTTTATTTTCATAAATAAATGTGCCAAAAATGTCTTTTTTCCTTTTAATTCCTTTGCCTTAGCCTTTGCCAATTTTCCTTAGCCAAACAACACATCCATTGATGCCCACTAGGATATCTTTTCCCAAGATTCATCTTAGAATAAGTGTCCCTTAACCGTGGTCTTATTTTTCCTTTATTAACTTTTACTACAAGGAATTTTCACCAGCATTGTTACATAACCCTCCCCCTTGAGGAACATTTTCCTTGGTGTTAAACCACACCATGACCTTAGCAAAACTGCTGAAAAGAAAACATACTACCCAAGGATATTTATAACTTAGCTCGTTGCAGTATTTACAATGAAAGACCTGCTTAAAAGAAAAAGATCTTGACAATATAACAACCATAATAATATGACACCCATAACACTTATTGGAGCTTTATAACTTAGCTCCACGGCCTGAGCCAATGCGGCCACTTCAGGCAATTTATTAATAAAAGAATGAAAATTTACATAAGCTTCTCTCATGAATGGTTAACCTACAAATGACCCTCCATGCTCTTTAAATAGAGATCATGGACCAATCGGGTGTTAAGCCATGGATCAAGTGTCGATAATACCGAGGAGAGAACGAACCGTTGGATCACTACATATCGTGACCGTCGGATTGTAAGTTACAAAATGTACATAGTAAAGAAACACACTTTACCTAACTCTATACTAGACCAAGTTATACTTAACTATTTCCTATGTGTCGGAATATCCTAACATCCCCCCTTAAGAACAACTTGGGATAGGATTGAAGGATTTACAAATATGACACGATAGGAGAAGGAAGGAGGTACTAGAGCCTATCCCCCCTTAGTGACAACTTCCTGAACTCCAACCATAAATCGAAGTTTAGTGAACTTCGCCTCTGTGAGAGCCTTTGTAAAGATGTCTGCAACTTGATCATCTGTTGAACAATATTGCACTTCAAGAACATGGTCATGGATGAGCTTTCCGATGAAGTGCATGTGCAGTTCAATGTGTTTGCTGCGCTAATGTTGGATTGGATCTTTGCATAGTTGAATGGCACTTTGATTATCACACCAAAGTGTAGTCGGATGCTGCTGCTGAAAGCCAAACTCTGACAGGATCTGACGAAGCCACAAGGCTTCCTTACTAGCTTCTATGGCACCACGATACTCTGCTTCTGCTGAAGAAAGAGAAATGGAACCTTGTTTCTTGCAAGCCCATGTAATAGGTCCTGAACCAAGAGTGAACACATAACCTGCAATAGACTTCCGATCATCAGGGTCACCAACCCAATCGGAATCAGTGAAACCAACCAATAGAGGAGATGCTTCGGCACTGTAATGAATCCCAAGTTGAACTGTACCTCGAACATAACAAGTATTCTTTTAGCTGCTTTCCAATGACTTTCATGTGGGTTTTGCATAAACCGAGCAACAAGGCCAACAACAAAGGAAAGGTCAGGACGAGTATGGGTTAGATACAAACGTTTTCCTACAAGTTGACGGTATAAGGTAGCATCAACTTCAGGAGAAATACAAGTGACTGAAAGTTTGACTCCAGACTGAAAGGGAGAAGGGGCTGGCTTACAGTCTTCAATGTGAAAATGGCGTAGAATATCACAGGCATACTTGGACTGGGAAAGGGAAATACCTTCCTTGGATTGCAAGACTTGAAGACCAAGAAAATAATGTAAATGTCCTAAGTCTGTCATTTCAAACTTCCTTTTAAGGCTATACTTCACATGGTTTATAAGGTTGGGATCACTACCAGTCAGGATAAGATCATCAACATAAAGAACAAGAATGATAAGAGACTTGCCCACTTTCTTGGTGTAGACAGTATTGTCAGAATGACACCTAGAAAAGCCATTTTCTAAGAGAAAGTTATCCATTTTGGCATACCAAGCTCCAGGAGCTTCCTTGAGACCATAAAGGGATTTCTTAAGCCGACATACAAGGCTGGAGTCTGTTTGTATAAATCGAATAGGTTTTTCCATATAGATTTCTTCATGCAAGTCCCCATGCAAGAAGGCAGATTTAACATCCATCTAATGGACTTCCCATTTGAAAGAGGCAACAAGGGAAAGAACAAGGCGGATAGAGTTCATTTTGGCAACAGGGGAGAAGGTTTCAGTGTAGTCAATGCCTTCAACTTGTGAAAAACCCTTAGCAACAAGACAAGCTTTATGTTTATCAACTTTCCCATCTGGTCCATACTTGGTTCTGTAAACCCATTTGCATCTAACAAGTTTTCATCCCTTTGGTAGAGGAACAAGATCCCATGTATCATTTGCCAATAATAAATGATATTATTAATTCATAGCTACTTCCCAATCTGGATGGCCTGAAGCTTCTACAAAGGTGTCAGGATCATAATTCACTGAAGCTTGAGCTAGTAAAGAAGAGGCTCTCTCGAACTGAGAACGTGTACGTCACTGATCTGTAGGATCACCGGCAAGATCACTGGATGCATCCCGAGTAGCACGGACCCATTTTGGAAGCTGAGGAGCTGAAGGAGGATCCTGAGAAGGTGGGGGAGGATTGTCATCCTCACTTTCATCATCTGAAGAAGAAATATTTTCAAAAGTAGAAGAGATAGGAAGAGGTGGCACATCTGCCGAACTAGGCTTGTAGGCCGATATATTTTCAGCAAACTTTACATCTCTTCTAATGATAACATTCTTGGACTTAAGTGGAATAAGTCTATATCCTTTGACATCTTCAGAATATCCAACAAAAATACATTTTTCACTCTTAGGTTCTAAAGCTTTATGTTTCTCATCTGGAATATGGGCCCATGCTTCACTTCCAAAAACATGAAATTGACTTACATCTGGTTTAATTGAGCTCCATGCTTCTTTTGGAGTGATATTCTTTAAAACCTTAATAGGAGTGCGATTTATTATGTAATTTGCACAGTTAATTGCTTCTGCCCAATAATTAAGACTAAGTCCTTTAGATTGAAGCATACAATTAGCCATTTCCTTTAAGGTGCGATTCTTCCTTTCAGCTACACCATTTTGTTGTGGAGTATATGGAACATTATGTTGCATTTGAATTCCATGCTCAGTGCAAAAGTTGATGAAGTTGTTTTTAACATATTCTCCGCCATTATCAGATCTTAGCTTAAGAATTTGATGTCCATATTGTTTTTCAACAAAGGCCTTAAAGGCCAAGAACATTTTAAATACTTCACTCTTGAGTTTTAAGAAGTATACCCAAGTGCGTCTGGGGAAATCATCAATGAAAGTTAAGAAATACTTGTAGCCAGAGAAGGAAACAATTGGAAGTGGACCACATAAATCACTATGCACAAGCTGTAAAGGGGCTAAGGCGTGCTAAGAGGCACGTTTTTCAAAACTGTCCCGATGATGTTTTCCGAGTACACATCCGGAACAAACACCATCTCTGCAAGATACCATTGGAAGACCTGTCACCATATTTTCTTTACATAGATTCTAAAGAGAGCGATAGTTTAAGTGACCAAATCACTCATGCCAAAGTTTGCTCACTTCATCATTATGAGAAACAAATACTGAGGGAAGATTTGATGACCCAAAGTTGTGAAACTTATACAACCTTGTAGAATCATCAGCAATGCCAGTAGCTAAAATCTATCTAGGATCTCTTAGGTCCTTAATTACAACATCGTGAGGTGAAAATTCAACGATTTTACCTTCACCTGAATGGGTTATCTGATATACAGATAGAAGGTTGCAGGATAAGGTTGGAACACATAATACATCATTAAACTGACCATTGTCTATATGAACAGTTCCAGTCCCTACAACACTAAGAGATCTATCATCACCAACATATATATTTTTGGTGTTATAATCATTTAAAGAAGAAAACATGGCTTTGTTTTCGGCCATGTGATAAGAAGCTCCAGAATCAATGAGCCACTCATGAGAATGAGAAGAAGAAGATACATTTAGTGCATAGCCAGACCGAGATGCTTGACAACCACATGCAGAGAGTGCCATTCCTGAAGATGAAGTTGAAGTTGAAGAGTGCTCCAAATGGATGTTATGCTTCTTCATTGCTGCTTCCAAGGATTCCATCTTCTTAAAGCATTTGGATTATACGTGGCCATCTCGATTACAAAAGTTGCAATGTCTATCAGCCTTCTTCCCTTTGTTTTTATTTGTCTTATCATTTTGTTGAAATGATTTTTCATTTTGAGGCTGAAATTGCTTAGGACCCTTGTTTGGTTTAGGACCATTCTTTTTAGGATACAACTTCTTAGGATTCTTTGGATTTGGTTGCTGCTGGGCGGCTAACGCTTTCTTAGAATAGTTTCCAAGATTAAGAAGACCAAGGTGTAAGAATTTTTCTTGTTCTCTTATTAAAGAATCACAAAAAGAATCAAAGGAAGGGGACTTGTAGTCTTGTCCTTGAGAAATGAAGGCTTCTCTTGTAGAATGGAAGGTGGAAACAAACACAGAGTAGGCTGGTCCCAACTTAGCAAGAATGGAATATATAAGGTTACTATCTTCTTTCTTAACCTTAACACCTTCCAAGAGAAGTCTAAGGGTCTTGAACTTGGACAAAAAATCTTCAATGCAAGAAAAATTATTGGGGTCCAATGTAAGCAACTCATTTTCAAGTTGATGGGATCTAAGTTCATTTTTAATTCCAAAGACTTTAGTAATCTGTTTCATTGCTTCATCAAGAGCATCAAGTTCTGCAATATGGAATCTAAGATCTGGAGACATAGACATCCCTATCAACCCACGTGCTTGATCTTGCCTATTTTCCCATTTAGTTGCCTTATCTTCATCTTTCGGTTTGGTTTCTTGGCCTGTGGCTATTCTGTAGAGACCTTTACTTCTAAGTAAATCCACAATGTAGGACCACCATTGGAAGTAGTTGGTGCTGTCAAGAATAACTTGGCATGGACTTTCCATTTTAATAGAAACTGAAGCTATAGATGCTGAAACTAAGTGTTCCAATGGAAAGATCTCGAAAAATTAGGCTGTTTAAAAAAACAACGGTTCTGAAAACAGCTTCCAGATGAAGAAGTTATGGCTTTTTGAAGAAAATTTGATGAAGTCGCCAACAAAGTGCAAGAATGTGCGGAAATGAAAAATCCGCCCCCACAAAAAGGAGACTTGAACTCAAGACCTCTACTCTAATAAATTAGCTTTGGACCAAGTGAGCTATACAAAATGCGGAAATGTGCGGAAATGAAAAATCCGCCCCCACAAAACGGAGATTTGAACTCAAGACCTCTACTCTCATAAATTAGCTTTGGACTGAGAGAGAGAGAGAGAGAGAGAGGGGTGGGGGTTGAAGCTTTGGATTGCGTGCTTGCTTTGAGAAAGCTCTTTTTCCCTACAAAAAAAAAACACAAAACCCAACACGGACATACAAAAAAAAAACGAACCTTACGGCTTGAAGTTAGCTTTAGCGGGAAACTAAATATTTTCAAAAACAAACCTTGCGGCTCGATGTTAGCTTTAGCCAGAAACTAAATATTTTCCTCAATGTTTCTGATTTTCCGAGATCACACTAAGGCGCAGCGGAAAAGAGCATACGCATGAGAAAAATCCTTCCTTTCTGTTTCTGATTTGCCCAAATCACACAGAGTCGTGGGGCAAAGAGCATACGCAGAAATGAAAGGTATAGATCCGGTAACAAAAAATGCTAAATAAACTGAAACAAAAATAAACAGAGAGAAAATAACTGTAAACTGCAAAAAAACACTGTATACCTCCAGATCTTAAAAATGGTGCAGCTAGGGCTACCAGAAACCTTTTCGCGTGAAATGAAAGGGGTTCCTCACTGGAACAAATGCTCCCAACATGACAGAGTAGTCCTCTCAGCCCGAAAGTAGTCAAAAACAGTAGATCTAGGAAACAGTAGTCGGATGCAGTTCTACCGGCTTCAGATTTGGATCACCAGCGGACGCGGCCCTCAAATAGCTCTGATACCATGTAGGAATTTACAGGGTAAGTTCCTCAGACAAAACACCAAAGGACACTGCTCACAAACAGATCGCAGATCAATACACCAGTACTTTTGACGTGGTTAAAACCCTCAAAGAGGGAAATAGTCCACGGCCTGAGCCAACGCGGCCACTTCAGGAAATTTATTAATAAAAGAATGAAAATTTACATAAGCTTCTCTCATGAACGGTTAACCTACAAATGATCCTCCATGCTCTTTAAATAGATATCATGGACTAATCGGGTGCTAAGCCACAGATTAAGTGTCGATAATATCGAGGAGAGAATGAACCGTCGGATCACTACATATCGTGACCGTCGGATTGTAAGTTACAAAATGTACATAGTAAAGAAACACACTTTACCTAACTCTATACTAGACCAAGTTATACTTAACTATTTCCTATGTGTCGGGATATCCTAACAGTATTTACATCCATATACTTATACATACATATACCAAAACAACAACAAAACATATGCCAAACATATACCAACATCAAACCAAAATTGCTTTGCCTCAACCGAAAAACAATGAAGGATACAAGGTTCGCATTTGATCTGACATCTACCATGTAGCTTCTTCAGATCCAAAGTTCTTCCACTGCACTTTAACTTTCTCTATGGATTTGTTCTAGAGCATGAGATGTTTCTGCTACAATATGCATATAGGCTCCGACTGGAACTCTCCTTCTTGCTCCACCTGTAATACAAACCAATAAATAACATGATCAAAATCCTTTATATACTTCTTAAGCAATAAAATATGGAAAACAGCATGGACTTTCATTGATGGATTCAGTGAAAGTCAATATCCCACTGGTCTAATCCTGTCAAGTATATCAAAAGGCCCTCAATATCGTAGTGCCAACTTAGCACATGAACCAATCTTTAAAGACCTTTTCTTGGGATTGATACGCAAATACACATGCTCCCCAACATAAAACTCCTTGAACACCCTATGCTGATCCACATAACTCTTATGTCTATCTAGTGTTGCCTTTAGATTCTTTTTTATAACCTATGTTTCCTTCACCATGTCTGCCAACATGTCTAGTCCAATAAGCACCATGTTCACTGGATCACTCTAGCTGTTGGGAGTGTTACAACTCCGCCCATAAAATGCCTCGAAAGGACTCATCCTCAATGACTCCTGATAACCATTTTTGTGTGCGAACTCAACCAATGGAATATACTCCTCCCATTTCTTTTATTGGTGCATCACGTACATCCTCAACATATCCTCCAAGATCATGTTGACCCTCTCTGTCTATCCATCTTTATGCAGATGATAAGTTTTACTGAAGGCCAACTTTGTACTGAAACCTGCAAGTAGCTCCTTCCAAAACTTAGAAGTGAACTTTGCATCCCTGTCTGACATAATCTTATTTGGAACACCATGTAGTCTCACTTTCTCTTTGATGAACACCTGTGCTACCTCACTGGCTAAATATGTAGTCTTTACTAGAATGAAGTGAGCTACCTTGCTCAACCTATCACCATGACCATAATAGAGTCATGTTGCCTCACTATCCTTGGAAGGCATGACTGATGAAATCCATGGAAATTACTTCCCATTTCCATTATAGAATCGCTATAGGTTGTAGTAAACCACCTGGATGCTTACATTCTAGCTTGACCTACTGACAATCTAAACATCCATCCATAAACTCTCCCACTTCCTTCTTCAGATTTGGCCAATAGTAGAACTTCTTCACCTCCATCAACGTCTTTTGATATCTTGGATGACCTGAGTATGGCTTGGCATGAAAATCCCTCAAGATAAGCTTCTTGAGCTCAATGCAATTCACACATAGATCCTATCTCTAAATCTCACCAAATCATCTATCATGAGACAATAGTCTGCATCCCAATCACTTGTACCTACACATGAACATGTACATGTACCTGTGCTCTGCTGTAACCTTTGCATATTATCCATGTATTTTTCATCTTGTTGTCTTGCCTACAAGATCCTATCCTATAACTCTAGCCCATAAGACCTCATAGTTGTTATATGATTTACCTATATCTTCCTACTAAGAGCATATGCAACCCAGTTCTCCCTCCCTTTGATGTATCTGATCTCGAATTCGAACTCACTAAGGGTAGCCAACCATTTAGCTTGCCTAGCATTCAGATTCAGCTGATCAAACAAATATCTCAACCCACTTCGATCGTTAATCAATGTAAACCTCTTGCCAAGAAGATATTACCTCCACATCTTCAATGCATGTATAATAGTTTATATCTCAAGATCATGCATTGGATAGTTCTTCTTATGCTCATTCAGTTTCCATGACTCATAGCACACTAGCTATCCTTCTTTCATGGGAACTCCACCAAGTTCTCTCTTGCAACCATTTGTACACACTACAAACTCCTTGTCTAGATCTGAAATATTTAACGCTAGTGCATGTGTCAACAACTGCTTAAGATGCTCAAAGCTAGCATCACATTCTTCTATCTGTTAGAACTTCTTACCTTCCCACTACAATGATGCGATAGGATATGCAATGTGTGGGAAGTTCCTGATGAACCTCCTGCAGTAGCCCGCCAATCCCATGAATGATATCACCTCATCCACATTTTTAGGAGCTGCCCACTCCATGATGGCTCTTATATTTTTTGGATCCAATGGTATGCCATCCTTGGAGACAACTTACCTCAAGTAATGTACCTCAGTTTGAAATAAGTTGCACTTGCTAAGTTTAGCATACAATTGATGCTTTATTAGCAATTTCAATACTATTGCTAAATGCTTGGCATGTTCTTTTTCATTGTTAGAATATACCAGTATGTTATCAATGAATAAATAACAAACTTGTCCAAATAAGGATGCAACACACTATTCATCAAACACATAAATGTAGATGGAGAATTAGTCAAACCAAATGGAACAATTACAAAAAAATCATAATTCCCATACCTTGTCCTGAACGCAGTCTTGAAGATATCCTCTTCCTTGATGCATACCTGAAGGTATCCCAATCTCAAGTCGGTCTTAGAGAACACTATTGCTCCCTTTAGCTGATCAAACAAATCTTCAATCCTTGGTAAAGGGTACATGTTCTTGATCATTACCTTGTTCAGATTCCTGTAGTCAATGCACAATCTGACAATACCATCTTTATTCTTCACGAACAAGACTGGTGCACCCCAAGGCGATACACTTGCCCTTATGTATCACTTGTCAAATAACTATTTCAGCTACAACTTTAACTCAACCAACTCAGGTGTGCTCATCCTATAAGGTTCCTTTAATGCTGGATCTACCCCTGTCACCAACTCAATAGAAAGTTCTACCTCCCTGTGAGGTTACAACTCTGTAATGTCCTCAAGAAATACATCTTGAAACTACTGCAAAACTAGGTACCTTCTTAACACATCGACATCCTCAACCTCCTTACCCTTGTCACTAGAAATATGTACTACAAAAATCACACAACCTTTTCTGCAACTACGCTTAGCCTGCATAGCAGTAACCATCCTCACTGATGTAGGCTTCTTCTTCCCCTGCAAAGTCCTATTTTCCCCACTATCATCCACACACTCAATGGCTTTTTCGAAGCAATCCACATTGTTTCTGTGAACTTATAGCCAATACATACTCAAAATTATACTATATGATCACAATGGAAATACATTCATATGTGTTGTTGTAGACATACCATTTAACTCAACTGCACAAGCTCTCACCCAATGGTGAACTCTTTTTTTCGTACCTGTAGCCAACTGTACCAACCAAGATTCTGTATTCACTTCTTTTCTCAAACCACACTTATCCACTAGGTCAGGATTAATATAATTATAGGTATATCTAGGCTCAGTTAAAATATAAACAACTTGATGACAAATCTTACCATCCATCTCAATGATTGATGCCTGATGATCTGCCTGCCTGTTTTCCATAACTGCATAGATCTGAGGAATGCTATGACTAACATAACTAACCATATGCACCTCCTACGGAGTGTAGATCTGGGGTCTACCACCACTCTGATACTGTACACAATCCCTCTTATGATGATCCTACCACATATCCATCATTGCAATGATTCCCTACCACTGCCTCTAGCTTGCTGCTCTCCACATCCCTTCTTAGTTGTATTGAATCTCTTGTAAGGAACTAGATTTTATTTCTCACTTGCATATTGAGGTCTTCCTCTCTTTGGTGTCCATTTTCCTTTAGCTTTCTCATTTCTTTTCAAGTCATTCTTAGGATCATCTTTGTGCTTCGACTTCTTATAACAATTCTTCAACTTTCATATGGCCTCCTCTAATGATCTAGTCTCATCGAACTCAATTTGGTCTATGTATGCAACTAGTAGTCCACCAATGAATCTCTGAACCTTGTCCTTCTCCTCCCTGAGGTAAGGCACATATCTCAACAACTTCAAAAACCTGTTAAGATACTCATCATCTGTCATAGAACCCATCCGCAACTCATAAAACTCTTTAGCTATGTCATCATAGTACCTCTCAGACAAGAAATTCTTATTTAAGAACCTTTCAAATGCTTTCCGAGTCAAATATTCCTCATGTGTACCTTTGACATTCTTCATGTCTTCCCACAAAATATCGGATTTACCTTTGAGTCTAAAAGTGGCTATCTTTGCTTTCATGTTTTTTGAATAATCATGCAGTTAGAAGAATTTATTCATACCAAGAAATCATGCATCTACATCCTTTGATTTCTTCATCTCTCCATCAAAGGTAGGTGGCTTCGCTTTATTAAAATCATCCAGAAAATATCCCCTATCACTCCTCCTGTAAGGATGATGATGATGACGATCATGATGCATGTCAGAATTAGAACTAAAATGGTACATGTGTCTATCACCTCTCTTATCCGGAGTGTCCAACAACCTGCCATCTTTGATCATGTCAAATCTATCTGACTTGTGTTTACTAGGAGACCTATTGCCATATGCCCCATTAGTTTTGTCCTCATGTCCATGGCCGATCCAAAGTGGTCCCTGTCACTACAATTTTGTCACAACTCTGAAGTGATATTGCATTCACCTCTGCTTGTTTCTCTTGTGCCTACATGATTTTTTCATGGTATGCTTTGTAACTCCTTATTTCTTCCTTCAAGCTTCTCAATGTATCTGCCAAATCAGAAGAGTTCCCTACACCATGATTCCCATCTGATGCATAGGGAGATCCTATATATTCTACCACCTTGCTTGCCATCTGATCTCTTTCCTGCAAGGCATACTATGTCAGCTAAACCAAATCACAATAAACCAACATACCTTAGCATAATTTAGGGAGGATGCCTTGTATGCAAGATCATCAAATCAGCATAATACATGTATATCATAATCATAAAAGCATATAGACATATATAGAATAAGTGTATCAACACATAAACATCGTTCTAGCTAGGGTTCAATCATTAATGCAAGGCCATATCAACAATGCATGAAATGACCTCATGCATGACAACAACCATTACTCCATTGCACACATTTCCACATGCAACTATCAACATGCATAAACAATGCCTAATAAACTACACATACATATGAATGCATGTAGTCAATCATAAGTGATCAATTCTTGTAATCAATCTACAAGACCAATACATGTAATCAAATCATTCATGAATGCAACCTAACATACAAGGATGTATTCAAGCTGCATATAATCATATAACCATTCATATACTTATATTTATGATGATGCATCGCAAAAAATCACATTTAGTTCCTCATGACGACCTTACTACAATCATGATCAACATGATGCAATGCAACAAGCACGTGGAATGCATGTGTAAGAGACACACATGCAACGGACATGCATGCATGACTAAGCACCTTCAGCCAAGGAGAGCATAATCACACTCTGACACCAATCTGTAACAACCCCTTCTCCTAGCTCTTCCCAAGAAATCGTCCAGTCGGGGTAAACATGCGATGAGAGAGGCAACTATAAGGGATTCAACTTCCTTGGTGACCTTAAGGAAATGGAACCGATGGAACATATCAAAAAAACCCATCCAAATTAACAAAAACACCCTAAGGAGACATGTCAGCCACTCAAACATCATGTCCCTGAGTTCCACTAATTATTTCAGCCTTTTAACCCCTGTTCGCTCTCATGTTATAGGCAAGACAATGACCAAAAGCCAAAGTTGCTCTCACAAGTCTGTGTGTCAGCATCCTTGGAATTTTTCTAGCATACTTGTGCTAGCGCACCCGAGAT
Organism: Pinus tabuliformis; assembly: GCA_031772625.1. Lineage (NCBI taxonomy): Eukaryota > Viridiplantae > Streptophyta > Pinopsida > Pinales > Pinaceae > Pinus > Pinus tabuliformis. Next base: position 1,638,382,266 of record CM062817.1, read on the forward strand.
TTGAGCCACTTTTCTAGCACATAATTTGTTATAACCTTCAGAATCTATAAAAGGCATTATGACAATATAAACAAATAAAAAATCAACCTCACAACTAGGATTGAGCATCCAAAACTGGGACTGACATTCTACCAAACACTTGGCATTAATGTAATCTACAAGTCTAGGACACAAGACAAAGAATAAATGACTGAAAGAACTTATGAAATGTAACCAGAAGGATCACCTCCTTCTCTATTGAACTATTACATCATCAATTAGTTCTTGCATCCATCCATTTATAAATTACAAGTAAAGACATGAAATAACCATGACATGAGCTAGTCATTTAACCATTCTTATAACCAGCACAAAACCATATAAATATCAGAGATATGAAGGCCATTAAAATCCACATATAAACCAGTGCAAACGTAAGAGAACTTAGATTTTATTAATCATACACAAATCTGACCAAGTTCAGGACTTCCACGTACCACCCAACCATAGACATGGCTGAACCAAATATCTCTTACAGCCAGTCACCTTTGTGCCATATTCCAAGCATGAATGTGGGATCTCATAGAATAACCAATCCATGAACAACCAAGGGAAACTAGAGGTTAAACCACCTCCAACCTCATCAAACTATGATCATACCAAAACCAATGCTCCAATCACAACCGAACCGAACTTGGAATTCCATCAAGAATCCATCACTATCCTTAAGGAATTTTCCATCTCCTTGTCTCTCAGTATTTAATCCAATTCAATCTCAGATCACTAGACCCTAAACTGAGACCATTCTCTTGGGATTTACCGCAATCTAAACCTAAATGACTAGGGCCTAAACCGATACTTCTCCCTTAGGATTTACCATGTATCCCACCAAAACCGGTCAAGGGATTCCTAGGCCTTTGGGAATGAAACTTCAAACAACCTTTGTTCTGGATTCCAAAATCCATATGGAAAACCAAAGCTAAAACACTGAAATAAACATCCCAACACCATGGCATCCAAAAGAAGGAAAGGCTAAGCTAAAAACCACTATCATAACCCAGAAAAACCATGCCACCAACAATAAGAGAACCATACACCAACATGAAAATCCATGCATGTCCAAACCAGCTAGGAATTCACACACGCAAAAGGTTACCTACAAACATTCCTACTTAAGTTGCCTGATCCTGCTCTTATTCCTTGATCCTTTCTTTACTTCCTTTCCCTTTTCTTGATTTTCCTTCCTTGATCCAAGGCTAGAGTGCTCCAAAAAACCTCTAAGTGACCAAGAGTTAAAGAGAGAAAGAAATAATAATGAGAGAACTCCAAACTTGAACTGACAAAAAGTTACCAACTGATCCTCAGAATCCTTTTTATTAATGATGCCTCTATTTTCTTCATTTTCCATTATTTTCCTTCAATTTCCTCCTCACATGTAACATGAGACCTTTCACCTTAATTTTCTCCTAATCTCCTTTATTTTCTAAATAAATGTGTCAAAATGCCTTTTTGCCTTTTAATGCCTTATCCTTAGCCTTTTCCAATTTTCCTTAGCCAAAACACACATCTAGTGATGCCCACTAGGATATCTTTGCCCAACATTCAGCTTCGAATAAGTGTCCCTTAACCATGGTCTTATTTTGCCTTTATTAACTTTTGTTACATGGAATTTTCACCATTGTTGTTACAAAGCATCTTTCTCTACAAAATGCACTGAGGTTCCAACTAAAATTCTCCTTTTGGTTCCACCTGCAATACAGACCATTCAATCAGATAATAAACATATTTAAAATACTTCTTAAGAAATGACACATGGAAAACATCATGGAATTTCACTATTGCAGGCAGTGCAAGTCGATGGGCTACTAGTCCAATCCTTTCAAGAATCCTAAAAGGTCCAAAAAACCGAGGTGCTAGCTTGGCACATGATCTAATCCTCAAGGAGATTTCTTGGGCTTGATGCGCAAGTACACCAGTTCCCCAACCTGAAACTCCTTAAACATCATGTTTTGATCTGTATAATTTTTCTATCTATCATATGCTACCTTCAAATTATTCTTGATTACCTGCATTTGATGTTCCATCTGTGCCAACATGTCTAGTCCAATCAACACCATGTTCAATGGATCATTCCAACTAATGGGAGTATTATATCTCTACCCATATAGTGCCTCAAATCGACTCATCCTCAGTGACTCCTGATCCCCATTGTTGTAAGAAAGCTCAACTAGTGGAAGATACTCTTCCCACCTCCTTCGTTGATGCATCACACAAATCCTCAACATGTCTTCCAATATCCTGTTGACCCTCTTTGTATTTCCATCTATCTGTGGATGATAAGTTGTACTAAAGGCCAACTATGTACCTAAACCTGCAAATAAATATTTCCACAATATAGAAGTGAACTTGGCATCCCTATCTAACACAATATTATTTGATACACCATGCAACCTCACTACATCTATGATAAAGACCTGCGCTACATCATTAGCTGAATATGTAGACTTTACTAGAATGAAGTGTGCTACCTTTGTCAACCTGTCAACAATGAACACAATAAAATCATCTTGTCTAGATGTCCTTGGTAAACCTGTAATGAATTCTATGGAAATGACCTCCCATTTCCACTCTGGAATTAGAATAGCCTGAACTAATCCACCTGGATGTTTACACTCTGCTTTCACCTGCTGATAGTCCAAACATGTAGCCACAAACCCTGCCACTTCCCTCTTCAAATTCAACCAATAATAAACCATATTCACTATTTTCAACATCTTTTGATATCCTAGGTGACCTGAATATGGCTTAGCATGAAATTCCCTCAAGATAAGATTCTTGAGCTCATTGTTACCTAGCATATAGATCTTGTCCCTAAATATGACCAAGTTTTCTACTCTAAGAAGATAGTTCCCATCTTGATCACCTTTACCTTGTTGTAACTTATGCATAATCTCCCTTTACTTTTCATCCTGATGTATTTTCTGCAAGATACGATCATGTATATTTGTCCTATAAGAACTCATAGCTGCTATGTGATTTACATGTATCTGCCTACTAAGAGCATCTACAGCCTTGTTCTCTTTATCTTTAATGTACCTGATCTCAAATTCAAACTCACTAATCGTGGCCAACAATCTAGCTTGTCTAGAATTCAGATTCGTTTGGTCAAATAGATATCGTAATCCACTGCGATCACTCATCAATACGAATCTCTTGCCAAGACAATAGTGCCTCCACATCTTCAATGCATGGATGATCGCTACCAACTCAAGATTATGTGTCAGATACTTATTCCCATGCTCATTTAGTTTCCTTCATTCAAAACATACTATGTGTCCTTCTTGCATAAGGACTCCACCAAGCCCTCTCTTGCAAGCATCTATACATACCACAAACTCTTTGTCCGGATCTAAAATCTTTAAAACAAGAGCATTTGTCAACAACTGCTTCAACTTCTCAAAATTGGCTAAGCATTCCTCTATCCATGCAAATATTACCTTTCCGTTGAAATGATTTAATAGGATAAGCAATATGTGGCAACTTCGTGATGAACCTCCTATAATAACTGACTAACCCCATGAATGATCTTACCTCATCCACAATCCTAGTAGTTGCCCACTCCATCATAGCCTTTATATTTTCTGAATCCATTGTTATGCTTTCCTTGGAAACCACATGCTCCAAGTAGTGTACCTATATATGAAAGAAACTAAATTTTCTAATCTTGGCATACAATTGATGATCTCTTAGCAATCTCAATACTACTGCTAGGTGTTTGACATGCTCTTCCTCATTTTTAGAATATACCAATATATCATCAATGAATACAATAAAAAACTTGTCCAGATAAGGATGTAACACATTATTCATCAAGCACATAAAAGTAGGTGGATAATTATTCAAACCAAATTGAACTACAACAAACTCATAATGGCCATACCTAATCCTGAAGGAAGTCTTGTATATGTCCTCTTCCTTATTGCATACCTGATGATATCCTAATCTCAAGGTAATCTTCGATGACATTATTTCTCCCTTCAACTGATCAAACAAATCATTAATCCTTGACAACGGATACATGTTCTTAATGGTCACTTTGTTCAAATTCCTATAATCAATGCATAACCTAAGAGTACCATCCTTCTTCTTCACAAACAACATTGGTGCACCCCAAGGTTATACACTTGGCCTAATGTATCCCTTGTCAAACATTTCCTTCAACTGTAAATTCAACTCCACCAACTCTGGTGTGCTCACCCTGTAAGGTGCCTTTGATGCTCGCACTACCCCTAGTACCAAATCACTATAAAAGTCCACTTCCCTATGAGGCGAAAACTCAGAAATGTCTACCAGAAACACATCTTGAAACTGATGTAGGACTGGGTACCTTCACAAGACATCCACATCCTCAACTTCCTTACCTTTGTCACTAGAAATATGCACTGCAAATAACACACACCCTTTTCTATGACTTTGCTTTTCTTGTATAGCTGTCACCATTCTAACTGATGTTCCTTCTTCTTACCCTACAATATTCTTTGTTCCCCATTGTCATCCAAGCACACAATAGCCTTGCCATAAAAATACACCTTGGTCCTATTAATATATGCCCAACAACATAATATATGATCCCAAAGGCAATACATTCAAATGTGTTGATGTAGGCATACCATTCAACCCAAATGCACAAGCTCTTACCCAATGATGAACTCTCATTAGGGGAATTTTGAGGTCTAAAATGGGCCTCCTAAGAAAAATGTACAACCAAAATAAAATTTATAAGAACCAATAGGATTCAAGATGATGATGTCAACCTGTTGTAGCAGCTATAACCACCCTCCAAAATTTTGCCTTAGCTTCATTTTGGAGCCTCCATACAAACCTTTCACAACACCTTGTCTTTCTTTGTCAAGTACACAAGCTTCAATGTTTTTCTTGCACAAAGACGGCCTATCGATCATAGCTTGATGCATTCCTGTCACAGGTTGATCACCCAGACTTGGTCTAGCTACAGGCTGGGCAGCTCCTGCAAGAAATTGATCATTTCTCGAGGGCAACCAGCCTTCCATAAATTGCACAATTCTGTTTAGCAGCCTATTGGGCTCCAGAATTTCGTAATTCTTCTAGTTAGCACTCCGAGTCAAAATTGCGCAATTTTCCCCAGCAGGGCTACTCAGCCCAAAATTTGTGAAAATTTGGGTAGCAATCAGCTGCTCTACCCAGAAATTGCGTAAATATCCTAAGCAGCCAGCCCAGCTCCCAGCTAGAAATGCACATTTTTCTCAAGCAGTTGAGTAGCTTCATGCATGATCAGTCTAGTTGACCAATTCCACCTGGGACCAAGGAAATTTGACTTGCATGCATGGCTTGCTTTTTCCTGGAATAGTAAAAGGCATCCCATGATTCAGGGAGCTATTTTTAGTAGCTGGAGGTGACATGTAAAGTTGTTTTAGAAACTTCCTCCAAGTGTCGCGTTTTACTAGATTTTTGGCATGCACTTCATGAGCCAAAACTTATTTATTCAACACATCAGAGCTCATTCTTTCACATCAATCTTGGATCTATGACATACCACAACACATCCAGGACTCTTTGATACATCCAGCTCAGCTATTCACAGGTAAGTGGCCTCAACTTGTATTTCTCTGCATTTCTGTCGCTTTTTGTGTATTCGCTTATGTGAGTGTTGTTCTCTTGATTTCTTTGAACTCTTGTTGTCGTTTACATGTATACTAGCTTGTCATAGCTCTGTTTCAATTTTCATTGCTATCTCATTGATATCGCATGCATGAAATTGTTTTGCATGAATAGTTGCTGATTCGGCAAATCGCTTCACCCACATACATGTTGATCTATTTGTTGAATCTTTCATTCATCTTTGCATGAAATTTCAATCACTTCTACTATCACTTAATGTCGCCATGCATTCACTGTCATACTTTCTTTCAATTTCCCATCGGCGATTCGGGCCAACCTCGGCTCGGGCTCTGCCTTCACTGAGACAGTGTTACACAATCTGGGGAAGGAAGGCTCTGTCTTCCTCTATAGAAATGTGAATTTCTACCCAAAACTATCCTCCAGGACTATTTTGTGCATTTTTTAGGGATAATGATTGCTAGCCTATAAAATTGTGCAATGCAGTACCTGAGCCTGTAGTCTCTCCCAACTGGAATTGTGCATTGTGAAATCCTAGCAGCTAGCAACTAGTTTGTATTGCACATTGTGCAAGTCCAGCATCCAGTCTTGCCTCCCATACAAACCAGACTATCTTTTGCACAGTTCTAGTAGCCAGTCACCCAACCTCCCAGAAGAAATTGCACAATATTTCCCATACGTTTCCCAGGTATGTGCTATGTCATTCACCGAATTTACTTTGGTTTTCGCTAATATATTTCTCGCCATGCATGTTTCTTGTCCCCATATATTTCAGGTGTTCATCTATCTCAATGGCTTCCAAGAGAATAGGATCATAGGACACAAATGGAAATGCAGGTGGAGCAACAGTTGAGCAAGTATCCTCTAGTCTGTTGATCTATGAAGATACAAAGTTGTATCTAGAGAAGGACATCAAAATGAAGTGGTAAGAGGTCATTGAAACATTTGTAGGAACTTTTGGGGAAGACCTCGAAGACCTTCATGTGTACGTGAACATTCACAAGTCCGGCTTGTACCGGATTGCATGTAGATATCCCGTGTTCCCATGCGCGAACATGATACGCTGGATCGTCTCTCACACTGATCCCAAGACGATGACCTTGAGCAACATCAGTGGGATGAAGCTTATGACCTTCTGGGTACGATATTATGATGATATGTACCAGATGTCAAAGCCCGTGACTGTCATGAAGACTCCATTCATCTTACCCAACAACAGTGCTAACTCTAGAGACATTATGAGGAATTAGGTAAAGGACCCAACTCGATTCATGTTGACACCCAAGAATATCTACAAGACAAAGATACTGAGGAAGGCGTAACAATACTTGGTCATATTTTCATGTCAACTATATGGCTAAGCAAGCATGGAAACCTTCCCACAAAGTGGGGTGGTTGCAGTGGACCAATTGGCTAGAGAAGGAAAACCATGTAACTGGTTTGGCATATTGGCTCATCAGCTGAAGGAACAAGTAACGAAGTCTAGACAGTCACCCGGAGATACGCGTCGAGAGATTTACATGTCCACCTACATCTTAGATGTAGTTTGTGCCCAACAAGAGCTACTGGGCTTGAAGTGGGAATGGTCACTAGCAGAGACTGTTGTGAACACGTATTTCAAGTTGTTTTCTGAATGCAGCTTCAAAGGAGTAATCACACGGATTTCAGATCATTTTTTCACCCTTGTGTACAAGATGATATTCAAACAGGATCCACCTTGCATGTCAAAGGAAGCAATGGAGACATTGACAGGCATTGTAGATTGGTATGCCTCACCATCCGACACTTTCATTTGAATGTTCAGTGCGGAGAATCCCTCGCATGTTCTTTCGAAGTTTTCCTTGGACGTACTTGTCATGCAGGAAGTAGCATATCACATCTCGGCATGATTGATAGCTAGACTACAACAGAAGAAGAAGGCACCTTGGCCTGCTCTTCCATTGCAGATTGGGTTATATGAGATCCAGAGTATCAAGCAAGTGGATGTCGAAGCAAAAATGATGAAGAAGTACCCATTCGACCTCCGAAGCTACAATCTGTATGACCCACATTTCATTGTGAAATTTCACTGCACGAGAGTTCAGTTCAATTGGATCCACGACGCATGTCATTGGGCCAAGGAGGACCCATGGAGATATTGCTACAGTTTCTCTAGACCTAATGAACCAGTTGGCTTCACTGTGGAGTGGCTATTAAAACAACATGAAGCAGCATCACAAAGAGCACCAACAACAGCAGTAGCAGGCAGCAGAGGCAAGCATACCAGTGCACGACAAAGGTAAGATGAATATTGTCAATCACATGGAGGAGGAGAAAATCTACAAGTTTTGAGCATATACACTTGTAGAGAAAGAATCTATGGCTATAGAGGAAAAGAGGCAGCAGCATGACAAGCGAATTGCATGAAGGCAGAGGGATAGGAAGAGAATAGAAGAAGCAAAGAAGGAGTTGCATGAGATGAGGGAGAAAATCCAAAAGGAACAAGAGCTGTGCAAATAGGAGAGGGAAGCACATCAATGACAGATATAGCAAGGGGTGCAACATGTGAAAATAGATGAAGCGACACCCATACAAGTAGTTGATTCATTTGAATCGCTGGCATCAAGAAAATAGGGTGAACCATTGCAGGGGCAAGACTTCGCTCATGAGATAGAACAAGCACTTCAACAGTTGGATGCAAACATGGAGTAGCAGGAGTTGGAACAGGACACCAACCTCATGCCTCACCACAAAGAGGTCGACTCACCTGCTTCAATGCATCCAGATGATGAGCAAGTCTCAAATGACCAAGGAGGCACTGAGATCCTTGGTGATCAACCAGAAGAAGAGATGCACAACATCTTTTTGGATGAATCTTAACATAGAGTTGTGCACTCTCGAAGAGTGTCAACTCCAGAGGATCATATGTCTCCTACACAAGTTGAGGAATGAGTGATCGTGACTGATGTGTGCAAAGATCCAACTACCTTAGCTAATCCAACCAGAGTGTATGCCGAAGCCACTAGCTCAAGTGTTCACTTCCTAATAGCTGAGAATGAGCGAATGGCAAAGGAACTACAAATGGCCAAGCAAGGAGGATACTTGGTGACAATTTCCACCCGAGCTAAACTGAAGAAGGCAATACTAGATGAAGTATTGTCCTTTGACACAGTTATGCAAGCATTTTACTCCAAGTTTGGTACCGTGCACAAGGCATTCGTCCATCTCAAAGGTTGGCAGCAGTGATGTGCTAGAAAAGCACATATCTTGATGAACTTGCATGCCGTTATTGATGACATGAAAACATGGATGATGAAGTACAAGGGAGCCCCTCTTCACTTTCCTAAGATGATGAGGACCAATGCAGTTGAGTTGAAGGCACGTATCCGAAGTTAGATGTAGAATTATGAAGATCTCCCGCAGTTCATCACTAGCATACAAGCTTCCCATGCACGAGTATTCAAGAGTATGGATGTTGTAGTGCGCACACATGCCATCCAATCACATGGGACTCTCACCCAAGCAAAGACAAAGAAACCTGTCCAACTCAAGATTGACTCATGCTTCGATGAGTTGATGTGCATTGCCACCAGCCCAGACTTTCCCATCAATGCAGACATCATGCATAAGTATGTTGTTGGTCTAGCCACATTAAAGACAATGATGTGCATGCTTTCAGACGATTTGGATAGAGGAGCCTGAGTAGTGTACCCGGATGCTATGGAGGCAAGAGTCAAGTTTCAAACGGATGTCATTACGGAACACATGGACACCATCAAGGACTACAGATCTTTGCATCAATATGTTACTGTTGATCAACATGGGGATGTTGAGGAGTTGGACTTCCATGGTTGTCTAAGTCAGAGTGATGTCTATCATGGCTTGCTCAAGCCATTTTGTTCACATGGGTACATGTTCATTGTAATGTTAAGTCATGTCAAGTGTAATTCAAGTGTCAATAGTTGGATGTAACAGTCATAGAGAAGGTGAAGAGTCATGAAGGTAGTTGAACACACACAAAGGGGAATGTCAAGGGCCACCCCACCCTTTGTTATAAATAGTCCCTCATAACTCATTGTATAGGCTTTTGGTCAGCCAAGCCTCTGATAAGACTATCTTGGAGAGAGCTTGGATAGTGTTGTAATGCACCTTGCCTTCTCTATTGCACGGAGATAGTACATCTCTTTGGAGGAGCAGGTGGATGTGGTTGTAACGTTCCACTGTTGGGGCTAGTAGGTGTACATGGATGTATTGTATGACTGGAACTTACACTTATTTATATAATAAGAGCCAGCACATTTTACGCATTAGTTGTATTGTATTCATGCTGTCTTGTTTACTCTAAGTGGCATACATATTTCCTTTCTTATGCACGCATGTATGGACTATTTTGTATGAGCATGTATGAATCTTTCTAAAATGTGTTGATTGGTTTAACCATCACTTTGGATTGCCAACTGACTTTCTTTCCAGCTTGTGATGCATCTTTGCTCGTGTGTTCCCTTTCCATCTGAGTACTGCTATAGGTTTCCAAGGGGCACACGCATCTCAACCCACATGTGCTAGAACCTCTCATGCACCTTCCTTGACTCACCACATTGGTCACACCCTTGCTACTAACAGAGTTATCTTACTTTCATTTGTGCGAAATTGTGAGTTATCTTACTTTCATCTACGCGAAATCGCGGTCAAGGCATTGCTATACGACCCACTGCTAGGACTCCTACACCACTTCTTATCGGGGAGATCCCCTTGACATGTTGGTGGGTCCAGCACCATCAACATTTTTGGTGCTAGAAGGAGGGCATGATGACAAGCTATGTACTCTCATCCAGTTTTGAACCTTTGTATACCTTTCATGGATTCTTGCACTCTTCTCCATCCACGATGTCTCTCGAATCGTGAAGATGTATCTATCACGGGGGAGTTTTTCGATCTCTTGTCCACTTACACATATGATGGTGAAGGCGAAGTGTCCTGACCTAAGTACTTATATGACTTTCTTTCCATCCTTCATGAGGAAGATGGGTGTTCTGACGAAAAGGCCAGCTTGCTACTTGCACACACACTTCGTGAGTCTCCACGTCAATGGTTGCTCAACCTACTTGCTGACTGCGTGCACTCACTTGAGCACTTATGTGATCTCATTAAAGACACTTTCTATCATTTTTATCCAGCCCATCTTGACCGAAAAGTGTTATAGCAATGGAAGGCTCCGCATGAATTGGTTATAGATTTTTGGCAATACTTCCATGACTTGCAGTTTCAAGCTCCAAGGAGCCAGATGAAATTCACCTATATTTGGGACCAGTTTGAGTATTACCTTAAGAAATATGCCCATCCCAAGAAGAAGCTTGAGATGAAGCCTTTCTCGACATTCTTTAGTGAGGGAGTTGCGCGATCTCATTTGGATACAGTCATTGTCTCGACTGACTGTCTACCTTCCCCTCTTTAAAAAACTCCACCACTACCGAGTTATGTTGAGGATCATGCTCACACACTTGTTCAGCTTTCACACCCTCCCAACATCACTTCACTCAATTTTTGTGCAGATTTGGTTGTGAGTCCTTCGAGTTCTCATATAAATTCTGTTCTATGACCTCTGTCTTCACACTCGGGTGTTCCTCCAGATGATATTGTCTTATGTTCATCCATTCCAGACTCTTCACTTGTTGTGAATGAGGAACAAGCCACTGACGGAGTTGGTGTTGCACAACCAACATGTGTTTTCATTCACGAAGAGTATGAGTGGGAGCTTGAGCATCAACTCTCGGTGAATGATGACTCCCTTCCATCCGAGCCCCCTCCGTTCTTTCCTAACATCGTTGATGAACCTTCCATCCATGATTTCACATGTGTGTATTCATCCATGGATGCACCCATTGTTGATCACTTGCATGACTCACCAGATGTTGGTCCATGATTCGATAACAAAGAGGATAAGTTATTGGTTGAAAATTCACTTGATCTTCCATCTGTCTTTTCCAGAAACACAGACGATGAGTTTGTTCTCTTTTCATCTACCCCTCTGTTTGATTCATCTAACCATGAGGATGCCAATGAATTCATTGATTTTTATGATTATGGCAGTCGTGATCCATTTTTTCCAGATTTGATCATGATCATGGCTCTATCGCAGTTGATCTTTTGAAGCCACCAATTTATGATGATCTATTTGATGAAGAAGTTGAAACACCCAAGACTGTCGAGGCACTTCAGCTCGAGATGATGGTTATGTTAGGTCCTCGCTCTCTTGGGGTTAGTCTCACTTCCGATCTTGAAATTGTTCAGTAAGCCAAGGCTCCTCATCACTCATATGTATGCATTAAAGATCCATCTCACACACAGATCATACTTCCTCCACTTGAATTGCATGATCCCATCGCTCATGCATTGGAGGAATTTTACATTGTAAGAACTCGTTCATGACACAAGTTATTTTTGTTTCTTTCCTTTGCTTGCATGTCATAGTCAAGAGTGTCCTTATGCTCCAAAGTTGCACGCAGTGTCACAAAACACTATGATAAGTCCACAGATGGCTTATCATGCACTTGTACTCACTTATGTCCTGTGGGCACTTTGAAACACAAGTGTCGTTGTCTTAATTGTTATATCTTTCTTGCTTGCAGGTTCACACAACTGGGTTGCTCGTGGACCAAGCCTTCACCAACATGGGTCAACCAATGCACCGGTGGCTACAATGGAAATATCACTTCACATGATCAGGCCCATGCACCATTAGTGTAGAAGTAGGAGTAGTGTTTGCTTTCAGTCAGTTTGCTTGCATGCTTGTTTTCTTACTCGCCTTGTTTGTTTTTTTGTTTGCTTACTTTCTTTTCTTCCGCTTCCGCTTTTGCTCTTGCTTTGATTTTTTGTTTGTTAGTTCACTTGTTTCGTTCATTGGTTAGTTTCACATGAAACCGTGTATGACTCTTGAAATGAGCTTGGTGAAATATAAGAGGGCTTGTACAACTACCACTACTTGGTTATCTGTCATCTTGCCTCTGTATGAAGAGCTTGTTACTTTTAGTCCATGATACATCAAAGGAAAATACGTACTTTTCGAAGTGAACCTTGGTGAAAACACAATTCTTGCATGCTAATTAGTGTTGCCTTCTCTAGTCGATTTTTTTTTCTGGGTTAACCCTTGTCATCTCAATCAAGTAGAGTAAGGTGAGAAGGAAAACCTTAACATGCATGTCAGAGATACCATAAACTACTTCTTTGCTGGAACAACCTCTTCTTCTCTCAATAAGTCTGGATCCCTCTTCGAGTTCTGAAATGAATAGTGCTATGCACAGTTGAAAAAAATCAAAATGAAAAAAATGAAAAAGTCAAAAAAATCAAAATGAAAAATGAATAATGAAAAACAAGAGAAAGGCTTCCTACGTAGGGAGGTGATGCAAGTAACTCCATCGGGGTACTAATGAGGCTCGCTAGCAGCGAAGCCATGCTTATGTTCCTATGTGACTACACCTAGGTACTATCCAAGATTGTTGGCAATGGAGCAACACCAGAGACGAAACTAAAACTCTGATGGCTATACTGCTTGTACACCCATATATACCTCAACCCCAATCGAAACAACTGCATTGACATGGCTTGGAATCTATGTCAATCGACCAAGAGTTTGGAAGACGCTACATCTTAGAGTTAAGCTAGTATGAATCCAAGATGAGCTGAGAACTAAACAATTCTTTCGGAGTTGTTAGACTTTCTTTTCACAAACAAGGTCCATTCAGAGAGATGGAGTTCTACCAGTGTGTCGCGAAGTGTTGTAGCGGCTACAACCACCCTCCAAAATTGTTCCTTAGCTTCATTTTGAAGCATCCATACCAACCTTTCATAGCACCTTGTCTTGCTTCGTCAAGTACACAAGCTTCAATGTTTTGCTTGCACAAAGACAACCTATCGATCATAGCTTGATGCATTTCCCACATGGGTTGATCACCCGGACTTGGTCCAACTTCAGGCTGAGTAGCTGCCCCAAGAAATTGTGCATTTATGGAGGGAAACCATCCTTCCCTCCAAAAATTACGCAATCCTATCTGGCAGCCTACTAGGCTCCAGAAATGTGCAATTCTGCCAGTCAGCACTCCAAGTGAAAATTGTGCAATTTTCCCTAGCAGGACTACTCAGCCCAGAATTTGTGCAAATCTGGTCAGCTTCTCTACCCAAAAAATGTGCAAATCTCCTGGGTAGACAACCCAACTCCCAGCCAGAAATGCACATTTTTCTCAAGCAGTTGAGCAACTTCATGCATGAGCAGTCTGGTTGACCAGTTCCACCCGGGACGAAGGAAACTTGACTTGCATGCATGGCTTGGTTTTTATCAGAATAGCAAAAGGTAGCATGCAAAAGGCATCCCATGATTTAGGGAGCTATTTTTAACAGTTGGAGGTTACATGCAAATTTGTTTTAGAAACTTCCTCCAAGTGTCGCATTTTCCTAGATTTGTGGCATGCGCGTCATGACCCAAAAATTATTTATTCGACACATCAGAGCTCATTATTTCACATCGATCTTGGAGTTCTAACATCCCATAGCACATCTAGGACTCTTCAACACATTTGGCTCAGCTATTCATGTGTAAGTGGCCTCAACTTGTCCTTTTTCAGCATTTATGTCGCTTTTTGTGTATTTACTTGTGTGAGTGTTGTTTGCTTGATTTCTTTGAACGCTTGCTGTGATTTACATGTATACTAGCTTTTCCTAGTTTTGTTGTAGTTTTCGTTGCTATCTTACTATTGTCACATGCATGAAACTATTTTTCACGAACAACCGTCTATTTTTTGAATATTTCATTCATGTTTGTATGCATTGTCAATCACTTCTACTATCACTTGGTGTTGCCATGCATTCATTGTCATATTTTCTTTCAGTTGCCCATCGACGAGTTGGGACAACCTCCGCCCTGACTCTGCCTTCACTGAGACAACATTACACAATCTGCGGAAGGAAGGTTCTATCTTCCTCTCCAGAAATATGCATTTCTACCCAACACTTTCCTCCGGGACTATTTTGTGCATATCTAAGGGACATTGACAGCTAGCCCAGAAAATTGTGCACTGCAGTCCCTGAGCCTGTAGTCTCTCCCAGCTGGAATTCTAAATTGTGCAATCCCAACAACCAGTAGCAAATCTGGATTGCACATTGCGACAGTCCAGCAACTAGTCTTTCCTCCTAGACAGCCTAGCCTACCTTTTGAGTAGTTCTAGTAGCCAGCCACCCAGCCTCCTAGAAGAAATTGCGCAATCTTGCCCATCAGTTTCCCAGGTATGTGTTGTGTCATTCCCCTAATTTCCTTTGGTTTTCAATGATATATTTCTCGCCATGCATGTTTCTTGTCTCCAGATATTTTAGGTGTTCATCCATCTCAATGGCTTCCAAGAGAATAGGATCACAGGACATTGATGGAAATGCAGCTAGAGCAGCAGTTGAGCGAGTGTCCTCTAGTCTGTTGATCTACGAAGATACAAAGTTGTATCTAGACAAGGACATCAATCTGAAGAGGCAAGAGGTCAATGAAACATTTGCAGGCACTTTTGGGGAAAACATTGAAGACCGTCAAGTGTAAGTGAACATTCACAAGTTCATCTTGTATTAGACTACATGCAGATAGCCCACGTTCCCATGCACGAACATGATATACTGGATCATCTCACACATTGATCCCAAGATGATGACCTTGAGAAGTGTCAATGGGATGAAGCTTGTGACCTTTTGGGCATGAGATTATGATGAGGTGTATCAGATGTCATAGCCTGTGACTATCATGAAGACTCCATTCAGCTTACCCAACAGCAGTGCTAACTCCAAAGACGTTCTGAAGAATTAGGCAAAGGATGCAGCTTGATTCAGGTTGACACCCAACTAGATCTACAAGACAAAGATACCGAGGAAGGTGTACCAATACTTCGTCATATTTTCATGTCAATTGTATGCCCAAGCAAGCATAGAAACCTTCCCACATAGTGGGGTGGTTGCACTGGACCAATTAGCTAGAGAAGGAAAACCATGTAACTGGTATGGCATATTGGCTCATCAGCTGAAGGAAGAAGTAATGAAGGCTCAATAGTCACCCAGAGATATGCATGCAGAGATTTACATGCCTGCCTACATCTTAGATGCAGTCTATGCCCAACAGGAGTTCTCAGGGTTGGAGTGGGCATGGTCACCGACGGAGACTACTGTGAACACGTATTTCAAGTTGTTGTCCGAATGTAGCTTCAAAGGAGTAATAACACAATTGTCTAATCATTTTGTCACCCTTATGTATAAGATGATATTCAAATAGGACCCACCCTGCATGTCAAAGGAAGAAATGTAGGCATTGATAAGCACAGTAGATTGGTATGCCTCACCATCCGGCACTTTCATCTGAATGTTCAATGCGAAGAAGCCTCTGCATGTTCTTCTAAAGTTTTCCTTGGATGTAGTTGTCATGCAGGAAGTAGCATATCACATCTCGGTAGGATTAACAACTAGACTGCATTGGAAGAAGAAGGCACCTTTGCCTGCTCTTCCATTGCAGATTCGGTTATATGAGATCCGGAGTATCAAGCAAGTGGATGTTGAAGAAGAACTTATGAATAAGTACCCATTCAACCTCTGAAGCTACAATCCATATGACCCACATTTCATTGTGAAAGATCACTGCACGAGACTTTAGTTCAACTGGATCCACGAGGCATGTCATTGGACCGAGGAGGACCCACGGAGATATTGCTACAGTTTCTCCAGACCCAATGAATCGGTCGGCTTCACTGTGGAGTGGCTATCAGAGAAACATGAAACAGCATCATGAAGAGCACCAACAACAGTAGTAGCAGAAGTGATAGTAGAGGTAAGCATACCAATGCGCGACAAAGGTAAGAGTAAGATTGTCGATCGCATGGAGGAGGAGAAAAGTTGCAAGTTTCGAGAAAATCCACTTGTAGAGAAAGCAACTATGGCTATAGAGGAAAAGAGGCAACAACGAGACAAGAGAATCGTGAGAAGGCAGAGGGATAAGAAGAGAATGGAAGAAGTAGCAAAAGAGTTTCATGAGCTGGGGGAGCAACTTCAAAAGGAACAAGAGCTACAAAAACAGGAGAGGGAAGCACAGTAGTAGCAGATACAACAAGGGTTGCAACATGTGAAAATAGATGAAGCAGTGCTCGTACAAGTAGTTGATTCATCTAAACAGCTGGCATCAGGTGAGCAGGGTGAACAATCGCAGGTGTAATACTTCTGTCATGAGATAGAACAAGCACTTCAACAATTCGATGCAGACATGGAGCAGCAGGAGGGTGAACAGGACACCAATCTAATGCCTCACCACAAAGAGTTTGACTCACCCACTTCAATGCATCCAGATGATGAGAAAGTATCGAATGACTAAGAAGGCACTAAGATCCTTGGTGATCAACTAGAAGAAGAGATGCAAAACATCTCGTTTGATGAATCCTAACACAGATTTGTACAGTCTCATAGAGTGTCAACTCCGAAGGATCATACGTCTCCTACGCAAGTTGAGGAACCAATGATTGTGACTGATGTGCGCAAAAGTCCAGCTGCCTTGGCCGATGTAACCAGAGTGTATGCCAAAGCCACTAGCTCAAGTGTTCACTTCCTAATAGCTGAGAATGTGCGAATGGAAAAGGAATTACAAATGGCCAAGCAAGGAGGAGACTTGGTGACAATGTCCGCTTGAGCTGAACTGATGAAGGCAATACTAGATGAAGTATTGTCCCTTGACATAGTTATGTGAGCATTGTACTCCAAGTTTGGTATTGTTCACAAGGAAGTCATCCATCTCAACGGTTGGTAGTAGCGATGTGCTAGAAGAGCATGTATCTTGATGAACTTGCATGTTATTGTTGATGACATGCAAACATGGATGATGAAGTACAAGGGAGATCCACTTCACTTGCCTAAGATGATGAGGGCCAATGCAGTCAAGCTGAAGGCATGTATCTAGAGTCACATTTGGAATTATGAAGAGCTCCCGCAGTTCATCACTAGCATACAGGCTTCCCATGCACGAGTATTCAAGAGTATGGATGTTGTAGTGCACATACATACGATCCCATCACTTGGGACTCTCACCCTGGTGAAGACAAAGAAACAGGTCCAACTTGATCTTGACTCGTAATGTGATGAGTTGATGCGTAATGCCACCAGCCCAGACTTGCCCATCAGTGCAGACATCATGCAAAAGTATGTTGCTGGTCCGACCACATTGAAGACAATGATGTGCATGCTTTTAGACGATTTGGACATAGGAGCCTAGGCAGTGTACATGGATGCTATGGAGGTAAGAGTCAAGTTTCAAATGGATGTCACCATGGAACACACGGACACCATCAAGGACTACATATATTAGCATCAATATGTTACTGTTGATAAGCATGAGGATGTTGAGGAGTTTGACTTCCATGGTTGTCTAAGTCAGAGTGATGTCTATCATGGCTTGCTCAAGCCATTTTGTTCACATGGGTACATGTGCATTGTAATTTTAAGTCATGTCAAGTGTAATTCAAGTGTCAATAATTGGATGTAACAGTCATAGAGCAGGTGAAGAGTCATGAAGGTAGTTGAACAATCACAAAGGGGAATGTCAAGGGCCACCCCACCCTTTGCTATAAATAGTCCCTCATAACTCATTGTATAGATTTTGGTTAGCCAAGCTTCCGATAAGGCTAGCTTGGAGAGAGCTTGGACAGTATTGTAATGCACCTTGGCTTCTCCACTACACGGAGCTAGTACATATATTTGGAGGAGCAGGTAGATGTGGTTGTAACATTCCATTGTTGGGGCTAGTAGGTGTACATGGATGTATTGTATGACTAGAACTTACACTTCCTTATATAATAAGAGCCAACATGTTTCATGCATATGTTGTATTCTATTCCAGCTTTCTTGTTTACTCTAAATGGCATATGTATTTTCTTTCTTATGCACACATGTATGGACTATTCTATATCATGATGAATCTTTTTGAAATGTGTTGATTGGTTTAACCATCACTTTGGATTTCCATCTGACTTGCTTTCCAGCTTGTGATGCATCTTTACTCGTTTGTTCCCTTTCCATCTGAGTACTGCTACAGGTTGCCAAGGGGCTCACTCATCTCAACCCACATGTGTTAAAACCTCTCATGCACCTTCCTTGACTCACTGCAACAGTCATGCCCTTGCTACTAAAAAAATTATCTTACTTGCCTCTGTGCGAAATCGTAGTCAAGTCATTGCTATACGACCCACTTAGGTCTCCTACACCAAACGGTCAAAGGCCTAATTGGGACTTCTTACCGGGGAGATCCCCTTGACATGTTGGCAGGTCCAGCACCGTCAACACAACCATGGGGGATGATTCACCTTTTTTGGAGTAAAAAAAGTATAAAGATTAAAAAAAAATAATAATAAGACTACTTTTTCAACTCATATTTTCAACTTATCTCCCTAATGTTTTACTCAAATTTCAAGCGGTAGTACTTGTTGGATTAAAAAATTAATTTATCATCCAAGGAGTACGCATGTTTCATACTTTTGATGGACCCTGCTACACGAAAAAATGAGAAATACATGAAAAAACATGATGACCTCAAAACTCCCCTAATGCATCTTTGTACTTGTAGTCAACTGCACTAACCAATACTCTACATGCACTTCTTTATTCAAACCACCCTTATCCACTAGGTCAAGATTAACATAACTATAATTAGATGCAAGGTCAATCAAAATAAAAACAACTTGATCACAAATCTTACCACCCATCTCAATAATATATGCTTGGTGATCTTCCTTCATGTTATCTAGTGTTGCATAAATCCAAGGAACACTCTATCCAACCTCCCCCACTGTTTGTGCTTCCTGTGCACTATAAATATACAGTCTACCACCATGATTTTTTGGACAATATCTCTTGCGATGCTCTCCTCCATAAGTCAAACACTACAAAGGCTTCCCACCTACACCCTCATTCTTCTCCTAAGATCGAAATTCCTGTCCTATATGAGATGCATTGAACTTCTTATGTGGTTCCAAATTCTCTTTGTTACCTGTACCTTGAGGTATTGTTCGCTTCTGTCCCATTTTTCTTTATTCTTTGCATTACCTTTTCAGTCTGGCTTAGTCTCATATTTGTGCTTTGGTTGTTCATAACAATCCTTTAGCTTCCAAATGCGCTCCTCTAATGATCTAGGCTCATCAAACTCAATCATGTCCTTGAATTTTATCAACAACCCACTGAAGAACCTTCGAATCTTGGCCTTCTCCTCCTTGAGGTAAGATACATATCTTAATAACTCCAAAATTCTCAATTCTCTCTTGCGATGGAATTGATTCAGTCATTGTCTTCTTTGCAACTCCTTACTTTTTCCTTCAATCTTCTCAAAGTGTCTTCTATGTGAGGGGAGTACTCTTCACCGTGTTGCTCATCTAATCTATAAATAGAATCTCATGAACTGTAGTCTATTATTTTGCTAGTCCCCTTTGTTCTTCTCTTCCTGCAAGGTATATCATGTCATTGATTAAGCCAAATCATAAACAAATCAACATACCTCACTTTAATTCAAGGGAGGATATCTCATGTGCAAGACCAACTTAATTAGTGCAATACATATATTAACATAATCATATCAACATTTAATCATCATTTCAACATATTTTAGCCGCTACAACTACCCTCCAAATTTTTTCTTATGCTTCATTTTGGAGCCTCCCTCGTAAATCACAACACCTCATATCACACTGACCCAGTTACTTGTGGTTTGATGGAGATTTTTCTTTCACATTATGGATTTTGTTTTCTTACTTGCTTTATTGTCAAACCCACAAATTTATCCCTTGTCTTGGTTTCAACCTAGTTTGAGGCTTGCCTTAGTGAACTACGCAATCCTTGAGGAAACCAACCTCGCTCTCAGGAATTGCATAGTCCAAGTTGACAGTGAGCCTTTAGCTCAAGAATTACGCAGAGCCAGCTGACAGCCTGTCTTTAGTTGGGAAATTGTGTAGAGAATGAGAGGTAGCCCAGAGCCACCTAACCTAGAGATTGCGCAGAAGCTTCCTACTCAGAAGTTGGTCACTTCATGAGCAAGTGAGTTTCCCCGTCCTTCCCAAAACTGCGCAACCTCTCCGGGAAATGCATGGAATATTTTCTCGAAAAAGAAAAAATAAAAAAGAGAAAAATAAACCCTAGAAAATAGGGATCTATTTTTAGCATCCCAAAGGAGACACTTGAGTTATTTTGGAAACTGTCGCGAAGTGTCGCTTTTTCCTTGAATTTTTGCCTTCACATCATAAAACCTAAATCAATGAAATATATTTAATGTATGATTCCATAGCTCATTTTCACATTCAATCCTAGAGTTCTGGTGTTCCCGAGGAGATAAAGGAACCTCTGGTGCAATCATCATTTCTTTTATGGGTAAGTCTTGCTTTTCTAGTCTTTTGTTGCTTTTTCTGTCACTTTTGTTTGTTTAGCTTGTGAGAGTGTTGTTTCACTCATTTTTTTGACCGACCGCTGAATTTTTAACTTTTTTTTAGCTTGTAGAAATGTTGTTTTAAGTTTTTCATTGCCTTTCCAAATTTTTGCATGCATGACCCAATTTCTGCACTAACAGTCGTCGTTGCATCGACTCTCTCCACGTGCTTCATTTTCCTTCGGTTTGAATGATTCTTGTAATTGTTTCACTTGCATGCATTATCATTCACTTAGATATGCACCTAAAATCATTCAACCCTTCAGATCTATTTGATTTCTCACTTCCCTTGGGCAGATCAGGGCTTCCTTAGACCAGATCTCATTTTCCCAAGCATTTACTATACATTTTGGGGGCTCAAGGCCTTGACCTTGGCTTCTGGAATTGTGTAGAGGTTTCCCAGGCCTAGCTCCAACTACGCACTTTGTAGTTCCAAGAGCTAGCACCGAGATTTGGCCACTAAGATTGTGCAATGCACAGTCTCTCTTAGTCGGTGCCCAGACTGAACTATGCATTGTGCAGTTCCAGTCAGCAAGACCTCCCCACTCACTGCTGGGACTATGCAATGTGTAGTTCCAACTAGAAGCCAGTCACCTTTGTGAGCCAAGATTGTGCAATCCTTCCTAGCAGATGCCCAATTTGTTGCTTAGTATTTTCTTGAAGTGATTTTGGCTTCAAGCTAACATTTGCATGCCATGAGTGTTCTCTTTTTCTCCAAGTACAACAGTTGTTGAGAAACTCTCTAGTAGTTCTAGGTAACATGGATTCCAAGAGAGCTGCATCAAAGGATATAATCGAGAGTAGAAATGGGGAAGTAGTTAAGTAGGTGTCAGTGAATTTGCCAATTTATGCAGACGCTCAATTGTTCATTAAGAGGGGCATGAAGTTAACATGGTAGGAAATAATGGATATCTTTGTAGGGGACTTCAAGGAAGATCTAGAGGATCGACAAGTTTATATCAATTTCCATCAGTCAAGCTTACATAAGGTTGCATGAAGGTAGCCCACCTTCCCATGTGCATATATCATCCACTGGATTGTCTCACACACATATCCATAGACTATGACATTGAGCAGTGCCAATGGGATATAGCTTACCAACTTCAAAGAAGAGAATTATCAACAGATGTATCATTTACCTCAACTATCGGTGAAACAAATGGATGCACTTTTCTATGCCACCAACAACTTTGTGAACACCATAGGTATTGTAAAGCACTAGGTGAAAGATCCATTGAATTTTAGAGTGACACCCAATCATGTTTACAAGACAAAGTCTCTACGGAAGGCTTACAAGTTCTTGATCATCTTTGCATGTCAATTATATGGTCAAGAGAGCATGGAGACCTTTCCTAAAGATTGGGTGGTTTTGTTGGACCAGTTGGTGAATGATGGAAGGCCATTCAACTGGTCATATATGTTGTCTCTTTAGTTGAAAATCCATGTGACTAACACACAAAATCTGCCCAAGGATGAGCAAGAAAGATTCTACATGTCTGCATATTTACTTGATGCAATCTATGCCCAACATCAGTTTCCTGGCATGAGTTGGACATGGACACCAAAAGAGACTACCGTCAACATTTATTGCAAGTTTCTTTCTGACTGCAGCTACTGAGGAGTTATGGCGAGGCTGACTGACCATTTCATCATCCCAGTGTACAAGTTGATCTTTTAGAATGATCCACCTTGCATGTCCCAAGAAGTGATTGAGGCAATACTTAACATTGCAAATTGGTATGCCTCACCTGGTGGCACCTTCATCAGGATGTTTGGCGGAGAGAAGCCTCTACATGTTCTACCAAGGTATGCCATGGACAAGTTGGTCATGCAAGAGGTCTCATATCACATCTCCACAAGGTTATCAGCGGGGCTGCATAGGAGGAAGAAGGCACCATGGCCCACTCTTCCTTTGTGGATTGAATTGTACGAGATTAAGAGCTTGAAGGATGTGGATGCCAAATCTTAGGAGATAGTGAAGTTCGAGTTCAGCACCAAAGACTATAATCCATATGATCCCCATGATATTTGCAAGAAACATTGTGTGAAGGTGTACTATCCGTGGATCCACGAGACATTTCATTGGGCACAAGAGGACCCTTGGAGGTAATGTTACAACTACTCCAAGCTCAATGAACCAGTCAGTATAGCCACAACATGGAAATCTTCTCTGTAGGCAGCAACATTACAGTAAGAAACAACAATAGCATCACTAAGAAACAAACCAGTGTTGGACAAGGGTAAGAGGAATATTGTTGAGAACCCGAAGGCTGAGCAAAGCTACAAGTTTAAAGAAGATCCTATCATTGAGAAAGAAGATTTTTCGGTAGAGACAAAGAGGCAATAGTGCATAAAGAGGGCAGATCGATGGAAGAAATAAAAGAAAAGGCTAGAGAAAGTAGAGTGGAAGTTGCATGAAACAGAGAAGAAGTTGAAGGAATAGCAGGAGCTAATAAGGAGAGAGAGGGAAGAGAATAAAAAACAGGAAGAAGAAGAAAGGTAGGGCACAATGATAGAGAAAAAAATGCCCATATAGGTTGAGGATTCAGAACAACTAGCAGTTGAAGAAGAGGGTGAGAAGATGCAAGATCAAGATCTTGCTCAATAGGTTGAGCAACCGGTTGAAGTGGCGGACTTGGAGTTAGGGAAGGAGCCATAGGACTAAGACACTGACCTCATGCCAAGAGACCCTAAGGTCACCCCTCAGTCTCCACCTCCTCTAGTGTTAAAACCAATCTTGAGCAAGCAAGGATAGGTTGTTCTCCTTGATGATGATCCGGTGATGCATGTGTACAATCTATCATTTCACGAGTTGCAGAGGAAGATTGTACAAGCACAGAGAAAACATTTCCCATATGATCACGTGTCACCTGCATTCATGAATGAAAGGGTGATAATGTCAGATGTAAAAAAGAATCTAGTTTCCACTTCCGAAGCCAGTTTGGCTTATGCAGGAACCACGAGATCAAATTTCAAGTTCCTGTTAGCCAAAATTGAATAGATTGCAAAGAAATTGAAAACGGCTAGGAAAAATGTTATACAATCTGTAGGTTCTGCAATGGTAGAGATGAGAAAAATGATACTTGTTGAAGTATCAACTCTTGAGACCACCATGCAGAAACTCTATGACATATTTGTCACCATGTATGAGGTGGTTGTCCATCTGTATGGCTTTCAACAGTGGAGAAAAAGGGTTGTCCAAATTCTCAGGGACAATGCGGTAAAAGGGAGCCCCGCTTCACTTTCCAAATATGATAAAGCCGCAGGCAGAGCTAGGAAAATAAAAGATATGGATGTTGATCCATAACTATGAGCAGTTCGCCCCATTCATTAGAAACATACATGCTTGATATGCATGGTTGTATAAGATTTTGGATGTCATTGTATGAACGCATTAGATCCTGTCAATCGGTTCCCTCACCGAAGCTAAGCACAAGAACCAATTCCGTCTAGAGGTCGATAGGTACATTGAGAATATTAGGCGAAAGGCCACCAATGATGACTTGGATCTCAACACACAAAACATGCAAAAGTACATTGGTGGTCATGTCATGGTCAAGACCATGTTCCACATGATTTAGGATGAGTTGGACAAAGTGTTACATAGTATTTTGTCACACCTCCTGCACTTCCCTGTGTCATACCCTGGAGTGCCTGAAACTTGAAAATTATGCAGTGTACCCATCCTGACATGCAGTCCAGATCCTCCCTAAAGCACGGATGAAAACATGCCTTGAAACTTCTCTGAAGAATTAAGCTCTAAAACCCTAATTTCAGGACCAATGCGACTGTGACATTGGAAACTAGTATTGATGGTAGGTTGCACTATAGTAGCCTCGTGCTGCTAGCGTGATTTTTACTTGGATACTCACGTTGATCCCTAAAAGGTATTTTTTTCCAAAGACAACAAGAAGCTTCGTGATATAGAGGCTTCTAGAACGATGAGATGGAGGTTGTTCATTGTGGATGTGGTCAAATTTCCCAATATTTCCCTTTGATCTTATTCCTATGAGCTTCCTCCTTGAGATAAGGCCCTCCCCCTATCTTTGGAGAGATCCTAACTCCCTCCCTACCTATATATTCATCCTCTACCATTCCCAAATGGTTGGTCTCTGATTATTTGCACCCTTATGCTGAGATAGTTCCTACACGCTACTCATTTTGCTTGGAGGAGGAGTGCTTGGAGAGCTTGAGCTTGGACTTGGACATTCACTCAAGGAGGTTTTATTGGCATCAAGGCTTGGTTGTATGCTTCCTCTTTTATCTATTAATATATACAACTGTTGGTTCACTTTCCATAAATGATTATGTTAATGAATAATTTATCTTAATGCTCCTTGACCTGTTAAGTGGATTACTTTCGATTATGCTTGTTGCACTTGTATGCTTTGTTGTTTCTTTGATCTCTTGTGCAGATATTCAAACGTTGTGAGCAATAGAGCTGAGTCCGAGGAGTGAGCAATCAAGATCTTCAACAAAGGAGTGCGTTATAGCATCAGAACAAGGTAGGTTTCCTTCCTCTTCTCTCATTTTGATTGTAATTTAGGAAAGTGTCTTGTAGATTGTCACATAGGTTGCTAGTCCCACTCATTGGTCTAGAGGGATCGTTTTTGTCCGTAGAGAGGATTTACCTAGACAACGCAAAGGTTCCAATACCATATACCCAGAATCTATGGAGGCAAGAGTCCACTATCAGAAAGACACCATCAAGAAGTTTGGGGAAATCATAGCACAATACCAAGCTTGGCTATTAGTACATCACCGAGAAGCATCAAGTGGAAGTTGCTAAGTTGGTCTTTCCCCAAATTTCTGAGTCATAGTGTTTTTCTTGTTAGGTTGTCTCTAACCTATTTTGTCTCGCATGGGTACATGTGGAAAATGTATATTATTTGTAAATGTATTGTAAGTGAAATTCCAAGTGTCATTAGTGGAACATGAACATTCACTATGTAATGAGTAATTTGTAAAGAAGTTGAAGATTCATGAGGGTAGTAAAATTTTCACAAAGGGGAATGTCAAGGGTCACCCCACTCTTTGTTAGAAATAGAACATCATAACACATAGAACAAGATTTTGGGAGCCAAGATTTTGGCTAGGCTTAGGCTTAGAAAAATCTTGGGATTATTGTGACGAGCCTTGGCTTCTCCACAGCGTAGAGCAAGTATAATTATTTGGAGGAGCACATGTTCTTGATTGTAATGTTCCACTATTAGGGCTAGTGGCTATCAATGGTGTATGTATGGATGGAAATTTCACTTATAATAATAATTGAGCCAACATGCTTTCATGCATATGTTCTTATTGTAGTTGGACTATTATGGTTGCTTTAGCAATGTGTGTTTTTGAATTACAGATTTTCTTATGAACTACTTTGTATGCAATTATGAATCTTGTCGAATTAACCCATCACTTTAGTTTGTGGACTATTCCACATTTTAGCTTGCGATGTCATTCTGCTCTTGTGCTCCTTTCAATTTGTGTACTATTACATGATTTTAAGGGGCACACTTTCTTTCCCCTCCATGTGTTAGAACCCCCAAGCATCTCACTTCACTCGCTCCAAGGTCACACACTTTCTTCCAACCAAAGCCATGATATTTATCTCTGCGCGCTACCACGACCAAGGCACTACATTACCACCCACTACTAGGACTCCCACTCCAAATGGTTTGAGGTCTAGTAGGGACTTCTTACCAAGGAGATCCCCTGAATGTTGGTAGGTCCAACAACGTCAACATTTATAGCACTAGAAGGAGGACCAAATGAAAATTTGAACCCTTGAAGTCTATTTTAAATTTTTGTGCATCATTCATGACTTATATCACAATCACAAACCCAACATGTTTTTCTCACGCTAATAATTTCGATGTGTCGGTGGATGTTATAGATTACTTGTCACAACTCAACTTTGATGGCGAAAATGAAACATCCTTGTTAATTCACATAGTTTTCTTTCTAGGTTTATGCAACAGGAATGAGGTCCTCTTGGTCAACATTTCCTGTGGGTTGTTCACTTTCATGTTTGAAGTGCACATCAAGAAATGGTGTCACACATTTCCCGTAGCCTCTATACACTCTTTCGATCACATGGTCAATGAATTAGGTTGTTATCTTGTCTTTTATGACCGTAAATCACTTCATCACAAAATTTTTAAATTGTGAAAAGCACCTGACAAATCAATTGCGCACTTTTATGATCGTTTTTGTCATTACTGTTTTGAATTTCTAGAAGATGAAGTTGACTGGAAATTTCTAAATGAAATATTTCAGTATCTTGTTCACATCTCTCAGAATCCACATGAGTTAGAATCTTTTGAACCCCTCCCAACATACCTTAGTGTTAGAGCTTCGAAATCTAAGACGGACAAGGTTGTTGTCCCAAGTGACCCTCCGTCCCCTTCTCATCAAATAGCTCTAGCTCCGCAGGACGAGGTGGGAGAATTTGTAAACCTACCTGTTGAAATGTCATCATCTCCTCCTACCCCACCTGCTCTAGATTTCTACACAGATTTGGATTGCAAGCATGATGGTTGTCACGTGATCTCATCCATTCAACCTCCATCCACTGGTTCCTTTGATCCTCCGGATTTTGGGATGTTGTGTCCATTCGTTATGGACTTCACATATGATGTTCACGAGGATCAAGTTATAGACGGAGTTGGTGTTGAACATCCAACCTGCACTATTATTTTTTATGAGTATGTGTGGGAATCTAAACAAGACGTTGCGGTGAAGGACAACCTCCTTTGGTCCGCACCTCATCTGCTTTATCCTGACATCTTCTGTAGTTTTTCCATTTCTAATTCCTCTTGTGAAAATATATCTCAGATGTTTCCACTTCCAATCATTCACAAAATGCACGAGATGTCAATATGTCATCTGGGATCCACTCGATCTCTCATCTTTCATTTATGGAAACTCAGAACATGAAATTTTGTTTTTATCATCAACCCATCTCTATGATTTGTCAAATCAGGAGGTTTTTGTTATCCATATTGAATTTTTGTGATCGTGGTTGTCGTGATCTTTTCAAGTATTCATGTGATCACAATTATGATTTACCTACTATTGATATTTCTAAGCCACCAGTCTTTGATGATCCACATTCTCATGAATTGGAAACTCCTCAAACTATTGAGACACTTCAGCCCATGTTGATGGTTATGTCAAGTTCTCTTCACCTTGAGGTCAGTCCCGCTTCCAATCAAAACTCTGTTGAACCTCCCAAGGTTCCTCATCACTCTCTTATTGACATTGAATATCAATCTAATTCATTGTTTTTTCATCCTCCACCAAAATCACACCATCTTGTTTCTCATGCATGGGAGGATTCATAAGTGAAACGAAAATTTTCTTCTTTCTTCATGTTTTCTCATTTATTTAGTTCGAACGTGTGTACATGCTTGTTGTCCATGCACAACATGACACAACACCATAATACGTTTGCAGAGTGCCTTTCATGTGCTTTCAATCATTTATTTTATGTGGACGCGCTGAAACTTTGAACGTTTTGGTTTGTATTACTTTATCTTTCTTTTCTGTTGGTATGCTTGAATATATTTCTCATCAACCATGCCATCACCTACATGGGTCAACTGATTTGTTAGTGGCTGCATTGGAAATATCACTTCACGTGAGTTGGCCCATGCTCTACTTATCTTAGGAGTAGGAGCAGGGTTTTTTTTTTTTTTTCTTACTTTATTTGCTTTGTCTTACTTCTTTCCTTTTCTTCTTTACTTGTGCACCATAGGATTAGTTTCGCATGAAGTCGTGTTTTCCTTCGTGAGACAATTAGGATACAAGAGGACTTGTACAACTATCAACACTTGGTTATATATTTATTCCCTCTCTTTATGAAGATATTTCATTTCTTCTAGTCGATGATACCCTGATGGAAAATGCGTTCCTTTCAGAGTGAGTCTTGGTGAAATCATAACTCTTGCACTTTTAACTAGTACCACTTACTCTAATCGGTTTTCTATATTCGGTTAACCCTTGTCAACTCAGTCAAGTAGAGTAGGGAGAGGGGGAAAACCTTAACAGGTATGTCAGAGGTATATATAAACATCCTTCTCTAAAGGGAAAACCTCTTATGCTCTCAATAAGTTGGGATCCCTCTTCTACCTCATGAAATAAATAAGTGCCTATGCACAATTCTATGAAAATTAAATGAAATGAAAAATGAAATAAAGGTGAAAGAAGAGAAATTCTCCCTATGTAGAGAAGTGAAGAAATTAACCCCGTCAGGTACTGTCTAGGCTCACTGGCAGCGGAGCAATGCTTATGTTCCTAAAGTAACTCCATTGGGGTACTATCTAGGCCTACTGGCAGCAGAGCAACACCAAAGATGAAACTAAAACTTTGACAATATATATTACTTGTGCATCAATATACCCCTCATACCCAATAGAAACAAATCAATTTACTTGGCTTGGTATGTGAGTTTCTGATAAAGAGAAAGGTAGATTTTATTTACATGAGACAAGGTCCATACAGAGAGCTAGAGTTCTACCAATGTTTCACCAATGTTGTAGCGGCTACAACCACCCTCCAAAATTTTGCATATGCTTCATTTTGGAGCGTCTCTCCTAAATCACAACAACTCATCTCGCACCAACCCAGGTACTTGTGCTTCGATGGACCTTTATATTTTGCATTATGGCTTGTGTTTTCTTACTTTCTTTATTGTATAACCCACAAGCTGATCTCTTGACTTGGTTTCAACCCAGTTCTAGGCTTTCCTTAGTGAATTGTGCAATCCTTGAGGGCAACCAGCCTCGCTCTCAGGAATTGCGTAGTCCAAGTTGACAGTGAGCCTTCATCTCTAGAATTGTGCAGAGCCAGATGAAAACCTGTCTACAGTTGGGAAACTGCACAGATCATGAGAGGCATCCGAGAGCCACTCAATCCATAAATTGTACAGAAGCTTCCCAATGCATGGGCTAGTGAATTGCCTAGTCCTTCCCAATGCACGGGCCAGTGAATTGCCTAGTCCTTCCCAAAACTGCGTAATATCTCTGTGAAATGAGTGGAAAACTTTCAAGGTTAATCCTCTCTGCATATAGAGACGATCCCTTTAGCCTAATGAGTGCGTCTAACAACTGAAGTGACAATCAACTAGACATCTTCCTAGATTATAATTGAAAAGTAGAATGAGAGAGATAACCTACCTCGTTCTGATGCTATTCTGATTTCCTTTGTTGAGAGCCTCGAACTGCTTGTGTCATGAACTTGTTCCTACTTCTCTTAGTGCTTATGTACCTGCACAAGTGATCAAGAGACAACAAAGAATGCCAAAACCAATAGGAAATCAAATAATAACCTACTTAGATGATCAAGGAATGCCAAGCTAACACATACATGAACATATGTATTTTGGAAAAATGAACCAGTAGTTGTATATTATTTAATGAATAAAGGGAAGCTTACAACCATAGCCTTGATGTTGAAAGGCTCTCCTCGAGTGGTAATCCAATTCCAAACCAAGAAAATCTCCAAACAATCCTTCTCCAAGTCTAATGAATAGCCTCTAATCACAGGCTTAGCATAGGGGTGCAAATGGACATAAACCAACCATTTGGGAATGGGAGAAGAGGAATTTATAAGCAGGGAGAGGGAGTTAGGACTTCTCTAGAGATAGGGTTAGTCCCACATCTCAAGAAGGTAGCTCATAGGGATGAGACCAAGAGGTCAAATTAGGAGGATTCGACCTCATCTACATGAAGCCACCTCTATCTCATCACTCTGGAAGCTTCTAGATCATGAAGCTTCTCATCCTCTTTTGGAATTTACCTTTTTGAGACCACCGCGGGTAATTTTGTAGCGGCTATAACCACCCTCCAAAATTATTCCTTAGCCTATTTTGGAGCCTTCCTACCAGCCTTACACAACACTTTGTCTTGCTTCGTCAAGTACTCAAGCTTCAAGTGTTTTCCTTACACAAAGGCAACTTGTCAATCACAGTTGATCCATCCCCCTCACATGTTGATCACCCAGACTTGGTCCAACTATAGGCTGAGCATCTTCCCCTTGAAAATTTCACATTTTTGTTGGGAAACCAGGCTTCCCTCCAGAAATTGCACAATCTTCTCTGAAAGCCTGTTGGGCTCCAGGATTGCACAATCCTGCCAGCTAACCATCCCAGCAGGATTTGCATAAATTTTCCTAGTAGCAGACCGTTCAACCCAGGATTTGCACAAATATGGGAAATAGTTAGCTGCTCTGCCAAGAAATTGTGCAAATCTCTTGGGCAGCCAGCCCAGCTCCCAGCCATAAATGCACATTTTTCTCCAACAATTAAGTAGTCTCTTGCATGTGCAACTGAGTTGACGAGTTCCCTCCGAGACTGAGAAAAATAGTCTTACATGCATGGGCTTCTTCTCCCAAGCAAGCATGCAAAGGCATCCCTTGTTTCAGGGATCTATGTTTAGCAGTTGGAGGTTACATGCAAGGATTTTTCAATTTTTATGATTTTTTATAAAAGTGTAAACTGAGACTCAACTTGTGATAAATGTGCAGATGTGGGACCAAAGAGACCACCAGGCATGTCGCCAATAGCTCGACGAGTTTCACATCAAGTAGTGGGTGCAGACTACGAGGAAGGGGCAGACCCCTTAGCTGAGA
Source organism: Pinus tabuliformis (assembly GCA_031772625.1). NCBI lineage: Eukaryota > Viridiplantae > Streptophyta > Pinopsida > Pinales > Pinaceae > Pinus > Pinus tabuliformis. The sequence continues at coordinate 1,638,413,968 of CM062817.1, forward strand.
TGGTCATAATCTGGAGGCAATAACTCATGGAGTCCCATAGTATGCCACTATTGATGATGTTCCACTTCTTCTGAAAAGAGTTCAATAATTGCACTATATTCAACAATATTATTGGTTGTTCGACCAAGGCAGATACCTTGTAAGTTAATCAACTCGCCATTAGGGTCATAGAGTACTCATGTTGCAGAAGAGAGGTTTTGTGTGCTAGGACAAGCACCATCAGCAAAACCAATGTAATGGCTTGATGACATCGACAAATCAAGTAGAACATAGAAAAACACATGTCTGCAAAGCAAACAAACAGACCAAAAATCAAAACACAAACTAATGAATTAACACACTAATGTACAAAAGTCATTACATGAATTTCATGAATAATACTTCTTGAGATACAACCCATTACGAGGTTGTGACAATGCATTTCCCTCATAATCACATAGCTAATAGGCAACTTTGTGTAAAACATGTTTGACCATGTAGTGCCCATGCCACATGGGTTTGAACTTTCCTGCTCCCAATTTATCATTGGCTTGATCATAAAGAAGGACCAAGTTTCCTTCATCAAAATTGCGAGGAGAAACGATTTGGTCAAAATGAGCTTTGACTCATTTATTTTGAGCTTCGATGACCATCGCAACAATGCAACGAGTCTCGTCAAGCCTTTCAAGATACAGTAGTCATTCCTCTTTAGACGAGGTATTCGGAAGAAGTTTGATAGCTAGCTTAAGCGAAGGGATTTCACATTTGATTGGAAGCGTTTCTTCTAAACCATACACCAGCTAGAAAGGAGTGAATCAGGTGGTCGTCTTAGCAGAAGTTCTTTAACACCAGAGAGCTAAGAATAGCATTAAATTCCAATCCCTTATGTGCTTCCCAATGGTACATTGAAGCATAGTAATCAAAACTTTATTAAGTACCTCAACTTGGCCATTGGCCTGATGATAATAAGTAGTTGATCTATCATGTCAAAGGGCCAACTGAGTAGTTAGCTATGCCATCATGTGCTGACGAAAATGTGATGAACACCAAAACGTGCTATGACATGGTTCAAAAGGAACTGAGCAGGAGTAATATCGTCATCATTGTATGTAGGGATCACTTCGGCCCATTTAGTAAAATAGTTGACTGTGACGATAACATAACCTTTCCTCCTGGACAATCAAGGGTTACAGGTCATGAAATTAATGCCCCATTTGGAAAATGGGCCAATGGTAATTACTGGGTGTAGGGGTGTAGGTGCGGCGCGTTGCTAATGATTGAAAATCTAGCATTTGTGGCATTTTTGGACAGCTAGAATGCAATCTTTGACGATAGAAGTCCATAAATAACCAACACGGATGATTTTATGAGCAGTGGCATATCCAGACATATGACCACCATAGGAACCAAAGTGGCAATCATTTAAGACCTGCTCAGCCTCTTCTAGGGTAAGACACCTGTGAAGGATAGAGTCCACATTGACCTAATACAATGTACCACCAAGGATCTGATAGGGTTGGGACGGATGCCTAATGCAGCTGTGCCCAGATCAGGACAACTCAAATCGGAAGGTTTGAGTTTGAAGATAAACAAAAATATCTCCATACCATGGCTCAAGAGTGCTGATCAGAAACAAAGTTTCGTCAGGTATCTTCTTAAGAAAATCAGTTAAATGGCTTGCAGATGGAAGAACACAGATCAACTCAGCAAAGACGAGTGATTTCTTTGATTTGGAAATAGTAAATTCTGAATCAAACTCTTGTAGGATAATGATCCATTTGGAGTATTTGCCCCCTGGTAACTGACAAGTCACTATATAGGCCATGGGGTTGCAATCAAAAACCACTGTGGTTTTACGTAAAAGGATATAGTGTTGAAATCTTTGGATAGCATGGACTGGTGCCAAGGCAAGCTTCTCGATATGGGAATATCGAGACTTAGTATCGAGAATATTTTGGCTTAATTAATAAACCACATGCTCATTGCCATCTTCGTCGTCCTGAATTAATACCATAGCAATAGTAGTATCATTTGCAGCTTGAGGGAGGCTTAGCTGACTATTTCAACAAGCTCTCCCATCTAGGCACTACTCACTTTAGGAACCTCTATAAGAGCCCTCCTGAGGCAAATCTTGTTGATATTATCAATGTGGCCAGTCATTTTCCAAGATTTGTCAATGAGGATGATGTAGAAGAGCTCTTTGCACCTGTCACCTCTGGGGAACTCAAAGGCACGTTAAAATGGTTCAAAAAGGACAAGAGCCTAGGGCTAGATGGCTGGACCATTTAATTCTATCTTTCTTTCTATGAGATCTTGGGGCAGGACCTTTTGAGAGTGGTGGAGGAGAGAAGAACTACAGGATCTCTATACCATGCCATCAATTCGACATTCATAGCTCTCATACCAAAGTCCGATTCTCCATCCTCATTCAACGATTACAGACCTATATCTTTGTGCAACTACCTCTACAAGATTATATCCAAGATTATTGCCAACAGACTCAGGCCTATCCTCTCCTGGCATATTGCTCCGCAACAATTTGCCTTCCTTGAATCCAGACAGATTCATGAAGCTATTGGTTCAGCTCAGGAAGCCATCCACTCTATCTGGACCAGACACCTAAAAAGCATCATTCTCAAGATTGACCTGTCCAAAGCTTTCGATCGGGTCAGCTGGCTTTATATTAAGATGCTTCTCATCCATTTGGGTTTTCCTCATAATTACATTACTTGGATCATGGCCTGCATTACCACTCCCACTTTCAGTATTCTCATAAATGGCTCGGCTTCTCATTTCTTCCACTCTGAAAGGGGACTTAGGCAAGGCTTCCCTCTATCTCCCCTCCTCTTTCTTATTGTCATGGAAGGCCTCAGTCGTTTAATTGCATCGGCCAAAAGGGAAGGAGACCTTTGTGGCCTCAAGATTTCGGATGACTGCTTTCTCACCCACTTACTATTTGTGGATGACATGCTTATCCTGCTGGATGGCAGCATCAGGGACTCCCGTTCTTTCTCTAAGATTCTTCTCCTCTTCTCGTCCGCCTCTGGGATGCTTGCTAATCACTCCAAATCTACCATCACTTTTTCTCGCACTTCAGTCCATGAATCCCATTTTTCTCATCAGGTATTTCCCTACAGCGTCCACCCTTTGGATAGAGGTCTCAAATATTTTGGTTTCTGGCTAAAACCCTCTTGTCAGAGGATCCCAGATTGGGTCTGGCTTGTGTCAAAACTGGAGAAAAGACTATCCAGTTGGAGTTACAGATATTTATCCAGGGCGGGTAGGCTGGTACTTATCAAATCGGTCTTGGAAGCTACTCCAATTTTCTGGATGGCTCTTGCTTGTATCCCCAGGAACATCCTATCTCATTTGCAACAACTATGCAACCAATATCTCTAGAATGGGAATCAAGATAAAAAAATATTTTCCTGGATTAGCTGGAAAAATATTGCAATGCCTAAGAAATGGGGAGGTTGGGGATTAAAAGATCTCCCACTATTTGCGCAGGCCCTTGCTGCAAAAATGAGTTGGACCTTGCTGACTGGTCAGAATTTATGGACTCATATCTCATATCATAAATACATCTAGCCACAGAATATGTTGGATTGGGTTCGACTGCCTAGTTGGCCGACAACAGGCATCTCAACCATGTGGAAGGCATTGCTTCACTCCTTGCCCCATATAAGAGATAATCTGGTATGGAGGATTAACGATGGTTCCCTGGCACGGATTGGTCTGGATCCTTGGATTGGAGGTGGAGGAAGACACCTACTTTCTAGAGACCTCATCCTATATATTCACTCCCATGAGATCAGGGTATTCTCACACATTGCTAATCAGCAAAATACAGGTATATTTTCACAATCATGGAAATCTGCTCGTCAACTCGATCTTCCCCCTAGATGGCACCAGGAATGGAATGAGTATATATCTGCGCTATCTGAATCCCACATCAGGATTAAAGAGGGATCTGATGAATTAGTATGGTGTCTGGCAGAGAACGACATATATTCCCCTAAGTCAGATTATATTACCTTGATTCAACACAAAAAACCAGATCAGATCGCTAGCCAATGGAGAAACATATGGAAACTCACTGCACCGCCGCACATGAGATTATCATTTTGGTGCATACTCAAAGATAAAGTGCCCACGGGGGATCACTTAGCTCACAGATCTTTTTATGGGCCAACGTGGTGTATTTTGTGCAAGTCCGCATCGGAATCAACCAAACACCTTTTTTTGCAGTGCACTGCACTGCTCTCTCTTTGGCGAGCCTTATCCTCCTCTATCCGTTTTACTGGGCAATGGGTTTGCATTGATCTGGGTAGTGCTTGGGATGACTGGACCAATAGACATAAGGGATCCAAATTACTGAGCCTTCCCCTGCTTGTCAGTTTGGATATCTGGCTGGCCCGAAATCACTTCATCTTTGATAACATGCCAGCATGCTAGCCTCACATAGAGGTTGGTATTATCTCTTCCTTTAACGAATTTCCATACCCTCTGCCACCTAGAGAGCATCAATATCATCCCCCTCCCAACATTGAAAAAAGTACTCCCTGGGCCTTCTTTGATGGTGTAGCTAACCAACAGGGCTGTGGTGGTGGCTTCATATTGTATATCAATGAACAACATTTCCATAAAGTCAAGATGGGATTAGGAGCTGGAACCAATAATTTTGCAGAGCTCATTACCCTCCACCATTTATTACATTTCTCCTTGGGACACCAATGCATCAATATAAATATTTTTGGGGACTCAAAGATTATCATAAACTAGTTCAATGGCACTTCTGCTTGTCACTCTCACACACTCAGCAACATATCAAACAAAGTAAATATTTTCAAGGCAGAATTTAACCATATCTCTTGTAATCACATTTACAGGGAGCATAACTACAGTGTTGACCAACTATCCAAGGAGGCTGTGACATTACCCAGAGGAGAATGGGTGATACAAGAGCAGAGGGGGACGAACGAATACCAATATTATCATTGCCATATATAGATTAGCACTATCAGGGGGATCTCGGTCCTTGAACAATATTTGTTTTATCTTTGTCAAAAATTGTAAGATTCACAAAAAATTTGAAATTTTTTTAATATACATTGACATATATAACAGAATAATATACTGAAAGATCCCTACGTGGCTTATGTACAGGCTTGTACAGGCATATAACAGTTTTGTTTTTTACACAGCTGATATTATGACAGATTGCCCTACGTGGTGTATCTGGATAGCTCATAGTTATTGTGAGATACCATGATGACTCAGATATAGCATATGCAACAACATCTACAATATGTAATTTTTCTATATTAATGAAAAGTTACAGATTTTTCCAGGGGAAAAATGTATCATTTGCAGCCAAGTATAGGAAGTAATCATGACGATAATGAGCACTGATCAACGTGTTCTTTAAAGAATCGAAGAATTTTTGGGAAATTTCATCCCAAATGAAAGGGATCCCCTTCTTAAGTAAGTGAGTAAATCCCTTGGCAAGTTCGGCATAATTAGGACAAATCGATGGAGAAAAATAGCCTTTCCCTACAGGCTCTGCAATTGCAGTAATGATGTAGAGGGGGTAAATTGACAATGTTATTCTAGGTTGTCATTGATGTCAATATAGCAATGTTTGTGATGGAAAATTATTTGATACATGATGCCCGTTGATCATAATGCTCATAGTGATGAAAGTTTGATATATGATGATATGATGAGATGGAGGGCCCAAGTGGATTGAATATATATCCAGACAAAATAGAAGAAATGGATCGATGAAGCAATAAGAGCAAGAAGCCAAAGGGTAAGATGAAGATTTTATCGAAAGCCATCAAAGAAGCAAGTCATTGGAGCAAGAGAAGCAGGTTACTGCATATGCCCAAGGGTAAGTGTTATTGAAAGAACAAAGAGAAACAACTATCGAAAGAGCGAGGGTAGAAAAGTACAGACTTGATCATGGTTGAAGTCCTGCACTCAATCCTAGTCATCGATCTCATAGTCAACCCTTAGATCATGGTCAACTGTGGGGGTTAAGGTCATTTCTAATCCATGTGTCAGTCGAAGTCCTGCAAACCATCGATTGCAATAACATTGTGGACCTGTTGCACCATTATAATACGTCCTAAAGAAATATCGCATCCGTCGCATATCACAAGTCTTGAAGAGATGTAACGATGGTAATACCTCTAATTGTAATATCATATTACGGATCCGTTGCACCACTATAACATGACTTTATACAATTTTTCATCCACAACATTGCTAGTCTCTATGGGATGTCAAACTGCTAATTGTGATACGGTTGTGGACCCGATGGATTTATTAACAACTGCTTAAGATCATATCGCATCCACTCCGTCGGCTGTAGGGGATCGCCTATGTTATGAGAAGACCTCTGAAAGTTGTGATTGTGATTAAAGGTGATGATGTGGCATGTGGGACCTCCATATGGGTAATGTATCTCGGGCATCTATCCCGGAGAAGAGGTAACAATTCACAACTCGTGAACTTGAAGGAACAGAGGAAGCCAGAAGGTCAAGTGAACGGAAGAACAAGTTGAAAGGTCAAGAAGCCAAAGGTTTGGTAGACAATGAAGGTACAAAAGAATCCAAAGATCAAGTGAGAAAAAAAGGAATCAAGACAGAATTAAGCCGTAGGTCCAACAGGATAGGAGGAAGCCGAAGGATGAAGCAATCCTGTTGATTGGGTTAATCTTTGAAAGGCTCTAACCTGTGATGAATTAATCAAGTACATAACGCAACCTGAAGAATGATTCTGTGAAAGGGAAAAATAAAGTTTCATCTGACATCGTTTGAAGGGAGCAGTAGCCAGCACCAGCATTGAAGCGTTTGTGAGTCTGTTTCTGGGAAGTAAGAGATCGTGACCGCAAGAACAGTGAGAAGCATTCATGCTTGAAACAGTTACCACAATAGTAAAGAAACAGAGACTTGAAAACAAATAATTGCTTTTGTGCATACATTGAGGCTTAGCGTAGATATCTTGTTGGAAAGCTTCAACAAATCTTGGAAACATTATTGGAGATCATGATTCCTATTTGAAATCATCATGAGGTAACTTTGTAGACTCTGTTAGGGCAATATGAAGAGTTTTGAAGACTCCTTCATATGAAGACAGGTTGTCATTGATGTAGTAGTGAAGTGTAGATGGACAGAATTCAGTGAAAAATATGTTGGGAGCAGAGAATAACTACCAAACATATCTGGACAATATATAGTAAAGGGTTCGAGCCCTTGGGGTTGGTGCCTCAGAATTGGAAGGATTGGTGTCCTTGGATTTTGCTCCTAAATCCAAGGTTGATGCCTTGACAAGACAAGGTTGGTGCCCTAGAGGTTGGAGCCTCACAAAAAGTCAAAGTTTGTGCTTGGCAATTAGTTGGAGCCCTATATACATTGTACTTGAGTTATTGTAAAGATTATATTAATAAAAGCATTTATTCCTGTTGTTCATTTTGTGTTCTAAATATAAATTATTTAACTGACAAAAATAAAAATTGAAAAGGAATACTGATTAACCCCCCTCTCAGTATTTCCAATAGAAAATGGCCTCAATTTTCAAAGGATCAATCTAGATACCTTCGCGAGACACCACATAACCCAACAGCCATCCAAACTCGATGAAAATCACACACTTGTTTGGGTTGAGAAGAATATTGTAATTTTGAAATTGTAAAAATATGGATCTTAAGTGATCGAGATGGTCACGAACTTAGCAAAATGATCTAGTAAGTCGTCGAGGTATGGTTGAACAATCAGTGTCGAATTTAGTGAAATGCATAAGACTTTGCTCGTTGGAAGGTAGTGTCAACATTATTCAAACAGAAAGGAAGAATTTTATAAGCGAAAGTACCCCAAGGACAGATAAAGGTCGTTTTATGTTGAGCGGCGGGTGAAATGTTAATCTGGTTATATCCAGAAAACCATCCATGAATGAAAAAATCTCACTCCCAGCACATTCATCGATGATTTGGTCGATAAAGGGAGTAGGATAATTATCCTTAGGACAGGCGTGATTGATATCATGGTAATCAACTCAAACACGTATCGTGCCCTGCCTTTTGGCATCAAGGATGATATTGGATACCCAATCCATCAATGGAATAAGATAAATGAAACCCAAAAGCTTCTCCACTTATTCTTTGATAGTAGCAGCCTTTTGAGGGTGCGCAAGACAAAGTTGTTGTCTAACAGGCTTAGCAATAAGATAAGTTGAAATCTCATGCACCACTATTGTTGGATTGATACCGGGCATTTCCTCATATGACCAAGTGAAAACATCTTGGAATTATTTAAAAAGTTGAGTATATATCCATATCTCATCTAGAGAACAGGAAACCCCAATATGAATGTTCTCGACAATTCCCGTCTAACAAAAATTTTGAGAGGCATAGTAGCAGTGATGTTCCCCATATTACCTTCCGACAAGGCTTCATGCACCAAGACAGGCGTATGAAGTGGAGGTGTAGGATAATGAGAAATGGACGCTTCAAGACAGGAAGGCATCTCATCGAGGCTAGGAAGGAAAGAAGAACAATGATGTAGACCGTTCCATGAAGTTTCATCCAGAGACATGACTTCAACGATACTCTCGTGGGTGGGGAATGTTTCATTCAAAGCATCTAGAGAATCCCAAGAAAGAAAGCCAAGGAGATGGCATGTAAGTGTGCAAATTCATCCTGAAAATAGAATGACTGTCTAAAGCAGTCATCGAAGCCAAGACAATTTCTTGATAATTCAGCTCCAATGGACTTACAGGCATAACATCGCCAAAGGAATCAATTTGATATGTGGTAGGGATAATCCAAGGATCCGTAGAGACTGAGATCATATTGACTGAATGAAAATTCGGAGGTGGGAGAGAAAAAGTACTGAAATTAAAGTAGAGTCTTTGAACAAACCTGCCCCCACGCTCTCATAAGGAATCTCAATATTTCCCACGTAAGGAACATTACCATTGGACGAACTAGAAGAAAAAAAGGACAGTTGATCAACCATGACAATTTTTCCTTCATGAGGAAAACGAAGTACACGGAACAAAGAAGACACCACAAAAACCATGGCATGGGTCCAGCTTCGCTCGAGAAGAAGGTTGTAGTTGATATTTGCATCTACAACTTCTACTTCTAATTCAACATATTTTCCTTCTAACATGATCGACAAGTTCGTGAGAATAATCTATGGATGTGAACCTCTGCCATTAAAGGCATCCTAGGTGTTTGGAGACTGATTAAGAGAAGGAGAGCTAATGGCTTTCCAACACGAAACTGACATGATGCAAGCAGAGGCACCTTCATCAATAATCGTCTTTTCTTTGATAAGAACCTGTATCAGAAATGCAATCTGATGAAGAAGACAAGGTACATGGTTTTCGAGATCAAAAGTAATCAGACTCGAATCAGAAGGATCAATAACACCTATGGCAAAAAACTGCGATTTATGCTGCGTTGGAAAGGGTTGGAGAACCTCTAAAGCAGACATCACCGAAGGGATCATAGCTAAATCCTCAACAATATTGTAGTTGTTACACAACTCTAGCATTCAAATTAAAAGATGACTTTCGAAGAACACCTTTGGGAGATGATCGGATGATGGACTCACTATTAGGGCGCTCAATATGGAGCGGACTAGAACTGGACGAAATAGAAGTAGAAGGAGCATCGACAACTTCTTTCTCCATCATCTACTTAGACATGGTTTGATAGTCCTTATTTTGAGTAGTGATCGAGATAGGTGATGAACCTTGCATCATGAACACTTGAGAACATAAGGAAGTAGAGGATTGTGGTTAGTCTACCAACTATGTCTACTGTGATGGAAAGGGTTCTTTTAAGACAATCAGAGTCCCTCTTAGCAAGCGACTAACTTCAGATCATCGGGGACAATCCTTAGTGTAATGATCCTCCTCAAAGATGAGGCAAGAATACTTCGGCTTTCTTTGAGAAGCATCATCAACAGATGATTTAGGAGGGTCATGTTTTGGGGCATCGGCTTTGACCTTACCTTTACCCTTATTTTTACCTTTAGAGTCCTTATCTGTTGCAGTATACTGGACATCATGTATCTCAGAGGTTTTACCAGGACTCGATGAATTTTTGGAGGGGTTATTGGAACCAATGTTCGAGACAGATTTCTACTTTGGAGAAGGTTTCAAGGAAGTCTGAGACACAAAACCAATCACACCATCAATAGGTGGTGTATCCGGAGACTTTGATGTTGTCAAATATGATGATGGTCTCGAAGCATCAGGTAACATCTCATACAATGTGCCAGATTGAAAATAGACCAAGTCTAAATACTGGGCATGGGCAATAGCTTGCTCTTCAGTAACACATCCACCCATAGCTATGTCCTTAGAAATTTTGCTGACAAATGATTTTGTGAACCATTTTGTCAACAACTCATTAGCAATCTCAAACTTGATGAGGCGACGCCTACGTCTCCATTCATGGATATGATCGAAAATGTGGGTCGCGGTGTCTTTCTTAAGGGACGTAAGCAAATGAGTGCCAATTTCATATCAAACCAACAATTGAAAATGAGTGAGGAAATCCATAGCGAGAGAGTTGAAGTCACCATAGGTACCTCAAGGCAATTCGATGTACCATTTAGTGGTAACATCTGCAAGAGTTATCTGCAAGAGTTCTCTGAAAGAGTTGAAGACGAATATAGTCATTGACACAGGAATTGGAGGAGCACCAGAGGTGATATGTCATCACGTGGACTTACGGATCCTCCTTAGCTTTTCCCTCGAATTTGGGGAAACCGCTCAAAATTTTTGTTGGAACTGGAGGCCAATAGGGTGAATGAAGAATGGGATCATTCATGAGCCTCAAGACATCGGGCAGCTCCAACCTAGCCAAGAAAGGCAATTGTGTGTTAAACAACATGTTAGTTTCAGTCTTTCCAGCCTTCCTCCAGTGATAAAATATGGTCTTACAAAGTGGTCTCAGAGTTTCCAAGTCAAATTTTGTCATTTCAAAGAGTTTTCAAGCAAAATTTGGTCACTAGGCATTAGGTCTAGGGTTTGCTCCCACTCTTTTCAAAGTTGCCCAAATGCCCATCTATGTCACTATTCAGCTGAGTCTATCATCATTCATAGGGTTTTCATTATCATCTCAGTGTCTAATGAGTCATTTTACACCTTGTTCATGCTTCAGTTGCGCCTAGGTAAGGTCATTTCCCTCTCCTAGGGTTTTGAAGGCGATTTCTCTTGGACGGTCAAATCATTGGAAAAACTTGTATCCAGATGTTCATACACCTTCCCCTATCCTTCATGTACCTTATCAAATTCTTCCCATCACTGAGATCCCCCAAATTCCTCATTTTTGCACAAACCTTAGTTTCTAGCTACAACCTGGCAATTTTCTAGGTTTGGTCTGTGTTTTTCCCTTTTGGACCCCTTCCCCTCGCTCAATCTCTAATATTCCACTTTCCCCTACTTCCTAACATCCCTCCCCACTCCCAAAAATTTCGCCAAGAATTTAGAAGCCCCCTATCCCCTTCATTTCGCTCCATTTCAACAAAATTCCTTGTTTCACACATTGGGACAAGTCGCACTCAAATGATGTTCCAGAGCAATAAAAGATGAATTTTGGAAAACTGAGAGAGGTTTTTGTCCATAACATGCCAAATAAGAAAAACCTCCTTCACTTTTCACACAGGTGTCATGGTTTTAGAGAAATGTCAAAATTGCAATCGCCAGATCCAAGGAGGTTGGCCAAGGCACTAAAACGACGGAAAAGGCCCGATCCACTCCAAATTTTGGCCAAAGCCTCTTTGAATGAGCATGGCACTAAATATCTCAGCCCCAGCACGAATTCCAAGAAATTTTGAGCATTTTGGGTGATTTTTGGTTTTTAAGGCAAAAAACTGGTTTTTCCGCTTGACGGGTCTCACCCCCCGCACAACCCTTTCACTTGGCAAATCTATTTTCAAAAACTCAGAATTTCTGGATTTGGTATGAAAAGTTACACATTCTCACCCATTTCCAAGAGATTTTATGAAGTTTTGGGCCTCCTGAAAGTCAAAAAACAAGCAAAAAAATGACTTTCTGCCACATTTTTGACACACAGAAAGCAGTATTGGGAGATTGCCATTTCGGAGGGGAAAATGACAACCAAATTCAGAAATTCCAGTTGGTTTGGAAAGTAGACTCACATACCTTTCAAAAAAGCCTACTCTTGCCCCATTTGGACACCTGTAAGTGCCCCAAAAGTGCTCTCAAATGCGCGTGACCCGTCAGGATTTGGCGCGCGACCCATCAGGCAAATTGCTCAGGATTTCAGCCTACAGCTCAGCAAAACGCAGTTTTGACTATGTTTGACTTTTTGGAGTTGATTTTTATCATCCTTTTTGTAAATTATGTAATTTTATGACACTTTTACACTTATTTACCTATTCTATAAGATTCATTCATGAAATAACAAACATTTAATGAATGAATTGGTTTCCTAGCTTATAGAGGCAAGTTGTTTTGACTGCCTAGATTTTAGTGCTCAGTTTAGAATTGGTTGAAACAGCTCCTAGAAGGATGAGCTCGACCCCTAGAGGCAAGGGAAGAGGTTGGCTTGCCTATATTATGTATTTTCTCAATCATTTTCAGAGGTTGGAAGGTTGGACTCTTGAGGGAGAAGCTCTTATTGTATTACTCACTGTATCTCTGCAATTTTTGGCAAAGGAAGACCAGGGTTTTGCAGTCCTTTTTGGGATTCTTGTGGTCACATGTATTGATGGTGTGTTTCTCTTTGTACTTGTAAGTGTGTTATGTGAATCATTTCCTTACTTTTCCTTCTGCAAATTAGGCAAATGAAGTGTTAAAGTAGAACTCATGACTGTCATGCTCTGCTTTTAAGTTTGCTTAATATCAATGTTTTCAACTGTTTAAGGGGAATTCAAGGTTATTGCTTGCTCTCCTTAACTCCTCATCGGTCATTCTCATCCATCCATCTCTATCAAAGGCATCAATACTATTTCCTACCTCGCCCCAAAGAACCCCCTGTGAAAACTGTGTCCAATCCCCGCACCCGAAATTGCCATTCCCCAATTTTCCACCAAAACTTTAAAAATCCCAAATTTAAACCTCTTGATCAGTTTACTAGCCTAAAATCAGTGTTTCCCTATTGGTCATCTCGCCCATAGAAGATCTTGACTGAGATAGACCGGAGAGAGCCCTCTCCTGCCCCGTAGGGCTAGCTACGAGGCTAAGTGGTTTGATGTTACCTTGGAGTTTACCTTTCTCAGCCTGAGGTGAAATTTCAAGCGCTGACACAACATATAGGGTCTTTGAGGACACCCAAACTGCGGATTCCAACCTTGCTAGTAAGGATTTCCCCCCCAGTGTGGAGGATTTTTTCCACACGGGACCAGATTTTGTCCCCACTGAGGGTTACCTTGACCATAAGGTGGACTGGGTCCAGGGTAGGTTTAATATTTTCCTACCAAAGGCTATTGATAAGCATGGTAAGCAGCATAAGAATTATAAAGTTGTTGAACCTGTTGACCCTGGACATAAGGAGATTGACCCTGCTGCTGCAGGGGTTGACCTTGGCCTTGCAAAGGCTGACCTTATTGATACACATATAAAGCTTGCTACTACCAAGGCTGACCTTGTTGCTGCAAAGGCTGACTTTGTTGCTGTAAAGGTTGACCTTGTTGCTGCAACAGTTGGCCTTGTGAGGACAATGGTTGGGAGGACAGCTAAACAAACTAAGTTTGTGGCTACAAAGGTTGCTGTGACTGTGGCAAAGGTTGCCCTTGCTATTGTAACAATTTCCCTTGTTGCTGCAATACTTTCCCTTGTTGTTGTAAATATTTCCCTTGCTGCTGCAAGGGTAGCTAGATAGTTCTTGGGGTTATACCCTGAGGGTATTGATAGTTCCCAAATTGAATCTAGCCATATCCACCAGGAATAGCGAATTGACCAGGCTGGACATAAGCTCCAGCTTGAGGAATTTAAGGTGGATTAACTGAGGCTTGCGAACCATATGGGACACAAGCCTATTGGAACATAACTTGAGCCATATATGGCTACTAATATTGGACGTTACCTGACCCGGATGGACAAGCAGGGTTAGGAACAACACCATAATAAGGTTGATTAGCTCCAACTATGTGATTTTGTAATCCACTCACGTTGGTTTCGCTTGAAACAAGAGGAATATTCAGATCTCACCCCCTAGTCAGTGGCACATTATGTCTGCTTGATGGAGGGGTAGAAGAACTTAACGAGACCTAACCTTAGACAGTCAGTCGAACCGGAAGAGTCAGTTGAAACGATGAGACAGGCTGTGAGGGAATGGTAGGTTGAATAGGAACTGAGGTGATTGCAATTTGTACAATAGTTCTAGAGGTCGTGTTCAGAATGAACGGACCTGATGTAGGCATAACATTGGAAGACCAAATGGGGTTTTGATACAATGATGAGGCACTATGAGTACCCGAAACTAACTGAGCTAGAGTGGTATAGCCATGTGGCAACATGGGTGCACTAGTTTCAGGATAGGTGAGAGATGTGACTCTTCTTGTATAAGGAAAACCTTTTAGAGGAAATTCATATCCTTTCTCATCATCAACATGAGTATGGGTAGCAGAAACTTCTGAATGACCCAGAGAGGAGACTGGGATTTCACCTTCTAACTCCATAGATGGAAACAATTGGGGATGAGGAACCTGGGATGTACGAGGAAATAGCTCCAAAGGAATACCAGGCCGATCGTATGGACTGTAAGGACACTGAGGAGATATCACAATAGGATTGAATGGATTCGATGGATAGAAAGCAAGCCTCTATGGACTCTCAGGAGTCTGTGAACTCTCAGGGGTCCGAATAGGATTATCAGAGGAATCTGGATCAAATACCTAAGGTGACTAGGAATTTGATGGAGGTGGATGAGAAGATAAAGTTTGGGTGCTCAGAATAATTCCAAGTTCAAAACCTTGATCCTCAAGTGATTGAGGAAGTTCCAGATGAACTCCTTGGGAGGACCCTGTAGTATCAGACAATGAAGGGGAACTATGAGATGAACTCAATGGTTCATCCATGATGAATTTCTCTCAACAGAAAAAAAAAAGGAAAGGAGATTCGTTTAGGTCTTTTAACAATCTTGAAATTAACAGGGAATTACTCAATATTGGGCCAAGAAGCAACTGCTTGGGTTCGACATGATGATCGTGGGTAGATATTTTTTAGAAACAAAAACTTTGCCTTTTCATCTTTTAAGAATTGAGAAAAGGGCGAAAAGGTGACTCTAGTCACTTTTGATGGTTTAGCAAACTTGAAAGGACAAGTTTCTCGATGATCTTTTCAAATTTAAAGAGTCAAAAAAGATCGAAATGACTGCTCAGGTGAATCTAGGTAAAAGAAGTACCAAGTAACTGTGAACTACAATATACACCTTAGCAAATAAATTTACCAAGGACTTGACGTACGTGCAAGAAATATCCCCGAATGTTGTGGTCGATGTATCATGTTTACAGGGCAAAAGACTCAACTTCCTATGGATAAAGTTTTGAAACCTATGGGGGTCTCCCTTTATATATGCGATGGTATGGGGAGCACAAGTCTGTGATAGAGTTGTCTAATGCTAAAGCAAATGATAGCTGCTAAGTTTTAAAGATGTTGGAACACGTCTCTAACCTAGACCACTAAATATGAACATTAATGTTTCAAATACTCCTTAGATTAATTGAAATTTTAAAGTTAATCTTGGAATTATGTTTCAATTTCAAGGCCTTAATGATGTTACCTGTTCTTAAAATGCAAACTAGACGATGAAATGCAAGCTTTCAATTCGATGAAAGCTATCTGTGTAGGGAAGAAGATCAATCAAATCATGCATCAAACTAAATTCAAAAGTGCATCCATAACAATACTCAAATGTTATATGCAAAATATGGAATCTAATATTTCATATGATAAGAAAATGCAATGCCAAAACAAACCTTAAAGTGAAATTTCCTTAAGATACAATGATGATTTTTTTCTCTTTTTTCAAAATGCAACTATCATAATCTAGTGCAAAAGTAAAAGAGAATGCAAGTAAGCCGACAAATCTAAAAATCTCTTTCACCTCAAAGATTTGAATGCAATTAAAAATGCTTCGAAAACTATGAAAAGAATAACACTTTCACTTTCACTTTTTCAAACACAAAATGAAAAGCAAACACTTCCCTTTGATTCCAATGAGACAATCAGTTTGTAATCTATCATTTTTCAAAGAGAACTTAAACAACTTCCACAGTATCTACTAGTGAAAACAGGTGAAGATACAAGAACCAAAAGTGATCTGCAAAGGATGTCTGAACACACAAAGACTCTTCAACACATGTAATTGATCTCTGATAACTGATGAAAAGACCAACGAGTGGACGAAGGTAGACCCGGAAGACCTAGAAACCCTAAAAGGCTAATCAAACTCCAAGCACTCTTAAACCAAGTTAAAAGGTGATTGTAATCAGAAAATAAGAAATTCAATCAAGATCACACTGGTAAATCACTGGGAGAAGGAAAACAAAGCTGAAACCTAGAAAAGAAACCCTAATTTTCTTAATTTATGCAATCATCGCACCCATCAGGAGTAAATTGGCGATCATCGCTACTATAGTCAAAAAAATCACAATGTCATCGTGACTGTCAGGGTCAAACCTACATTTTCGAGAAAAAAAAACTCAAAATCTTCAAGAACAACTCAAATCAACAACCTTTAAACATCTACCAGACAATGACACTGATCACAGACAAACAATGAAGTCTAAAAATGAATGCTTGATCAAACTCATCAAAAGACAAGGTGAAGAAAGGGAAGGAAAGGGTCATAAGCTCCCTAGTGGAGTCACCATTTTTTTGATAGGGTTAATCCTCTCTATGGATAGAGATGATCACCCTAACCCAATGAGTGTGTCTAGCAACTGAAGTGACAATCAAATAGACATATTCTTAGATTATAACTGAAAAGTAGAATGAGAGAGATAACCTACCTCGTTCTGATGCCATTTTGATTTCCTTTGTTGAGAGCCTCAAACTGCTTGTGTCACGAACTTGTTCCTACTTCTCTCAGAGCCTATGTACCTACACAAGTGATCAAGCGACAACAAAGCATGCCAAAACCAATATAAAAGCCAATAATAACCTACTTAGTTGATCAAGGAATGCCAAGCTAGCACATACGTGAACATATATATTTTGCGAAGATGAACCAACAATTGTATATTATTTAATGAACAAAGGGAAGCTTACAACCTTAGCCTTGATGTTGAAAGGCTCTCCTTGAGTGGTAATCCAAGTCCAAGCCAAGAAACTCTCCAAACACCTCCTTCTCCAAGTCTAACGAATAAGGTCTAAGCACAAGCTCAGCATAGGGGTGAAAATGGACATAGACCAACCATTTGGGAATGGGAGAAGAGGAATTTATAGGTAGGGAGAGGGAGTTATGACTTCTCCAAATATAGTATTAGGCCCACATCTCACGAAGGTAGCTCATAGGGATGATACCAAGAGGTAAAATTAGGAGGATTCAACCTCATCTATGTGAAACCACCTCCATATCGCCGCTCTGGAAGCTTCTAGATCACGAAGCTTCTCATTCTCTTTGGGAAAATTGCATTTTTGAGACCATCACAGGTATGTAAGGGAATAGAGTGATTCCATCACTGGCCAAACACCGTGAAACATGTGACCATCACGATTTTGAGCTTCATAAGAGTGATGACCCTCATTTAGGGTTTTAAGAGCTATTTCTTCAGGGAAAGCTCCAGAATTTTTCCAAGAAAAGTTAAAGGAGGGATCTGAACCGTATACATGATGACTATACTATATAATGGTCATCTTTCAGGCGCTTTGGGGTATGTCACAAGGAAGTGCAGGAGGCGTGACAAAATATTATGTAACAGGGTACTGTCTAGGCTTGCTGGCAGTGGAGCAACACCAAATATGAAACTAAAACTCTGACTATATATATTACTTTTGCATCAATATACCCCTCATCCCTAATCGAAACAACTCTATTGACTTGGATTGGTATGTGTGTTGTTGATAAAGAGAAAGGTAGGGACTACATCCTTAACTCAAGATAGTGAAGAAGCTATGATGATCGAAGAATAAAACAATACTTCTAGAAGAGTTAGACTTTATTTACATGAGATAAGGTCCATACAGAGAGCTGGAGTTCTACTTGTGTGTCACCAATGTTGTAGCGGCTACAACCACCCTCCAAAATTTTGCCTATGCTTCATTTTGGAGCGTCCCTCCTAAATCACAACAGCTCATCTCGCACTAACCTAGGTACTTGTGCTTTGATGGAGCTTTATCTTTTGCATTATGGCTTGTGTTTTCTTACTTGCTTTACTGTATAACCCACAAGCTGATCCCTTGACTTGGTTTCAACCCAGTTCGAGGCTTTCCATAGTGAATTGTGCAATCCTTGAGGGCAACCAGCCTCACTCTCAAGAATTGCATAGTCCAAGTTGACAGTGACCCTTCATATCCATAATTGCACAGAGCCAGATGACAGCTTATCTTCAGCTGGGAAACTGCATAGATCATGAGAGGCAACCTGTTACACTAAAAAATGTCACCATGACCACTTACAGATAGTATGGCTCAAATCAACAGTCATGCTACCCTCTTAGGCAAGTCTTATGCCTCTGTTATCCATCTCAAACTCAAAGAAGAGAGAAAGTCTTGTAAAAAATATGCTTATCTCTGGGGTCACAGGTTCTCTCTAGCCTTACCTGCGGGGACGCTGACCATGTTCACAAAAGGTGCGTCCTTGGACGCTCTGTATGTTAAGGGACAGGTGCGTCCTTCTGTAAAAGGCAAAATGCGCGAGTTTCATCTTAAAAAAAGTTACTTGTGGTTACTTCTAGAACTTTCTAGAGGTCGGTTTGATGATTTGGATGCGCCTCCAGTTGGTTCATGTATCTCTATTAAGGGGGAACTTATCCCATCAATAAGGGAGCTATCCCACCCAAAGAGGGGGATTATCCCATTGATGGTGGACCTGAATAACCTCTTTACAGCACTATAAATAAAGACATTGAGCCAGAGGGAGGAGAGGTTGGAGCTATACATTTTCTTTGGGTAAATGCTGCAGGAATTAGGACTCCCATTTAGAACCTTGTGAGGAGAGATTGTCTTTGCTTGATTCTACTTGGAAGTGGGTGAGCTTTGTCAAAGTAGAGGAAAACCCTTGATGGACCCTGGGAGGAACTTGCACAACACCAAGGCCAGGTTGTAAGAGTTTCTTTGTTTCGTTATTAATACAAACTGGTTTATTTTTCTCAATAGCTTGTGTTAATGAGTTATTTCATGTGTTCCTTGGTCTGCATGTTGAATATATGTTTTATTATATGAAATGCAAGTGCTTGGTAATTGTTTGATTGTTTGTGGTTGCAGGAATTGACTTGAAGGAGGAGCTCATCCGGATCGGCAAGGACGGACTACAACAACCGCGTTTTGGAATAAGGTAAGCCTAAACACTTGTAGTTTTCATGTTTTAAAAGGTATATTTAGAGAAAGATCACTCCATTTTGTCTTGTTTGTCGCTAGAGAGTTTAGACTCCTAGGGAGGTCAGTTGTGTCCGCACAAACGACTTTTTCCGCCACGACAAATTGGCGACTCCACTGGGGAATCCATTAATGAGAGAGTCTTTTCCTTTGTGTGAACTTTGCTTTGTGAAAATCACTTTTATTTTCTGGTTTTTGACTGTGAGAATTAGTATTTGGGTGGCTTAGCTTCAGATTTAGTTAGATTTGGTTTTTCTCAACTTTTCCAGAAGGACGCACCCTCTGAGTACTGCACAGTGCGTCTTTGGACGCGCTGTTTCCGTTTGCACAGAGCGGGCCCACACCTGTTATAACGGGTTGCCTGCGTCTTCCTGTAAAATTTAGGAAAAGTCCATTTTTTGCTTTAATTGCTTTTAGATTTTGATTTTTCTTAGTGTTTTCTACCCAAATCCTTTAGTACCCTGTCAAGAATTTTCACCTAGACTTGTTTTGTGAGCTTTGAGTGTTTTAGTGGATTTCAACGAAGTTTAGGCCTAGGGTTTGATTTTTCAATAGGTCCTGTAGTGACTTTGACGGTAGAAAGTTGTCCAGCCTTAGATCTCTCTGGTTAGTCAGCCTTCTTAGAAGTCGGGCCTGTCGTAAAGTCTCCTTATGTGAGCAGCTTGCCATTTAAGTTGTTTTGGGTCAAATTTCGAATTACTTGTTTATAAAGTGTTGATTTCCATTTTACAAAAGAACAAAAAGATTAGAGTTTTGTTTTGACTAGTTTTTGGTTCTGCAATAAGCTAGTCCTTGATTTGATTGTGATCAAGTAAAACACCTTAGAATAATCATTGTTGGTTTTGGCCTCGTTAAGATTGCTTAGAGTAAATTTACCTTTTAGTTTGCTTATGAGTGCATTTTCATAGATTTTAATAGTTGTTAAGATTGATTTTTGGTTATATTAGATTTATTTGCTTTATTAAAAGAAAAATACAAAAACATCTTCTTTAAAAGTCTTGTTTCAAGTAGCTTTTTGTTTTTGAAAGAGAAAAAGAGTTTTTTCGTGCATGTAAAGAGCAGTCATGTTTTTTATGCTTGGAAAAGACAAACGAATTGTTTCTTTGATTGTCTTCAATTAAGAAGTTGCTTTTATAAAGATTGCATTCTCTCAACTTTTTAGTTAAGCAATTCATCGAAAAAGTAAAGTAGTGGGTAAATCATCCTAGGTGCATTTTGTAGTGGTTTCGAGTCGAGTCAACACACCACTGGTTTCACTTCCATCATAGCTTAGGCTAGGGTCTTGGAGTAGGTGAGTACTTAACTCTCCAAGACTACAAAACCAAACAGATAGTTTATCTTGAGTAGATTAAATCCAATTGTTTCAATTATACTCTGGGAAAGCTCCTCTTAAAGGAGAAGCACGAGCTCGTGTCCGAACCAGTGAGGGGATCATTCCTCCCTCGTTGGGAACGACGCCAGACAGTACGTATTACAAACGGTAAACCTCGGATTAACCATTGTCGAGGAGCCAGGGGTCACTTATCGGTAAACCTTGGATTGTTGTCAAGGAGCCGGTAAGGGGATTGGAGCTTGCTACTCTGCCCTTGCGTGCTGTCGGAGTTTAGACTGTTCCCCCAGGTGTAATTGTTGTGATTGGTAACTTTAGTGACCATAATCTTTAGGGTTCTACCGAGGTGACGGTGGAGGGAAGGTCCCACTGTACCTGGAGCAGACATCGGTTATACTCACTTGGATTTTCCGGGGGGTTCACTTCACTTCAAGACGGTTAAAGTGGAGGAACTTGTGCCGGTCTATTCATTAAGCAGGTTGCCGGGGTAACTGTTCCACCCGCCATTTCTGTACTGAATCCTGCGAGGTTGGGCCTAATCACCAACTAGCGCTTTTGGTCCGGAAGACTACTGTTTGTGTGTGGTTTGACGCTCTAGATTATTTAGGCGTGTGCTTCAAATTTGTTTGCTTCTTTAGAAGACTTTAGGTGGTTTGATTTGAAATTTTTACTTTGTTTTCGTGTGTTGTAGTTAAAAATCTTTAATTGTGGCGGAATTACCGAGACAGTCCCGTAGACTTCGGGGCCAGTCTCCTGAAGTTGTTTCTGTGGCCGAATTGTTGAGAAGATCCCGTAGACTTAGGGGATCCCCTCCTCGAGACGACCCGGGTAATTTAGAAGGGTTAAAGGTCCTTGTAACTCCTCCTAGTGACAGTAGAGTAGGTTCACCTGAAGAAGGAGAATCTTCCTTGGTAGTCCATCCAGATTACCAAAGTTTAGAAACAGGTTACAATCCCGAAACTGTTACAGTTTCCGAGCTTGCTGGTAGTTTTTCATCTGCCAGTGAAACAGGCGAAGAACCTGAAATTTCCGAACCTGTTACTCCAACTTCTAGTGTCCCTGATTCACCGAGAATAGAAAGAATTATCACCGAAAATCTACCTTCTGGTTTGATTGCTATAGAAGAACTTGCTCCAGAAGAAGATATAGGTGTCTCTCACCTTGAAGGTCAACTTACTATTGATCTAAGGGAGAGTGAATCCATCTTTTACAGTCCTCCTAGAAGTACTTCTTGGTACCTTGTGTTAACCAATTTTTTAGACAACTCAATCGGTTTTTCCACACCTCGTACTCCTTTTCCACCCGGAGGTATTCATACTCCCGTAAATATGTCTGGTCAGTCGTCCGTGTTTACACAAAGTCCTGAATCTTTTTTACACGGGGGTCCTTCTGTCCCCACTGGGTATCAGTCACTTTCTGGTACCTTTGCGGGGGCATCTCCTCAACCCATTGATCATGGGTTATTTGCTGGAAACAGTGGTAATATACCATTGGGTGTAGGAGACATTTACATGATGTCAGGTTCAGTTCCCGTTTCCCAACCTCAAGGTGGCCAATTACCGCCTGGGGGGCAACCGCAGTTAACGCCTGGGGGGCAACCTCAAGGTACACAAATTGTGTCTGGGGGGCAACCTCAAAGTCAGTATGTACCTATGGTGCAATACTTACCTCAAGGTCAACCTCAGCCTCAATATGTACCCCAAGGTCAACCTCAGTATCAATATCAACCTCAAGGATGGCAACCTCAAGGGTATCAACCCCAAAGTTATCAACCTCAAGGATACCAACCTCAAGGTCAAGGTCAACCCCAGTATCAGTATTTACCTCAAGGTTATCAACCTCAAGGTCAATACTCAAGTCAAGGTTATCAACCGCCTCAAGGTCAGTCATATGTTCCAAGTATGGGAACTGCACCTTACAATTATCAATCCTACCCTCAATCTGGTTATGGATCTCAGTACCCTCAACCTGTTACGGGTCAGTACCCTGGAATGTTAGTGTGGGATCCCTCACAGGGTCAACAGGTGTTGCAGCCAAGTGTACAAATGCTTCCTCAAGCTGGACAACCCGTAGTTTCTGGTCCAACCCAGCAACCGCAACCTGTCCAGCCCAATGTTCAAGCTTCTGTAGCTTCGGTAGTTACTCAGCCAGCAATTGCACCTAGTACTCCATCTCAAACGGCTGCTGCAACTACCGCTACATCTACCATACTTACTTCTGGAGTATCGACGGCTCCAGTTTCTACTGTCCCTGTTACCGCACCTCAGACATCTTTACCGTTGTCTGGATCTACGATTCAAACCACGGTCCAGATGCTTGTAGGTCAGCCTGGTATAAGTACGGTTGTGACTACTCAACCTCAATTTGTTCAACCTCCGTACCAGGGACAGTACCAACCTGGGCAAGCTGTCCAACAACCGGTTTACCAGTATCAACCGTATCCTGGGTACACTTATCAACAACCTCAACAACCCCAGTACGGTCCGGTTAATCCTGGTTTTCCAGGAGGATATAATATCCCAAATGCGACTCCTGTTCCTAGTTATCCTGGATATCCTCCTCCTGGGGCTGGTATTGTGACCCAGAGTTTTAGAGATCCTAACCGGCAGTTACCGTTTATTGCAACTTTAGATTTACCCGACTTGACGCGCCTAACGAACGATCCAATTCAATATCTTCAGTTCTGGCCGCCAATGCCAAATAAGTTGCCCAGTGATATACCCAAGTTCGAAGGTAAGTCTGGAGAGGATCCGTCCAATCATGTGATGACTTACCACCTCTGGTGTGCTTCGAATTCTATCTCAGATGATTCCATCCGCTTACGTCTTTTCCAGCGTACACTCATTGGTCTCGCGGCCAAGTGGTACATTGAGTTACCACGGGCCTCTTTTTACAACTTTAGCCAGTTAGCTACCTCGTTCTTAACTCACTTTCAGTTGCCGGTCAGATACGATAACGGCACGGAGTTATTAACTTCACTAAAACAATCGACGTCCACGTATATTTCTGATCACATTCATGAGTGGAGACGTCGAAGGCGATTAGTGAAAGTTTTTATCCCGGACCAAATCTTAGCTGAATGGTTTGTCAAATCATTATTACCGAAGATTACTGAAGATGTCGCTAAGGCCGGAGTAGTTACTGAGGAGCAAGTCATTGCTCAGGCACAATACCTTGACTTAGTTTACACTCAGTCGGGTACGTTACACGAGAAGATTCCGGATCTTCCAAAGTCGAATCAAATCGCTGCTGCTCCTTCGAGATCTCATGCCGCTGATGGTATGATTGGTATCGTGACTACGAAGAGTAAGAAGAAGTCTTCCAAGGCCTCCAATACTCCAATTATCACTTTGCCAGATTCTCCGACAGGAGAGTCTTCTCCTCCTGAACTTACCGCCGACATTCACGCTGTAGAGTCATCTACGGCCAAATCAAAAAACGGTGGAAAGAAGAAAGGAAAGAAGAAGGCTAAAGCAGACAAGGCTCCAAAGGAGAAAACTGAAAAGTCGGAAACCAATGACGAAAAACGCAAACCTCGATATCCTTGTCTTATTTGTGAAGAGGATCATTTTACGAGAGATTGCCCTCATCGGGCCGAGGTTGTTAAAATAGTCAAAGGTTCTCCCACTCCTGCTGTGTTAAAGAATCCATTTCCAGAGCAGGAGAATAAGATGATAGGTTCTTCTTCGAATGCCAGTGAAGAACCCATTTTGATGATGTCTCATGTGAGGATTGCGACTCGATCGCAAGATTATGGTAGTAAGGCTCCTGTTGATGGCAAAGAAGCAGAATCTTCTCACTCTAACCCATCAACCTCAGCTCCTGGTTCCGATCCACTACAGATCGAAAAACCTAACCCAGACTTAGTGATTAAGCCGCCCGCCAAGGGTGTACTTCGAAGGTCTGCTTTCAATCCACATGCGAGAGCAGCCCAGAATTACAACATTGTTGAGGACTTAGCTGTTTCACCTTCAGCAATGTCGGCACTCGAAGTGCTGCAATCATGCCCAGCACAACGAAAATTGCTTTTGTCGGCTATCGGAGTTGTCGATGTTCAGGACCCGAACCTAATGATCTTTGATCTAGAAAATAGTACACCACGTCTCCCCCATCAAATGGCTTTCCAAATTCCAGTGATAGTCAAAAACAGGCCTATTCATCGGACTGTGATTGATGAGGGAGCTTCTACGTGTATTATGTCGATTCAATGTTGGAGATCTCTTGGTTCTCCTTCGTTGAACCAATCCCCCACCATCCTTAAGGCCTTTGATGGCCGTGGGTTCCGTCCGTTTGGTATTCTACAAGAATTGCCTATAGGGGTTGAAGGTAAAACCGTTAGTCTGGATGTGGAAGTGGTTGATGCCCCTCTAGACTACAACCTTCTTTTGGGTCGAAGTTGGTCATATGCTATGACAGCGGTCGTTTCATCGGTCTTCAGAGTAATTAAGTTTCCACATAACGGTAAGATCGTGACTATTGATCAGCTGACATACTTTTCATTCGACCCAGCCTCTTCAGAGAGTATCCAGCATGTTGGTAAAACGACAATCCCTTATAGGGACGTTGGTGTAGGTTTAGTTAAGGATTCCGGTTTACTGGGAACTTTTCCTCTCCCTCCTCTCAGCGCAGATCCTTCGTTTGCAACCATTCATATGATTACTTCAGAAAACATTATTTATGATGATCCTTGGTTCGTCCCATCTGACTCTGAGATAGACTCACTCGGTGATGTTATGCCTTTGAGTCCATATGAAATTGCTTATGAAGCTCTCATGTCTTTTACTGACTTTCATTCAACCGAAGTCGACCAAATGAATGTGGTCAGTGAAGAGTCACTTTTCACCTCACCCTTAGAACGGATAACGTTTCCCGAAGTCGTGTCATCTGACGAACAACTTCGCGAAATCCTAAGTGTAGACGATCTACCATGGGAAGATCTCCATCACAGATCTTCGTTTTTACCTAAGGATGATGCATTTGAAAATGATTTTTCATCTATCTTTACCGCTGAATATGTCAAAGACGCTCAGGATCCAACGAAACATTCTGATTCAGAGCTGAATTTAGGGAATATTTCTCGTACTATTCCCATTGATATTTCAGTGAAGCCCGGAATCGAGGAAAACATTCATATAGGTGCCGCATGTACTGAAGAAGAAATCCAAACTTACAAGGCCCTATTCCAAGAATTCCGCGACGTGTTTGCCTGGTCTTACGAGGAAATGCCGGGAATTGATCCTGCCATTGTTATTCATGAAATAAAGACCTACCCGGATGCTAAACCCGTCCGGCAACGGTTGCGTCAAATTCACCCTCGAAAAGCGGCTGCGATTAAAGCAGAAGTCGAAAAGCTGTTGAAAGCAGGTTTCATTTATCCGATCCCGTTAACGGATTGGGTATCGAATATTGTTCCGGTCAACAAGAAACAAGGAACAATAAGAATCTGTATCGACTATAGGGATATAAATCGAGCTTGTCCAAAAGACAACTATCCTACGCCTTATATCGATCAAATTATTGATGATTGTGCCGGAAGTGAAATGTTTTCCTTCATGGATGGTTTTTCGGGCTATAATCAAATCAATATTCTACCTGCCGACCAACCAAAAACGACATTCATTTGTCCATGGGGGACATTTGCTTATTGCAAGTTACCTTTTGGGCTTAAGAATGCCGGGGCCACTTTTCAACGGGCGATGTCTTATGCATTTCATGATATCAAGCACATTGTGCAACCCTATCTCGATGATTTGCCTGCTCATTCTTTACATCGAGCTGATCACCTTGTCCACCTACGAGCAATCTTTATGAGGTGTAGGCATTATCGAATTCGGTTGAATCCCCACAAGTGTGTTTTCTGTATAGAAACAGGTCGATTGCTGGGATTTGTTGTTTCAAAAGCCGGCATTCGCGTCGATCCCTCGAAAGTCGAGGCTATCATCAAATTGCCTCCTCCTTCGAGTTTGCGCCAACTCCAAAGTTTGCAAGGGAAAGCGAACTTTTTACGCCGATTCATCCCAAACTACGCCGAGGTCACTAAAGGTTTTACACGGTTGTTGAAACAGAACGCACAATTCTTTTGGGACGAGATTGCTCAACAATCTTTTGATGCACTTAAACACGCGTTGACCCATGCACCGTTATTGCATCCTCCCAACTACAACCAAGACTACTTCTTATACCTCGCAGCTTCGCATTCCACCATTGGAATGGTGTTAGTTCAAGAAGATGAATTCGGAGCGGAGCATGTGATATATTATCTTAGTAGGACCTTGAATCCAACTGAGCTAAAATATTCGCATGTGGAGAAATTGGCCCTGGCAGCCGTTCAAGCTGTCCAGCGTTTCCGTCACTACATTCTTCTCCGCAAAACTACAGTTATTTCGGATTGCAACCCTATGATTTATATTTTGACAAAACAACTGCTAGGGGGCAAGTACTCTAAATGGATTGTTATCCTGCAAGAGTTCGACTTGGAGTTTGAGAAGTCCAAGTCTAAGAAATCCTTAGTTTTTGCGGAATTGATGTGTGATTTCCCGAGTGCTGACACAGAGACTGTGGCAGAGGAGTCCATTGCGGACGAATCTTTGTTTCTTATCAGTACTGTAGATCCGTGGTACGGGGATATAATCATTTATCTCCAAACCCAAACCTTTCGGCCTGAAGCTTCCAAAGCGGAACGTCGAAAAATTCGGTTTCAATCCCAGCCATACAAAATTATTGGAGATACACTTTATCGCCGGGGGGCAGACTTAGTTTTTCGACGTTGTTTAACTCACGAAGAGGCTGAGAGGGTTTTGAATGATTGTCACTCTGGAGCATGTGGCGGTCATATGTCTGGGTATGCCACAGCTCAGAAGGTGTTGCGCGCTGGTTATTTCTGGCCGTCTATGTTTAAAGATTGTATCATTGCAGTCAGGAAGTGCCACAACTGTCAAGTGTTTGATCGCAAGATGCGCGCTCCACCTGCTCCTCTCCACCCTATAATTTCCGTTGGTCCATTCGCCAAATGGGGTATCGACTTTATTACTTGTAACCCTCACTCGGCCGGGGGGCATGCGTATATCATCCTTGCGGTTGATTATTTTACTAAGTGGGCCGAGGCGATGCCTACATTCGACGCAAGCGGCAAAACAGCTGCAGTTTTCGTATTCAATCATATCATAACTAGGTTTGGTGTCCCACAAGCAATCATTACTGACCATGGGAGCCATTTTCGAAATGTCATGATGACTGAGCTTACAAGCCAGCTTGGTTTGCGCCACGATAGCTCTACTCCTTATTATCCGCAAGCCAACGGTTTGGTTGAGTCTATCAACAAAGTTCTAGTTACCATGATCCGACGAACCATTGGTGTTCATCGGTCGAATTGGCACAACATGTTATTTTCAGCGCTATGGGCATACCGAACCTCAGTGAAAAATTCAACAGGGTTCACTCCTTTCCAGCTAGTTTATGGCTTAGAAGCTGTGTTACCCATTGAATGCGAAATCCCATCACTTCAAATGGCTGTCGAATTACTTCCAGCTACTTCCGAAGAGGAGACACGTTTATTGTACTTGGCTAAATTAGATGAGACTCGACGTGACGCTACATTGGCAATCGAGACTCACGCGAAACGAATGAAAGCTCAGTATGATAGAAATGTAACCCCTCGAAGTTTTTCGGAAGGAGACCTAGTACTATTATATGATCAAGCTAACGATAAGCTAGGTGCCGGAAAATTCGTTCCCATGTGGCATGGGCCCTACATTGTAAAGCGAAAGCTAGCAAAAGGGGCTTATGAGCTAGTTGACTTTGATGGGGACTCTTTGGGTAAACCCAGAAATGGACTTTACCTAAAGAGGTATTATGCTTAAATGAGGGGAATGGAGAAATTTTTAGATAGGTTAGATTTTCTTTCTAGCTAGCAAGTGTGTTAGTTTAGTCAGTGTGCTTAGCTTAGAGAGTGTGGTTTTTTCGTCGTTATTCTGGCTTATCTTGGTTTTACTCTTGATATTGCAGATGTCGACGCCTCTCCAAACATATATTGGATTTGCTGATGGTGCTTGTCGTAGTACACGGAACATCTCTTCCGCAGCTTGGGTTATCTATTCGCCCTCTGACGAGTTAGTTTCTATGCATGGGGTAAGCCTCGGTCAAACAACGAACAACATTGCAGAATACAGTGCAGTGATTGAATTATTATCCGAATCTATTTCATTTGGAATTCGACGTTTGACAGTGAGGTTAGATTCTGAACTTGTTGTATTACAGCTTAATAGAGTTTATGCCATTAGGAATCCTGTGTTATTAAGGTTGTTTTTGAGAGTGCGTCTCTTGGAACGTGAATTTGATTACATTGAATATCAACATATTCCAAGGTCTTTGAATACATTAGCAGATGCAATTGCTTCTCGAATGTTGGACAGACATTTACGATAATCATGCAAGTAAATTTAAAAACATTTCATCACATATGTTAAACAAGATAAGCCGGTAATAGTGATATATATAGATAGAAGTGTGTCAAAAAATATATACATCGTCTTCGATCATAGGTTGAAAACACCTTATGATCGGCAAAATGATAGTACAAAAAGTCAAAATGTCACATGTGACTACAAAAGTGACTAGTCAATCACTGGTGGTGCTCTCTGTATGACACCACTGCGCGGGCTACCTTACGCAAAAATCTCCTAAACGGTCCAGGGACCGCGACTACAAAACGCTGAAGCCTGATAGGAATGTCGTCCATAGTAGTCTCAGGTATATCTGCCGTGAGACGCTCTAGATCATGCTCCAACTCAGCTAGTACGTCTGCAGCCGCGTCCTGTGGGGCCGGTACCGGTGCAGCTGGATGTAGTCTATCAAAAGGCCGGAGGTTGGCTGGACGCTGTGGACCAACATCTGCATTTTGAAAATTTTACTGTTAGTTTTGAGACGATATATATGAAAAATAAAAAATACATAATTAGAAAACTTGTGAAAATAAAAGTACCTCTGTCGTCCCATTGTTCTCCCTGTGGAAGAACCATGTCCGGATCACCTCTGAAATCCATTCCGGCATACGGAAAGTCCTGTATCGAAAAAACCTGGTCCTCTAACCAGTGAAAGTAACTATCTGAGAATCGAACCACTGTCGCACCCTCGTCAGGATGCCGGGCCATCACCGCAACCCATCGTATCAGCTTTGGCTGCCGAGGACCCAAGATATCAACAGTGAGTTGCTGAGGGATCAACATTGGAACTCTCTCCAAGGCAAAGCTCACGACTATAGGCCCATATCCAAAAGTCTTTAGTCGTCCGTTCTTTGCCTTGGTCAGTTGGCTCTTCATATGAGCCGACACAGCTTCACACCAGTTGAAAATGGTGCCTTGGTAACAGTCAATTGCCATCCGCATTTGGGATCCGGAAGCAATGTGTAAAGCGGCCGCGCCGCAAATTCTGGTAACCGTGAACGCTATGACTTTGAGTTCCGGTAGAGTGATGTGTTTTATCTCTATGCCTTTTGAATGGTGAGCCCCACGTGTGCACCAATCCTCGCGGAGACTATCAAGGGATTGGCCACCCGGCCTAGTCCCCGCAAGACTGAGTTGCTCACCTCTGTTCGGCAAGCCAGTGAGAAAGTATACATCCGAGGGCTCTATCTCGAGCTGGTGCCCTCCTATGTAAAAGCATTGTTCTTGAACGTTCCATCGCTCAACCAGCCATTCCAAGAATCTTACCTGGCCCCTCATGCCCGGTATGGTCCAATATTTGTATAATCCGCATGCTCTTAGGGCATCCAGAGAAGGTTGGTGATTTATTGCAGCTTCATCTTCCTCTACATGCTCTCTTTCTCTCCAGTCTAACATGATTAATGCCCTGCATATCAAAAATAGCAATTAGAAATTGATTTGGGAATTTTTGGTGGTTTTTTGAGGGAGTTGGGGTTTTGAAATGCGCACTTCTCGGAAGACGCACCCCGGCTTTGTAGCACAGGGCGCCCGGACGCAGCTGGCCTGAAGGCGGGCTGCGTCTTCCGACCGTTTTCCCGTATGAGAAAAAGTCGGGGGACGCAGGTCACCCGAAGGGCACCTGCGTCCGCCGAGAGGCGCATTCCAAAACCAAAACCCCCCCAAAAAATGAAACTAAGACCTAAAAATTAATTCTAAACGGATAGAAATGCAGAGTAGGATGTGTAAAATACCTGGATGAGACGGCGTTCGATTCCGACAGTCAGATTTTCCGCAGCAACCACGGGAAGTTTCTTGTCAAAAGCTCCTTTTTCAACCTCCAAAGTCAAACGGTAAAAATGACATGGTAAAAGGTCTTTTTATAGGTTTTTTGGGTGAATTAGTTCATTTTTTACCATGAAAAGATGTTTTTCGATGTATTTTTGCCTATTTTAAACAGGTATGAGTAATGTGTCGCTTTTGTGCAGGACAAAGGGATTTCGAGGGAAATTGTAATTTTTTCACAAATAAAATATCAGAGTCATCTTTTAAGCCCTTTTCTGACTCCTAAAAAATGAAAAGATCGCCGAGCGTTTCTTTTACACTCGTTAAAACGGAATTAAAAGACGGTCCCCTTTTAGCTCTTTTCTGACCGTAAAATCAGGAAAAGATTGCCGGGTTTTTGTCGTTTCAAACTCGATAAGGAAATAAAACGACGTGTCCTTGATCGCTTTTTACTTTTCAGGTCGACGACACTATTATGAAAGTACTCCTTGGTCGCAAGATCAAGCGGTTCCCCCAGGTATTATTTTATACTTTTTCGGGCTTGAGGGACACAAATTTACAAAAAGTTCAACGTGGAGTTTCCTTAAGTTTTTCAGACTCTCTAAAATTGAAAAACGCCGAGTTTCTCCTATACTGGGCTCGTTAAACTTTTACAGTAAAGGACCTGTTCAATTACAAACAGGAACGAACCACTCCTTCCTAGGGTTCGAATTTAAACTAGGTTGGACTCATCCGAAGGATGAGCTTATAATCAAGCATATGTTATCCTCCTCAAGCTTGTTAAAAATAAAGAGGTACTTGCCAGAAATGGTGGGGGAAAAGAGAGAAGAATGAGCCTATTTGTTACCTTTTATCTCAAAAGAAACTTTATTACCACTCTTGAACACGACACTTTTCATTCACCTGGGTTGGGAAATCTTTTACCTCACAGTTGACCAAACCACTTTGAAAGTCTTTAACCGGGTTTCGGGGATTAACTTTGAGTTATTCGTCACCAAGCCATCTGTCGTGTCGTTATGTGTTCAAGAGGTCTGCAAGCAAAAACTTTCATCTGCAAAATACTTGTCATCCATTTGACCATCCCTGAGTCAGTCCTTACAGCAACATTTCTTCAACTTGAACAATGATTTCGTGTTGCGGGCTTGCCTGCAACGGGTCGCTTTCTATCGACATCGACACATTATCTAGAAAGATGACTTAGGAATCGACAGCACCTTGAAGTCTGCATGCATCAATGGCAGGTTTCTCGCCTTTGACGTCAGTTTACATCATTGACTTTCGATCAAAGGATTCCGTGAAGTGTTCGACATCAAAACATCTATTCACATTTCACGGGTTGTGCTTGGTACTTTGAGAACCATTGACATTACTGGTGGTTTCTCTCACGCTTGTTAACAGTTTACATCATCGACTGGTAATCAAGTGGTTTATAACATGTTCGACATCAAATCATTTAATCACATGGCTAGAATCGTACCAATTCGGGAAGTAGAAGTGAAGACCCTGGATCTAGTTTCTACCATCCAGGCTGCGAGGAGTTTTGTATTCATTATCTATGTAGACTAATCATAAACAGATGGCTGCGTCCATACTGTGTCTACAAAAGTCTATAAAAATGATGTACTGCAAGATCATTCCTGTATCAGAATAGTTAGTCCATTAGTTAAAGTTTTGAATCTGAGTATGGGAATGCCTACCTCAGTGATGATATAATCTTATCCATGTATTTTGTGTTGAAAATTGCAGGTTCCAACCAGGCCATCCACAAGACAATCCTTGAAATGATAAAGCGCTTCACCCTTCCTAGAATTACAAAACCCTAAATCTATTCCAGGCTTCGCACTTTAGGGGGCAATCTGTTACACTAAAAATGTCACCATGACCACTTACAGATAGTATGGCTCAAATCAACAGTCATGCTACCCTCTTAGGCAAGTCTTATGCCTCTGTTATCCATCTCAAACTCAAAGAAGAGAGAAAGTCTTGTAAAAAATATGTTTATCTCTGGGGTCGCAGGTTCTCTCTAGCCTTACCTGCGGGGACGCTGACCATGTTCACAAAAGGTGCGTCCTTGGACGCTCTGTATGTTAAGGGACAGGTGCGTCCTTCTGTAAAAGGCAAAATGCGCGAGTTTCATCTTAAAAAAAGTTACTTGTGGTTACTTCTAGAACTTTCTAGAGGTCGGTTTGATGATTTGGATGCGCCTCCAGTTGGTTCATGTATCTCTATTAAGGGGGAACTTATCCCATCAATAAGGGAGCTATCCCACCCAAAGAGGGGGATTATCCCATTGATGGTGGACCTGAATAACCTCTTTACAGCACTATAAATAAAGACATTGAGCCAGAGGGAGGAGAGGTTGGAGCTATACATTTTCTTTGGGTAAATGCTGCAGGAATTAGGACTCCCATTTAGAACCTTGTGAGGAGAGATTGTCTTTGCTTGATTCTACTTGGAAGTGGGTGAGCTTTGTCAAAGTAGAGGAAAACCCTTGATGGACCCTGGGAGGAACTTGCACAACACCAAGGCCAGGTTGTAAGAGTTTCTTTGTTTCGTTATTAATACAAACTGGTTTATTTTTCTCAATAGCTTGTGTTAATGAGTTATTTCATGTGTTCCTTGGTCTGCATGTTGAATATATGTTTTATTATATGAAATGCAAGTGCTTGGTAATTGTTTGATTGTTTGTGGTTGCAGGAATTGACTTGAAGGAGGAGCTCATCCGGATCGGCAAGGACGGACTACAACAACTGCGTTTTGGAATAAGGTAAGCCTAAACACTTGTAGTTTTCATGTTTTAAAAGGTATATTTAGAGAAAGATCACTCCATTTTGTCTTGTTTGTCGCTAGAGAGTTTAGACTCCTAGGGAGGTCAGTTGTGTCCGCACAAACGACTTTTTCCGCCACGACACAACCCAAAGCCACTTAATCCAGAAATTGCACAGAAGCTTCCTACTCAGAAGCTGCTCAGTGCATGTGCTAGTGAATTGCCTAGTCCTTCCTTGAATTGCACAATCTCTCTGGGAAATGCGTGGAAATTTTTCCTAAAAAAAGAAAAAAAAAGCATCCTTAGAAAATATGGATCTATTTTTAGAAGCCTGGAGGAGACACTTGAGTTATTTTGGAAACTACCACCAAGTGTCTCTTTTACCTTGAGTTTTGGCCTTTGCATCATAAACCCTAAATCGATCAAATCTATTTAACAACCACTACCATACCTCATTTTCACATTCGATCTTAGAGCTCTGGAATTTTTTAGAGATCAAGGAACCTCCGGTGCGATCATCGTTGCTTTTCAGGGTAAGTCTTGCTTTTCTTGTCTTTTGCTAATTTTTCTGTCGATTTTGTTTGTTTAGCTTGTGAGAGTGTTGTTTCAGTCATTTTGTTGAATGACCACTAACGTTTTAACTTGTATTAGCATGTAGAAGTGTTACTTTAAGTTTTTCATTGCCTTTCTTAAGTGTTGCATGCATTACCCAGTTTTTGCACTCACGGTTTTCGTTGTGGCAACTCTCTCCACGTGCTTTGTTTTCCTTCAGTTTAATTGATTCTTGCACTTGTTTCACTTGCATGCATTATCATTCACTTAGATCTACACCCAACATCATTAAATCCTTCATATTTGTTTGATTTCTCAATTCCCTTGGGAAGATCTAGGCTTCCTTAACCCGAACCTCATTTTCCCAAGCATGCACTACGCATTTATGGATCTCAAAGCCTCGGTCTTGGCTTCTGGAATTGTGTTGAGGTATCCCAGGCCCAGCTCCAGCTGTGCACTACGTACTTCCAAAATCCATCACCGAGCCTTGGAAACTGAGACTACACAATGCGTAGTCTCTCCTGGCCTATGCCCAGATTGAACTGCGCATTGCGTAGTTTCAGTAAGCAAGACCTCCCCACTGACTATTGGGACTATGCAATGCATAGTTCCAGCTGGTAGCGAATTGCCTCTGTGAGCCAAAATTGCGAAATCCTTTCCGAAAATTGCCCATTTTGTTGCTTGGCATGTTCTTTAAGTGTTTTTTGTTTCAAGCTAACATTTGCATGCCATGAGTGTCCTCTTTGTCTCCGGGTACAAAAGTTGTTAAGTAAGTCTCTAGTAGTTATAGGTAACATGGCTTCCAAGAGAGTTGCATCAAAGGATACTTTCAAG
Source organism: Pinus tabuliformis (assembly GCA_031772625.1). Taxonomy (NCBI): domain Eukaryota; kingdom Viridiplantae; phylum Streptophyta; class Pinopsida; order Pinales; family Pinaceae; genus Pinus; species Pinus tabuliformis. The sequence continues at coordinate 1,638,449,159 of CM062817.1, forward strand.
AGTAGCACTGGTGAAGTAGTTGAGAAGGTGTCAAATAAAGTTTCTATTTTATGAAAACACTCGGTTGTTCATTGCTAAGGGAATGAAGTTAACATGGCAGGAAATCAAGGATATCTTTGTAGGGGACTTCAAGGAATATCTAGAGGATCGACAGGTTTATATCAATGTCCATCAGCCAGTCTTACATAATGTTGCATGTAGGTACCCTACCTTCCCATGTGCAGATATCATCCACTAGATTTTCTCACACACAGATCCAAAGACTATGGCATTGAGTAGTGCAAGTGGGATACAACTTGCCAACTTTGGGTCAGAGAAGTATCAAGAGATGTATCATTTACCTCGGTCAGTGAACTGCATGGATGCACTTTTCTATGCCACTCACAACTTTGTGAACACCAGATATATTGTAAACCGTTGGGTGAAAGAGTCGTCGAAGTTCAGAATGACACCCAATTATGTTTATAATACAAAGTCTCTGCAAAAGGCTTACCAGTTCTTGATCATCTTTTCATGTCGATTATATGGTCAAGAGAGCACAAAGACCTTTCCTAGAAATTGGGTGGTTGTGTTGGACCAATTTTTGAATGATGGAAGGTCATTCAATTGGTTGGATCTATTGGCTCTTCAGTTGAAAATCCATGTGAGTAAAGCCCAAAATTTTCCCAAGGATGAGTAAGCAAGATTCTACATGTTTGTGTATTTACTTGATGTAATCTGTTCCCAGCATCAATTTCCCAGTGTGAGTTGGACATGGACACCAAAAGAGTCTGACGTCAACATTTCTTACAAGTTGCTTTCCGACTACAGCTACTGAGGAGTTATAGTGAGGCTTACTGACCATTTCATCATCCTGGTGTACAAGTTGATCTTTGTGTAGGGTCCACCTTGCATGTCCCAAGAAGCAATGGAGGAAATTATTAACATTGCAGATTGGTATGCCTCACCCAGTGGAACCTTCATTAAGATGTTTGGCAGGGAGAAGCCTCCACATGTTCTACCGAGGTATGCTATGGAAAATTTTGTCATGCAAGAGCTATCATATCACATCTCCACGGGGTTAATGACAGGGTTGCACAGGAGGAAGACGACACCATGTCCTGCTCTTCCTTTATGGATTGGATTGTATGATAGTAAGAGCTTGAAGGATGTGGATACCGAAGCTGAGGGGATAGTGAAGTTCGAGTTTGGCACAAAAGACTATAATTCGTATGATCCCCATGATATTTGCAAGAACCATTGTGCGAAGGTGTACTATCTGTGGATCCACGAGACATTTCATTGGGTAGAGGAGGACCCTTGGAGGTACTATTACAACTACTCCAAGCTCAATGAACCGATTAGTATAGCCACAGCATGGAAAGTTGTTGTAACATCCCTAGTGAAAATTCCATGTAATAAAAGTAAATAAAGGAAGAATAATAACCCCTGATGATGGGACACTTATTCCAAGTTGAATGTTGGGCAGAATCCTAGCGATGGGGATCACTTGTGATTGGTTATGGCTAAGAAAATTGGAAAAGACAATGGCTAAGGCTTTGGAAAGGCAAAATGGAATTTTTGGCACATTTATTTATGAAAATAATGGAAATTAGGAGGAAAGGGAGATGAAAGGTCACAAGTTGCATGTGAGGGGGGAAATGAAGGAAAATAAAGGAAAATGAAGATAATAGAGGCCTCATTCATAAAAGGCTTCTGAGGATTAGTTGGTATCCTTTTTTTAGTTCAGTTTTGGAGCTCTCTCATTATTCTCTCTCTCTCTCCTGCTATTGGAGACTTAGAGTTTTCTTGGAGCAATCTTGGTGGGTGTGGCATACTTGGATTCTTGGAGTAAGAAGAAAAAGGAAGAGCGGGAAAGTTAAAGAAGGCATTGGGATTCATAGCTAAATGAGATTTTCTTGCAGGTACCGAGTTGCATGTATGTTTCCTTCACTAGTTTTGGCACGCATGGCACATGCATGTGGTTTCTTGGTTGTGATCTATCATTGGAATGGAGGATTTCCTGGATTGATAGTGGATTTCCTAGCCTTTCCATTTCTTGGATAGCCATGGTGATTGTGGGTTTACTTTCATTGTTTGTTTTTGTTTGGTTCTCATGTTTCCTTAGCTTGGGTTGAGTTATTAGTTCCTGGAATCCCTTGTTGGACAAACACTCTGGAAGCCCTATAACAGCTTGGGTTGAGTTACTAGTCCTTGAAGCCTTAGTTGGACAAACACCTTTGAATCCTGGCGACAGTTGTGGTTTGAGTTACTAGTCCTGGAAGCCTTGGTTGGAACAAATGATCTGGAAGCCCTCGAAGGCTTGGATGGATACCAATCTGATGATGGTTTTTGTGATGTCCAACCATGAGGTGGAATCACTTCTTGACGAGATGAGGTGGATGGCCTCTAGAATCTCCGTATGAGTTTTGATTGATGTGTTCTATGAGATCCCACATTCATGCTTGGAATATGGCACAAGGGTGAATGGATAAAGAGATATTTGGCTCAGCCATTCTAACATCGGGTGGAACATGGAAGTCCTATCCTCGGTTTGGATTTTGCATCATTAATGAAAGGTTATTTCTCCTTGTATTTCTATGATTATTATGATGGATTATATGTGGTTTATATGGTTGTGATTTCATGGATAATTTTGTCCCTATTATGTTGGTTAATTACATATTTTATGACAGTATCCATGTGTGGCTCTCATCATGTTTTTAGTTGTAATTGAATGATCAATGTATCTATGACCTAATGGATGGAATGGAAGCTAATGTGTTGAGGCATCAATGGCTCTAAGTGATTCTCAACTAAGTATGAGACCCCTATGCTCGGAACTCTTAATTACACCTGTAGATTACACATTTGCTATATGTTTGACGAAATTCTTGTCGTGACTAGTAGGGGTCCAGTCAAGGTCTTGAACAAGTATTTGCTTTAGTACTATCATTTCCATGTTACTTTACTGATTTGAAGAAATGTTTCAATTCTAGGCAGTGACCTGGGCTCTAGGCCTAAAAAGGTGGCTCAAATCTCGGAGTCATTGGCATAGCACTGACAGTTTTTCTATCTGGTCTCTGGCAGGCAAGCCTATGAGAGTGACTTTGGGTTTCTAGTCACCCTCATGCCTATAGCATGGGAGTGAATTAGGCTTAAGTTGTACAAAAGATCAGTGGGACCCCAAGGCAAGTTGTCTAAAGTATTGGATTGGTTCCCGAGGGTCTTGCAGCTAATGATTAATGTCTTTATGGTGTGTTTCTGTTGGTTCCACTTCCTTAACGTGACTTAGGGGGTCAAATCATATCATAGTGGCCTCTTGTCGCATGTTTACCTTGGCTGGCCAGCTTCTTAGGTTGATGTGGGAGGAGGGTGTTACAGTTTCTCTACAGGTAGCAGCACCATAGGAAGCAACAATAAAAACAACAATAAGAAACAAAGAAGCATAGGGAAAGGGTAAGAGGAATATTGTCGAGAATCTAGAGGCTAAGAAAGGCTACAATTTCAAAGAAGATCCTATCATTGAGAAAGTAACTTTGGCGTTGGAGGCAAAGATGTAACAACGCATAAAGAGGGTAGAGTGAAGGAATAAAGAAAACAAAGGGCTGGAGGAAGAAGAGAAGAAGTTTCAGGAAATGAAGAAGAAGTTGAAGGAAGAGAAGGAGCTAATAAGGAGATGGAGGGAAGAGAAGCAAAAATATGAAGAAGAGGAAAAGAAGGGCACGATGATAGAGAAAACAATGTCCATATAGGTTGAGGAGTCAAAACAGCCAGTAGTTGAAGAAGAGGGTGAGAAGGTGCATGATCGAGAGCTTGCTCAGCAGATTGAGCAACTAATTGAAGTGGAAGGCATGGAGTTGGGGCAAGAGCCATAGGACCAAGACACTAACCTCATGCTAAGAGCACCTAAGGTCACCTCTCAGTCTCCACCTCCTTCAGTGACAGAACCAATCCTGAGCGAGCAAGGAGAGGTTGTTCTCCTAGATGATGATATAGTTATGGATGAGTACAATATATCATTTGATAAGTTGCAAAGGAAAATTTTACATGCATGGAGAAATCATTTCCCGTATGATCACACGTCACCTACATTCATGAAGTAAAGGGTGATAGTTTCATATGTCAGAAAGCATTAAGTTTCCATGGTTGATGCCACTTTGGCTTATGTAGGAATCATGAGCTCAAATTTCAAGTTCTTGTTAGACAAGAATGAAAAAATGGAAAAGTAATTGCAAGTGGTCAGGAAAAGGGCAGAAGAATATGTAGGTTCCACAATGGCAGAGACAAGTGATACTTGTTAAAGTATCAACCCTTGAGACCACCATGTGAAAACTCTATGAAGGTTTTCTCACCATCCATAAGGGAACTCTCAGGGACATACATGGTCAAATATTGAGACCACCATCAGGAAACTCTTAGGGACATACATGCTGCTAATGCCCATGTGCAAGAATGGACAATGCGATACAAGGGAGCCCTGCTTCACTTGTGTAACACCCTCCTCACACATCTACCCAAGAATGAAACTAGTTAGGGTAAATGTGTGACGAGAGGCCACTATGATAAGACTCAACCTCCTAGGTAACCTTAAGGTAATGGAGTCAACAAAACAAGACCTTACAGACCTCCCTCGGGTGCTTCAGGACCCCTAAGAGCTAATTCACCACTCCAAGTGCCCAACCCCTAAGTTAACCTAGGATTTCAATGAACTAAAACCATAGTCACTCCCATGACAAGGCATACATGTGGATGGAACCCTATAGTCATTCTCCCAATGCCTGTAAGGAAGAGACTGCAGTCTTTTTTAGCTAGTTTTGTGCTAGATACTACGATATTTAAACCACTTTTTAAGGGCTAGTCTCCAAACCAATGCCTAGAACTTGATGAGACTTTCCAAGACAATAAATGACACCAAGGAAAGGCCTCTAACACAAATATTGATCAAGGGATTGACCTAACCAATCTTGACCATGACAGATATTTTGTCAAACACTTAGTAAATATGAAACCTACAGGTGTAAATAATAGATCTGAGCATAGGGGTCCCATACTTATCTGAGATTCGCCATGAAGCATTATTTCCTTATCACTTTAAATTCCATTCCATCCATTAGGTAATAGATACATTTTTCATTAATTTACGAGTAACAACATGATGAGAGCCATATATAGTTGATGTCATAAAACATATACATAACCATCATAATAGGGACAAAAATATCAATGAAATCATAGCCATATACACCACATATAATCCATCATAATACTCATAGAAATAACATGAGAAATAATATTTCATTAATGATGCAAAATCCAAACCTGGGATGGGACTTCCATGTTCCACCTGACTGTAGAATGGCTGAGCCAAATCTCTCTTCAACCATTTAGCCCCGTGCCATATCCCAAACATGAATGTGGGATCTTATGGAAAACTTCACTCAAAAACCATCCAAGGCTTCCAAAGGCCATCCACCTCAACCCATCAAACAATGACTCCACCTCAAGGTCAGACATCACCAAACCATCATCATATCAATGTCTATCCCAGCTATCTAGGACTCCAAAGCATTTGTTCCAACAAAGGCTCCTTGACTAGTAACTCAACCCACAACTTTTACCAGGCTCCAGAGCACTTGTCCAACCAAGGCTTTAGGAATAGTAACTCAACCCACTAAGGGATCCAAAGTGTTTATCCAATCAAGGCTCTAGGAACTAATAACTCAACCCAAGCTAAGGAAACATGAGAACCAACCAAAACAAAACAAGGAAATAAACCCACAATCTCCATGGTTATCCAGGAAATGGCAAGGCTAGGCAAATCCATTGTCAATCCAGGAAATCCTCCATGCCAGTGACAGATCATAACCAAGAAACCACATGCATGTGCCATGCATGCCAAAACTAGTGAGGAAAACATACATGCAACTCGGTACCTGTAAGCAAAATTGTTGTAGCTATTGATCCCCATGCCCTCTTGCACTTTCCTACTCTTCCTTTTCCTTCTTTCTCCAAAAATCCAAGTATTCCACACCCTCCAAGAGTGCTCCAAGAAAACTCTAAGTATCCAAGAGTATGAGAGAGAGGGAATAGAAGAGAGCTCCACCAAAACCTGCCAAAAGCTTACTAATTGATCCTCATAAGCATTTTTATGAATGAGGCCTCTATTTCTTCATTTTCCATTATTTTCCTTCATTTTCCTCCTCACATGCAACATGTGACCTTCCACCTCCTTGTCCCAATTTCCATTATTTTCATAAATAAATGCCAATTAATGCATCATGCCTTTCCAAAACTTTAGTAATTTTCTTTTCCAATTCCCTTAGCCATAATAAACCGAATCAACACCCTTTAGGATGTTTCCCCCACCATTAATCTTGGAATACATGTCCCATCAACCGTGGCCTTATATATTTTTACATGAAATTTTCACCAGGGTTGTTACAGAACCCTCCCCCTTAGGGGAACACCGTCCTCGGTGCTCAATGACACCTATAACCAACAAGACTATTGAAAACAAAACATACTTCCCATGGAGCTTTATAACACAACTCGTTGTAGTATTTAAAATGACCATCTACTAAAACATGACAAACATACCATTTACGAGAGATTTATAACACAAATCATTATAGTATTTATAATAATAACCATGTATACACATACACATTTGCTTCAACCAACAAATAACCATACTATCTATGGAGCTTCATAAACTAGCTCGATATAGGATTTACAATAATATACACATATGCAAATTTGCTCAACCAACAAATAAAAGGATACGATGTGTGCATCCGCAACAAGGAAATCCAGAGGCGAACACCTCCACCCTCAAGTAATACCAGGATTCACCTCCTTCCCAGGAAGTGCAGAATCCACTACAAATTCAAATTTGCATCCAATGTCCAGTGTTATAATCCTGCACCACTTGTCTTCTTCGTGAATAATTACCATATCATTGTTCTAGGGTGCACTCCCAATGTGCATTTGACTCCACCTGGAAATACTAATGACCAAAGAAAATCCATCCTTAGCCTTCCCTTCTCTGCTACGTAGTCCCTCGAGCACTCTAGTCACCCGTTCCATGTAGTCACTCACCTTCCAAGTTCTGCTAGCATCCCCATCTCAGGTAGTCCATCCCTTGGAAAGGCTTCCTCACATCGGAAGATACAAAAACGAAGGCATATACCTACCTCAAAACCATCATACTGGTCATAGCATGCTCATGGAAATAAATGGACACTATTGGGTACCAGTGTCCCATAATGGCCCTGCTCCTAAAGTACTATACCAGAATACTACTGCTTGTTTCAAATCCTTTGTTGTTGCTGCTAATTCTTGTAGTCAATTTCAACCACTCAACTAGGCATGTTCATACATTCCTATTCCAAGCACATAATTTCCATTAGATTCAAAATAAATTGAAATAACTTCAAATCATACCTCATTGGTGGCTCGTCAATAAGGTACACTTGCAATCTTGTTTACTTCCTGTCACAACAAGTCAAACTAGAATCTTTGATCAAATCATCATGTATAAACATATTACATCAAGTTAGCTCAAAACACAACCATCATATAGCAACATAATAAATCACATGTAACCATCATAACCCAGAATCGTAGATCACATGCATAGTAAAATTGAATAAAATACTGATACTTATCCTTTAATCAATCCTTAGCTTCTACCTTTGTCCTTATTTCATATGCACGTTGGATAGGTTGCCACATCCGACAAACACCCAATGCCTTCTCCTTAACCATGTGCACATACACATAGTGTGCATCACACCCATACCACCACACACGACATACAACACCGTGCAATACATGCACCTATACCTAACATACAACACATACACCTACACCCAATGTACAACACAACACAATACATACTCCTATGTCTGGTGTATGGCACTGCACAACACGTATATGTACACAATGTACATCAAAAGACATACATCTGCACACAATGTGCAACACCACAAAATGCATACACATACACCCAATATACAACACAACTCATACATCTATACCTGATGTAAAATGCCACACAATACATGTACCTACACCTGGCGTACAACACAACAAAATATGTGTACTACACATAGTACAACACAACAAGTATGCATTTCATGACACCACAACTACACAATACACATACATAATACCACATGTGCACAAAACAACTTGTAAGACACGCACACTATACCACATGTACACCAATACCATATGTACAACATGTACACAGTACCACTAGTACACTGCACCACCTGGACAACGTGTGCATAGAATCACATGTACACAACTCCACCTGCACCATGTGTACACAATGCCACATGTACATTGCACCACCTATACAATGTGTACACAATACCACATGTACATAGCAGCACATGTACAACATGTACATGACACCACATGTACACAGCGCCACATGCACGACATGTACACAACACTACCTACACACAACGCCACTTATATAGCATGTACACAACACTACATGCACACAACACCATACGTACCTAGCACCACCTATACAACATGCACACAACACCATAGGTACATAGCACTGCATATCCAACCTATACATAACACCATCCATGCCCATCACTGCATATGCAATATTCATACAACAATATATGTACCATCCTATACATAACATTGCATAAACAACATGTAAACACACTATATATACACAACAATGCATGTGCACGACATCACATATGCAACATGTACAACATATACAACATATGCACAACATTAGTACCACACATTCAAAACCACATTTCCTCTACCAAGCAACCTTTCTTCGAGTGTTTTATCCATGCTTATCCCAACATGTCACAGACCACACTGCTTTCATTTTGTTGATGTATCCCTCAATATAACCTGTCCATAACATAGACATAATATAATCACATATATGAACTCATAACCACATGATACTAACCTCATAAATCTGTTAGGCTACTCCTGCCAATTGACTCCTCATAAATCAAGAACCTCTTCATGTCATTCGCCTGCATAAGAAAATGTTCCTTCACAAGAATGATTCTTGATGACCCTATCAAATAGTGACACAAATATATACACATATACAAGCATTATCATAAATAATCATGATCTTGTCAGGAAACGATATGCATACATACACATACATACATATAAACATCAACATAAAATAATAATGATATAGTCAGTCAACGACATACATATATACATGTATACACATATAGACATCAGCATAATCATGATCCCAACATAATTACATAAGGTCAAGGTTAAGAGAACTTCCTTATTTGTGCATAGCATGCACAACATTTAGAACAATCATTCCCAACATAGCCAAGGCACCTGACACCTCAGATCCATTTACTTTACCCTTCCTGGTTACCTTTCTCATGACTGTCTTGTCATCGTCCATTTACCACAATGGACCCAATCAATCCAACCGACTGTCATAGTCTTACCTTCTGTTGCGCTTACTCATGCACAAAGCTTCATCTGAGTCTTACATTACCTATTGGGTACCACACAACTCTCCCTGAACTCCATTAAATTTCCTCCTTCCCCAACTAATTCCCAAGACACTCAAAACAATAAAGGAAATACCTAGAAGAAAACAAGAAGAAAACCATGGAAAACCAACAAAAATACAACACCACAACAAAGTGACATAGCTATCCACGAGACACAATAAAAATCGCCATTCAAGCGCAACAATCGCAAAAGACAAAAAGCACAACAAAGTGGCATAGATATGCACCAGACACAATAAAAATATTCATTCAATTGCAACAATCACAAAATACCAAAAGTACAAGACTAACAACAAACACCACAATGCAATCCCCATGGTTCCCAAGGAAAGCTCAACCTGAGCCTTCTTCATAATTTCATGGAAGTTTCGTTTCCATGCAATCCCTGCATCATATTTCGATCAACGCATAACTATCAGTGCATAAATAAACATAATGACATACTAATTACCTTACCTTGTTGTGCCAAACATGTTGCTTGCAACTGAACACATCCACGCCATCTCTCAAGGGGTTCCAAATACCTTGATCGATCCACCTACAACTAGAGACTGGCTAATATACCTGTCAAGTACATGTTCATGACTATAGCACATATCCACATAATGTCAGACAAAATCAAGGTTAAGAAGACTTCTTGTATGCGAGGCACTCATTCATTTGGAATTAGGGTTTCCAAATATATCCAAAGGAATTCTTGTCCAATTCCTTTGTTTTACCCTTTTTACCTTGTTGCAATCGAGGCTTACTATGTATTGTCACATCACCCAACTGTTAGTTATATAAACACATCAAGTGTTACCTTGTCATGCTAGTACCTAGCATGTTACCCTGCAACTGCTCACACATGTCAATCACACGTTCCAAATAACAAGACAATCATATCTATCAATTTTAAATCAACCTTTACAAACAATCATGTCATAATCCATAGTCAACTTATAGTCATTAGACATAATGCTACAACTATCACCTACTATACTCAAGTACATATCAATTGTCTTGACCCATAACATGGTTATCGATCAACGAGAAAATTACCTAGTACCCTTTTTTTAGGTAGAAAGAAATCACTCGATTTTGAAAAATGGTGATTCAGAATACACTTTTTTTTTGGAGCATATTTTTGGCACTTTAATTTTTTTATGTATCAAGTATGCACATTTTTTTTTAATGTTAGTGATTTTCATGCTGATTTTGAAAAGTGTTGATGGAGCATCAACACATTATTTTAGAGGGCTTATTTTTGACACTTCAATTTTTTTTTTTTATGTATCAAGTATGAACATTTTTTTTGTTATCGATTTTCATTTTGATTTTGAAAAGTGTTGTTGAGCATCAACCCTTTTTGTTTAGAAGGATTATTTTTTATAGTTTAAATTTTCTAATGTATTAAGTGCGGATAATTTTTTTTAAATGTTAGTGATTTTCATGTTGGTAATAAAACATAAAAAAAAAAAAAAAAAAAAAAAATCATAAAAAAATCAAATAAAAAAAAACCATAAAAATGTAAAATAAAACCAAAATTAACTTGTAAAAATAAAAAAATTAACAAAAAATCAAAAAAATATAATTTAAGGAGAAAAAAAATTAACCCAAAAAAAGAAAAAATCTAAAACTATTTTTTTAGGTTAAAAAAAAATCTCATTAAAAAAAAAAATGAAAAAGCTGAAAAAATTAAAATTTAAAACTATAAAAAAAATAATAATTAAGTAAATTAAATTAAATTAAAAAATTAAATTAAATAATTAATAAAAATCAAAATCAAAAATTAAAGTTTAAAAAAATAAAAATAAAAATCCTAGATATCTCTCCCCGCCTCCCTGACACTGCCCTCCATCCCCAACGACCCCACACCACCTCTTCTTGCGACCCCACCTCACCACCTCACCACACCCCACCCATCCCTCCCTCTCATACCACCCCTGCCCTCCCTTCCCACCCACCCTGCGGCCTAACTGGCTCGGCATGGCGAGGGGCCTCGCCACCCCAAGTCGGTTGGGTCGCGGGGTGGGCTGGGTGAGGTGGTGTGGAGTGGGGTGGGCGAGGAGGGAGGGTTAGGTGAGATGGGAGGGAGGGAGTGCAGGGTTGGGTAGGAGGGACAAAGGGGTCGAGTGGGCGGGTAGGAAGGGTCGAGTGGGAGGGGAGGAAGGGTCGGGTGGGAGGGGAGGAAGGGTCTCATGGGGTGGGCTGGGAGAGAGGGCATGATGGGGTTGGAGGGAGGGGTAGAATGAGTGGGGACGGTGGGTCGGATGGTGTAGGTAGGTACGGAGGTCCAAGATTTTTTTTTTTTTAATTTAATTTATTAATTTTATTATTATCATTATTATTATTATTATTATTTATTTATTTATTTATTTATTTATTTTTATTTTTATTTTTATGTTTTAGTTTTTTCTAATTTTTTTAAATTTAATTTAATTTTTTTTTTATGAGTTTTTTTTTTTAACTTAAAAATAAAATGATTTAAATTCTTTTATTTTATTTTTCCCTTAAATTATGTCTATTTTTGAAATATTTTCCCCATTTTTTAATTTATTTTTATTTTATTTTATTTTTGTTTGTTTTATTTTATTTTATTTTTTTCTTAAATTTTTAAATTTTACATGTTATTTTTTATTTTTTTATATTTTATATTTTTTTTGTCCTTTCTATAAATTTTTTACATTTGATTTTTTGTCATGTTTTTTATATTTTATTATTTGTTATTATTTTTCAACTTTTTTGTGTTTTTTTATTGTTTTATTTTTTCCCATATTTTAATTTTTGTTTTTTTTTTTATTGTTGAATTGAAGCTTCTGTGATCCATATCAAGTTGACGAGAGATTTTTCGACATAAATCACATGATATTTTATTTGTCGACGCGTTTTGAACCAACCAATGTGGTTCATCGTCAGGACAAGTTGAAGAATCAGATCAAGCTTTGTATGTTAAATAGTCAAAGCAGAACTCCCAACGGCTATAATTCCTGATCGGGTAACGGCTATATTGACCAATGGCTAAATTTGACTGGGGATCAGTTAGTTGGACCATGGGCATATAAATAAGTTAATTTAATATATTATTTTTTTATTTTTTATTGTTTTTATTTTTTTCAATATTTGAAATTTTCTTTTCTTTTGTATTTTTTATTTTTATTTATTTTTTTTCTGCAAGCTCTCTGACGATGATTTTCTAGCAACCCGATTCCATTATGTACAATTTGATAGTCGATTTTAAATTTTTCGTTATAATGAATCGAGTCTACCCCCACAATGTGTTAATTTCATGGTTGGTCTTTAAGTTTTCATTACAATGGGTCTAGTTCACCTACACTGCGTGTCAATTTGATGGTTGATTTTTAATTTTTTTTGCAATGTATTAAGTTGTCTTAGACTAAGATTTTAAAATTGTTATACATTTAGCATTTAAAAAAATTACTCTTGGTATAATAACTCTTTCATTTAGGTGTTCATTTTTAAAGTTTTTTAGTTATAAATTTTTTCCATAATGTCATGCTTGAAATATTTTGAAAATTTAAGATTGTTTTGTAGCCATAATCTTTGGTTTTAATTCCATGGTTGAAAAATTGTTAAGATTTTAATGTTTTTCTAAGTCATGATATTTTATCTTTAATGCTATGGTTAAAAACAGTCATAAGTATTTTTTCTTAGCACCATGCCTGAAAATTATTGGAATTTTAAGGTTTTTCAAATACATGATATTTTAAATTTAATGTCATGCCTAAAAATCGTTGGAATTTTAAGGTTTTCCAAAGATGTGATATTTTATCTTTAATGTTATGCTTGAAAATTGTTGGAAATTTAAATTTTTTAAGAGTCATGATATTTTATTTTTAACATCATTATTAAAAAATGTTGAAAATGTGCCTTGAAGAACAAAAAAATAAAAATAAAAATTGTTATTCTAACATCAACACTTTTCGTTTTCATGGTGTTTTTTGCACAACAAAATTGTTATTCCAACATCAACACTTTTTGTTTTCAACCTGTTTTTTCATGTATTTTTGGGGTTTTTGGGCTAGAATACTCATTTTGAGGTAATAGTTCTCATTTGATCGCTAACTATGTTCCATATGTGTTAGTACAATCATCTTAAAACATGATCATTTGAACACATACTCATATTATGCAATTCATCAAATATTCAACCAACTTGCAAACATACCATGCTAGATAGATGTCATAATCAAACAGTCAGGCACAAGGTAGATGACATAAACAATTTCATACCTTAATGTATCTCAGGGGAGGCAATCTTGTTTGCACAATCAATATAGCTAGCAAGATATAACTTTACAACATGTCAACTCAAACATAAATAAGATCAGGATATCCATAACACTAACTAACTAACATGTCCAAATCATAAACTCATAAACATTTATCATTCATGCATAAAAACCACCTACAAAGTTACCACAAATATGTCAGCTCATGCTTGAATATCATAACCATAACTATCTGCATAGTCCAATCCAATTTAGCATGATACGTATAGCATCAAGATATTAATGTTATAACCCTAATCGTCAAGTTAATTAACTTATAACAACAATTAGTTAACATATAACATGCTCATCAACAACATATGACCTAATCATCAAGCTAACTATCATATAACAACAAGAAGTTAACATATAGCATACTCATCAACAACACATAACATGATCATCAAGTTATCTAACATAAAACAAAAATAGCAATGCATACAACCGTTGGTTACTATCATTCACGACACATGTGAATGTGACTATACTAATCAACTATTATCTATCATGTATGTAACCATAACATCAAAAACATGTACATAAACCTAATGCATATGAAAATCCTTAACTTTACCTGCATGCCAAACATATAATACATATATGACGATCAGTTCTTGCCTCAAGGTCCAATTTTTCAACTTCACTCTAATGATTTGCATCTCATGTTCTATCTCAGCCAACACATTAGGATCATAACAACCAATAGCACCATGATGACCTAAATTTTCATACAATGACTTCACAAGGCATCTTTGACCTACTATTCATGCATAACTATAACCAAGACTATACATGCATAACAACTACATATAAGCATATAACACATGATTGCAAACCATATACACACCATTCTAGCTAAAGTCCAATCATCGATGCATGACCATATCAATTACACAAACCATGACCTCATACATGACAACAACAACAACCACCTCACATGCATTTGATAACATGTGAACACTGACGTGCATAACAATGCATAATCAACCATACACACATGAAGACATATTCCATGACAACACCTTCAACCTTCACATGGCAACATCACTACAACCATGATCAACACCATGCAAATGCAACAAGCACATGGACTACATGCATAAGGAACACATATGCAACCAACATGAAAGCATGATCAACACACAACCCAAGGAGAGCACAACCACGCTCTGATACCACTCTGTAACACCCTCCTCCCACATCTACCCAAGCAACTGTTTAGCCAGGGTAAACATGCGATGAGAGGAACCTATGATAAGACTCAACCTCCTAGGTAACCTTAAGGAAATGGAGTCGACAAAATAATACCTTACAGACCTCCCTCAGGTGCTTCAAAACCCCCAGGAGATAATCCACTACTCCAGGTGCCCAACCCTTGAGTCAACCTAGAATTTCAATGAACTAAACCCAAAGTCACTCCCATAATAAGGCATGCATGTGATTGGAACCATATAGTCACTCCCATAATTCCTGCAAGGGAGAGACTACAGTCTTTTTTAGCCAATTATGTGCCAGAGACTACGGTATTCAAACCACTTTTTCAAGGCTAGTCTCCAAAACAATGCCTAGAACTTGATGAGACTTTCCAAGACAATAAATAACACCAAGGCAAAGCCTCTAACACAAAACTTGATCAATGGCTTGACCTAACCAAGCCTAACCATGACAAACATTTTTTTGAACACTTAGTAAATATGCAACCTACATGTGTAAACAACGGATATGAGCATAGGGGTCTCATACTTATCTAGGATTTACCATGAAGAATTATTTCCTTATCACTTTAACTGTCATTCCATCCATGAGGCCATAGATATATTTTTCATTCATTTACAAGTAAAAACATGATGAGTTCCATACATAGTTGTTGTCGTAAAACATATACATAATCAGCATAATAGGGACAAAAATATCAATGAAATCATAGCCATATACACCACATATAATCCATCATAATACTCATAGAAATACCAGGAGAAATAACCTTTCATTAATGATGAAAAATCCAAACTCTGGATGGAACTTCCATGTTCCACCCGACCATAGAATGGTTGAGCCAAATCTCTCTTCAACCATTCACCCCCGTGTCATATTCCAAGCATGAATGTGGGATATTATAGAACACATAAATCAAAAAACCCTCCAGGGCTTCCAGAGGCCATCCACCTCAAGCCATCAAGCAGTGATTCCACCTCACGGTCGGATATCACCAAACCATCATCAGAGTGGTCTCTATCCGAGCCATCTAGAGCTCTAGAGCATTTGTTCCAACGAAGGTTCCAAGACTAGTAACTCAACCCACAACTTTCACTAGTCTCTAGAGCATTTTTCCAACGAAGGCTCCAGGAACTAATAATTCAACCCAAGCTAAGGAAACATGAGAACCAACCAAAACAAAAAAAGGAAATAAATTCACAATCTCCATGGATATCTAGGAAATGGCAAGGCTAAGCACATCCATTGTCAATCCAGGCAATTTTCTATGCCAGTGACAAATCATAACCATGAAACCACATGCATGTGACATGCATGTCAAAAATAGTGAGGAAAATATACATGCAACTCGATACCTACAAGAAAAATTGTTTTAGTTTCTAATATTGATGCCCTCTTGTGCTTTCCTGTTCTTCCTTTACCTTCTTACTTCAAAGATCCAAGTATGCCACACCCTCCAAGAGTGCTCCAAGAAAATTCTAAGTATCCAAGGGTATGAGAGAGAGAGAATAGAAGAGAGTTCCACCAAAACCTGTCAAAAGCTTACCAACTGATCCTCAGAAGCCTTTTATAAATGAGGCCTCTATTTTCTTCATTTTCCATTATTTTCCTTCGTTTTCCTCCTCACATGCAACATGTGACCTTTCACCTCCTTTTTCTCTTAATTTCCATTATTTTCATAAATAAATGCCAATTAATGCCTCATGTCTTTCCAAAACCTTAGCCATTGCCTTTTTCAATTCCCTTAGAAATAATAAATTGGATCAACACCCATTAGGATGTTTCCCCCACCATTCAAATTGGAATACACATCTCATCAACCATGGCCTTATATATTTTTACATGGAATTTTCACCAGGGCTATTACAACTTGCCAAAGATGATGAGGTCGCAGGCAGAGCTAGACAAAGAAAATATATAGATGTTGATCTAGAACTATAAGCATCTCAACTCATTCGTCAGCAGCATACAGGCTTCATATGCACAGTTGTATAAGAGTTTGGATGTCATGGTAAGAATTCACAAGATCCTATCAATCGGCTCCCTCATCAAAGCTAAGCACAAGAACCAAGTCCAGCTAGAGGTCAATAGGTACATGGAGCAACTAAGGCAAGAGGCCACCAGCAATGACTTGGAGCTGAGCACACAAAACATGCAGAAGTACATTGGTGGTCTTGTCATAGTCAATACCATGTTGCACATGCTTCAGGATGAGTTGGACAAAGGTTCCAAGACCATATACCTAGAAGATATGGAGGCAAGAGTTTGTTATTAGAAAAACACCATCAAGAAGTTTGGGGACATCATAGCACAATACCAAGCTTGGCATCAGTAAGTCATCGAGAAGCATCAAGTGGAGGTTTCCAAGTTGGTATTTCCCCAAACTTTTGAGTCATAGTGCTTTTCTTGTCAAGCTATCTCTAGCCTATTTTGTTTCACATGGATACATGTATATAGTTGGAAGCCCATAACCACATGGGGACATTTTCATGCATCCATTTGTGGGCCCAGGTCATTGAAAAGCAAGTTAGCTCAAGGTCTGGCCACCTGTGGTGGTTGTTTAGCTCCTGGGTGTCCGTAAGTGATGTAGGGTGTTAGATTGTGGTAGGTAAGCCACAGTTATCGGCCCCACTTCCTTAAATGGATCTAGGAAGCTAGTTCATGTCATAGTAGCTCTCTGTCTCATGCTTACCCTCATAGGTCGGTGAAACTGGGTAAGTATGGGAGGGGAGGTTACATTCAACCCTTGACTAGAGCAATACATATATCAAATTTGGGAATTTGTAAGTCAAATTTCTTCCTTAAATACTTAGGGTGTACCACATGAGAAAAATGATGTTATATATTCATCTACCATTGTATCATTTCCACCATTCAATAATAAATAGGATTCCTTATAACAAATCCAAACCCAATATTGAATGTTGGTAGGAATTTGACAATGATGATTATATTCGTAGGCAGCTCCAAAGGAGAGATGAATTTTAGGACATGCTCATTAATATTGAAGTAGGAGAATCTAATTTGGGTATGTGAATGAATATGATTAAGCTTCTTTTGTAGCGACTACAACCACCCTCCAAAATTTTGGCTCGCATGCAAATTTCAGAGCCTACCTTGGATCTTGCAATCGATCATCCTTGGTCACTTGTTGGTAAGATGATGATTTCAAGCTCCCCTCCCTGATCTTAAGAGTTTTCCGTGCTCTCATCTTTATGCAGCATGTGTCATCTTTGGGCATAGGGGTTGTTGTTTTTCATGCAAAGGGAATGTTGCTTTGATTCAAGAGAAAGAATGTGCGCATGAGTTGCTATCATCACATAGACAGGTTTCACACTCACTAAACACACTCTTGTCACAAGGTTGTTGCATCAAGCAGAGTATGTTTACACATTATGGATGGTCTTCATTGTATCAATAATTGTTGGTGTGTGATCACAATCAAGCCTTATCAATATTTATCTATGATTCATTGATCTCACACTTAGCCAATCTCCCAAGAAGCTTAGCCTCATCTAGCCTCCCAGAACTGCACGCTCTTTGCTTCTACAACCATCAAGCTCCCGCCCTTCCCTGCTGAAACCCCACAACCTGCAGAGACCCCAACCAACACTTCTCTCTAGAAATGCACAGAATAGTCCCCCGAGTACCCCCACCCCACAACAGTGCCCTGTGCCTCGAAACTGCACAGTGTTTCCCAAGATTTCCTATTGGTCTTGCATGCAGATACTGCGAAGATGGGCCTCCAAGGGCCTCATTCCCACAGCAGTGACTTCCCACTGAAATCGTGTTGATCCATCACTCAGTGACTACAGGAAAAGGTGACACGTTGAGATCACTCCCAAGGAGTCAAGGAGAAGAACCAAGCGACCAAGTAATGGAAATTATCAAGACCGCATGTAAACTCCATCGTATGCATGATCATCTCAACGGTAAGTATGGTAAGTAAATAACACATTTTGAAGTACATCTCTTAGTTGAGTTTCAGGATTGCTTATCATTGTTGTATCATCATATCCTTAGTAACATGCATGTGTGCAAATAAAAATGTCATTTCATGTGTTTCCTCTACATTTATTGCTTCCTTCTCGCTTGTTTGACCAACTGTCGTCTATGTCATGTTGATTTATATGTCATGCTTGCGACCTTGTTCTAGTAATGTTCAAGGTTTGTGTTTGAGTTGTGTTCGCTATGTAAACATCTATCGCACTCACACATGATGTTGTAAGCACTTTCGCACAAGTTTCATCATGGTCGTCCAAAGGTCTATCTAAAGTGTCACACTTGTCACTTTCACCATTAGACAATCCTGCAGTCAGTCACATTGAGCATATGTTGTCTTGTTGGTTTGAGATGTCTTGTCGTCAAGTCATGTTGAGTGTGTGTTTTCAAGGTCATGTATACACAAATTCGCTTGCTCACACACTTAACCATTTTACCAAAGATCTGTCGAACTAACCACCCTCCATCAGCAGAACCTTCGCTGAGCTGCACTATGCAGTCTCAACCCTTAGTGACAAAGTACTACTACCTAGAATTGCACAGAGCTTGAGGTTACCCCCAAAGAAGTTTACACAACGCAATCCTAGAATCGACCTAGCTAACTGACACCGAGAACAATGCAGAAGTTTCCCAAGAAGCCATCTCAATCTACACTGCCCGCAAGCCAATCCATCAAGCCTCCCACTAGTTAACTAGAGAGTTTGACTGGGTAGTGACCCCGAGCTTCACTCCCAAAAATTATGTAGAAGCTGTCAACATGCCTGCCTCCATTGACTGAAGAAATTACGTAGACAAGAGGGACAGGCACCCACTACCTGTCACTACATTGTCTCTGAAAATTTCGTAGTTCTGTTAGTCAGTCCCTCTGCCAGAGGACTTGCTACTCCTCTTGAAAATTGCACAGTTTTCTTGAACTGTCCACCAGCTTCCAGTCACCCTACTCAGCCCGAAAATTGCGTAAACATGTTCTAAATGAATGCCTCCCAGTCCTATGCATTTTTTTCCAGCAAGCTTCTGCAGAGCTCGCTCCCAGCCTCCCTTGAAAATCTCCTCAATTTTCACTGTTAGTGTCCTCTACTGCCCACACTGTCTTCCCGAGAAAAATTGTGCAGTTCTGCCTCCTAGCTGAGCCAGATCCTACAGAATGTCATTGTTGTTCCGAACTGATCATCCCAACCTCCTAGTGACCTCTGTGCAATTTTTCTTGATAGTGCCTCAGAGCCTCGCATTCTGGCCTAACATGTGCTCTACACTGTTTCAGAGCCTTGTCCTCTCTCTCGGTCACCTACACCTAGAAACAAAAGACAATGCATCATGGTAGACTACGGGATTTATGGATTTGATGTCATCTCGTCATGAGTGATTGCATAAATAGGTACATGGATGAGACATGGTGCGACGACAAACAGGATGAACAAGGAGCACATGATAGTATACTTTCTCGTGGTTGGATGAACACATGAAGCATAGAAAGTAGAAAGAGAAGGAGACACATGCGCATGCATGAACTATCAAGCGAACACTAACACCATTGAAGACTCCACGCACTCTACCATGCGGAGGTGAAGCTATGGTACACCACGAGCACACTCATCACTCAGTAGCACAACAACTTGACACAAACAACACAACCAGTATGTGCATACCTATAGCGTGATGTCGAGTTGTGTCATGAGTCGCCTTAACCAAATCACTAATTTCGGTCATAACTGTGTAATCAATGTAATGTAACATGGAAGTCCAAGAGACTCATGAACGAAGTCAAAGAGTCATGTTAGTCGAATAGTCATGAGGGAATTCAAACAGTCACAAGGGTCAATTTCACCCTTGGATATATTTACCTCTCATTTGTAGATGCAAAGGACTTTTCATCTTGGCTCCTCCCACATAGCCTTGAGAGTCTGTAGCCTTTTCTTTTAGGATCCATCAATGGTTCCAATGCCCCTATATTGGGGTTAGTGATGCAATGGTGTACGAATGTGTCTTAGAACTTTCACTTAATTCAAAAGCCTATTAATAGGCCAACACATTTCACACATGTATTGTATTCATTTGTAAGACTATTCTTTGGATGATTGTAATGCGTGTTGCTTTTAACCTATATTAAGATAATTAAACTATTTCGGTTGTCCTAGTACATATGATTTTGGAAATTTGTTGTATCATTTGTTAATGTTGTCTCAACCGTGTGGACTATTCCACCGAACACTCAACAAATTAATTCTTGTAAACTTGTTATAGCGACTGTCATACTCGTGTGGACTATTCGTTGGGTGTTGTACGTGCTATCTGTTCACTTTGTGTTTATGATTGCCGCATCCA
The DNA here is from genome assembly GCA_031772625.1 of Pinus tabuliformis. NCBI lineage: Eukaryota > Viridiplantae > Streptophyta > Pinopsida > Pinales > Pinaceae > Pinus > Pinus tabuliformis. The sequence continues at coordinate 1,638,470,496 of CM062817.1, forward strand.
TGTGGACTACTCCGCCAAAAGTTGCGCATGTCCTGCTATGTTGTGTGTCTCTAACAGATTTGGGACTATTCCCTTTTGACTTGAAACTCACTCTCACCCTCTCCCTCTACAGTGAAAGAACCTTGACACAAGTGACACTAAGCACTTACCAGGCATGTGAACCTCGTTGTTCGAAGAAAAAGTAAACCACTCTCATGTGCTGACAAGCAAGAGCTAAGGTAAATATTTACGATAATGGCAATCGGGCCATTATATCGAATGGGACTCCTACACCAAACAGTGTGAGGTCTAGTTGGGAATTCATACCGGGGAGATCCCCTAAATGTTAGCTGGTCCAATACCGTCAACAACTTCCCTTTGATAAACTACTTTTGGGTTGTCAACATTATGATCTATGTTTAGTAATGACAATATAATATCTCTTACAACTCATCATGAACTAATTAGCTCTTCCCCAAAAATAATGTGTGTCAACCTAGGCAATGAATAGGAATCCAAACTAATATATCTAGATACCCATTGTACCCCTAATAAAATGACAAGGTAGAAATAATTATTGGGTTAGGTAAAATGTTGGTCGAAAAAATTATTTACTTGTAAGGTAATTAAAATGGATTGCTAATGTGATGCATATTCAAAGCAATAAAGATATCCATTTTTATGTGACTTTAGAACTTAAACAAGGAATTCCTTAAGGATAATCACTCTATGTCCCCTATGAAAGTGTTACCACAAGAAGTTTTTGGATGGGAGATGTTGTCATTATTACATGGATTAATAAAAGTACAAATATTGCCTTTACTAAATGATAGACATATCACTTCTTTTATTATTGTATCTAGATGTTTCACTTATAATGATATGCCTTTTGTGTCAATCAACATAATTGTCACTATTATAAAAAAAATAGAGTACCTTAATGCCAAGCCCTTAATAAGATGCCAAAACTAGTGGAACATGTAAGTGTTAGCATTGTCACATAGATAAAAAAATTCCCTATGTTTAGTGAAGAATGGATCCTACAAAAGGGAGGCTTCCCTAGTAGCATTAATGATTTCCTAAGAAAGACACAATTAGGTCTAAGGCCTCCTATGTAGCTACTTAATACCCACACCAACTAGGTATTCCTAGAAATTCAACAATTAGTCGATTATTGATAATTAAAGATAAATTACAGAGTGGATGTTGAGCTAGGTTTGTTTAGATTATTTATTTTTTCAATTATAAATACTGGATAACGTGAACTCTAAAAATAAAAAAGATAGAAAATCTTAATCAAAAAATTTAAAGATAGAAGATTATTAAATATAATAAGTATTATATGGAAGTTTAGTTTGAGGAATTTAGAAAATATATAACGAATATTTAAACTTAATACCTCTCAATATACAAGTAAAGGGTTTTCTATGTTAGAAAATGTAACAATCCTAGTAAAAAAACGATGTAATAAAGTTAATAAAGGAAAAATAATAACCATGGTCATGGAACACATATTCCAAGGTGAATGTTGGATAAAAAACATAAGTGATGGGGATCACTTGTGATTAATTAATGGTTATGGAAATTGGTAATGACAATGTAAAAGGCTTTGGAAAGGCAAAGTGACATTAATTGACATTTCATTTATGAAAATATGGAAAATAGGAGAAAAGGAAGGTGAAAAGTCACATGTTGCTTGTGAGGAGGAAAATGAAGGAAAATAATATAAAATTGAAAAAATTAGAGGCCTCATTAATAAAAAGGCTTTTGAGGATCTGTTGACAAAATTTTGTCAGTTTTAGCTTCGAGCTCTCTATTTTACTCTCTCTCTCTTACTCTTCGAAACTTAGATTTTTCTTGGAGCACTCTTGGAAGAGTGTGGCATACTTGGGATTTGGAGTAAGAAGGCACAAGGAAGAGCATGAAAGCGCAAGAGGACATTGGGATCAACAGCTACAATGAGTTTTTATTGTAGGTGTTGAGTTGTATGTATGATTTCCTTGCTAGTTTTGGCATGTAGGGCACATGCATGTGGTTTCTTGGTTATGGTTTGTCATTGGCATGGAGGATTGCCCTGATTGAAGGTGGATTTTCCTAGCCTTTCCATTTCCTAGATAGTCATGGTGTTGTGGGTGCATTTCCTTTTATTTTTTGGTTGGTTCTCATGTTCCTTATGGTTGTGGGTTGAGTTACTAGTTCCTGGAAGCCTTGATTGGACAAACGCTTTGGAAGCCTTGTAACAACTTGGGTTGAGTTACTAGTTCTGGAAGCCTTGGTTGGAAAAATCATCTAGAAGCCCTTGGTGGGTTGAGTTACTATTCCTGGAAGACGTGGTTGGACAAACTCTCTAGAAGCCTGGGGCAACAGCTGTGGGTTGAGTTATTAGTCCTAGAAGCCATCGTTTGAAAACACTCTCTAAAGCCCTAAATAGATTGGGTAGCGACTAATCTAGTGATGGTTAGTGATGTCTGACTGTGAGGTGGAATCACTAGTTGAGGGTTGAGCTGGTTTGGCCTCTGGAAGCTCTAGTTTGATTTTGTCACTTACTTTTAGGCCACTTAACCTCACCAAAAGGTAAATACAAATCCAATTCGAAATACTAATTAGAAATTTTATATATCAATTGTATGTGTGTGCCAATTGTGTTTAGCTTTGGTTGTTCAGATAAATGTTGTTATGCTCCCTCTTGGTGTTAGATTCTCACATGGTAGCATGTTGAGCTAATAATGAGTATTTATTATAATGACTTTGAGCCTTGTTTCTTGAGTAGTCCCTTGTGGATTCAAACACATATATTACTCACATGAAATACAAAACTATCTCTCATCGTAATACACACATACATATAATGTAGACATGAGAAAACAACTTGTCATTAGTATTATTGTAACATATTTCTATCCACCCCACAGACTATACTAAGGTTAGAAGGAGGTGTTGCTATCATTGACCTAGCCTTTATAGTCTTGTCATGGAAATGGGGTCTTATTTTTTTTTTTTTTCATTTTCTAGAATACTTGAAACTCAAAATAAACATTGCCATTGTTTCTGTTTCAACAAGAACTCTCGGACAATATAAAAATTTCCTTAATTTGACTTTGTGATCAAAAGATATGGCCATTTAAATATTTAGCTAATAACCTCTTCCCATGTCATCAAGCTCTACCAAATGGTCCCCACATGGAACTCCACATTATCACTATGTCATTCCCCAAGTGGGTTCATGTTAGCACACTACCTATGGTGCCACTATGGCACACCTATGTGGCATGTCACCTCACCACATTATGGCACCATAGAACCTCTCCACGGTGTGTTTGGTAACCGCTTACCACTATAGGAGAATCTCGACCCTTAGCCAAATACTACTACTACTTTCTATGCACTTTAAGGGAATGTTAGAGGTGAAACACCAAAATTCACATTATATGCTAAAGTTCCCTTTCTGTCTCTCCCTCCATTAGAATTTCATACACTACATGCAACACTTTTCCACTGAGACCGAGATAGACTTCTCATTGTTTTTTATTGCTAAAAGAAATTTTCCCGTCTCAAGATTTAAATATCTCACCCTAATTCTTGTGTGCAGTGCTCCATGACGTTGAGATGTTGTTAACATTGGATGATAATTTTATTGTTGCCTGCTGCAAGGATCTCCATCTGGGGACATAAATCTCGGCCATTACTTGCTCCCACCTCTTTAGATCCACAAATATGATGTTAGCCCAAGGTGACATCACTATATTTTATCCATGGTACCTCCTCTGAGAGTGCTATATGTCACTTACTTTTAGGCCACCTAACCTCACCAAAAGGCCACTGGCACATGCCACATGGCAGCCCCCTTAGGCACCACATCACCCCCAAGTCCACATCAACTACTACCATGGCCTAGGTCCTGCTAAGGTTTCTCACGTTTGCATGGGTATGTGTTTTCCCATTATAATAAGAAGTTGGTGTCGTGTCCTACGTGTGAAAAGCACCAACTAAGCCCTACTAGAAACCTGACCATAAAGCAACTCGACCTAGTTCACTCTCGAGCTATTCTGGTTGTTCACTACCATTACAAGGAGTTTCATCTAAATATTTTGACCCTGATTTGGCCTCCAGACCATCTCTCCTAATCCCAAAATTGGTGTGTCCTACCCCAAGTTTAGCTCTGATTTGCGAAGTTCTTAGACTTAGAACTTTTTTTGTGAAAAAATCAAGAGACCACACAGATCTACATTTTCAAATTTCAATTTTATACTATAGGACTCGCGTTTTTTTATATGAACTCATGGATCATAAATCCAAGCTCATCCAAACCCCATCCCACCTATCTTAGACATAAAAGATTCAATCCTCTATGCTCAACCATCAGAGTTACTTGTTGAAGTGCACACTAAGTGCTTATTTCCGAGACTTCGTTGAGCTATAACTTATAAATACATGCATACATATATATGGGTTCATTTAGACTTAGTCGATCACACACTCATGGAAAAATCTATCCCTCCTAAGCTTCCACCCGCCTTCTTATAGTTAAAGGGACTTTGCTAGAAAGTCTTAATGCTATGCCCAAGCTTATCCCTACTGAGCTTTGTTGTTATATATAATGGAAAAAATCTATCCCTCCTAACCTTACACCCGCCTTCTTATAGTTAAAGGGCCTTTGCGAGAAGGTCTTAATGCTTGGCCCAAGCCTCTCCCTACTGAGCTTTGTTCACATATATATATATATATATATATATATATATATATATATATATATATATAGATTGCGAGATTCCATTGACAAGGTTATCTCTTTTACAATTAAACCATTTAGATTTTTTTTTAGGATCATATTATTACAAAGATTCACACCTCCATTATATTCAAATAATTAGGTTGAATTTGGGCTTAGGAATAAACACAAGAATTAAATCATTCCTCAAGAAATAAACATTCTATATTCTTATAGAAAATAATATTCTTCAATATGAACACAAGTATTTAATCAACACAAGAAACTAATATTAACATCAAAATTAACATGCATCAAATATATTATCACAAATATAAAATATATTGTTGCAAATCTTTAATGAATATTAAAGTATTTTTTTATAAATTTTAATTTTAGAATAAATTAAATTCAAAACTTAATATAACCATATATATAAAAACTATATATACAAATATTTTATAATTTCATATATAAATATTTATGGAAATCAAATATAGTAGTATTTAATCAAAATACAACTTAGAAGAAGAAGGAATGCATGCATCAAAATTGCAAGATCCTCCGATGGATGTATAAGCGGGATTAAAATCGGAATTATAATATCTACCAAAACCATATATAAAATTTAATTGGAAAGGAAAGTGAATCATCATAGAAATTTCAAATTGAATTTTAACACAGTTAAAAATGATTTATGAATTCTTATTTAAGGAAGACATTGTATAACAAGAAAGAATTCTTATTTAAGGAAGACATTGTATAACAAGAAAAAACATGATATCAAAATCACCAAGAAATGTATATCTTTATTAAAAAACTTAAAGTTTGGAATTGACATAAAAACAAAGAGGACAGATACATCCTTAACTATGATGCTACCATGATGCAGTAGCATTCAAACCAAAATTGCATGATCCTACAATCAATATATGTGAGGTATTTAAATCAAAATGATAATATCCTGCAAAACCATATATATACCTGCTCTGACTAATATAATAAGATAAGATGGGTGCATCTCAACCAAGCTGCTTGAAGGTTGCTTTGTTTTGGTGGTGTGAAAATAATTATTTCCTCCATGAACTACTTAACCACTTATTAAACGATTTCAACATCGCATTGCTCGACTCACCATTTCTGCTCCTGATCCTGCTCGAGGTCGAGGCCGACGCGGAGGCGGAGGCCGAGGCGGAGGGCGAGGGTACATGGCATTGCTGCATGCGTTGCACTCTGCATGCGGAGGCGGAGGCGGAGGGTAGAGTGTGCATGCTTTGCAGCTGTCTGTTTCGATTCACAGATTTAATGAATTCTTCACGATCAATTACCTTCACCTCTTCCTCCTCTTCATTCTCTGCTATAGCAAGAAGATATTGCGTCTGTAATAGAAAAGTCCCAGCACCTACGTCCACCACCTGAGGAACATCTTGCCTCACTTCGCCGAAATCCCTGGCGAGTATCACCTCCTGATCAACCTTATCATCCGATATGTTGTTCGGAAGTTTCAGGTTCTGCTGAACCCCATGATCCGTTGAGTTGCCTGGAAGTTTCAGGTTCTGCTCGGAGGAAGTTTCAGATTTCTTGATCGGAAGTTTCAGATTGTGCTGCTCGGAGGAAGCTTCACGCGCTGTCTTCTTTCTCTTCGCGGAGGAGAGCGCAGGGCAATCCGAAGAGCGCTTTTTGAGAGATTCAGACATTGTTTCAAGGCAGAATGAGTAGGCAGCGACGGAAATGTAAGGTGATGGAAAAAGAGGAAGCGGCGGAATTGAGTTGAGTGCGCGTAGTGGAGTGTTGTTGGTAGAATGAATGTATGGAGACAGACATATAAAGGAGGAATGCATGCATCAAAATGAAAGCCAAAACCGAAACTGAAAGAATGCAACACGCATTAAAATGAAAAGCAGCCAACCAATGAAATGAAAGAAAGAAAATGGATATATCCATGCAGAGTAGTGGGTACGTTTCAAGCGCATCCACGTGCACGCATCAAAATGAAAATGAAAACCGAAATTGAAAGAATGAAAATGGAAACCAACCAACCAATGAAAGAAAATAGATAGGTCGATGCATTCTCTTCGAATCGATATATTAATATTTGAGGCAATGTTTCGTATTCACATATTATGAGTTGGTTTGTTAATTTGCACATTTATTCATTGTTGTAGATGTGCAAACCCAAAATCTGTGAAAAAACATGTTCAAATCCAAAACACTATTATGAAAAGGGAGGTTTATTGCATACATACACTTAGAACATTCCTTCCATGATTGACTTGTCATTCAGTTAGAACATTCTTTCCATGAGATCCATTAAATAGATCAAGCATTGTATTTGTATTTCTATATTAAGGGTTTAGAAAGAAAGAAAGAAAGAAATTATTTTAACGTCCACGAGGCTAAAGATAGCTTATGGGACAGATTGCTTCAGCCCTTTTTTTTGTGAAGCTTCACAATAAATTCTCCCATCTTCTCGACAAACCCCTTGTTAAATAGATTATCCCAAGAGCTATACCTTTCCCTGTTGTCTTTGAAGGCCTCACATTCTAAAATGAAATGTTTTTCTGTTTCCACTTTTCCGGAAGAACAAAAAATGCATACCCTTTCCTCCCACACTTCCTTTGGCCTTTTCCAGCGCCCTGTTTCACAACGGAGTTGATGAGAATTAGTCCTTAACTGAGCAATAAGAATTTTGGCTCTCCAAGAGATATTGGCCTCTATGTATACTTTTGGTTGATGATTATGAGTGGGATTAAACACTTCAATATAGTAATTTTTCTTTCTTCCTAGCTCTTTATCCCAAGTACGTTTGTGGAACTTTTCCATAACAAAAGCTTTTATCTCTTTGATGTTTATGGGACACGCATTCAAGCAAATACCCCATTTACTAAAACATTTGTTATTTTGCTGCATCCAAGTTTTTTTGCTCTTGCACAATCTATCATTAAACACAACCTTAGGCCATCTACCTTCTTCCATTTGCTCAATTTTTTTTAAATACCTTATGACTCGCACCATAGCAATTGCTTCAATAGGAGCAGTCCCTGTTTCATTTAACAATATATCATAAGGAACTGCACTTTTAATCTTAAATTTGTTTGTAATCAAACGCTTCTGAATTTTCTCAATTTGTCTCCACTGCATGTCGGAGGTACTGCTAGCCCACAGTTCACAACTGTAGAGAATCACCAGAATCACTAGAAGCCCAAAAAGAGTTTGAGTGGTCTTCCAGTCCCATAACTCTGCCTCTCTACACCTATTTTGAAAAGCATAAAATGCTTTCCAACCCCCAAAGTTCTTTTCTTTCTACAACCATTCCAACTTAGATTTTTGTTGAAGTCAATTCCGAGGTATTTGTAATCCGCAACTTCTTCCAGAATGTTGCCTTCAAAGTAGAACTTATGTTGGTTATGTTTTCTTTTCTTAGAGAATACCACTACTTTCGTTTTGCTGATATTGACTTGCATCCCCACACTTCTACAAAAATGCTCAAGGGATAGTAAGTGCCCTTGCAAACCAAGAGCCGATTTAGCAATCAAAGTAAGGTCATCTGCATACAAAAGAAGCCTTATAACAGACTTTCACAAATAGATACCATCACCCCCTTGCGAATTTAACCACTCCTCAAGATTGTCGATATATAAACCAAAAAGGGTAGGAGACAGTGGGCAACCTTGCTTGACCCCGATATCACTTCTAAAACTTTCAGAAATGCCTGCTGAAGTTCTAATTTTGACTTTCACCTCTTCATATAGCCTATGCACAACTGCTCTCAAATGTTTAGGAACCCCAAGTTCCTCCATTCTTTGCCAAAGTTTATCCCTAGGAACTGAGTCAAACGCTTTTCTGAAATCAACAAAGAAATAAAAGACTTCTTCCTTTTTCTCCCAAACTTTTTCATGATGTGCCTTAAAGTTATGCAATGATCAACTGCGGAATGCTTAGGTCTAAAACCTGCTTGCCCTTTAGCACGCTTATCTCTTTCTTCTGCCCACTTGCTAATTTTGTTTTCTAGCATGCTTCCAAATAGCTTTGCAAACAAAGGGTTTATCATGATGATCCTATAATTGGAGAGATTATTGATGTCGCCGCTCTTGAAAAGAGGTATTGCCAGACTAATTGTCCAATCTGTGGGGAGCCCTTGTTGTATGATGTTGTTGAAGTTTTTTGTAATGTGAGGTGCAAGAATCTTTGAGCCCCACTTTAGATATTCTGCTTGGAGTTTAGCTAAGTCTTTTGCTTTCCCAACACCCAACTTCTTGATACCCATCTCTACCTCTTGTACCGTGAAGAGTTTAGTATCCGTGTTGACCAAGGGGGGAGGGTCAACCTTGGGAACCTTCTCGTAAAGTTGTCTTGCATAGTCCAACCATTTAGAAGCTGTAATATTATTTCCAATTTGTATCTTTTTCGGTTGGAGCTCCTTCCAAAATAATTTGGGATTATTTTTCCCAAGGAAAATTAGTTCTCCCCTCCTTGAAACCATGAAATCAGTATTTTTCTTGCTTAGTAAATGATTGTAATATTTGAGCTTTATGTTATCCTTGTTTGACTCTTTCCACATTCTCCTTGCCTTTTTGCATTCCTCGTCAAACCAAGCATTAACCGGAAAGCAATTTGTTTTAGACTTCTTAATTTTTGTTCTTTTTCACTTTGCAAGTGCGCATTGAATTAAATGTGTTAATTCATGACTATGAAGGCTGTGAATTGTAATTTTCTCCTTCTCAAAGAGCCTCTCTAGCGTCATTTTGAAGGTATTACAATTTTCTGGGGTCAAAAGAATTCTGCCCTGTGGGAGATTTTGTTGGACATGCTGAATTTTTTACTCTAATTGTTTCTTTCCAATCCAAGAGAAACATAAATAAATTGGCTTGTGATCTGATTTCAAATCCCACAGCTGATCCCCAACTAAAAATTCTTCCATTTTCTCACACAAACCATGCGAGCAAATTACATAATCTACTACACTTTCTCCATTGTAAGTATTGCAAGTGAAATTACCGGACTTTGCCCATCTAGTCAAGCCATTACAAATGACTAAATCAAAGGCCCCACATAGAGTAAGCAATTGTTCACCAAAGAGATTGCAACCCTTGTCCTCTGAAATTCTTTCCCACTGATGATTATTTTCTTCTGTAAGCCAAATAGGGTCACAATCATATTTACAACAAAGAATGCTAGCTTGCTCACTTGCAGTCCTAGCATTGAAATCACCCACTATAAGGACTTCACCTAGCTGAGAATATGTTGCAATATTCGCTTTTAAAGCTGCAAATGGATCTTTGTGGTCAAGCCCTCTACCTTTGTAGATTTTTGAAACCTGTGGCACAAAATAGCATGCTGCAATTCTGATGTGGTTTCCATTTTCTGATATTTTAAACCAAATGAATTGCTTATTTGAGTCTTCTTTTTCTAACTGAATGAGACGACCTTCTTTCTCCCTTACTAAAACCATGATACCCCCGTGCCCTTTGCCATTCCCTGCTGCCTTGTTCCACACTACCATCTTCCAGTATCCTTCAAACGAAGGTGTCTTGCACCCTTCATGCTCATGTGTTTCTATGAGGCAAATTATGTCTCTGTTTTCCGCAATAGGCCCTAACCCAGGTCCTTGTCTCCATGGGTAACCTCTGCAATTCCAACAAACTAATCTTAAGGAAACTTGGGTATGACTTGATTGCTATTTATTTTGACACGCAAGACTCACATTTGAGTCTTTGTCCCTGTTTTCCCATACTGACCTTGCTTTTTGATTTCCTGTTGAAGAGTTTGTTGCCTCTTCTTTATTACCATATTGCTGCTCTGTTCTGGAAGGAGGTCCAAATTGCGCTATCATAGTTTTGCCTTTATAAATCCATGCTCTCTTTCCTTCATCTCTCGCTGCCCTAACCTTTAAAATTTCCTCTCTTATTTCCACCTGTTGTTTTACAGTTAAATCTTCTTCTAGGAAAAAATGAGAACCCCTCAAGAGATGTTTCTTGCTTAGAATAATATATTTATCACGCAAGCTAGGCATAATGACTTTTATGGGCCTGGCTCTCTCCCCGTTAAACTTACCCACCCTCCATGCTTGGCATATTTTTCCTTGCCATAGCAACTTGTCTTTCAAGAAGTCTCTTGCAAGGTCAAGAGTACATTCATTTTTTCCATAGTCTTTCACCCCTTTAATAATTATGTTTGCTGCCCTATTTTGTCTTTCCTTGCCTTCACTATCTTGCATGTTGTCAACCTGAATATTTTTTTCTCCTTCCTTATTAGCAGAATTGCTAATAACTTGAGCCCAAGTTTTGGAAACTTTGGTGGAATCTTCTTTCATTTCTTCTTTTGCGTTCTCTTCATGGTTGTTTATTTGGACAATCATTTTCCCTTTATCCTGGGATGATTTCACATTCACTACCTCTGTACTTTCCACTACAGATTTCTTTATGTTTTGCACATCCGCCTTCATGCGTTGCCATTTTGTCTACGCTATCAGGAGAGCTTCTTGTAGCAATGCCACTTGTTCTTCTAAAATTTTATTACTTTCTGCTAATGCCTTGTTCTCAACCGTTATTATATGAATTTTATGATCTCTTTCCTACCCTTTAGCTTCTAAAACCTCCAACCTTTGTTTTGCATTTAACAATTCTTTCACATAAAGATCAGATGACCAGGTGAGAGGTGTGGATGTGGGACTATATAAGTCAAAATCATCAATGGTTTTTCCTTTCGAATTCTTGTTGCCATGTGCTTGTGGAGGAGACTTGTTTGAGTGCTTTTTGCAAAGGACTCAGTTACTTTTATTTTTAGACTGTTTCTTCCTTGCTTGCTCCCATTTTAGACGGGTTATTCTTCGTTTTAAAATGCCCCAATATTGTTTGGCATTGACCCAAACCCACTTCCCAGCTTTGGCGGATGAGGCAATTTTCACTTGTCCTAAATCATTTGTTTCCACATGTTCTGAAATTTCTAGTTCCTTTTTCATGTTTGAATGCATTTCTTGTTGCTTGCTTGTTGCTTAATACTTCCGCTGCATAAAAACTCCTTGTTTTCACACTGCTCACTGTTCGCTACTCGCTGCTTCCCACACTGCTCTGCTTATATTGCTGACCACACTGCTCACCACGTTGCTCTGCTCATAAATTCCCTGCCCAAAAACCCCATGGGCTCCATCTTTAGCTATTCTCCTAGACAGCTCGGAGATTCTAACTCGTGACCTTTTAATTCTTTGTATCCATAATGGCCGACTCCCGGACTCGATTTCCTCTCATTCGCTGTAAAGGAGCAGACAAATTTACAGGCAGAGTAATAGATCGCTTGTAAAAGGCACCAGAATGAGGAAGTTGGAATGTTCCTAACAGATGCAAACAGATGCAAGCTCCAATAGAAGCTTCGAACAACCCTGTAAAACTCTGCAATGTAGGACTCGAACTCAGATTTGCCGTTATCATCACTCAAAACTTCTGTTATCTAAGTCTCGTTTTCATCGCATATTTAGGAGCTTGCAACAAGCCTTGGGACTCCATATTCATTACAATAAGTACCTACTTCTGATCACTTGGTTGACTTTGACCGATCGATTTCATTCACATTTTTTATACGTCCAAAAGTCCATGATTATGAGCCTCTCATTCTTCTGTCTCAGATTTTTAGCTATAAATGACTTGGTTGTTTATGAGTGTTTCATTGATAGCAATGCTTGAGTTAACATCACACTATCTTGGGTCATGTAGAAATTGGGACTTCATACCATAAGACTTGGTCTTCCACTTTTGTCATATACTCTAAAGATATGCCTATGATCAAATATGTCATAAGTGTAGGTGGTTATGGGATTCCATACATGGATGGGCTCCAAAGTTAAACAGAAAAAAATATGTGAACTGATCCTCGTTTTGTCTCTCCCAAAGACAACCTTGGATTTCTTACAAGGCCAATTCCTGATCACATCTAAATAAATTGTATCTCGTGGGTTGGTTCCTTCATCCAAGGATATATGCCATGTATTCCTGGTATCCTTTCACATATAAAACTCACAAGAATAAGGGAAAAAAAGTGGAGGATGAGTAATCAAGGACTTACATTTTAATCAGATTTTGTAGAATAATGAAAGAAGAGAAAGAGAATAATAACTCATCACATAGAGCTTGAAACATCAAGATTTCTATACTTATCTGAGCTAAAGATAGATAGGTGGATGTAAGAAGAGTGAATGTTATGATTTCAGGAAGCGCACATTTAAAGATATAATCTCAGACTTGCATACAGGCATATGTATTAACTAGTTAACACCAATGAATCTGTAAGAATATAAGAGATATTTATGGCAGCTACAATTGCTTGAAATCAGAGAGGAAGTGCGAACATAATGGAATTTTAACAGAGAAACAACATACTGTAATACTCGAACATGGGAATCACCATTGTTTCATTCATATTAAGAAAGATGTAGATCTAGAATCCATACAACTTCAGAAGCACATACAATTTTTTCCTAGAATTCAAAACCTTTCTTCAATGTTTCTTCCTCCCTTTTATAATGAGAGGGAGGGCAAGAAAATCAGTTACAGAAAATATATTTCAGGCTGAAGTTACAACTGTCTGTATGGATGGGTGTCTCAGTGTGAATCCTCTAACTATTACGATAGGGAGATTCCTTTCTTGAAAGAAAACAGAATAAAAATATAGTGATCAAAACAACAAAACATAATTAATCCATCGAAACTGAAATGATGGTTTCTAAAAATATCTTCATGCCACTCTTCTTTATTGGCCTTTGGTCCTGGCGTGTTCCTGCTAAGTCATGGTTAATCCTCTCTTGGTCGGTTCCTGGTCATTGTTTGCCTTAACTACCAACCCATCATGTTGTTTCCCTCTGTCTTGCACTATTGGTGCCTCGCTGAAGTGTGATAACCAAATCTCTTAGTCACAGGCCTTTAAACACAAAAAACGAATGAAACAGGTGGGCGCTTTTGATTTTCCCCTTAGCCCCTATTCTTTCAATCCATTTTGTAACTTCCTGCATGTGACTGGGCGTTGGAACCAAGGGCTTAATCCTTTGAGCGCTAAGGCTCCCAATAGTTGCACGTTGGCCTTAATCCTTTGTTATTACAACCACCAGCATAGAGAGGGAGACCCCTTTACCTTTCTCCTTAGTACGGGCCGACAGCCCGAACGCGAGGTATTTATGGAATATAGCGTATGGAACATTGCATCCGAGGGGGCCTTTTTCTTATCGCAATCGTAGCCAGGAAGGAGATTCAACGAAAGAGAAAGCTTTACATTGCGTGATCACTGATTGTGATGGGTGATGTCATTGCTGACATCATCACTGCCACATGTCACCCTTTGAGTGGGGCCACATGGCACCCGGAAACAGTCCCATTGGACCCCTGAAAATCTGAAAAACGAGTGACACGTGTCCACTACCACATCATCATCTGTACTTTCCATGTCATCGCTGACTTTAGCTACCATGTCAGTTCAGTGGACCAATTAGACGTCGTCACGTGGCCCCCTGAAGGAGAGAGAAAGAGGCTTTTTGAGCACTATTTTTTCATGCTTTACTTTGTATTCGATTTTCTAGCCCCCCAGCGATGCACCGCTTTATCGCAATATCGGCGGTTTGCATTTCTTTTTAAGTTGAAACCCCATTGATCTCCTGATCACCAATCGCTGATGCCACATGGAGGAGAGAGAAAGGGGGCCATCCACCTTGTTTTTGTCAAGCATTTCCTTTGTTAACTTTTTCATCCCTTCCCCGAAACTTTAACATTGCATCGCAATATCAGCCCCTGTGCAGTTTTGGAACTTAAAACCCTGTCGATCGTCAATGAATACTGAGCTCTGATCCACTGACTACTAATATGTGATATTGGGGAATCACTATTTATACTTACGACAGTGCTCCTTACCCACCAGTAAGCCTGATTTGCGATTGTGATTGGCCTCAAACCTTCGATTACAGTTTGTCTTCTACACAGTCATTTTTCTCTATCAGCTGGGTTTTCCAAGGTAGTCTTCAAAATCCTTTATCTTCTTCTCCACGAGTCCATTTTTGGACTTCCATATACTGTTGGAAATATTTTTCTAAGCACTTGGCAATGATGAGGGTCTAGTTAAGATCTGATGGCTTTTGTGGCCTGAAAAATAGATTTAACTTCACTGCTCTCGGGAAACCTTGACCAATTGAAACCCACAATGCAGTGAGTGACAACACCTTAGAAGCCTTTTTATCATTGAGGCCTCTAGTTTCTTCATTTTCCTTTATTTTTCCTTAAATTTTCTCCTCATGCAAATATGTGTCTTTTCACCTTAATTTTCTCCTATTTTCCTTTATTTCCATAAATAAATGTCAATTAATGCCTCTTTGCCTTTGCCAATTTCCATAACCATTATAAACCGAAAGTGAAACCCATTAGGATGTTTTTCCCACCATTCAGCTTGGAATATGTGCCTCGTGACCTTGGCCTTATATTTTACATGGAAAATCAATGAGGGGTGGTTACATTGAACCTGTTATTGTATATGTTCTTAGCTTTGTTTACTACTAGTTAAAAATATCCATAAACTTCAACATTGAAGACATCTTATTGAAGAATTTATTTTAATTATAAGATCAATGCTTGAGGGGTAGTTGAATCTAAAGATAATTAATGAGAAGTACCCACATATATGCTGTCAATATACATGATTTTATATTTAAAATATCATCATACCTTATATCATGGATAAAGTTTCATATCCCTTTGCATATCCAACTCAAATTCCCCTACTTTGATATTGATGATGATGTTGATGATGTTGATCATGATTAACATCCACTAATACCTCTATGATCTTTCAAACCTTAAAAATGTAAAAGAATAATTATATTTTTAATATTTTATTTATATCTCAAAAAGAAATAATGTGCATTGATGTGCATGTCCTCAAATTCATCTCACCATTTGAGTAACCTAGAAATATAGTTGTCATTATTGAATCCCTACCAACATTCAACACTAATACTAGTCAACGGGGAATATCTAGTTTGCTTTATGCTTAAGGATTCAATGCATTGTTGAATGATGGAAAGGCTATAATGGTTGAGGAATCTATGAAACAATTTTACTCATGTAGTACACCCTAAATATTAAAGGAAGAAATTTGGTTACAAATTCGCAAATTTGTTGTATGTATTGCTTTAGTCAAGGGCTCTTTTTATGATATATGTTTTTAGATTTGTTTACTATTAGGAAAAAATATCTATAAGCTACAAACTACAATAGTGAAGAATTTTAATTGAAGAATACATTTTATTTATAAGGTCAATGTTTAAAGGTTAGTTGAATCTAAAAGAGAATTAATGAGAAGCGCCCATATAAGAGTATATGTTATATGCAATGCAAAGAACTGGGAAGCAGTAATGTTGAACATGTCGGTGCATTTTCCAGGTTGAGCAGGGTGTCGGGAAACTGGTGGAGAGTTCAAGAAAACTGTGCAATTTTTAGGAGGAGCAACAAGTTGACTGGTAGTTGGACTGACTGACAGAACTGTGCAATTTTCAGATAGTACAGTGACAATAGCAGTTGTTTGTCCCTCTTATCTACACAATTTCTTCATTTAGTGGAGGCAGGCATGCTAACAAATTCTACGCAATTTTTGGGAGGAGTGAAGCATGGGGCCACTTCCCAATCAAACTCTCTAGTTCACTAGCAGGAGGCTTGATGAATTGGCATACAGACAGTGCATATTGAGATGGATTCTTGGGAAACTTTTTCATTGTTCTAGGTGTCAGTCATCCAGGTCAATTCTAGAATTGCGCAGTGCATACTACCTAGGAGGCAACCTCAAGCTCTGTGCAATTCTGGGTAGCAGTACTTGGTCACTGAGGGCGGAGACTGCACAATGCATCTCAATGGAGGTCCAACTGATGGAGGGCGGTCTCGTCAACAGATATTTGGCAAAATGGTTAAGTGTGTGAGCAATCGAACTCGTGTATACATGACCTTGTGAACACACACTCAACATGAATTGACGACAATAGATCTGGAAAAAACAAGACAACATATGCTCAATGTGACTGACTGCGAGACTATCTAATAGTGAAAGTGACAAGTGTGACACTTCGAACGAACGTGATGACACTTGCACAACAATTCTTACAACATCATGTGTGAGTACGATATATGTTTACATAGAGAGCACAACTTAAACACAAACCTTCAACATCACAAGAACAAGGTCGCAAGCATGAGATAGCAATCAACATGTCGAAGACGACAGTTGGTCAAACAAGCAAGAAGGAAGCAAGACATGTAGAGGAAACACGTGAAATGAATTTTTGTGTTTGGGCACATGCATGTTACTGAGGATAGAATGATACGAAAATGAAAATTTGTCTTACAAACTCAACTAAGAGGTTTACTTCGAAAGGTGTTCTTTACTTACCATACTTCCCTTCAAGATGATCATGCATCCAATAGAGTTTTCATGTGGTCCTGCTCTTTTCCATTACTTGATCTCTTGGTTCTTCTCCTTGACTCCTTGGGAGTGATCTCAGCATGTCACCTGTTCCTGTAGTCAATGAACGATGGATCAACGCGGTTTCAATGGGAAGTCACTTCTATCGGAATGAGGCCCTTGGAGGCCCATCTGTGCATTATCTGCATGCAAGACCGAGAGGACAACTTGGGAAACACTGCGCAATTTTGAGGCATAGGACAATGTTGTGGGGTGGGGTACTGGGAAGATTGTTATGCGCATTTCTGGAGAGTAGTGTTGGTTGGGGTCTTTGCGGGCTACGAGGTTTCAGAAAGCAAGGGAGTGATCCAAAATGGATCTTGTATAAAAACCTCTAAGTCTAAATTCTTCATTTGATTAAACAGCGCAAATGAAAGAATGACAGAAAAACCCAAAATCCAAAGGGAAGCGGAGAAGCGCAGCATGAATGCCCCAGAGCCGTTGGATCCA
The DNA here is from genome assembly GCA_031772625.1 of Pinus tabuliformis. Lineage (NCBI taxonomy): Eukaryota > Viridiplantae > Streptophyta > Pinopsida > Pinales > Pinaceae > Pinus > Pinus tabuliformis. The sequence goes on from CM062817.1 coordinate 1,638,488,113, forward strand.
CGGGATCAACGAATGAGATTAAATCGCATCAGAGGAAGCCAATGACGTATCAACCTCAGCCTCAAGCGATTTGCGATTAGCGATGACATATGAACCGTGGATCGAGCGCGCAGATCAACGGTGGGGATAAATGATCAATATCACATCGCAATAAACTAAAGGGAGGACTTAACATAGGTAGAAGGCTTTTAGTGGACCTGAAGGAGTTATGAATTAAACAACGAAGGATTTGAGTTTCGTGTTAAACAATAATTTAGGCAGGCTACAGGTGGTAAGTGGTATTGGAAGGGCTTCGCTTGATTCCATACACTAGCCGACACATAGCATGGCGCAAGAGAGAGAAAACCACTCAGTTCGGGTGGGTTTTCCCCATGCAAGTGGGCCACCTAAAATGGTCGTCAGCTGTTGGATTAGCAATCACGGATTAGATAGAGAAGAAGGCAAGGCGGACCCGAGAGGATTATAGGGCAGTCTTTATATCGTTTTAAGTCCAGCTTTGGCATTTTGATTGGATTTTCCATTGTTTCAGTGTATTTCCATGTATTCCCTATGTAAACAGAAAATTGTGTTCTCAGGGATTTTCACTCGCGCCTGGTCCTTCCGTTTGAAAATAGGTGGCCTCAATGCCTTAAGAATTTTTGCAATGATTGTTTAAACACTCAGCAGGGAGATGAAGGGACAGCGCCGGGAGCCAGAGAGCCCAAGAAGGGGATTGAACCGACAACACCGATAGGCTTAAAAGCCATTCAATGGTAGCACAGAGAAGGGGAGGTCAGAGACAAAGGGGAGACAGAGAGTCAGAGAAAAAGCACAGGTATGAACAGTTGATCGAAGGCACTAAGAGGGAGAGTCTGTGCGCTCTTTAGACTCGAGGTCTTCAAGTGAAATCCCTCTGTAATATCACTATTTGTTGTGATATGGCTCTGATTGAGCTCACACCTATAAACTCTATTCTTGAATACATAATATAGAGGTCGACACTAAAAGCTAGACCAGGAGACGTAGCCAGGAAGTCTAGTGAAATCCTTGATTATTTGCTGCGTTGATGTGTTGAATTGTTATATTTTCCAATTGTTAAATGTCTATATTATTCGCAATCTTTTCAATCCATTACACTAAATAATATAGGCATTCCTGCACATGAGTCTGTAATACCTTTTCTTCTTGATTTAGTATCCATTTCAAATCAAGTGGTATCAGAGCATTTGGTTTTAGTTTTATTAAGGTTGGACAAGCTTGTGCTGGATTTTGAATGCTAACTAGATTAAAGCTTAGACTAGGAGAAGGAGAACTTGTTGAGGCTAATCCAGAGATTGGAAGAGTCTATTCTCAGAGGAGAATGGCAGAAGAAGCTCCATTCATATTAGAACCTTAATTTATAGAAATTTTTAAGACACTCCAAACCATGGTGGAAGAGATGTATCTGGAGTTTAAGAAGGGTGGAGGTGAAAGCACTGCAACACCCAAACCAAACAAATGAGCAGAGGAACCTTTTTTAGTTTCCCCTCTAGAAGGCAAAGGAAAAGGAGGAATGACTCCTCCACCATCTCCTCTACCATCTCCTCCATCATCATCCTCATCATCATCATCTTCTAGCTCTTCTAAGAAGAAGAAGAAAAATTCCTTAATCAAATTAGATGTGAAGTTTGATTTTCTAATTTATGATGGAGAACTCAATGCAGAAAAGCTAGATAATTGGATAAGACAAATTTATGTATTGCAGGGTACAGAACGTTGATTCAGAAAGGAAGAAGATTCAGCTGGCTAGCCTTTGACTTGGAGGCACTGCACTAGTATGGTGGGAAGGCAAGACACAAGTTGATCTGGCAAAAACATGGTAAAATCATTTCTACCTGGAATGAATTTGTTTCTGCTATCAAAAGGCAATTCTACCCTTTAGCTTACAGGCAACAGGCAATGATGAGTTGGAAAAGTCTTCGTCAGTTGAAGGGTTAAAGTGTACAAAGTTATACTCAAGAATTCAGAAAGAGAGCTTTAACTATAGGTATATCATTAGGCTCACCTGAGACTTTATTGAAGTATATAGGTGGTCTTCATAGCTATTTAAAGCATACTATTCTCATGTTTAATCCCACTAGCTTAGATGATGTATCAGTTCAAGCCACACATCTAGAAGCTAGAGGTAAGAATGTAAACCTAGAGGTTGGGGGATCATCTAAATATTCTGTAAGCAAGAGCAAGGAAAAGAAGAAACTGAAATGGAAGGAGAGGAAAGAAAACACTGTAAAGAAGGAAAAGCCTTCATGCACTCATTGCAAGAAATAAGGACACGATGAGGCACACTGCTGGTCTTTGCATCCAGAACAAAAACCTAAGAAGTTTGGTGGTAAGAAGAAAAAGAATGCTGCTGCTATTTAGCAGGACTTGGGATCAGATTCAGGCGATGAAACAATAGTTACAGCCACAGGTATTAAAGGTAAATATTCTAAAGCATCCACATGTAATTCTGCACAATCTATTGATAATGAAAGTAATGGGAGGGAAAGAAATGAGATTTTTTGTATCAGAGTAATTTCCAAGCACAATAAGATTGATACTTTATTTGATAGTGGATCACAAGTAAATTTGATTTCTAAAACAATTGTAAAGAAGTTGGGATTACAAACAAAACCTCATGAGAAGCCATATCCATTAGGTTGGGTGTGTGATAAAACAAAGCTACAAGTAACGAGACAACATAAACTTAGGTTTGCTATTGGATCAACATTTGTAGATGAGGTTGAATTAGATATAGTTCCATTGGATATATGTGGTATTGTTTTGGGAAGTCCATACTTGTATGATAGGAAAGATATTTTCTATAAAGCTGAGAATATGTATCAACTCACTAAAAATGAATAGAATACATTGTAAGAGCTGATAAGCTCAAAGGTAACTATTCTCTCATAAATTCAGGATAGATGAAAAGAATTGTGAATTCAAGTAAGAAATTTTTACTAATGGTTGTAAAGGCAAAGGATCCTGATAAATCCAATGCATTTGAAGGCTGTGATTCTAAATAGAAAGCTGATTTAGTTAAATTTGTTTCAGAATATGATGTTCTATTTCAAGAACCTAAAGGTCTGCCACCCAAGCGAGAAATAGTACATGATATTTATTTGCAGCAAGATGCTCCATTATCTAACATTGGAATGTATTGGTTGTCAGCTTTAGAGAATGCAAAGATAAAGAAGCAAGTACAGGAATTGCTCGATAAAGGGTTTATATGACCAAGCACATTACCATGTGGATCTCCAATCATGCTGGTGAGAAAGAAATATGGTTCGTGGAGAATGTGCATTGATTATAGAGCACTAAAAAAAATAACAATCAAGAATCGTTATCCTCTTCCTCGTATTGATGATTTATTAGATCAAATGAAAGAAGCAGTTTACTTTTCTAAGTTAGACTTGCGAAGTGGTTATCATTAGGTCAGAGTTGTAGAAAAAGATGCATGGAAGACTGCTTTCAAGACAAAGCAAGGACTGTATGAATGGTTGATTATGCCTTTTGGCTTAACCAATGCTCCTGCTACATTTATGAGTCATGAATGATGTACTCAAACCATTTATTGATGACTTTGTAATTGTTTATTTAGATGAAATTCTTGTTTTTAGTAAGACATGGGAAGACCATGTAAAGCATGTAAAGCAGACTTTAGATGTTTTAAAAAGAGAAAATCTCTATGTAAAACTGTCAAAATGTGAATTTGGCAGAACATCTTTAAATTATTTGGGTTATATTGTAGGGGGTGGTGAATTGAAGATAGATGCCTCTAAGGTTGAAGTCATTGTAAATTGGCCTAAACCCAAATCTGCTACAGAGGTTAGGAGTATCCTAGGGGCGACACAATACTAGAGAAAGTTTATTACTAACTTCTCATTGGTTATAGCTCCATTACTTGCTTTAACAGGATTGAAACAGGTGTTTAAGTGGGGAGGCAAACAGCAAAAATCCTTCGACACCTTAAAAGAGAAAATCAGTACAGCACTAGTACTAGCACTGCCAGATCTTCAACATCCATTTGAGATTGAGATAGATGCTAGTGACTATGCCATGGGAGCAATGTTGATGCAATACGGAAAACCCATATGCTATCATTCTGGGACATTTACTTCTGCAGTAGTTAATTATCCCACATATGATAAAGAATTGTATGCATTAGTACAAAGTGTGAAAAAGTGGAAAAATTACATAATGGGTAAAGAAACAATCATACATACAGATCATTATCCACTCCAATATTTGCGCTCACAAACTAAATTGCAGCAATCAAGACATTATAGGTGGATGGGTTTTCTACAACAATTTCATCATGTCATCAGATATAAGAAGGGCATACACAATAAGGTTGCAGACATGTTATCAAGGCCAATCATAAATGCATCTACTATACTTAAGCATAACTCAGTAATGCATGAAAGTTATATTGAACAATATGCTCAAGATGTAGATTTTAAATATGTATATGCAACTTTAAGTCATGGCAAGCAAGTAGAAGAATTGGATTATTATGTAAAGGACCAACTCTTATATCATTTGGGAAATTTATGCATTCCACAAACTGAAAGAGTTAACATAATTCGAGAAGCACATACTTCTCTCATATCAGGTCATTTTGGTGTAAGTGAAACAGTTGCACAATTGCAAAGGTTCTATTATTGGCAAAGAATGCATGAGACAATTCCTAGTTATATCAAAAGGTGTACTATGTGTGCTACAAGCAAGCCCAATAATAGGAAATTAGGCTTGTACACTCCACTTCCAATTCCTTCTCATCCTTGGGGAAGTGTTTCCATGGATTTTGTTGGGGGATTTCCAAATTCTAGGAAAGGTCATGATTATTTGTATGTTGTTCTGGATAGGTTGAGTAAAATGTGTATTTTGATACCATGTAACAAGCAGGTTACAACTGAACAAACAAAAAAGTTGTTCTTCCAGAATGTATGGGTTCATTTTGGGTTACCCACCTCTATTGTATTTGATCAATATTCTTGATTTGTTGCGAAGCTTTGGTCAAGTTTATGGGAGTTGATGGAAACCAGGTTGAAGAAGAGCACAACATTTCATCCACAAACAGATGGTCAGACAGAAGTGGTCAACAGGACAATGATCCAATTGCTCAGAGGCTATTGCAACAAGCATCCCAAGCTTTGGGATGAGAATTTGTGTTATGTGCAGCATGCTTACAAATGTGTCAAGCACTCTTCTACTTAGAGATCTCCTTTTGAGCCTTGTTTTGGTTTTATACCAAAGTCTCCCTTGGATTTTGTATTTGGTAAAGAAATAGCAGTTGATGGACACAGTGATGTGGATAAAGCAACCAAGTTCATTAAACAAATACAGGAAATTCACTAGGCAGTACAAGAACAGCTGGAAAGAATTCAAGGCAAGACATGACAAGCATCAAGTTGAGCATAGTTTTCAAGTTGGTGATCAAGTCTAGCTGTACATCAGAAAAGATAGAATGTAGGGTGAAGGTAAGAAGCTAAAACCAATAAGGTATGGACCTTTCAAGATGCTTGATAAAATTGGTGAAAATGCTTTTTGCCTTGATTTGCCAGCTTATATGCAAATCTATTCAGACGTTAATGTAGAAAACTTGAGATTGTATGAATCTTCATTGATTGAATATCCTGAAGAGCAAAGTCAGTTTCCTTCTATTGGGGATTTATTACTTGAGTATCTCAGTGAGTTATAGGAGGACACAGTTCTGGACAGGAAGGTAAGAACTACGCGTCAAGGGGATGTTGAGTACCTAAGAGTGGGACTCAAAGGTTCAAATCCAAGCAAAGCATGATGGATAGAAGTTAGATAGGTGAAGGAGTAGTATCCTCACTTGCTCGAATGCTAAAAACCAATTTTCGGTGGTCCAAAAGCTTTTCAGTGGGAAGGCATGATCCAAAATGGATCTTGTATAAAAACCTCTAAATCTAAATTCTTCATTTGATTAAATAGCACAAACTAAAGAATGGCGGAAAAACCAAAAATCCAAAGGGAATCGGAGAAGCGCAACATGAATTCCCCAGAGCCGTTGGATCCACAGGATCAATGGATGAGATTAAATCGCATCGGAGGAAACCAACGACGTATCAACCTCAGCCTCAAGCGATTTGCGATTACATATGAACCGTGGATCGAGCACGCAGATCAATGGTGGGGATAAATGATCAATATCGCATCGCAATAAACTAAAGTGAGAACTTAACACAAGCGGAAGGCTTTCAATGGACCCGAAGGAGTTATGAATTAAACAGCGAAGGATTTGAGTTCCGTGGTAAACGATAATTCAGGCAGGCTACAAGCGGTAAATGGTATTGGAAGGGCTTCACCCGATTCCATACACTGGTCGACACGTAGCATGGCGCGGGAGAGAGAAAAACACTCATTTCGGGTTGGTTTTCCCTGTGCAAATGTGCCGCCCGAAATGGCTATCAACCGTTGGATTAGAGATCATGGATCAAATGGTGAAGAAGGCATGCGCTGGTTGGATGATTGGGTTGTATGTGAACCATCGGATTGAAGGTGGATCAATAGTGTGGAATACAAAGGGATTATGACCCGTAGCCAATGCGACTTGCGATTGCAATCAAGGCAAACCCGAGAGGATTATAGGGTAGACTTTATATTGTTTGAAGTCCAGCTTTGGAATTTCGGTCAAATTTTCCACTATTTTAGTGTATTTCTGTGTATTCCCTGTGTAAACGGAAAAGTGTGTTCTCAGGGATTTTCACCCACACCTGGTCCTTCCGTTTGTAAACAGGTGGCCTCAATACCTTAAGCGTTTTTGCAATGATTGTTTAAAGGCTTAGTAGGGAGATCAAGGGACAGCGTAGGGAGCTAGAGAGCCTAAGAAGGGGATTGAAATGACAATGCCGATAGGCTTAAAATCCATTCAATGGTAGCACAGAGAAAGGGAGGTCAGAGACAAAGGGGAGACAGAGAGTTAGAGAAAATGCAAAGCTACGAATAGTTGATTAGAGGTAATAAGAGGGAGAGTCTGTGCACTCTTTAGACTCGAGGTTTTCGAGTGAAATCCCTATGTAATATCACCGTTTGTTGTGTTATGGCTCTGATTGAGCTCACACCTATAAACTATGTTCTTGAAGACATAATATAGAGGTCGACATTGAAAGTTGGACCAGGAGATGTAGCCAGGAATTCTGGTGAACTCCTTGATTATTTGTTGTGTTGATGTGTTGAATTGTTATGTTTTACAATTGTTAGATGTCTGTATTATTCGCAATCTTTTCAATCCATTTCACTAAATAATATAGGCATTCCTAAACATGAGTCTGTAATACCTTTTCTTCTTGATTTAGTATCCATTTCGGATCAAGGAGGGAGCTTGATGGTTACCGAAGTAAAGAGTACAGTTCTGAGAGGCTAGATGAGGCTAAGCTACTTGGGAGATTGGCTAAGTGTGAGATCAATGAAACATATGTAAATATTGATAAGACTTGACTGTAATTGCACACAAACACTTAGTGATACAACACATACCATCTAGAATGTGTAAACATACTCTGCTTTATGGAACAACCTTCATGACAAGAGTGCATGTAGTGAGTTTGAAACAGTCTATGTGATGATAGCAACTCACGCGTGCATGCTTTCCCCTGAAGAAAAACAACATTCCCTTTGCATGACAAACAACAACCCCTATGCCCAAAGATGACACATGCTTCATAAAGATGAGAACACGGACAACTCCTAAGATCAAGGAGGGGAGCTTGAAATCATCAACTTACCAATAAGTGACCAAGGATGATCGATTGCAAGATCCAAGGTAGGCTCTGAAATTTGCATGCGAGCCAAAATTTTGGAGGGTGGTTGTAACTGCTACAACAGAAGCTTAATCATATTCATTCACATACCCAACTTAGATTCTCCTACTTCAATATTAATGATCATTTCCTAAAATTCATCTCTCCTTTGGAGAAGCCTACAAATATAATCATCATTGTCAAATTCATACCTACATTCAATATTGGTTTTGGATTTGTTATAAGGGATCCTATGTATTATTAAAAGGTGGAAATGATATAATGGTAGAGGAATATGTAACATCATTTTCTCATGTGGTACACCCTAGATATTTAAGGAAGAAATTTGACTTACAAATTCCCAAATTGGATATATGTATTGCTCTAGTCAAGGGTTGAATGTAACCTCTCCTCCCATGTTTACCAAGTTTCACCTACCTATGAGGGTAAGCATGAGACAAAGAGCTACTATGACATGACCTAGCTTCCTATATCTAATTAAGGAAGTGGGGGCGATAATTGTGACTTAATAACCACAATCTGACACCCTACATGGATTATGGACACCCAAGAGCTAAACAACCACCCATGGTGGCCAAACCTTGAGCTAACTTGCTTTTCAATGGCATGGGCCCACAACTGCATGCATGAAAATGCCTCCATGTGGTTATAGGACTCCAAATGTATGCATAAGCCTGCAAGGGTGTGGTTAGGGCCCAAAACTTCCAGTTTAGAGGGTGCAATCCTAGATTCAGACCCACCATTTTAGGCTAGCTTCCATACCACTACCCAGAACTTGGTGAGACTTTCCAGAATGATAAATAATATCAAGACAAAACCATTCATACAAACTTTATCAAGGAATTGACCTTACCATGCCTAACCATGACATTCATTTCATCAAAAATATGGCGAACAGGTAAGCTACAGGTCATGAATGCATATTTGAACATAGGAGTCTGAAACTTAACCGAGAATCATCATGATGGTCCTATGCCCTCTCACAATAGTTGCAATAACATTTTTTAGTCCATCCGTTCATCAACCATTCATATATTCATCAAACATGTGAAGATCCATAAGTAATATACATCACATAACCAACATATAGTCAACAAATAACCAACATAGGAACCATGGCAAGTCAACCATAATATCACCATCATAATCAATGCATATGCTCATAGATCACAATTAACATATGAAAATTCCAACCAAGTCATGAACTTCCACGTACCACCCGACCATAGATTGGGTTTAACCAAATATTTCTTTCACCCAATCACCCCCATGTCATATTTGAAGCATCAAGGTGGGATCTCATGGAATAAACCAAACAAAACCAAACCAGGGCTTCCAAAGGCCAAACCACCTCAACCCGCAACTAGTGATTCCACCTCATGGTCAGATATCACTAACACCAACCAGATCGATCTCTACCCATGTTGTCTATGGATCTAGAGCGTTTGTTCCAACCATGGATCCAGGAATTAATAACTCAACCCACAACCTTCCAGGGCTCTAGAGTATTTTTCCAACCTAACTCTGGGACTAGTAAGTCAACCCACTAAGGGCTCCAAACCATTTTTCCATCCTCGGCTCTATGACTAGTAACTCAACCCAAGTTGTTATGGGGCTTCCAGAGCATTTATCCAACCTAGGCTCTAGGACTAGAAACTCAACCTAAGTTGTTCCAGGGCTTCGAGAGCACTTGTTCCAACCAATGGCTCCAGGAACTAGAAACTCAACCCACAGTCCTAAGGAACCTTAACACTAATCAGAAAACAAGAAGTTGAAAAAACCATGGCTATCCAGGAAATGGCAAGGCAAGGCTAAAACCACTGTCAATATAGGTGAATCTCCAAGCCAATGACAACACATAACCAAGAAACCACATGCATGTACCATGAATGTAGAAACTAGCAAGGAAATCATACATGCGACTCTATTTCTACAAAGAAATACAAATGTGTAGAAATTTCTCTATAGATCAGCTAGCTCTCATACCATGTAGAAATTCTCACTGTAGATTAAATTGATTATGCAATGTACTAAAGCAAAATACTTAATCTACTTCTACAATCAAACTTGCGGAAGCTTAATTGACTTTGAGCAAGATCAAATAGAACACATATAACAAATGAAGAAGAAACAGTCACACATGAAACATAGAATAATACTTTGGGGAAAGCCTCAGCTAAAAAACCCCATTATTTGTATCATCATACAAGTGGAAATATCTCAGGATTACACAAAGCTTTAGCTCACAAGCTATCTAGCTCTCAGTACAATCCCTCACTACTGCTCATAGACAGAATAGACAACGCATATGCATTCCTTCAGTACACCAAGCCTCCTATTTCCTTGCGCAATTTCCCCTGGGTCCTCCAACCATCACCTGTGTGTAATAATCCCTCACACACTGCTTTGACCTCTAAAATAACTACGCAATTCTGAAGGAATGAATTCCTTTTGCATGGATGAGTTTCCTTTATAGGAAAATTCCTCCAATGGATAGTACATTTTCCCTTCCTTTAATCTCAACTGGGTCTTTCTTTGAACTGACAAGCATGAGTTATTTATGAGAGAATATTTAGTTATCTAGAGAACACTAGTTGCATGCATGCATGCATGCATTAACTGACTAAACTCACAATTAGTTCCACAAACCGTTTGGAACTAATCTAACTGGACTTAACTCAGTTAATTGAAATAACTAATTACAACTCAAATATAACTCATCCTTATCTCCTTAATTAAGGGATAACTTCCTCAATCAAAGGGATAACTGTTGCATGTCTTCACATAGACTTCATGTTTAATTTTCTCCAACTAATTAACTCAAGATGAATTAATTAATTATTTTTCAAACAGCTGCTGAGACCAAATTTGAATTTTAATTCAGGGACTAATTAAAATTGGAATATATCTTGAAATACTATTTATAGCAATGCTATTTTTAGCATTTCTATTTTATCATTTCTTGTTGCCATTTTCCACACTGGTACCAGAAATGCTATCTATAACAATGTTATTTATAGCATTTCTTGTTGCTATTTTCAACAAAATGTAGCTATTGATCCACTTGTTCCCTTGCACTTTCCTGCTCCCCTTTGCCTTCTTTCTCCAAATCCATGTGAATACTAGAGTGCTCCAAGCGTGCTCCAATTATACTAAGTGTGCAAGAGTGAGAGAATAGAAGAGAGCTCCAAAGTTAAACTGACAAAAGTCCATGAACTGGTCCTCAGAAGCCTATTTATTATTGAGGCCTTTGTTTTCTTCATTTTCCTTCATTTCTCCTTCAATTTTCTCCTCATGCAAATTTGTGTCTCTTCACCTTCATTTTCTCCTATATTCCTTTATTTCCATAAATAAATGTCAGTTAATGCCTCTTTGCCTTTGCTAATTTCCATAACCATTATAAACCAAAAGTGACACCCATTAGGATGTTTTGCCCACCATTCAGCTTGGAATATGTGCCCCATGACCTTAGCCTTATATTTTACATGGAAAATCAACGAGGGGTTGTTACATTGAACCTGTTATGGTATATGTTTTTAGCTTTGTTTACTACTAGTTAAAAATATCCATAAACTTGAACATTGAAGACATCTTATTGAATAATGTATTTTAATTATAAGATCAATGCTTGAGGGGCAACTGAATCTAAAAGATAATTAATGAGAAGTACCTACATATATGTTGTTCATATACATGATTTTCTAATTAAAATGTCATCATACCTTATATCATGGATAATTTTCATATCCCTTTGCATATACGACTCAAATTCCCCTACTTTGATATTGATGATGATGTTGGTGTTGTTGATCATGTTTAACATCCAATAATACCTCTATGATTGTTCAAACCTTACAAATGTAAGAGTAGTTATATTTTTTTAATATTTTATTTATATCTCAAAAAAAAAAAAAGTGCATTGATGTGCATGTCCTTAAATTCATCTCACCATTGGAGTAACCTAGAAATATAATCGTCATTATTGAATCCCTACCAACATTCAATATTGATATTAGCAGATGGGGAATATCTAGTTTTGCTTTGTGCTTAAGGATTCAATGCATTGTTGAATGATGGAAATGCTACAATGATTGAGGAATTTATGAAACCATTTTACTCATGTAGTACACCCTAAATATTAAAGGAAGAAATTTGGTTACAAATTCCCAAATTTTTTGTATGTATTGCTTTAGTCAAGGGCTCTTTTTATGATATATGTTTTTAGATTTGTTTACTATTAGGTAAAAATAACTATAAGCTACAAACTATAATAGTGAAGACTTTTGATTGAATAATACATTTTATTTATAAGGTCAATGTTTGAAGATTAGTTGAAACTAAAAGAGGATTAATGAAAAGTACCCATATAAGAGGATATGTATAGTTTCGCTAATTAAAATGTCATCATTTCTTAGATCATGTTAATTTTTATAAAATATTCTTAAATGTCCCTTTTAATAGAAAAAACATCTTATACATTCAAATTATTGATGAGTTTGCGTATTATACTAGCTTTGGAGCTCTAATGGTTTCTAATATCTCCCAAACATAATTATCTATTCGATGGTATATATGCTACTAGGAAACTCTAATCCATAAACACATGGGTCCTAGTGAAAGAAAACATACACTTATGACATATTTGATCATAGGCGTATCTTTAGAGTATACTGACAAAAGTGGAAGACCAAGTCTTATGGTATGAAGTCCCAATTTCTACATGAACCAAGGTAGTGTGATGTTAACTCAAGCATTGCTATCAATGAAACACTCATAAACAACCATATTACTCATAAACCTGAATATAATGCTTGATCTATGTAGAGGATCTCATGGAAGGAATGTTCTAAGTGAATGACAAGTCAACACAAACCTTATCATGGAAGGAATGTTCTAAGTGTATGTATGCAATAAACCTCCCTTTTCATAAAAGTGTTTTGGATTTGCACATGTTTTTTCACAAATTTTGGGTTTGCACATCTACAACAATGAATAAATGCGCAAATTAACAAACCAAGCAACAACTCATAATATGTGAATACGAAACATTGCCTCAAATATTAATATATCGATTCGAAGAGAATGCATCGACCTATCCATTTTCTTGTTGGAATATTAATTCCAACTGCAGGCAGCGTGGACGCGGATGTGGACAGTGACGGCAGCCAGTCAGTTGCCGACTCAGCCAGCACGCAGCAACAAAACCGCTTCAGCAAAACCACTGACACATATCGGACCGCCTTTCTTGCAATTGTGGTTTTCGTACAAACGCCTCCGATACAATCACCTGTGGACGCGTGGTCTTCTGTACGTCCGCTGAACCTGCCATATCGGAGCCTAACGTTCAGCAGTAAAAGGGCTCCCGAAATCTCCGTCAACCGTCCGATTGCAAGGCTCGCTGTCCACCGTTGATGAAACCCAAGCTGCGTTCAGACCTGCATTAAATACATTGCGTGGCGTAAAATCAAACTTCTGTTTTGACCGCCGACTTGTCAATGAATTAATTTATGAAGTACCTTCGCCATGCTGAGAATTAAATGGCATTCGTAGATTGTTGGTGAAATTTTTATTACACAGGAGTATGGCAAGTGAAATTGAATTGCCCTGTTATGTTTTTTGTTGACCGCTGAAAATAAAATGTTGTAGCATAGATGTGCGAATATGAAGCAGCGTGAGTGGGATGTGCGACAGCTGAAAAAAACGAAAGGAGAATTGCACAGCAGTGCAAGGTAAAAACAAGGAGAACGCATAAGTTTTTTTTGTAATGTTTTTTATGAGTTGACCACCGTATGTTCACATTTTCGGTGAAGAACAACTGTGGCTTGCACAGCAGTGCAAGGGTTCTTTTACATAACCAAACGAAAGGGTTCACTGCCATAATATGTTTTTATTAGCACATGGAATGAGTGAAACGAAATGGGCAGCGCATATCACTGGTGTTAAAAATATGTAAAGGTTTTTAACAACATGTGCAATGCAATATGCATAGAAGTGCAGTGAGGGTAACAGACACAGCAGTGTGAGAAATTTTTACGCACAGCAGTGCGAATTGCAGAGGCAACGCAGCAGCGAGTAAAAACTCAGGGGAGACAGACTCTATGGTTATGGGTATGGACAACAGTGCATAAGAAAAAGGCAGCAGTGTGATGGCAAGAAGGTGAAGCACAACAGTGCAAAGAAAATGAAACCAGAGAAGTGAGAATGAAGAAATGTGTTTTTACACATCAGTGAAAAGGTGAATGAAGCAAGAGGATTTTTATTTACAGCAGTAAATGTAAGTAAATATTTTTATTACAGCAGTATAAGCAAAACTCTGTTTTTACAGCAGTTAATGTAAATGAGATTTTTACACACCAGCAATGTAAAATCTCATGAGGAAGACAGAGTAAATTCTTGATTGGTTGAAATGTATTTTTGGTGAATCCCTCTATGTGAGGAAGATGTTTTCAGTAACAGCAGTTGGTGAAATCCCTTTGTTAAGAGGAAGACCCACTTTGTAACAGATGTTTTTGTAGCAACTGTTTCTTTTTATGAATACAAGTTTTTATGTGTGTGGGTAAAACTCTGTGTTCGCTGGAGAAATTTTTTAAACTTCCGCTGTGTTAAAGATCTTGTGGCAGAGAAACAGAGAATGTCCCTGTGTGTGTTCAGTTTGTTTGTTTTTGCGATTTTACCAGAAAAATCCCCAACAGTGGTATCAGAGCTAGTCCAGGCTCTTTGAAGGTGTCAAAGAAGCTGAAGGAAGGTTCCTTTTGTTGCAGCAGTAAGTCTTCTCCAGCAGAGTGAAGTCTCAACCAAAAGGATTCAGGTATTTCTCAGATTAATTTTATGTGTTGCTGTTGAAGAAACAGTGAGTCATTTTAAAAACACAGTCAGGTATTTTAAACATAGTTAAGAATGGCGAGGTCAAGGAAGAAAGCCTCCAATCCTCCTAAGGTTGTGTCTCCCTCTTCTACTAAAATAGAAGACAATCTATTTGAAAGCATTCTATTTGAGGCTTCAAGGTTTAATGGAAATTTTGATATGTGGGAAATAAAAATGAGGACTGTCTTACAGTCTCAAGGGATTGAAATCTGGGAATCAGTGATTGATGATAGCAAGATGGATAGAGAATCCAAGGAGTACAATGCAAAGGCAGCAAAGACTATCTTGGATGGACTGCCTGATTCTGTAAAGAAGAATCTAGGAAAATATTCATCAGCAAAGGAGATATGGGACAGACTTCATGACCTTCATGCAAAGGGAGCACTGACCATGATCATCAGTCAAGAAGAAAATTCTGAACCCATCATAGAAGCTGAAAGTGAGAAGGTTGACCTCATCAAACTTCAAGTAAAAGAAAGGGATGAAGAGCTCGCCAAGCTTAAGAAGGAACTTGATCAAAGCAAAAGGAAGCATCATGAAGAAGTCATATCCATGACAAATCAGTTGAATAAAGCAAAGAAGCAGGAAGATATCTTGTCAAATCAACTTGAACAAAGGCACAAGAGAGTGAACAAACTTGTAGAAGAGATTGGACAGTACAAGGCAGAGGTCTCCTCCCTTAAGTCTGAATTACAAGAAGCCAGGAAGCAGGCACAAGGAGCTGAAAAGAAAATGGAAAGCAGTCAAGCAGAAATCTCTAAAATGAAGTCAGATATTATCTCCCTTAAAATAGTAGCAGCTGAAGCTACTCGTAGCAAAGAAGAAACTGAGGAACAACTTGCAAAGAAGAATAATGAGTGTGAAAAATTGGAAGAAGAGATTGTCCTCCTCAGGAAAAAGGTTGAAGGGATGAATAAAATCATGAAGAGCTCTCAAGCCTTGGATGACATGCTCAACTATCACAGATCTCCATCTGATAAATCGGGACTCGGGTATGTAGGTGAACCCTCAAACAAGAATGAAAATGCTTTAAGCAAAGGAGATGTGAAGAAGCCAGAAAGAAATTGTGATGCTCCTAGTTCCAGCAAAGGCAAGGAGAAAGATCAAGGCTACAATAGAAGAAATCCTACTCCAAGCAGAAAACCGGCTCCAAGAAGAAATGTAGCTAATGTCAAAGAGGTAAGAGGCAATGGTTATCATCAAAGGATCTCAAGGCAGCAAGGCTTCAGAAGTACATCAAGGAAACCTCCATCTCCCAGGTACCAAAGTTCATTTTTTGGTTATTGTTATTCTTGCTCAAACTTTGGTCATATGGCAAAAGACTGTAGAGCATTTCATAGAGATAGATGTTATGGTCCCCGACAATCTCCAATAAACAATTTTGCAAGAAGAAATCATGAATTCTTATTCATGAACAATGTTGAATGCTTCAAGTGTCATAACATTGGGCATATGGCACGTGACTGTAACTTAACATGGGCCTTTACACAAGCTAGACCCATGCAAAAGAAGAAAGTTACACAAGTATGGAAAAGGAAGGGAATACAGTCCAAAAGTCCTTTCAGCTCCCCAGCCAATCTAAGTTTTTTTTGAGAAAACTTTGGTAAAAGAAGACAATGCATAGAGTTAGGGGGAGCCTGTAATTTTTGATCATTATTGCTGAACTATATTAGCAGTCATTCTTTGATGAAGATATTTTTATAAGGGAGACATATGAAATTAAATATGCCATAAAAGTGTTTTGGATTTCCACATGTTTTTTCACACATTTTGGGTTATCTACAACAATGAATAAATGCGCAAATTAACAAACCAAGCAACAACTCATAATATGTGAATACGAAACATTGCCTCAAATATTAATATATCGATTCGAAGAGAATGCATCGACCTATCCATTTTCTTTCATTGGTTGGTTGGTTTCCATTTTCATTCTTTCAATTTCGGTTTTCATTTTCATTTTGATGCGTGCATTCTTACAATTCCGGTTTTCATTCATTTCCTCGCGTTTCCCAAGAATCTTCATCTTTTGTGTTAAAAGATGCACGTGGATGCGCTTGAAACGTACCCACTACACTGCATGGATATATCCATTTTCTTTCTTTCTTTCATTTCATTGGTTGGCTGCTTTTCATTTTAATGCATCTTGCATTCTTTCAATTTCGGTTAATGCATCTTGCATTCTTTCCATTTTCATTTTGATGCCTGTATTCCTCCTTCTTTATATGTCTGTCTCCATATATTCATTCTACCAACAACACTCCACTACGCGCACTCACCTCAATTCCGCCGCTTCCTCTTTTTCCATCACCTTACATTTCCGTCGCTGCCTACTCATTCTGCCTTGAAACAATGTCTGAATCTCTCAAAAAGCGCTCTTCGGATTGCCCTGCGCTCTCCTCCGCGAAGAGAAAGAAGACAGCGCGTGAAGCTTCCTCCGAGCAGCACAATCTGGAACTTCCGATCAAGAAATCTGAAACTTCCTCCGAGCACAACCTGAATCTTCCAGGCAACGCAACGGATCATGGGGTTCAGCAGAACCTGAAACTTCCGAGCAACATATCGGATGATAAGGTTGATCAGGAGGTGATACTCGCCAGAGATCTCGGCGAAGTGAGGCAAGATGTTCCTCAGGTGGTGGACGTAGGTGCTGGGAATTTTCTATTACAGACGCAATATCTTCTTGCTATAGCAGAGAATGAAGAGGAGGAAGAGGTGAAGGTAATTGATCGTGAAGAATTCATTAAATCTGTGAATCGAAACAGACAGCTGCAAAGCATGCACACTCTACCCTCCGCCTCCGCCTCCGCATGCAGAGTGCAACGCATGCAGCAATGCCATCTACCCTCGCCCTCCGCCTCCGCCTCCGCGTCGGCCTCGACCTCGAGCAGGATCAGGAGCAGAAATGGTGAGTCGAGCAATGCGATGTTGAAATCGTTTAATAAGTGGTTAAGTAGTTCATGGAGGAAATAATGATTTTCACACCACCAAGCAGCTTGGTTGAGATGCACCCATCTTATCTTATTATATTAGTCAGAGCAGGTATATATATGGTTTTGCAGGATATTATCATTTTGATTTAAATACCTCACATATGTTGATTGTAGGATCATGCAATTTTGGTTTGAATGCTACTGCATTATGGTAGCATCATAGTTAAGGATGTATATGTCCTCTTTGTTTTTTTTGTTTTAATAAAGATATACATTTCTTGGTGAGTTTGATATCATGTGTTTTTTTTGTTATACAATGTCTTCCTTAAATAAGAATTTATAAATCATTTTTAACTGTGTTAAATTCAATTTGAAATTTCTATGATGATTCACTTTCCTTTCCAATTAAATTTTATATATGGTTTTGGTAGATATTATAATTCCGATTTTAATCCCGCTTATATATCCATCGGAGGATCTTGCAATTTTGATGCATGCATTCCTCCTTCTTCTAAGTTGTATTTTGATTAAACATTATTTGATTTTCATAAATATTTATATATGAAATTATTAAATATTTGTATATACATTTTATATAAATATGGTTATATTAAGTTTTGAATTTAACTTATTAAAAAAAAAACTTTAATATTCCTTAAAGATTTGCAACAATATATTTTATATTTGTGATAATATATTTGATGCATGTTAATTTTGATGTTAACATTAATTTCTTGTGTTGATTAAATACTTGTGTTTATATTGAAGAATATGATTTCCTATAAGAATATAGAATGTTTGTTTTTTAAGGAATGGTTTAATTCTTGTGTTTATTTCTAAACCCAAATTTAACTTAATTATTTGAATATAATGGAGGTGTAAGCTTAGGAGGGATAGATTTTTCCATGAGTGTGTGATCGACTAAGTCTAAATGAACCCATATATATGCATGCATGTATGTATAAGTTATAACTCAACGAAGTCTCGAAAATAAGCACTTAGTGTGCACTTCAACAAGTAAATCTGATGGTTGAGCGCAAAGGATTGAATCTTTCATGTCTAAGATAGGTGGGATGGGGTTTGGATGAGCTTGGATTTATGATCCATGAGTTAATATAAAAAACATGAGTCCTATAGTAGAAAATTAAAATTTGAAAACGCAGGTCTGTGCGGTCTCTTGATTTTTTCACAAAAAAAGTTCGAAGTCTAAGAACTTCGCAAATCAGAGCTAAACTTGGGGTAGGACCCACCAATTTTAGGATTAGGAGAGATGGCCTGGAGGCCAAATCAGGGTCAAAAGATTTGGATGAAACTCCTAGTAATGGTAGTGAACAACTTGAATAGCTTGAGAGTGAACTAGGTCGAGTTGCTTTATGGTCAGGTTTCTAGTAGGGCTTAGTTGGTGCTTTTCACACGTAGGACATGACACCAACTTCTTATTATAATGGGAAAACACATACCCATGCAATGGTGAGAAAGCTTAGTAGGACCTACGCCATGGTGGTAGTTGATGTGGACTTGGGGGTGATGTGGTGCCTAAGGGGGCTGCCATGTGGCATGTGCCAGTGGCCTTTTGGTGAGGTTAGGTGGCCTAAGAGTAAGTTACATATAGCACTCTCAGAGGAGGTGATGTGGATAAAATATTATAAGGGTGACATCAGAGTGATGTCACCTTGGGCTAACATCATATTTGTGGATCCAAATAGGTGGGAGCAAGTAATGGCCGAGATTTATGTCCCAAAATGGAGATCCTTGAAGCAAGCAACAAGAAAATTATTGTCCAATGTTAACAACATCTCAACGTCATGGAGCACTGCACACAAGAATTAGGGTGAGATATTTAAATCTTGTCTTTTAGCAATTTAAAACAATGAGAAGTCTATCTCGGTCTTAGTGGAAAAGTGTTGCATGTAGTGTATGAAATTCTAATGGAGGGAGAGACAGAAAGGGAACTTTAGCATATAACATGAAGTTTGGTGTTTCACCTCTAACATTCCCTTAAAGTGCATAGAAAGTAGCAATATTTTTTGGCTAAGGGTCGAGATTCTCCTAGAGCAGTAAGCGGTTACCAAACACATCTTGGAGAGGTTCTATGGTGCCATGATGTGGTGAGGTGACATGCCACATAGGTGTGCCATAGTGGCACCATATAGGTAGTGTGCTAACATGAACCCACTTGGGGAATGACATAGTGATAATGTGGAGTTCCATGTGGGGACCATTTGGCGGAGCTTGATGACATGGCAAGAGGTTATTAGCTAAATATTTAAATGACCATATCTTTTGATCACATAGTCAAATTAAGGAAATTTCTATATTTTCCGAGAGTTCTTGTTGAAACAGAAACAATGGCAATGTTTATTTTGTGTTTCAAGGATTCTAAAAAATGAAAAAAAAAATAAGACCCCATTTCCATGACAAGACTATAGAGGCTAGGTCAATGATAGCAACACCTCCTTCTAACCTTAGTATAGTCTACGGGGTGGATAGAAATATGTTACAATGATAATAATGACAAGTTGTTTTCTCATGTCTACATTATATGTATGTGTGTATTACAATGAGAGAGTTTTATTTTTCATGTGAGTAATATATGTGTTTGAATCTACAAGGGACTACTCAAGAAACAATGCTCAAAGTCATTAAAATAAATACTCATTATTAGCTCAACATGCTACCATGTGAGAATCTAACACCAAGAGGGAGCATAACAATATTTCTCTGAACAACCAAAGCTAAACGTAATTGGCACACACATACAATTGATATATAAAATTTCTAATTAGTATTTCGAATGGGATTTGTATTTTCCTTTTATTATTATAGATTTAAAATTGAAACAATAAAATATAAGCTAAATTAAAATAATCCAAGTTAAAAGTGGAGTGCAAATTGTAATAAGCAATTATTCAGTTTTCAACTAATTTGATAAATTAATAATATTTCAATCTTATCTAAATAAAAGGTGTTTAATTTATCAAAATGAAATTGACGAATATATCCTACTCCCTTACATATGAAACATAAATGTTTAATTTATTGAAATGCAATTGACCAATATATCCTTTTACTTTCCACGTCCATCATTTCCCTCTCCCATTTCTAAGTTCGCAATGCAATAATAAGGTCCAAAAAGATAGGCACATCAAGATGACACACTATTTGTAACAATTTCATCTCGTTGTAAATAAAAAAAATATAATAATACAAATTCATCTTGCTATAAAGAAAAAAGGATGTAAGAATAAAATCTTAAATAGAAGGAGGCCTTTCCACATTGATCATCACCCTTTCCAATTTCTGAATTTACAATCCAAGGTTAGAAAACATAAGAAACCATTTCAACAAATATAGTGATGCAACAATCAAATCTTGTGTAAAAGGTGTGCAATCTAATCCAAAGTTTTTAATTAACATTAATCGTGGCCCTCTCCAATTTCTCTACATTTGAAATTCAAATAACAAAAACACAAGAAACCTTCAACTTGTTATCAAGTAAAAAAGTACAATAATCATGACTTTTAACTAAGGCTTCAAAAAATATTTGATTGTTGATTCAAAATTTAAAACAATTATTTATATATTAAAAAAACATGATTTCATACCAGGTTAAAAAGCAAAGAAAGAAATCATTCATTAATATTTTTCTCACCATTAAAAACAGTTTTCAATTAATTATCCAATAAAAAAATACAATAATCAACATTCAACAAGTCTCCCTTACATCCTTTATTATTTTACTTTTGATTTCAACATTTTGAAATTATTGAATCACTATCCAAAATTTAAACATAATTTAATGTTAGGTTAAAAATAAAACTAAAATTAAAAATAAATAAATAAATTATTAATATTTCTCTAATTTTCAATACACATGCACCATTAAATGAAACAAATATTTAGAAATAATCATCTAGTTTCTTATTTAGAAATAATCATGTAGTTTCTTATTTAGAAATAATCATCTAGTTTCTTATTAGCAGTATCCACTGACCTAATTTAAAAAAAAAAAAACAAAAACAAAAAAACCATTGGAATAACACCACGACCTGTAGTGATAGCATATCAGGAAAACATTTATGATAAAATAAATGACAACTTTATTAACTTTGAAATAGGTTATAATACTTTTCATAGTAATAAAGCCCATATTAACCTTGAAATAGGTTATAATACTTTTCATAGTAACGATATATTTATTGTTAAAATTTACGCACTTTATTAATCTTTAAACATGTTACAATAAGCTTTTTCAAAATTCTCCAACACTCCATGAATCTTTTTAGTGAGAAGATTGTTCTGCATAATGGATGCACAATAAATCTAGTCTCAGTTACCATACAACATAAGACACCTATATTGAATAACTGAACTTCCCATTTTAAGTAAGACACCTATATTGAATAACTGAACTTCCCATTTTAAGTAATGTACACCATCAAAAAAATTCAAATAACTCATTAACACTCTTTTTACATATATACAAATATTGTTGGTTTGAGACCCATTTTTATTTTATTCGTATATATCTCAATGTCCTAGAGGCTCAAGCGAATGTAGGTATTCCATTTTTTTTTGTCTTTTACATTTAATTGTTTTGCAAAACTAAAAAAAATTGAAAAAAATAATTATCATACAAAAACCATAAAAATCACAAAAAAAACTATAATTTAAGTTTTAAATTTTTTTCTTACTTGAAATGGGAGCATGTTTTTTTTCCTATGCATATTTTCTCATTTTGAATGGTAAATTGTAATGGTAGCATGTTTTATTTTGAATAATAAATTGTAATGGTAACATGTTTTTATTATTCATATTTTCTATTTTGAATGGTAAAAACGTTATTTTCTAATTATTTTAAGTCTTAAGTTAGAAATTTTGTGAAATAAACTTTCAAAATCTTTTATTTTTTGTTATTTAAAATGCATTTTAAATTTCTAACAAATTTGACATAAAATATACCCAAAAAACTCCAAAACAAAAAACAACCAAATTATAACTAATAAATAAGTATTTGACATAAAATATACCCAAAAAACTCCAAAACAAAAAACAACCAAATTCTAACCAATAAATAAGTAAATTAGAAGCTTAAAATTAACATGATAAATATGGTTGATCATAGTGAACCTATATTTATCAAATAAGAAAATTTATTTTATTATATTATTTTAAATTTAAATTAATTTATATTTTATTTATTTTTCAATATAGTACTATTAGTTTTAACAATAAAATATTAATCTTTAAAATTAAAAATTAAAAGAAAAATTGGTATTTAATTAAATATATATAACACGTAGATCAATATAACATCTTGTCACCATATATAACAAAACATTTAACTTAATTATATATAATATTTAATTGAATATAATTATAACATAACACACACACACACACATATATATATAACTATAATTATAGCATTTAGCATAGCATAACTATTTAAAACATAACATACATATCTATATATATATATATATATATATATATATATATATATATATATATATATATATAGCATTTAACATATAAATATATATAAGTTCATGTTTCAACAATGTATTATAGATAGATACATTAAATTTATTATTAAAAGTGTATTTGGAGTGAACAAAAGAATTTTGACTTTTTTTTTTAATTTGTACCATATTGTTTCATTATGTATTGTGTTGTAGAAGAAACAATGTTTTCATGTGATTACACCAAGTGTATGTCATGCACATCAAAATCAAACATTATAAGAACTTAAAGTCTATTGGAGTATTTGGTTGACATGAAATTTCATTAGGTTTGCAAATAGGTTTATTTCAATTTTTTAGGTATATATTTACATATTTATGCACTATGAATAAAATACATTATTTAGAAACGAGAAAAAGTGTGAAGGTAGATTTGATCACTTCTTTTCATTGTGTTTACATGGAACTCACTACTTTGGTTGATAAATTATCAAAAAATGGACTCTAAAGTTTAAAACTTCACACTAAATTATTCTGCTTGAGTTTAGAAATATTTTTCTTGTTAACATTCTTTCCAAGTCAACATTTTTTCTTCGATTAGTTTATATGTATTACATGTATTATGTAGAGACATCTTATATACACGGCTCAATTGCAAGTCGTTGGAGTGTGACAGGATTTGTTATACATGGTCAAGCTCATGATAGATCACATAGCCCACCCAGAGTGTGTGTTCCACTCATAGATCCTAACTTTGACACCAATCAGAGTGTCAGAGGCAGTGTTTCTATATTTGTTGATGATCATACTTCCTCTAGTGGACCTTCTTCACCTATTTAAGGTACACCTCCTACATTTTTAAATCTTCTTTAAACATTATTTGTTTATGTCTTGAAATTTTCTTTACTTTTTAAAATGACTTCAACTAATGTGTTTGAATTTAATGCATATGTTATTATGTTTCTATTATATTCAACATATATGTTAAATTATGTTTATGATTTTTAGACCCTCAAGAGGGTGAATTTGGGGATCACAGTGAAACATCGATCCATTCCTGGGACAATGCTACAACTCATATTACATTAGAGGATGTTATAGTCTAACATATGTGGATCACATGAGAGTTGTGTAACATCCCTGTCAGTTCACCTACTAGTCGTAGGTTGTTGTTGATATTGGAAAGCATTAATAGGTTGATAGAGACATATCGAAGTTCGGGCACACAAAGACGCCTCCTATGGTTCATACATAGGAATTAGAGGCATGAGGTTAGAGGCCCACATATTTAGGAGGTGGTGAAAGAGGCCACCAAGAACATTGATGTTCGTGGGTATTTGTTCAACATCCCTCTAGATCACCTTGCTAGACATAAAGGTCTGATTCCACTGAAATATTTTAAGAATGTTGATGCAACCCTTTTTGTGTATGATCGATTCTTTAGAGCTTGGGGCCATTTTCCCCACCATGACTAGGTCATCATTTATTTTTCCGAGCATACATATGAAAATTTAATGTTACATATGAGGTTGGATTACACTCATATCGGATCTCATTATTATGGACCCGGCTTGGGACATACATATGATCACGAGGGGGCTCGTAGGGACCCTGTGCATGTACCACCACCTCTGATATTCTTTCCACTACCGTCTCGAAGCATGGTATTATCGGCCGAGCTATAGGATTCATCACAACTCAGTGCTAAGACCGAGGGGACAATTGTAGATAACATGTAGACATCATTGGCGAGTGTGTGTGTTGCATTACATGGAGATATTAGGATACCTCCACCATTGCCTCGTGACCCACCAGTTCCTTTATATGATGATTCATTTCTCAAGAGCTTACCTATTGACCAACTTTTGACATATGCATGTATGTATCATGATGCCATCTATGACACTTGAAGGGTACATGACTCATGTGACATAGACCAGGTACATATATATATACGAAAATTTTGACTCTTATTGTCAAATAATGCATAATTATTTATATTAATTTCCAGTCCATATTAGATTGCATTTATATTAATAAGTTCATGATAACATGTAGACCCATCCCAACTACATGGATGATCTTATGAGGTCATTTGAGGGGGAAGTTGTTTATCCAATCCATCCTCCACCAAAGCGTGTTTCCATGGATTCTCCTCCACCTCCACCTCCACCTCATAACACTCATGTCGAGGAGACTCAGTATGTATGACCACATGGAACAACAGTTGAGGTAAACTTTTTTATTCTTAAGACTTCAACATTTTCTAACTAATTTGTAGACTAATTATAATGTGCCCTTTCCATTGTGTACACAAACCCATGTGCAGAATGATTTTGATGTTACATTTATGTGGACATATGAGTGGGATGTTGGGTGTAGAGGCACAGATGATGTGGGTCCATCGAAGCAGGCCCCAATCATTGAGCCACAGAAAGGGGAGCACCAAACCCAGATTCATCAAAGCCCCATCCTATCTAACATGCATTTGGACTCAACTAAGGTTAATAGATTCATATATGTAATTAAAAATGTGGTTCGAAATAATTTATTTCCATATTATTTATTTTGTCCAAATAATGATCAAATTAGTTTGAATTTGAATGTGTTATATTGCAGTACCATCTTATGAACACTTACTTTACACGATGAAACTCATATAGGAGTTCTAGTGGTACTTAGAGTGGATAGTTTGTATATTTTTCAGATCATTTCATAAGGTACATTCACATGTGATACAAATTTTGTATATTTTCATACATGGATAGTTTATGGATGTACATGAAGATTATTTCAGTTTATGATGTTCATATGATATTTTTAATTTGTATATATTTTCATATGGATAATTTATTGACACATCCATTATTTTAGTTTATGGATTTGTATTGATCTTGTTTATGGATGTTCATTCATTTTTGAAGTTTATGGATCTGTTAAAATTATTTTGCTGGTTTAAATTTTTTTCTATATACTATAACTTTTATTACAAAATATAATAATTTTGATTTCTAGTGCCATTGACTAAGAAAATAAGTAAAATGTTAAGTTACAATGTAATTCACTTTTATACCTATAATGAATTAAAATATGTGATGGTTGAATTAAAAAACATAAATAGGATGGAAATAAGTTTTAAATTCAATTTTAAAAGATGTCTAGTAAATAACAAATAAGTTATGTTCAACTTTATTTATTTTGAGGTCATCTACAAAAGCTTAGTCATTATATGATATAAGTACAATCTTACTATGATGCAAGTCACTTTAATACTTAAATTGAACTAAAATATATCATATATCAATTTAATATTGAACATGGAAAGAATTACAATCATACCTCTTATTGAATTGTAGAAAGTGTGTTTTAGTGCAATCAACATGTATGCTATTACAATTCAATTTTAAAAATAAATTATTTGAATTCTAAAGTCATCCATATATATCTATATATATATATAAAATTTTTTGTGACCCACCCATATACCATTGCATGGTCAACTTTTTTAAATATTTCAATCAATTTCTTATCTCAAAGTTCAATTAAAAAACACAAATAGGATTGAAATAAGTTTTATTCAATTTTAAAAGATGCCATGTAAACAACAAATAAGTTTTATTCAATATTATTTCTTTTGAGATTATCTACAAGAGCTTAGTCATAACATGATATAAGTAAATCATATTGAAATTTAATATATAGGTCAAAAAACAATACATGGCAACATTTCTATAATTTTATATAATGTTATCAACTTTCCTATTTTACTTAGTTATCCAAGTATTTCAATCAATTCCTTATGATCGAAATAAGTTTTATTCAATTTTTAAAAACTAAAATTTGATTGAAATAATTCTATCAAATTTAAAATATGTGAAGATGTAAAAGTTACAAATATAACTTTTATTCGATTTTAATTCATTTGAGGTTATCTACAAAATCTGAGTCATAATGCACGTCGTCAATAATTTTTTTGTGCTTACACTAAAGTCAATGCACAATGTTAATATAATTACATGAAATTAATGTACACCATACATCTAGTTACATCAGATGAGAAATCAACATCTTCACTAAAATCAATACATCTAATGCAAGCAATCAAATAGGGTGAGGAATCAACATCTACACTAAAATAATTACATCTAATGCAAACAATCAAATAGGATTAGAAATCAACATCTACATTGAAATCAATGCATATAACGCTACAAGAAATCAAATAGGATTATAAAGCAACATCTACACTGGAATCAATGCATCTAGTGCAAGTAATCAAATAGGATTAGCAATCAACATCTACACTGAAATCAATGCATCTAATGCAAACTCAATCAAACAAGATTATAAATTAACATATTTAATGAAATCAATGCATCTAATGCAAGCAATGAAATAGAATTAGCAGTCAACATCTACATAAAAATAAATGCATCTAATGCAAGAAATCAAATAGGATTAGAAATTAGCATTTGTACACTAAAATCAGTGCATCAAGTGCAAGCAATTTTCTTCATTTTCTCTCCCGCCTTCATCTATATCAATATCTCCCTCCATCTCTCTTTCTTTGTATCTATATATCACCCCCCCAAACACACAAGCTCTATCTCTTAATATATATATCTATCTCTCCCATCCTCCCTCTATCTCTCTCATTTTCCCTCTCTCCGACTTCCATCTATATCTCTATCTTCGTTTGTCTCTCCTTCTTCATATCTCTATATCATTGTTGGGCATCGGATCCCCCCATAGCATGTTTTTGGGGCTTGAAGCCCAAATTTTGGTCAATTGTAATGTAAAGACCCTACGAAATGCAGGCACAGAGCGTGAGAGTCTACGGTTGTCTACCCTAAAATAATGTAATTTAATGTATGATATGTCAGTCTATCCATGGTCTGCGGACCATGGGATTATATAAATAGAGTAAGACTCTAAGTATAAAGGTAGTCATATGGTTTTTGGGATGATGAATTAGCTCTGAGTCTGTAATTTTGATTCTTGGGTTGTAGTAGTAGTAAGAGGCTTTGCAGCTGAGTGCACAGAGGCCTGGTAGAGTCCGCAGGTGTGTGCACAGATCCCTGCAGCTGAGTGCACAGGGCGGAGTTGGGATTGTACTTGGACAAAGAATTAATAAAAGATAAGTTGATTCTGAAATATTGTGTATCTATGCTTATGTTACATTTATGCATATCTTTACAATTTTATGATTGCCCGCACTTGTTATGCATGTTGAATGATTAATGAGACTATTGGGCCCACACAATTAAGTAAGATCTATAATAATAGCACAGTAAGGATAAGGGATCTAGAAATCACCTCTTCGCGCTCTTTACAAAGCTGCATGGAAGCAGTTGCACAAGTTGTGAAGGGCAGACGGCTGTGCGGAGCAGCCGAAGCGTGCAGGTTCGGTTCGTGAACTTCCTAGACTTCATCAAGACATCCCTAAGGTGCGGAAACCTAGTTCCAGCACCCTCCCATACTACCTCGGGTGAGACCTCAGTCCGCGCACCGCAAATTGTTGCTGAAAGGACCGGTAGTTTCAGGATTTGTTTAGCTAAATCACTTCTGAACCTAGGTCAGGCCCCAACAAGCCAACAAATGGTTATGTTGCCGGGACTGGGATCTGCCTAAGGGATGTCTGATGTCGTGTCACTGGAACCCAACAAAGAAGGAAATTGAAGAGTGGTTGGACAAGAAGCTTCACGAATTCGTGACACAGGAAAATAGAACTTCGCAGGTACCCGAGAAAAGTTGGTTGGATCGCTACGTGTATATGGAAATCCATGAGATCTTCTTCGCATCCTTTCCTTCTGAACTATATTAATGGATCGTGAGGTTAGTTGACAGCCAGGGAAGGTGCAAGCTCGACCAACCAATAGTGTGGACTCTAGAATTAGTGTGCAAACTAGAGGCATCAGAAGATAAGATCGCGCGAGCTGTGGACCATTGGCTCGACTGGATAATAGGGGGATTTATCACTGAATTTGCGATAGACACGACCATGAGCTACAGCGAAGCAAAACGAAATTTTCTCAAGGGACCGCGAGGTAGGTACAATAAATATTTGAATACTTGGATTAAGATGTTGTTATGTGAAAAGCGGGTTATGCGAATGCATTAATGTTTGGAACGATGCGAAGCAGAAAGATCTACAAAGGTAGCGGGGAATTAGGAAACAGTCCCTTAATTTCACCTTCGTGAGAGAGCAAGGAAGAGCTCACTCAGGTCTCTCCAAGAAGTGCAATTAGTTTGATAAGGCAGTGCATTCCGCAGTTACCACCCCCACTTATGCCATCACCCATTTCACCTCCTTCACCTTCATCTCCACCCACTCCACCTCCACCACCCCCGCATTTTAGCATGGTGAGCGCGATCAAGCTACCCATATTCAAAGGAGTAGGGAATGAGGATCCAAACCAGTTCTGGTTCATGGTAAGAGCAGTATGGGAAGTGCAAGCGGTCACAAATGACAACTTTAAGAAGGCTACATTGGTGAGTGCGTTGCAAGATCGCGTGTTGACATGGTATATCAAGAACTCTAATGATCACCCAAATGCAGGGATAACAGAGATCCAGAATGCGTTAAACACAAAATTTAGCCGGCCGAAATTAGAGACACAGTCAATCATCGGGTTTAAAGAGATCACGATGCTTCTAGGTGAGACCCCCTGGGATCTGGATTAGCGACTGAAGAGCACGACCCACGAGGCGAATATGACGCTCAAGGATGCACAACACCACGCATGGTTTGTGGCATCTCTAACACTGTACCTAAGGACAGCGTTGTCGCAACAAAAACTTTCTACCCAGGCCGAAGCATTGGAAATGGTGATGAGGTTGCATGAGACACCAATACAA
This sequence comes from Pinus tabuliformis, assembly GCA_031772625.1. NCBI lineage: Eukaryota > Viridiplantae > Streptophyta > Pinopsida > Pinales > Pinaceae > Pinus > Pinus tabuliformis. Next base: position 1,638,518,020 of record CM062817.1, read on the forward strand.
TATCCAGGGTTGGGAGTTCAACAAATCCACGTGCAACTACAAAATCTCTGCCTGGAAATGTAGAGCTTGAAGCAAGATAGGGCACCACGGCCAGAGGCACACGAGGAAGTATGGTGCATAAAACGCAAGGGCCAGGGACATGACAAGGATCATTGTCTAGTATTCGTGAACTACTTAGCAGGAGGGGGGCCAATGTCGTTGAGACCAGAGTCGCAGGCAGGGCCAAGTGCAACATCCACGTTATGGTGCACAATCTATCAGATAGGAGGAAAGCACATGATGGATAATTGTCATTTGTTGCAGAAGTATACGCAGACTCCCCGGGAGTTGTTTTGTAATTTTTGTAGGTTTGTAGGCCACGACGAGTGTACATGACGCAGATACGAGTTGATGATGGGTCGGACCCCAGCCTATAGGATGCAGAAGGAAACGTGAGCCCTTGACCTAGCTGCAAGGATGGCGTGCGCTGGATTTTAGGGGCGAGGTCAAGGACAAGGAGGAATGGGGCCAGGAAGAGGCTGCAGACAGTTAATTTGTTATAATTGCGGAGGACCAGGGCACTACGCCCACGATTTTACCAACCCGACGAGAGTATCTTGTTCATACTGTGCTCAATTTGATCATGGAATGGTAGATTGTCCTACGTTCATCGCACAGAGGCGCGAGAAAGGGGTACTCCAGCCTACTCTGACTCAAAATATTCAAATGATGAGGTCTGAACCATGAGAAGAAGAACCAAATGTGAACATAGTGCTCAGACACAATGCGACCACATGGGAAGATAAGGGGAAGCAGACCGAGGAATATATATGGGTTCGCAAGGCTTCTACAAAGAACCCTGAGTTTGACTTAGAAGGGGCAAAGGAGATGTTCATGGAAGCTAAGAAGAGCTTCGCGGAAGCCTCCACTTTAGGTAGTAAGGATCAACCAGAGCCAGGAATTGATCCTTTTATGCTTACTACCTTTCTGGAGACATGCATGAAACTGTTGCGCGACAATAAGGCAGTTAAGGGACTACAGGAGTTAATCACTAGGTGTGCAGGGTCAGGGAAACCGCGCATAGTCCAGAAACTGGGAAAGCATGCCTTGCGCATCGAGAGGGAAATGAGAATGACGACGCAGATTGGTGAATATGAAATGAATCAGGTAATCCTAGACCTAGGTTCAGACGTGAATGTGTTACCAAAGAAGACATGGGAATGCATGGGCAGGCTCGCATTACAGTGGTCCCCTATTCAATTACGAATGGCGAACCAACAGAAGATTTTTCCCATGGGGAGGTTGCAAGGGATAACAGTTGATATCGAAGGCGCAAGCATGCAAACGTACTTTGAAGTAATATAGATTATTGATGACATCAATCCTTATCCCGTGTTGCTAGTGTTGAGCCTCAAAATTACTCTTTCCGTGGCAGCTCTTCTCATTCCTTTTTTTTTTCCATATGAAAGATGCATTCTCATCACCAATGACCGGTATATACTGTCTTGAGGAGGACATTTAGTGATTTACATGTTATGCTTTTATGTTTTGTTGTTTAAATAAATTTTTGTATATTAGCTACGGAACGCGGCCTATTCTGCAACTAATCGGTTGTTCCACAGCTACCTTCATACTCTAATAGGTTCCAGGTGTCAGAAGGAGAAACTAGCCACATGGACAGCTTGGAAATCTTCATGACATGGACCCTGTCCTATTCATTTAGCCCAGGTTGACAAAGAAGATTGCATAAGACAACGATCAATGGATAAGTCAAACACAAAGAGACTGAAGGTAACAGGACTCTGTTTCGTGGTTAATTAATACGTTTCACAGTGATGGGAAGCATTATCCAGAGGAACTAGTTGTACCTACAGACTCCAACAACCACCATGTCTTGGATTTATGTCTCCAGCAGCCGAGGAAGAAATTCTGCATATCTGTCTTCTACGTGTTTGGTTGTAGCATGCTTTTCTCCACAAACAGTTATATGATTTTTCTTATAAATACATGTGTAAAGGACCGAAGAAGGTAGTAGTAATAGTAATAGTTTTGTTGTGAAATCGAAGTTCTAGAATCTGTAATTTCTAGGCATTTTGCGTCCCTATTTTAATATGAAAAGACTGCATGTTTCTATGAAAATGTGAAGTTTTCTTGGAGTTGATTGAGCAAGCGTAGCCTAATTAGTTGCAGAGGGCCCCTGCACTAAAGAAGGTTTCATTTCATTTTATTTATCTTCTTCTTTTTAACTATAAATTCATCATTTTCTTTCACAGTGTTTATAATTATTTTCTTACTAACAATGTTTATAATGCAATTTCCATCATTTTGTTATTAACAGTATTTATAATTTAGAGCAGTTTCCATTTGCTTGATCTCCTTTTATTTTTTATCAGTATTTTAGAAGATAGAACTCAATGGTGTAATCTTGTTTCTTCAATTAAAAACTAACCTTGTTTCAGGATGAGAGTAGGATTGAAGAATAATAAGGATACAATGTTGGATAGTTTACTTCATTCACTGTTCTGCTAGTTTAAATTCTCAATTAAATTGATCAGTGTCATTTAATGTCTTTGCCATTTCATTTTTAGTTTACTGACTCATGGTGTTAATGAATGTTTATGGAAAACCCTTCAAGTTGATAATTCATCCTTAACTAAGTGGTTGAACATTTCATCTATGCAATGAGTTATTTCTGCATCTCTGTATTTGCTTTCTCTTAGATTACAGAATTACTCAAATGTCATCCCAAGGAGACTTTCTCCCAAAATTGAGAGGCAGAGTAACCAAGTATTTCATTTATTTTTATTTCTGTAATTAGTTAGACATCAATTTCAAATTTCACTTTCAGGTTTAATTCATGATTTGAAAATAATGGTAAAATAGGAATAGAAACTTTGTTTTCATTTCTTTCTTAGCTTTGCTTCCAAATCTTTCTTAGATCTGTTTTCATTTCTTTCTTAAGCTCTGTTTTCATTTTTAGATTTTGAGCAGTCTTTATGAAAGTTAGATTTAAGTTTTGATAATTACATTGTAAATCATTAGGAATTAAAAGATGAACCCCCCCCCCCCCAAACAACATAAAACAAAAAAGCAACGAAGTAAGAAGGGTTAGTTAGCACAAATAGTGCCCTACACTTCATCAGTTTACGATACCCGGATTGATAATTTATGTAGAGCTAATTTAGGACACTAAATTGACCAAACATTTTGGCACCATTGTCGGGGAAGTGTAAATAGGTAGCCTTATCTCTTACATTAAAAAAAAATGATATGCATAGAGAAAGAGACTTTAGGGGTAGATTTATAGCTAGGGGTAGTAGTTCAATTCCTATAACACCACCTACTCCACCAAGAACAAGGAAAGATACACCTCCATCCCAAACTCATACTCCCAGCCATAGAATACCTGAAATTCCAGAGGCAGAAATCCAATCAAAAGAATCTCCTACTACCAAGCCAGCCCTAGAGGAGAAAAATTTTCAATCTCCAATAATAGGAATAGCCTTTTTCACCTCCACAGGAGAGCCCATTTTAGTTCAAGAATTAAAAATACCTGGCGAGGAAGAAGAAGTAGAAACTCTCTCCCATATCACATTAATAGAAGAACCAGAGGAGGAGAAAGTAACCTTGTGGGTTTAACCTTATACTGACTCTAAGGAAACTATAATGGCAGAAGAAAGAGAAGATGGGGAATTCAATCTATTTGGAGAGGGTAGAGGAAGAGGTATAGGAAACAATGGAGGTAGAGGAAACAATGGAGGAGGTAGAGGAAATAGGGAAATAGGTAATGCTTTTGGATTCCCTATAGTGGATGAGGAAACAAATGCCACCATGAAAAATATATTACCTTTTGTCCCTGATCCGGATTTAAACAGGAACACAACAAATTACAGAGATAACCATAAACACAGAGATGTAGTGGAAATAATACTTCATTTCATTAATGTAAAATACTAAAATATGCTTACAAATAGAAATGGAAATAAACCAGCTAGGGCGATGGTAGTTTATCTCTAAGAAGATATGTGGCGGCTACATGCCTCTAAAATGTGTTACAATGAGGCTCGAAGGCCTATTTATTGTTGAGAAACAATGGAAAACCCTAAACATCCAAAAAACTAACCCTAGAAGATGAAATGCCAAACTGTGGACCCTGTTTGGGTAAATTGGTACATCAACTTCTCGGGGTCGTAACTTTGGCATACGATCTCCATTTGACACGCACAATATCTCGTTAGAAAGATCTATCCAAGAACTACAACTTTGGGAAGAGAAACATTAGTTGATTGACCCATGTTGCTCCCTTTTTTCCCAAAAAAAATCATTTAGGACCTCAAAACGACTCCAGAAGTTCAGGACTCAAAAAACTGCTAAAAATAGTAAGTTGTGCTACAATTAAGGAAACTGAAAAATCTAAGAGAAACAATGGTGGGGGTCCAAGTGGACTTGGCAAGTGGCCACCAATATCCACCTGGATAATTCCTCCCCCCTTAGGAAGCAATGGTCCCCATTGCGTTGAGTTCCTCCATGAGATGAGGAACTTCTGCTGAACTTGGTCCCTACTGAGCCACTTGCCCTAGTGAAGGAGTTGGCCTGCTTTGACAGCTCGATACAGTTGGATATTATATTGGCGAGTGTGCTTGAACTGTGTGTCCATGAGACGATCACTTGTAGCTTGTTTCATGCACTATGGATTTAATTCTGTGGGTGTAAGTTGTTTTGCAATGTCAGATGTGTCTAGTAATGGTGGAAAGTATGGCCGAAGGCAATCCATATTGAACACTGGGTGTAGGCTAAGGAACAGGGGAATGCTAAGCTCAAATGCACTGTATCCCACAGCCTTGGTAATGGTGTAAAGACCATATCGGAGTGGTCTCAGTTTCCGATAGGCTCCGGTAAGGCATTCCTTTTGCAAATGCAACCAGATTTTGTCACCCACCTGAAACTTATGTGGCACCCGATGTTGATCATGTCGCTGCTTGTACTTGGCATTTGATTTCTCTAGAATGTCATGGACCTACTGGCGAATATGTTGGATGTGCTCAATGAAGCTGGTTGCCTTATCTGTTTCGGACTGGACATGAGTCGAACCTGTGTGAGTAGCTGCAAATGGCATGGCCATGTCAATGGGACATAGCCGCTGGAATCTCAAGCCCACCTAAAAAGGGCTATGGCCAGACGAGCTGTGAAGAGCTTGGTTTTAGCTGTGCTGAACATAGGGGAGGCTCTCGTCACATGTGTGTGGATGCTTTGAGTTGTACATGCGCAAAATGTGTACAATCATCCTGTTGAAATCCTCTATCTGGCCATCAGTTTGAGGATGGAAGGTTGTGGACTTAGTAAGTTTGGTGTCCATCATGGACCAGAGACTAGACCAAAATGTACTGAGGTACCGACTATCTCGATTTGAGATGATAGACTGTGGGATCCCACAGTGCACCCACACTCATTCAAAGAAGAGTTTAGCAATGGCTTCTGCTGTGATATTCTTCTTGCAGGCCACCATAATGGCCATCTTCGAGAACCTATCAACGACCACAAAAAAAAATTCATTTCCATGCTTAGTGGAAGGAAGGCCTGACATGTAATCCATGGAGATGGATTCCCAAGGTCGACTAGAGGTAGACAGTGGGGTATAGAGGCTTTTCTTCTTGATGGTCGGTTTGGCAATGGTGCAGGCAGTGCATGATCTGATGTACTTCCCGACATCCTATCAAAGATTTGGCCAATAGAAATATTTTTGCAGTACTACCACCGTTTTCTTGACCCCGAAATGCCCATCAGCCTGATTGTAGTGTGCTTCCCAAATCATCTTGGCATGCTCGCTTGCAGGAACACAAAGGTGACCCACGTTGCATAACAAGGCATCCTTAGGTGAAAATCTGGAACATGCCGACCCTCCAAGAGTGTCTAGTATGTGCGACCGAATTCTGGGTCATTTTTGTAGATAAGTGGCCAATCAGAAGCCTTGTGCCCACAAGAGTTGAGAGTGGTGGTTAACACCATGATCAGTGGTCAAATGGGGCAATATACAACATTATTGGTGTTGCCCTTCTTATACTTGATATTCAAATGGAACTGATGTAGGTATGTAGACCACTTCTGATGTTGATCATTCTGTAATTTCCCTTGGGTCTGTATGAACTGCAGGGGTCGGTGGTATGTGTGGATGACCATTTCCTTCCCCAAAATGTAATGCTTCCATTGTCGGTAGGCCTGCACAATGGAATAAATCTCTTTCTCATAAGTGGGATACTTCCGGAATGTGTCTGAAAGTGTCTCACTGTGGTATGCCACTAGATGCCCGTGTTGAGTAAGGACTGCCCCAATAGCATAGACAGAGGCATCTGTCTCGACCTCAAATGGTTGTTGCAAATCTAGTAACACAAGCACTAGTGTCGTGCAAAGTTTGATCTTTCAACTCTATGAATGCCTTTTGTTGAGATTCAGACCAAAATAATTTTTCTTCCACTCCTCCCTTGGTGACTTGACTCAAGGGCCAAGTGATATGAGAAAACCCCAACACGAACCTGCGGTAGAAATTGGCAAGACATAGAAAGCTGCGGAGCTCTGTCAGGGTGGTTGGAGATGGCCAATCCCGAATGACTTGGATCTTGGTTGGATCCACATGAAACCCCTGTTCATCAATAATGTATCCCAGATACTGAACCTGGGTCATGCCAAAAGTGCATTTCTCCAAATTGGCACATAGCTTGTATTGTCGCAATGTTTGGAGAACCTGTCGGATGTGGTGGAGGTGCTCTTCCCAACTCTAGCTGAAGATCAGGACATCATCCAAGTATACTACTACAAATGAGTTGGTGAGTGGCAACAATATGTCATCCATTAGCCTCATGAAGGTTGCAGGAGCATTCGTTAAACTGAAAGGCATAACCAACCATTTGAAAAGGCCCTCCTTAGATTTGAAAGCAATTTTCCACACATCAGAGGGTTTGATTGGTACCTGGTGATATCCTGACTTCAGATCGATCTTGCTAAAATATTTTGCCTCCTTTAGTTGGTCTAGGAGGTCATCAATCAGCGGGATCAGGTACCTATTATGGACAGTGATCTTGTTCAGCGCCCGATAGTCAACATAGAGTCTCCAAGTCCCATCCTTCTTCTATACCAACACGATCGGGCTCCACAGGGCGATGAACTTGGACAAATGTGACCTTTTTGCAGCAGCTCTTGAATCTGCCTCTTGAATTCATCGTTCTTTATAACGGAGCACCGATAGATTGGTCCATTGGGCAACGACGCACCTGGGGTCAAATCGATGGGGTGCTTGACCTAACAGTGCAGAGGAACCCCTGCGGGGGAGGTGAAGATTTCCTCGTAATCCTCCACGACCTTGTCCATCTGTAGTTTTCGTGCGGAGGGGCCCTGTCTAGAGGTCATGGCCACCGTCTTCTTCTTTCCTTGAGGGCATATCATCAAGAAAACAAATTTCCCGGTTTTGGAAATGAGCTTACTGCATTGTTTTGCAGTAATCAAAGAGATGGTGGTAGGTGGTGCTACCTCCGGTATCATGTACATTTTATTTCCCAATGTAATAATAACAACACAAGGCCTTGATTCACACACATCATGTCACTTCCACAAGTATGGTTGTCCTAATAATACATCACAAACTTCAAAGGGAGCAATGTCACACAATACCTCATTCGTGAAGGGCTTGATGCTATATGGAAGGCGACACTGCTGGCTCACGAGAAGATCTTGTCCTTGGTGAAGCCACCCAATGGTGTATGGTTGTGGATGTGCTGTGGTCAGTAAGCCCAACCGCTTCACGACCTCTGCTGAAATGAGGTTCTTTCGGCTCCCGCTGTCGACAATGAACTATAGCGGGGAGCCCTTTACCCACATCTTGGAGTGGAAGAGACGCTCCTCCTCCTCTGGATCTTCGAGTTCCTCCTTTTGTATCTTTGTGGTGGCAACGGTGGTGTTGGGCTCCGCATCGATAATCTGCTTCCCTTTGTCATTCCCCTTGTCAAGTTCTGGCTAAGAGTCAAAACATGCATCTAATTCGGAAACCTTTAGCTCGGCCACAAGTGATTGCTTGGCCCGACACTCACTTGTGTTGTGAGTGGATCTCTTATGGAACTCACACCACTTTCCTATGTCCTTTTTTAGCTTCACGGCGCTATTCTTTGCTTGCAGCTTTGGCAGGTTGTCTTGTGCCATCCTGCCTTGGCTTTTTCCTTTGTTTTTCGGTTTGGGGGCACCTTTCCCTTGCTTCGAATTTGCAGATCCAAAGTCTCGCTTCTTCTGTTTAAACTTTTGCTCAACCTTGATGGCATATCGATATGTTATGATGAGTAAGGGGATGTTCAAGAATTATATTTCTTCCTGAATGTACTTGTGCAGGTAGCCACAATATTTGAGTACCAAATGCTGCTCTGAATCTTTGATACCCAACTTTGTGCGAAGGGTATGGAAAATATTGGTAAACTCTGGCATGTCTTGGTCCCTTCCTTGCCGCAATGTGGTCCACTTTATGTATTGATCCTCATAGCTTCCGACAGGGTAGTATTGCTCCTTGATGGCATCCCAGAATGAATCCCAAGAGGGTGCGACTAAGAATAGTGAGCCTGTACTTTCATCCTTCAGCTCGCAGTAGGTTTCCCACCAATCCTTGACGTGGGGAGCTGCTTTGAGAAGAGCAAAAATAAGCTTTTCCTGACTGGAAAAATCATGAACAGAAAAATAACCCTCTAGCAGATTTAACCATTTATCTATAGCATCTGGGTCTACTTGACCCTCGAAGATGGGGATTTCCAAATTAACTCGTACGTTAAAGGGCATGGCATTTCCAAAGGAGTTGTTGGAAGTCGATGCGCCGCCTCTAGGTAGCCGTTGAAGGATCTGGGCAAAGTTGTCCATCATCACGTTCCTTTGTCACTCGAGGGCTTCTTCAAGCAATATTTTGATAGGATCTCCTATCCCCTCGTTTTTCTTTTCATCTGCCATGGGAAGCCGTCGGTATTTGTGAGGCTAGTCTTGCAAAGGTTTGACCAGTTCAAGCCCTAACTCCTTATATCCCGACCTCGTTGGGGACATGAAAAGAAAAATAGAGAAAAAGAGCAGACCACTCTGATACCATTGATCCAGATTTAAACAGGAACGTAACAAATTACAGAGATAACCATAAACACAGCGATGTAGTGGAAATAATACTTCATTTCATTAATGTAAAATACTGAAATATGCTTACAAACAGAAATGGAAATAAACTAGTTAGGGTGATGGTAGTTTATCTCTAAGAAGAGATGTGGCAGCTACATGCCTCTGAACTGTGTTACAATGAGGCTCGAAGGCCTATTTATTGTTGAGAAACAATGGAAAACCCTAAGCATCCAAAAACCTAACCCTAGAAGATGAAACACCAAACTGTGGTCCCCATTTGGATAAATTGGTACATCAACTTCCTAGGATCGTAACTTTGGTATACGATCTCCATTTGACGCGCACAATATCTTGTTAGAAAGATCTATCTGAGAAATACAACTTTGGGAAACGTAAAATTGGTCCATAGACCCATGTTTCTCCCAATTTTCTCAAAAAACATCATTTAGGGCCTCAAAACGGCTCCGAAAGTTCAAGACCTGAAAACTACTAAAAATAGTAAGTTGTGCTACAATTAAGGAAACTAAAAAAGCTAAGAGAAACAATGGTGGGGGTCCAAGTGGACTTGGTAGGTGGCCACCAATATCCACCTAGATCACTCCCAAACTTCCATGGGTTAAAAAGTGAGGATCCTGAAACATTCTTATTTGAGTTTGAAGTCTTGTGCAGAACCTATGATTATCTAGAAGACTCTCAAAAACTCAAATTGTTTCCTTCAACACTAAAAGGAGCTGCTTTGAAGTGGTTCATGGGGTTAGTCACTCAGTCCATTAGAACATGGAATGACATGAAAAAAAACGTTTTTGGATAGGTACTTGGATTATTGCATGCCTACCAATCATAAAGATGAAGTGTTCAAAATGATGCAAAGAGAGGATGAAAACTTAGAGGATTTGATTGAGAGATTCAAATATAATTTGAAAAGAGAAAAATTGGATAATTTAGATGAAGATACCTTGAAAGCTCTTTTATTAAAAGCCATTAGAGATGAGTGGATAGATATCCTTAACATGATGGGGAAGGGAGATATCTCTCAACTCCCATTAAATGATATAGGGGAATTATGTGTTCATCTCTCAAGATGGAAATCCAAAACAGGGGAAGGTCTAAGAGATCCTTCTTTTTTTAGGGTAAACAAATCTGCAACTGGATCTGTAAGTAGGGTAGAAATTGGCAATATGCTTGATGAATTTAAAACTGACATTCTAAGGGGTCTTAGTGAGCAAATAGATGCCCTTATATTACAAAACAAGCAGAGAAACGAGGCTGATGTTTTAGCCATTTTTTGTCCAAAATGCAGGAAAAAAAAAAAAACATGCTCTAAGAGAATTCCCTTTAGATGCAAAAGTTGTAGAAACTTGTATGATTTTCTCCGAAAGCCATGATACCAAGGGTTGTCCTTACAATTCCAGGTCTTAAGGTTGTCTTTCAAGAGGAAACAGTCCCAAATTCTGCAGAACCTCTTTGTTTTGTTGCTAGAAGGCCTTGGCAGGGGCCACAAAATCAAGGATTTAACAATCAAATGTATCTTCAGCCCCCACCAAATTGGAATTCTTGGCAGCAACCTTGGCCTCAACCTCAATCTCAATCTCAATCGTGGGCACAAGGAGTACAAAATCCTTATGGGAGATTTTCTCAATATTATCAATATCCTCCGTCATATCAGAATTATCCTCCCCCACACATTCAGCAACAAAATCAGTAGCCACAACTTCAAAATCATAACCCTCAACTTTCATTACCATTTCCACAACAATATTCACAACAAAACCAAAATCCTCAACTCTTACTGCCATTTCAACAGAAACCAAATTAGCTACCTGCCCAACCATTACCAAAACCCAACAATAAAAACCCCCAGACTGCTTACATGATAGAAGGACAACAATTTCCAACTTACATGATTACTCCTCTAGATCTTAATGATGTTCAACTAAGATCTGGTAGGATAGTAGAAAAGGAAAGACCTTTTATAGTTATTCAGGAACAGGATAGTGTTGAGGAATATCCTCTAAGGGTCAATAAAAGTTTTGAAGGATCATCTCTCCAAAACAAAAATATTGAAAAACAAAAACAAAAATAATTAGTGAACACAACTCCTGTTAATGAACAACCAGCATCTACTTTTACACCTCCTTTTCCTGAAAGATTACAAATTGATAGAGGAATAGAAAAGCATATTATGTTGCCCAATTATGATTTTCTAGATGAATTGAAGAATGTTTGTATCAAAATCCCTTTGCTACAAGCCATTAAATAAATTCCAATTCTAGCCAAAACAATAAAGGAGTTGAGCATAAAGAAACCAGGAAGAAAAACAAAGGAAACAAAAAGAATTCACCTTATAGGAAAAATAGCAGACATAATGATGGGAAAAATTGCCATACAAAATATGTGGATCTAGGAAGTCCAATTGCGAAAACACATATCAATGGAATTGAAATTCCAAATACATTGATTGACTTAGGGGCAACAATAAACATCATGAGCAAACAAACTATGGAACAACTCAAGCTTCCTAATCTTCTCTACACACCTACCTTACTACAACTAGCAGATAGATCAATAATCAAACCAAATGGAGTGTTAGAAGATATTTCAGTATCCTTAGATTCTTGGGAATACCCTGTTGATTTCATGATCTTAACTCCCAAGAACAATCTAGGAGGACATGCACTCATATTAGGAAGGCCTTGGATGGCTATAGTTGATGCTTTTATTAGCTATAGATCCGGTGACATGTATATTTCTGATGGTAATTCAACAAAAAAATTTACTTTATATCCTCCAGCAAAAGCAATCACAGAAATAGATGACAAAGAATGGATTGATGATGAAGATGATATTCAGCCTCTCTTTACTATTTCAGATATTAGTGAAGATAGTCAAATTTTAAATACATTGGAAAATTTTGAATCATCTTCAGAATATGACCATGAGCAATTTCAAGAAAAATATAATGTTGAATATTTGTCATCTAGGCAGATGTCTCTCTATTCTATGGAAGAGTTTGGTAGCTCTACAATTGAAATTTTTCCAAGTAGGACATTGAACATAAACAAAAACTTGGAGAAACTACAACAAGAAGAGCTAATCAAAACATTACAAAAACATTCTGCTGCATTTGCATGGGAATACACCGACATGAAAGGCATTGATCCTAAGACTTGTATCCATCACATCTACGTTGAGGAAAATTGTAGAACTATCAGACAACCTCAGAGAAGGATGAATCCAAATCTTAGGGAGATTGTGAAAGAAGAGCTCCAAAAATTACTAAATGTAAACTTCAGCTACCCAATTTCAGATAGCGAATGGGTTTCTTCATTAGTAATTATGCCTAAAAGGAATGGTAAATGGAAGGTATGCATTGATTATCGAGAAATGAATAAAGAAACCCTTAATGATCATTTGCCTTTGCCTTTTATAGATCAAGTGTTAAATACACTAGTAGGCAAGAAGTATTTCTCATTCTTGGATGGTTTTAGTGGTTATAATAAAATTCAGGTAGCACCTAAAGATCAGGATAAAACCACCTTCACTTGTCCATGGGGAACTTATGCCTACCGAGTACTTCCTTTTGGGTTATGTAATGCACCTGCAACATTCCAAAGAGCGGTACTAGGGATTTTTTCTAATCTAATACATGATTGTGTAGAGGTATATATGGATGATTTTATAGTCTATGGGAATACATTTGAAGAAGCTTTGGAAAATTTGGAAAAAGTTCTTAAAAGATGTAAAGAAACAAACCTTTCACTAAGCCATGAAATTTTTTTATGATGTTTATAGAATGTATTGTTTTAGGACATCACATTTCAGGAGATGGGATTAATGTTGACAAATCTAAAGTTGAAGTCATCTCTAAATTATCAATTCCAAATTTCCAAAAGGATGTTAGAAGTTTTCTAGGATTTACAGGATACTATAGAAGGTTTATAGAAAATTTCACTAAAATAGCATCCCCACTCTTCAAATTGCCTACCAAATATTGTGAATTCAATTGGAATTCTGGTTGCCAATTGGCATTTGAAACCTTAAAAACAAAAATTTCTGAAGCACCCATTTTAAGAGGTCCAAATTGGAAACTCCCTTTCCATATTTCAACAGTTGCTTCAGATACAGCTTTGGGAGCTGTATTGGGACAAAAATATTTGATTCCTTATGCTATTTACTATACAAGTAAGAATTTGACTCCCACTGAGTTAAATTACATTGTGACTGAAAAGGAATTTTTAGTTGTTGTTCATGTAATTAACAAGTTCAGACACTATATAACAGGTTATGAAACCTTTGTTCATACAGATCACTCTGCAATTAGATATTTAATGATTAAACCTATTACTAATGGCAGAGTTACAAGATGGCTTTTACTTTTGCAAGAATTCAACATTATTGTGCTAGATAGACCTGGAAAACAAAACACAGTTGCTGATTTCTTGTCCAGGATTCAAAATATCAAAGAAGATTCTCCGGTTGAAGATAAGTTTCTTGATGAATATCTTTTTGCAGTAACTACTCAAACTCCTTGGTTTACAGATATTGCTAACTATTTGGTCACAGGAAAGTTACCTTCACATTTGTTTCCTAGAGAGAAAAGGAAAATTATTCAGGAAAGTGCAAGATATTCATGGATCACTAACGAATTGTATAAAACAGGCCCAGATCTTATGATCAGAAGGTGTGTCAGGGAAGATGAAATGCCCGAGATTCTTAAGGCATGTCATGATGAGTTGTGTGGTGGACACTTTTCTGACAAGAGAACAACCTATAAAATCCTTTCTTTAGGATATTATTGGCCATCCATCTTCAAAAATGCTAAAAAATATGTCAGGAGATATGACAGCTACCAAAGGGTGGGGAAACCTTCTCCCTAAAATGAAATGCCATTACAAATTCAGGTGCTCATCGAACCTTTTGAAAAGTGGGCCTTAGATTTTATTGGACCAATTAATCCTCCATCTAAGAAAAAGAAGTATATATTAGTATACACTGATTATGTCACTAAATGGGTATAAGCCAAAGCATTACCTTTTGCTAATGAAAAATTTGTAGTTAATTTTCTTTTTGAAGACATCTTCACTCGCTTTGGTGTTTTGAGAGAAATTGTGACAGATCAGGGATCTCAAATTACATATAACATGGTGGAAGGGCTTGTGGAAGAATACACGATCAAACATAGGAAATCTACTCCTTATCATCCACAAGCAAATGGTCAAGTGGAATCTACAAATAAAGTGATTGAAAAGATTCTCACCAAGATTGTGCATCTACATAGAAAAGATTGGGTAGAAAGGCTTCCTGAAGCCTTATGGGCCTATAGAACTACATGGAGGAACAAAATGGGACATACACCCTATGAACTTGTCTATGGGAAATAAGTCATGTTCCCTATAGAGTTCCAAATCAGAAATTTCAAGATGGTAGTACAACTGGGACTAGATTTATCAGAGGCACAAAATCATAGGCTAGAGCAATTAAATGAACTTGATGAAATCAGACAAGAGGCATTTCAAAGGACTAGTATAGTCCAACAACAGAGGGCTAAATGGCATGACAAATATATCAAGGACAAGAGGTTTCAAGTGGGAGATTGGGTGTTATTGTTTGATTCAAAGTTTAAATATTTTCAAGGGAAGTTTCAAACTCATTGGCTTGGGCCATATGAGATTGAAAATGTCTTTAGTAATGGAGCAGTGAGGATAAGAACAACAGATGAAAGTAAAACTCATCTTCTTGTGAATGGTCATAGATTAAAGATATATCAGAAACTAATTTCAAAAGAGGATTTCATTAAGATTTTCCAAGACAATTCTGAAATGAAGTTAGTAAAGAAGAATCCTTCTTCTCCACTAACTTAGTCTTTATTTTTCCTAAAAACCAAAAAAAAAATGTATAAGGTTGAAAACCAATCATTGATTGGCATACTTATACAGAAAATACAGGGTGAAAATCAGAGGTTTCTGACACCCTATATTTTCCATTTTCTTTCTGTAATAAGTAGTGACAAAAAGCTACAGTCACTCTGCAGTTTAGATTCTGCAAAATTCATCATCTCATCTCACCTCACTCCATTTTATTTTTGCAATTTCACTTCATCCCGTTGTCATATTTCATCAATAAATTTTTCAATTTTTTTTTACAGTTTTCACTCCATCTTCATTTCATTTATCATCTTGTCTTACATCTCATTTCATTTCACTTACATAGCCACTTCCATTTCATTCATGATCCATAAGCCATATTTCACTTTTTGTTTCACGTTATGCAACTGATTCTGTTCTGCAGCTAATCTGATTCTGCAGCCACAATTTCTTTATCAGTTCAGGCACAAGTGTACAGCTCATAATAAAATCATGTATGAAGGGATTGAAGAAAAATCAATTTTTCAAGACCAGCCATGCTCAAGGTACCTATGGATCAACATCAAAAAAATAGCAAGTGAAAGGTAAAGGTTCCAAAGGTAAATGCAAAAAATTATTTCAAAAAGCGATTAGAAAACATAAGTTTTTATAGTATGTATAATCACATGTCTCCTTAATCAACCATCATTTGATTTGACCACCACTATGTCTCCGCCATATCTTCCATCTTTAATGACAAACGGTCTCAATGATTATTTCATAACAAATCTCTGCTTCAAACTCCATAACCTATACTCAAACGGTCCTCCACAACTACACCTGTTAAAGGTCAAGATAACGATGTGACCTACCTATCTACAACTCCCTAAACCTTTACTGTCTATTTATTACATACAAACTCTTAAGTTTTTCTCTCATATTCACGTAGTCATTTCATATAGACAGTGTTTCCATTTTCATATATACGCAGTCATTCCATTTCTTAAATAGAACTCGTTTTATAGACAATTAAGGTTAACTGAAAACATGGGATATGGGGCTTATTGTCAGGACAAAGCCCGTGGGGGTAAATTATATGGAGGGGTATCCACAGCTTAAAGGGATGCTACAGAAGGCCGGATGGTTAAATTTTATTGAGAAATTTGATAGCTACCACAAGGAAATTACCAAATCTTTTGCAAGGTCATTTGATGGCACAGAAGTGGAGATAAGAGATATCAAATTTGCAGTCATAGAATCCTTCATAGCAGAAGCAATAGAGCTACTAAGACAAGGAGAAATATGGTTTAAAAACAAGGAATTTCATGGTGAATCTTGGAAAGTGATCCTTAGAAACCCAAGTATGGATGTTACAATATTTAGGAAGGGAATTCCTATTTCAGCACTCAAGAACAAATGGAGTAATATGCTGTTAATATTGCAAAAATTCATTACATGTGAAGGAATATTTGGGTTTATGTATGTTTACCATATACACTTATTAATGATTTTTTTAGAAAATGGAACCATCAACCTTCCCTTCTTCCTTCCAAACAGTTTGAGAAGGATGGCTACAAATGTCCAAAAGAAAATAGAATCCATAGAAACAACTATGTATCATCATGGATTAGTGAAAATACTAGTTGAATTCCATTTGAAAAGTGTAGGGGATACATGGGAAGATTTCTTAGTAAGAAATTTTTTCCAAGATGCTCCAGAGTACAGTGAGGAGAGTCATGTTAAGAAAAGTAGGAGGAGAAAGATCAGCATTAATATTCAAACCTCCTCACAAAAGAATGATGCAGAGACAGCTTCTAAACCAGAGGTTAGGAAGCAGACTAAACAGAAAGGAAAAATGAAAGAGAGAGCTGAAGAAATCAATGAATACATTCTTGAACCTTCATCATCATAAGAAGATGAACAATTACTCTCTGAAATACTGACCAAGATTAAGGAGCAAATCAAGAAAATAAGGAGATAGGAAAGAGGAAGAAAGACACAAGAGAAGAAACCATAAGCTTCCAAAACCTGTAAAGGAGCTCTAGACTCCGAGGTAAGGCGAAGAATTTAACATCAAAAGAAGCCGGGTTCATAAACTTAGAGGAAGAAACCCCAGTTTAATTTCCTGACAGTATTCCACCTGAACACAGTCCACAAAACTCTCCTCCACAGAATTTTGAAGGCATCCCAAGCAGAGCTTCTCTTGGCATAGATCCAGTACAACAGCAATTCTATGACTACATAGAGTCATTAGAGAAAAATAATACCTCAACGGATCCAGGATCCTCAACCAATCTAGAGCAGCCTGTCAATCCACAAGAAACTCTAACTAGCTCTCTCAAAAAAGAAATATTTGAGTTAGAGATTTTGAACAGGCACATTCAAAAAGAAAATGAAACCTTGAGGGAATAGAACAAGCTGGATAGAGCCATTCATGAAAACACAATGTTTCCCCTAGGATTATGGTACAAGAAAAATAGGAAGCTGAAGAGGAAAAATAGGAAGTTGATCAGAACACTTATCAACCTCAAATACAGACTTCTTATGAAGAAGCACAAGATGGCAATCAATGCAAGGAGAAGTAAAAAAAGGAAGTTGGATGTGCTGGCAGAAGTGTCAAAACAGCTGCAATAGGAGAAACAAGTTAACATCTTTGAAAATTGCATGGTGACATGCAATGATTTTGCAGTGGGGGTATGTTGAGCCTCAAAATTACTCTTTCCCTAGCAACTCTTCTCATTCATTTTCTTTGTTTTTCCATAATAAATATGCATTCTCATCACCAATGACCATTATATATTGTCTTGAGGGGGGCATTTAGTGATTTACATGTTATGCTTTTATGTTTTTCTATTTGAATAAAAAAATTTATATTAGCTACAAAATGCAGCCTATTCTGCAGCTAATTGGTTGTTCCACAGCTACCTTCATGTTGTAACAAGTTCCAGGTGTCAGAAGGAGAAACTAGCCACATGGGAAGCTTGGAAATCATCGTGACATGGACCCTATCCTATTCATTTAGCCCAGGTCGACAAAGAAGATGGCATAAGACTACGATCAATGGATAAGTCAAACACAGAGAGACTGAAGGTAACAGGACTCTATTTCGTGGTTAATTAATATGTTTCACAGTGATAGGAAACGTTATTCGAAGCAACTACCTGAACCTACGGACTCCAACAGCCACCTGTACAAACAAATCCAACAACGACCATGTCTTGGATTTATGTCTCCAGCAGCCGAGGAAGAAATTCTGCATATCTATCTTCTACGTGTTTGGCTATAGCATTCTTTTCTCCACAAACAGTTATATGGTTTTCTTATAAATACCTGTGTAAAGGACCAAAGAAGGTAGTAGTAATATTAATAGTTTTATTGTGAAATCAAAGTTCTAGACTCTGTAATTTTTGGGCATTTTGCATCCCTATTTTAATATGAAAAGACCGCATGTTTCTATGAAAATTTGAAGGAGTTTTCTTGGTTTTGATTGAGCAAGCATAGCCTAATCAGTTGCAGAGGTCCCCTGCACTAAAGAAGGTTTCATTTCATTTTATTTTTCTTCTTCTTGTTAACTGTAAATTCATCATTTTCTTTCACAATGTTTATAATCATTTTCTTACTAACAATGTTTATAATGCAATTTCCATCATTTTTTTATTAACAATATTTATAATTTAGAGCAGTTTCCATTTGCTTGATCTCTTTTTAGTTTTTATCAGTAGTTTAGAAGATAGAACTCAATGGTGTAATCTTGTTTCTTCAATTAAAAACCAACCTTGTTTTAGTATGAGAGTAGGATTGAAGAATGATAAGGACACACCATTGGATAGTTTACTTCATTCATTTTTCTACTAGTTTAAATTCTCAATTAAGCTGATCAGTGTCATTTAATGTCTTTGTCATTTCATTTTTAGTTTACTGACCCATGTTGTTAATGAATGTTTATGGAAAATCCTTCAAGTTGATAATTCATCCTTAACTAAGTGGTTGAACATTTCATCTATGCAATGAGTTATTTCTTCATCTCTGTATTTGCTTTCTCTTAGATTAATGAAGTACAGAATTACTCAAATGTCATCCTAAGGAGACTTTCTCCCAAAATTGAGAGGCAAAGTAACCAAGTATTTCATTTAGTTTTATTTCTGTAATTAGTTAGACATCAGTTGCAAATTTCATTTTCAATTTTAATTCATGATTTGGAAATAATGGTAAAATAGGAATAGAAACTTTGTTTTCATTTCTTTCTTAGCTTTGCTTCCAAATCTTTCTTAGCTCTATTTTCATTTCTTTCTTAAGCTCTGTTTTCATTTTTAGATTTTGAGCAGTCTTTACAAAATCTAGATTTAAGTTTTGATAATTACATTGTAAATCATTAGGAATTAAAAGACCAAACCCCCCCAAAACAACATAAAACAAAAAAACAATGAAGTAAGAAGGGTTAGATAGCAAAAACAGTGCACTACACTTCATCAGTTTACGATACCCAGATTGATCATTTATGTAGAGAAATTTAGGACACTAAGTTGACCAAACAACTAGGAATAGACTGGGCCACTGATATGAATAAAGTCATCAACCTAAAGAAGCGGAAGATGGTAGAACCGGATGCACAAAGTGACAACACTGAATTGCAACATAATGATTAGATCACTGTGTTACGTGACGACAGAGGCAAGGGAGTTGCCAACATATTATGGAGTGACAGTGGTGGATGAATTCCTGGACAAATTTGAAAGTGCAGTACCAGAACAACAACGGTACAGTGCGCTG
Organism: Pinus tabuliformis; assembly: GCA_031772625.1. Classification (NCBI taxonomy): domain Eukaryota; kingdom Viridiplantae; phylum Streptophyta; class Pinopsida; order Pinales; family Pinaceae; genus Pinus; species Pinus tabuliformis. The sequence continues at coordinate 1,638,537,741 of CM062817.1, forward strand.
GAATGGGCGTTGCGCGCAACACCTTCACGATGGTGGAGTACACATCAAAAGACCATTGGAAACTGGCACGAATGTAGAAGATGGATGCGCTTACTGTTTGGATGTCCCCAGCGTTGAATGAGAGCTAGGCAGCCAGGACGAAGTAGCTTGCACACCCACCTGTGTCGATGGGTGTAGACGTGTGCTGTGCAAGCACCTCCCAAACTAAGGATTGAAAATCAGAACCAGACATGGTAGCAAGAAAAGCGACGCACACCACAAATATTCCACGTCAGAGCATTCAAAAAGCTATGCAGAATCATGAACACAGTGTACTAGGTGGAACGAACTGATTGGGACCTACGCATACCAGCAGTCTGATGGGCCTATAGGGCCATGCACAAGAACCTGAACATGGAAATTATTCCGAAGACGATGAGAAAAGTCGAGGCCATAGCTTTGGAAAAGAATCCTCACACAATAACTCCCATAATTGGGACAGCGCGCGAGCACCAGAGCGAAGGGATTATGCAGCCACGCGAAGATGAACATATGCAAATTTAAGAAGCTATTCAGCGAGGGAACCTTGAGCTTCTTGAACTCAAAGAAGATCGGTTACAACTGAAGCAGAAAAGCATGTTAATGGACACAAATATCCGAGAATAGGAAACCAAAATCACGCAAGAATTATGCGTCGAAATAAGGACAGGACAACGTATGGGCATCCCCACCACCGCACTAGAAGATTATTGACAAGAATTTCTGACTATACTACCATGGTTGCGGCCACACCTTATCAGACAAAGTAACCAGGGAAGCACACCGCATAAGGAAGAACGTGAGGCGCTGACTGGCATGAGCGTAACTAAGGAAGGCCCACGGATCGAGTTGGAAGGTGACTTGAAGCCTTGCACCGGTGGTGCGACCACCTGACTATCCGTAGGAAGCACAGTCTCAGTGCTCCAAGCAATTGAAAGAGAGCACAGGACTATAAAAGAGTCTGTATGGGAGCTGCACGACATGGAAGCTACGCGTAGGGTCAATATGATGCACGAGTCGTGTTCGCGCACAAGGGGTTGCGCTGCCACACGGGTAGGCTGGAAAGTGACTATTAGTGTCACTATTCATGACAAGATGCCCAATTTATGGCAACGAGGAGCGGACGGCAGGCAATTAAGACACAAATCTAGAACTAGATTTGGGACTATTTGTCGCCATTCTCACATTAATGAGCTGAATATGGGGGAAACGGTTGAATTTGAATTCAAAAATGCCTATAAATCACAGGTGGCTCTCCACCGAACAACCCTTGGTGTTTTGAGAATTCAGTTGTTGCATTATCAATTGGGTATGAACTTGATGAATTTGGAGGTTGTGAGAGTAAGTCCATGGTTTGAAACATTGCCGAAGGAGACACAAGATTCCCTGATCAGAATGATGTCAACAACCAAGGGAGCTACACAGAGCTCTACGCTGCCAGTAGGGGATGCACCAGAAATCCCTAAATCGCCCTGGACGCTGAGGCCCAAAAAGGATCCACAGGCAGCAAGACCGGTCTGTATGTCTCCGCGAAATCTGCGGTTCGGTAAACTATCTATGGAAGATAAGGGAAAGATGGTTAATATTGAGACAGATGAGGAGGAGGAGGATCTTGAGGCCTTTGTAGAAGATATTGAACCAGATGAAGAAGTGGAGGAATACATTTAGCTAGTGCGCGCTATAGCAAAACTACCCAAATATGTCCCCCCACGGAAAGGGAACGCAAAAGTACCCAAGGACATGGATAACATTAAGAGTGCACTCGAAACCCCACTCCTCCCAAATGGAATTCTATTTGAGGGCTCAGTCTTGGGCTGCATACCCACGATGAAATTTGAAGATTGGGACCTCGCGGACAGACAAAAGTTCCCAAATTTGGAGACTAGCCAACTTATGAAACAAAACAAGGAGAGGGTAGTTACAGCACTACAGCCACGGAAATGGCCACGCAAGGTGGAGGAGGTTGGGCTTCTCCATCTACTATGGATTCTGCACTTTCACTGGGCACCAATCACGATATTCGTCTTCACGCAACTTCTTTTCCTAATGCATGAGGGGTAGTTGTGGTTGGAGGAGCCGATTCCCATTATGGTAGAGCTGATTCATAGGATTTCAAACCTTCCTTGTATGGGAAGGGACCCCGTGGAAATAGCTGGCCAAAGCAGAGACTTGGCGCTCGCAGAAGCCATGAAGAAGAAATACAAGTTGGAGAAGAAGCAGAGGGGTTATGTCATTACTAGCATTCAAGACAAAGGGGTGCACGTAGCCACCCAGCTACTGGCAAGAAAAGTGATGAGAAAATGTCATGGCAACGAGGTACCAGCAACAGTCATCGCGCTGGCCGAACAATGCACCGAGGGGGTACAGTTCAACTGGGCGCAGTTCCTCTGCGAGGAGTTCCTGACGAACTGCAAGGAGGCTCAGGAGCAGGGTAAGACCTTCCACTACGTGTGGTTTCTCTTATCCATCTTGTTGGTTGCAGGGGAATTGCCAGAGGATAGTCAGTTTCCTCCCCTTGACCAGGACTTGCCAAAGGCAGCGAAATACATGTCGCTCTAGGCGACAAGGCACGCCACGCGCATCCGCGAGATCAAGATTTTTTGGATACTCATGGAGGCGAGTGTATAGATGTGGATCCATAAACAGCCACACCTATCCCCCACGGTATACGATAGTTTTCGGAGCTTTGCAGACTTTAAGGCGAATATGCACAATGTGTATATCAAGGGGCGGAAGGATCCGAAGCAGAACTGGACCAAACTTCTGTTCATCGCAATTGATGATGTTGTTTTCACGATGCTTGACTCATGGCCACCTGAATGGCGTGCCCCGAATCTAGCAGCGCGTGATGAGGCAGCAATACAAAGACAAAAGGATGCTTCCAAGCTGCTGGCACAACAGAAGCAGAACAAGTAGCTCGCCGAGGAGGTAAGGGCTTCCCGCGAGGCAGCGAAGGCCACCGCAAAGCAGACCAAGGCTACCAAAAAAACAGCAGTAGTAAGGGCCACCACAACATAGGAGGAAAAAGCCCAAACCTGACCATAGGACATGGGACAGATGATACGGCTGAAGGAACAGACCCAAGCACCACCTCTACACAATTGAAATGGTCGCATGGAATGGAACGAACAGGGCCATGGAAGAAGACCAAGGCTTCCAAATTGGATGGGGAACCTATTACACTGATAGAGGGTGATCTATACAACATTGGCAACACAGTTTGCGAGGTCACCAGGGAAGCACTCCATGAAGCAATGATGGAGCAGCAGAATGTGTTGGGTGCTAGAAAATTATATATTACATAGCAATGGAACACATAAAATATTGTAGAAATATAAACACAGAAAATGCATAAAACAAGAGAGACACAGATATACGCGGTTCACCCAGTTTGGGCTACATCCATGGAGAAACAACCAATCGTTCCTTTTATATTATCCAGCAAACTAAAGAGATACAACCTACAGCAGATCCGCTGTAACACCCTCTTTGCTCTCAATCTCCTCTCTCTTCCTCACTCATAATCTAGATATCCATAGACACAACACAATTCCATCATATATAGTGAGGGGTTGCCTTCTAGGGCAAAAAACCCTAAATTAAACATAACTTCTACCATCAGATCATCTGCCTAATGAACGGCCCAGATTGACTAGAAATTACTAGACTTTTACAAGGCAATTTTACATCTATTTTTAGCTTCGAGGGCGCTGCCCCTGAACCCCCATCGGGGGACTGTTGGCCCCTGAACCCCCCAGCCAGGGGAAATTTACCCCTGCGGGGGGGACAAGTCCCCCCCGCATGGAGGGGTGTACAGTCTTCCTGGGGTATACATTTGGCTGAAACCTTTGAATATAGAAGATAATCAGGCTCCACACCCAACATTGGGGGCACTCAGGGCACAACTGCAGGGACTTCAGGTGCGACTCCCACAAGAAGGAATGGTAGTCGTCTATGGTGCCACGGGAGCATCGGCAACAGAGCAGTTGTTGCGGGCCAAAATGGCCAACACCGTCATGCTGCCGGAAGGAGCATTGACAGTGGACAACATGGAGGATAGAGCCACGGTAGGACGGATCAAGGGACTCGGCCTAAACTTGGCTGCCCTTCCACAGGATATTTTATACCAGCTACAGGACGAAGCGATGACAAAACTCCATGCTAGGGAGGGACACGTAGTGCAAATGCTAAGTGAACAATGAATCAACATCGAATAGCTTAGCCTACAACATGATGAAGCGGTGGCTCAGAACCAGTAGTTGGAGCAGATTGTAGAGGAAGCATGTTGTCACATCCCAGAACTGGAAATTGCGACAGATCTGCCAGTAGGAATGCGAATCCACAAATTGGCCAGTGGATTTCGCGAGGTGAAGGAGGAAGCTACGAGGATCTAGTTGGACCTCAACCTGCAAATTTCTGAACTACGATTAAAGGCACAACCATCCACACCCCCAGATGTTCGAGATAAGCGCGCCGCGATATCCTAAAAGGGTTGCAAGAAATTGAACAGGTGGTGCAGAGCTGCACCACGTTGTTGGAAGAATCCTTCGAGGTCCTCACAACCTTACAGTAGGACCCCACCATATAGCGGTTGGAAACAGAGGCATTGGAGCTTCAAGTGCAATATGACAGTGTGCGCAAGACGGCGCAAACAGTAGTCCTAACTCAGTGGCTCACAAGGCTACAACAGGCAAAGGCATTGAAGGAGCAAGTGAATGCAGCGCGCCAAAAAGAGGCAGTACTTAAAGCACGCGTCCAGCACTGGATTGATGAGGCTTTCCTCATCACCGCTGACATCGAAGGAAAACTCGCACAAATGAAAGCGATGTGTGACCTGAGACAGGGATTTGACCCTAACAATGAGCATTCAGCTGAGCGAGCAGAGCGAATAAAGCGAACGGCAAAGCAATGCACTACGGATCTTCATGTAGCACAAGCACAGTTGGATGGACTTCGCGCGAAGGTCGTCGCACCAACAGAGTGACTCGGGACAAGTCACGATGATTTTGTTGGGGGCCTGTTGGGTAGCGGATCCCCCCATAGCATGTTTTTTGGGCTTGAAGCCTGAATTTTGGTCAATTGTAATGTAAATACCCCTCGAAATATGGGCGCAGAGTGCGAGAGTCTAGGGTTGTCCACCCTAAAATAATGTAACTTAATATATGATATGTCGGCCTACCCATGGTCCGTGGACCATGAGATTTCATAAATAGAGCAAGGCTCTAAGTGTAAAGGGAGTCATATGGTTTTTGGGATGATGAATTAGCTCTGAGTCTGTAAGTCCGAGTCTTGGGTTGTAGTAGTAGTAAGAGGCTCTGCAGCTGAGTGCATAGAGGCCTGGTAGAGTCCGCAGCTGTGTGCACGGATCCCTGCAGCTGAGTGCGCAGGGCAGAGTTGGGATTGTACTTGGACAGAGAATTAATAAAAGATAAGTTGATTCTGAAATATTGTGTGTCTATGCTTCTGTTATATTTATGCATCTCTTTACAGTTTTATGATTGCGCGCACTTGTTATGAATGTTGAATGATTAATGAGACTATTGGGCCCACACAATTAACTAAGGTCTATAATAATATCACAATAGGGATAAGGGATCTAGACAACACCTCTTCGTGCTCTTTATAGAGCTGCGCGGAAGCAGTTGCACAAGTTGCGAAGGGTAGACGGTTGCGCAGAGTAGCGCAAGCGTGCAAGTTCAGTTCACGAACTTCCTAGAATTCATCAAGACATCCCTAGGGTGTGGAAACCTAGTTCCAACACCCTCCCAGACTACCTCGGGTGAGACCTCGTCCGTGCACTGCGAACTATTGCCAAAAGGACCAGTAGTTTTGGGATTTGTTTGGCTAAATCACTTATGAACCTAGGTCAGGCCCCAATAAGCCAACAATCGCCCCGCAAACATACACATTATTTCTCCATATCTATCTATATATTCCTCCCTCTCCCTCTCCCTCTCCCTCTCCCTCTCCCTCTCCCCCTTCTCTCCCTCTCCCTCTCCCTCTCTCTGTCCCCCTTCTCTCCCTCTCTCTCACTCTTCCCCTTATCTCCTTCTATCTCCCCTTCAATCTCTTTTCCCTTCTATTCTCCTCTCTCTCTCTTTGCCTTTCTCTCTCTATATGTCTTTCTTCTTACCTCCTTCTCTCTCCCCCTCCAACTCCATCTCTCTCTCTCTCCCTCCCTCTCAACTTCTCTCTCTCTTCCTTCATCTGTCTCCCACCTCGCTCCCTCGTCACTCTCTATCTCTCTCTCTCTCTCTCTCTTTGTCCTCCAACTTTGTTACCTATCTCCCTCCCTCTCTCATTCTCTCTCCCCCTTCTCTCCGTCTCTCCTTCTTTGTCTTTCTATCTCACCCCCAAACATACACACTCTTTATCCATCTCTCCCTTGTCACTCCCTCTCTCTCTCTCCACCTTTCTCTCTCCACCTTTCTCTCTCTATATATGTCTTGATATTTTTCCCTCCCTATCTTTTCCTTCAAATCCATCTCTGGAGATCTCTCTCTTTCTCCTCCACTATCTTCTCTTCTCCCTCTCTCCATCTTTGTGTCTCCCTCTTTCTCTCTCTTACCCTTCTCTCCCTCTCCATCTCCCTCTCCCTCTCTCTCCCCCCCTTCTCTCCCTCTCCCTCTCCCTCTCTTTGTCCCCCTTCTCTCCCTCTCTCCCTCTCTTCCCCTTCTCTCCTTCTATCTCCCCTTCAATCTCTTTTCCTTTCTATTCTCCTCTCTCTCTCTCTCTTTGCCTTTCTCTCTCTATATGTCTTTCTTCTTACCTCCTTCTCTCTCCCCCTCCAACTCCATCTCTCTCTCTCTCTCCCTCCCTCTCAACTTCTCTCTCTCTTCCTTCATCTGTCTCCCACCTCCCTCCCTCGTCACTCTCTATCTCTCTCTCTCTCTCTCTTTTTCCTCCAACTTTGTTACCTATCTCCCTCCCTCTCTCATTCTCTCTCCCCCTTCTCTCCATCTCTCCTTCTTTGTCTTTCTATCTCACCCCCAAACATACACACTCTTTATCCATCTATCCCTTGTCACTCCCTCTCCCTCTCTCCACCTTTCTCTCTCTATATATGTTTTTCCCTCCTTATCTTTTCCTCCAAATCCATCTCTGGAGATCTCTCTCTTTCTCCTCCACTATCTTCTCTTCTCACTCTCTCCATCTTTATGTCTCCCTCTTTCTCACTCTTACCCTTCTCTCCCTCTCTCTCCTCTATATTTCAAAAAAATTAAAATACTTTGACAATTAAAATATAATATTTAAATAAATAAAAATTATATCATACAATAATTTAATTTTTTATATAATACATATTGTACATTCACTTGGACAGAAAATGAAAAATTTCCATGGAAATATTTTCTAAAAATTTCTAAAATATTAATGTTTGAGCTACTTCCATCATAGATAAATAGAGCACTTCATTTCTTCCAATTGAAACTCTTTAGGTTTTATTTCTTAGGTAACATTAGGCTATGATTAAGGATTTTAAAAATATTATATTTTATTATTTTAGATTTATAAAAAAGTTAGGTTTGATAAAATTAACATATTGAGTCAGCTTGTATGACTCTTTTATGTTTTTTTTTTTGCTTGTTAAGACTAACCTACACACCCACGGGGATTTGAACCGGTGACCTATTACAAGGAGTGCCTTAACAGCGCACCCATTCACCGTCAATCCAAAGCCCCGTAGGCTAAAAGGTAGTGGGCTTGGCCCGGTTTAGACTAACTACTCGCACGACGAGCTACGACCTTGCTCGGGATTGAACACAAGATCCGTCCGTCATGACGAGGCCGACTTTACCACTACGCCGCCTCCACGACCTTAAAAGGTAGTGGGCTTGGCCCGATTTAGACTAACTACTCGCATGACGAGCTACGACCTTGCTCGGGATTGAACACAAGACCGGTCCGTCATGACGAGGCCGACTTTACCACTACGCCGCCTCCACGACCTTAAAAGGTAGTGGGTTTGGCCCGGTTTAGACTAACTACTCGCACGACGAGCTACGACCTTGCTCGGGATTGAACACAAGACCGGTCCGTCATGACGAGGCCGACTTTACCACTACGCCGCCTCCACGACCTTATGACTCTTTTATGTTAATGACGCTTTTGCTAACATATATATCAACCACATATATTAATGTGGTTGTGCTAGTATTTATTATAATATAAACAATTTTATATTATATTAAAGTTAATATTATATTCATCAAAAAATAATAAATTTAATAATATTAACATTGAAATATATTAATGTTAAACTTTTAATATTAATATCATATTTCCTAATTTAATTTAATAATAATAACATTTTTTAATATTAATATTAAATTTAATAAAGTTTCTACGTGACATGATAACAAAAATTATTATAAATTTTTGAATTTTAATGTGGTAAAAAAAATTGTGGAAGGTAAATTTATGATCCACTCAAAATCAAGGTATATGATAAGGTATATTTTGAGCATAGAGACATACTTACACATTGCCCCCATATTGGGTTGTACAATGTGCATCTTTGCGCCATAACATAAAAAAATTATAATGTTGATAGTAACATAGATTCACTTGAATATTCAGTTTTAGTAAAGTACTATCATATTAACTTTGTTAAATTATTGATGAATTAAATTTTAGATCTTTATTGATTCTAAAATCTAAATTATGGGATTTAGTTAACCATGTAAATGACAACACCATTTTGTACCCTAGCAGACTAAGGAAAAATTTGTCTTTAGATGGCCAAGTTGATCATGTTGCATTCATCTTATATCCAATGGCGTATCAGTTTGACGTTTTCCAATTTATATGATATTTTTCAACTAATTTCTTTTAAACATAATGTTTGACATTTTTTTGGATAGTTTTAAAAAGGTTGAATAAAAACTCAATATCATAAATTATACACAACTAACAAATTTCAAAAAATATCACTATCTCACTTTACAATTCCTCTTCAAAAGGATACTCGGTTTTTCAATATATTGAATAGTTGAAAAAAACACCTTACTTGAACACTTGTCTATGATCATGATCTATAGGGAGAGAGCTAAGTTTTTGGTATTAAAAAATTATTTTTATGAAAAATTATACTTTTTATTAGTTTTGGAATTTGCAAAGTAATATTTCAATTGCATTTTACACAAGTGTTCAAGTATATATAGGGAGAGAGAGAGTGTGTGTGTGTGTGTGTGTTACACATTCTCTTAAGATGTATAAAAATTTGCATGGACAAACATTTCATTTAATGGAAAATTGACATATTATAAGACACTCAAAATTTTTGCAAAAAATATTATTAGGATAACAACACAATTCTTCACAATTTATTTTTTTTGTAAAAAAATATTAATAGGATAACAACATAATTCTCCACAAATTATCTTTTTACTATACATTCACCTGATTACAGTTAAATATATAATTTTCATATCATTTCTAAATTCTCAATTTTTTTATTAAAAATGTACATTTCTTTATAAGTCTAATATCATATTTTTGTTATAAAATATCTTTATTAAATAAGCATTTCTAAATAATTTATATTTTTATTTGATAATTTATCTAAATAACTTATATTTTTATTTGATAATTTATCTTGATTCGAGATAAATTCAATTTGAAAATCCTATGACAATTTAGTTTGTTTTGATTCGAGATAAATTCAATTTGAAAATCCTATGACAATTTAGTTTGTTTTGAAATTAAATTTTATCAAGCTTATTGAGCCTATTTGTCAATTTTTTTTTCCTTAATTGATTTTGATTCAATAAAATATATATTCATAAATAATTGATTTTGAATAATTTCACATTCTAAATTTTATTTTAATTAAATATTATTATATTTATTTTTCAATGAAATATTTATATATGAAATTATTGAATATTTTTATATATAGTTTTCGTAAATATTGTTACATTAGATATTAAATTTAATTTATTTCAAAATTAAAATCTATAAATCAAATATCCTAATATTCCTTTAAAAAATGGTTAGAAATATCTTAATATTCTTCAAAAATTTGTAACAATACATTTTGTATTTGTGATAATATTTTTTATTCATGTCAATTTTGATATTAATTTTTTTTAATATAAAATTGTGCGAAAACATTTATAACCTATATTGATGATAATATTTAGTGATAATTTTTTTGTGGTATAATTATTTTGATGTTGAATTTTACAAATATAAGATTTTGCGGAAGTAATAAACGTGTCCATTTTGAAAATTGTTTTATAACTAATTTTTTAAAAATATAGTGTAAACATACATGAAAGGAAATGCTTAATAGTTGATATTTTAATTAATAATCTATATTTATTTTTTATAATAGTATTGTAATATTTAATTTTAAATTAAATTAATATTAGAAATAGTATTTTAATTTGCATAGGATCATATACTATATGCATATTTATTTATATTTTGAAAATCAATTTAATTTAACTAAACAAAATGTTTTGGTAGAAATTATATGAGAGAATTTTTTTAGCTGACGCTTTTCGAACCAACAAATGTGATTCATCATCAATTCAATTATTATTACATCATAAATTATTAATTTATATTACAAATTTTACAACCACTAAAAAATAAAATATAATTAAATTATATTTAAATATTTATATAAATATTTAATTCAAAATTAAAATTAATTTTGAAATTAAAATTATATACTAGTACATTTTATATAAATATTTTATTATTATTATTTTTGACACTGAAATTATTTGATAAGAAATTTTTCCTAGCTATTTAACACTGAAATTTTTCCATCTCACTAATTTGATCTTTTGTGTTGGATGTGCTTGCAACGTACCCACTCGAAGAGATTAGATTGCATGGATATAAACGTACCCACTACACTACCGCTTCGTTGTGTTAACGCTCACGATGGATGCGCTTGAAACGTATATCCGTTGTCTTTCTTTCATTGGTTGGTTGTGCTTCACTGTCGGTTGTCATTTTCATGCATTACATGGAGTAAAAGGCAGAGAACGCTTATGAAGCTTCCGAGCAACGCAACGAATGTGTTGCCCGAACAATCCTAGACATCTACACTCGTTGGATATGCCAACAATCGGTGAGTGCATACTGCCTTGAAAAAAATGGTGTCATCGTTCAAACTATTTTATGAAATACTATGATCACAAGGTATGCATCGGTGCATTTTTTTTTGGAATTCCTCTTATCATGCTTTGGTTTCTTACTTGTGCTTTTTTCGGAGGCAGTGCTTTACTAACTTTTGCCCATGTTTTAGTTCCCTCATATAAAAGGCATGTTGAAGGTTTTTCTACTCATCATAGTCTCTTTAGAGATGAAATTATCAAACGTTCCAATAAGGGATCATCATAGTTTTTGTCACTCATAAGTTAATGGTTATGGGTTAACAACGTAAAATCCATCTTCAAGTTTGTTATTTTCAACTCACTTTTTGGGTCATCCACAAACTCATAGTTATGGGTCAACCACATTAAACCCTTGTTTTTGTTGCCACTTGACACATTGTAATCACTTGGTTAGGGGTCATCCATAGACCCATAGTTATGGGTTACCCACACTAAACCCTTGTTTTCATTAGCATTTGAGTATGGGTCATCCACAAACCCACGATTATGGATTAACCATACAAAACCATTGTATTCAACAACATTTGGTTATGGATGATTCACAAACCCTTAGTTATGGGTTAACTATTAGAAACTAGGACAATCCTAAGAAGGGGGGTGAATCGGTATTGTAGGAATTTCAAAAAATTATTTCACTAGTTAAGATACTAGGACACTAATAAATACTTCAACCATAGTTCTTATGAACATTGTTGGAAACTAGATCACTACTGAGAGGGGGGATGAATCAGTAGTGAAGGCACTTATAAATTTTTCTCCAAATTATTATTCTTTAATCATGCATAAACTGAAACATAAAAGCATAGATCATAGCATCAAATATAAACATGAAACCATAAAAGCAATCAACACAATGGACACAGATATTTCTGGTGGATCTCCAGGGAGAAAAACCACTCATTGTTGTTGTGTTGCTCGAATATTCTATTATGTCAAGCAAATTTTTTACATAAAGTTATAGTTGGCTACTATCAAATGGAGATCTCTTTCTCATTTGGATCTACGGATTACCATCCACTGGAAGCCACCACGACCAACGATCCTAGACTTATTACTCCTAAACTATTAATCGACTTTACAGACTTCGATATGCTAGAAGCCACCATGACCAACGAGCCTCACCCAGATTCTTCTAAACTATTCAAATACCATTGGATTGACAAAACTGCTCACTTATATTGATTTCACCAGAGTCCTCCAACTCCACTCCTCTATGTGGTTCTCATTTCATACATTTTCACACTGGAACCAAGAACTGCTCAAAATGAACACAACAACAACAATCTTCAAGGAAAGCAACAAAATCTAAAACTACAACAAAAACTGCATCAAAATCTCTCCAAATACTGCATAAAATAATTTGATCAACGCATCAACTAAAACCCTCTCTACAACAAATAAAATTGCTCACAATTGAATGTTGCACTTCAATGATAAATTGAATAATATGTTAGGAGAGAAAAATCCCAAAATTCTCTTGCAATCAAACTCTATTTCACCTCCTCGCTTGCTGCATAAGATTCGGGTTGAAACATACTTCAGCTGACTGCTGCAACACCTACAAACTACTTCAAAAAATCTGCATCACAGAACTCTCATAGCTTGCAGACTCTTCTCACACTCACACTCACTCAACACATCAAGAGAATCAACCATACTATCATTGAGCTTCCACCAATATATGGATGAATTGATGTTCTCAACTCAATAATTACCAAGAACTACTGAGTTCCACAAAATTTGTTCATATACTTGATTTGATCTGGATTCATCTCATTAACTTGATCAAGCCACTCACTTCACTTCATAAAAGATATTTTCAATGTTAATCACCTTATAGAAACTTATTGACCTTTTCTGACCTTTACATGAAAAGTTCTAAACAAGACAAGCCAGAAAAACCACGAATTAACCCGAGATGCACAAGGAATGCGAGGAAAATCACTTCCAAGATGTATACACAACTCTTGTGAAGGAAACCAAATTATACTCCTAGGTATACACAACGCTTATGAAGGAAACATGTGTATATTCCTTAAAACTCAAGTTTCACATATGTTTAAGCCACCACTTGGAGCTTATCTCTAGGAGTAAGCTAATGACATCATGACATAGCTCCACACACATTTTGACACCATGACAACATGCATAAAGCTCAATTAAACATGGCAACATACTCATAACTACATGACATACATCAAGTGACCTCCATCTAGTAGCTCAACTCTTCTAGAGCTTGTCCAAAATCTCCAACACCTGTAGAAACATATCTAGTACCTGTAGCATCATCTCCAACACCTGTAGAAACATATCTAGTACCTGTAGCAGCATCTCCAACACCTTTAGCAACAACATCAAGTCATACAACTACCTCCAATCATCCAAGTGCCTCTAACACTAGTAAAGGCAACTCCAACTCATGTAGAAGCATATGAAAGACCTGTAGCAACAATCCAACCACCTGCAGCAGCAACATCTTCAACATATGTAGCAATATCAACCTATGGCATGTGCATCAAATTCAAGGCATCCATGAGCAATGAAATAATCTCTATATATAGTAGCAACAATATAAGTAATAACAACATCATATGCTAGTGCATGGCCACTCAACATCTTGACCATCACCATCCAAAAATGAAGATCTTGTAGCAAAACCATGATTACCACTAGCAATCACCATTCTCCTCATAGGCATCAACAACAAAATCATCTAATAGCAACAACATGGAAATATGTCATAGAAGCAGCAACATTTTCATATCCTCAACATCATGAAGCAATAAGTCATCAATGAGGCTCAATAACCAATAACATACTACAATCATACCAACTCTAACTCCATAAAGCAACAAATGAACAAGTAGCAACAATAATACTAGCAGCATATGAACCAATACAAGTAATCTCTCCAGCAACATCAATGTGTGGACAATATGTAAATATCCAACAAGCACTAAGCAAAAACAATAACATCATAGGATTTGGAACTATAACACCATCAGTAACATAAAATTGTCATCTCCTCAACCTCAAACCATCAATTCACTCTCTCTCCCCATGAGAGAAAAAGCCAAGCAACAACATCCATCATACCAAATCATCATGAGCAGCAGCATTCTCTCCATATATAAAAATAAATAAAAATAAACATGGCTCAAACACATGAATATCAACACATCATAAGCAACATCATACTCTCTCTCCATGCAATAGCAACATATCATTCAGCCATCAAGTACATATCAGCAGCAAGCATGATTCATCTAGAAACGAAAACACAAGAAATAAGGTGTATACTCTAGATTATCCAACTCTAACACATCATCTGATCTCCATAGCAGCAACATATATAATAAATTCTTGTCATAACTATGGTCTAGGAATGATAACACTAGTAGCATGCCAAGTTTGGCATGCAACCATACTATCTCAGCCAACTAGTAATGTGTGGCAGAAACAATAAAAATCATCCTGCATTAAATCAATGTCAAATATGCACAACAAACTCCTCCATAATTAACACAGTGCCAACACTCTCCATATCCATTTGGAAGCACAAATTCTCCCCCTAGATGTGTTATTCTCCATCACATCTAGACAACGCGCATAGGAACAACTACACAGTGGTCATGACATCAAGAATATCAATAGGAACCCAATATGCAACTGCTCCAAGACTAAAAACAACGCATATGAGGTTGATATGAAATGATAACAAAATAAGAATATGAATAAATCAAAAATGAAAATAACACTTCAAACCTCATGAACTCCCCCTGAACATATGCATCTCTAAAAATGTAGATTTGTCTTCATTAACACTTTTTTATATGGCTGCATAATTAAGGATTTGCATGCAATGTACACTGCAACCATATGCTCCCCCTGTTATAGACATTTTTGTGCCTTACAGCTATAAGCATGAAATGTCCATAAACCAAGGGATCCTAAGTCCCTAAAAGTGTTGTTCCAGCTCCTAAAGAAACAAGGTCAACAAATTACAGCTTCTCCCAGAAGTTCTCCACCAGAAACTGCTCAGAAATAGTCAAATCAGGATCATTTCAGATGCTCCACTAGCTAGCTGCGTTGCAAAGCACCAAAATACACTGGCTAGGTGCGTTGCAACGCACTTGAATGCACTACCAAGGTGCGTTGAGCGGGAAATGACAAGTGGCAGAGTCATTCCACGAGGTGGAGAGACAATGGAAGCTTCCAGAATCTTCTCCAATGACACTTGCCTCACTGAATTCGACCAGTGATGAGTAAGAGGCTCTCAGTCTCCAAGTGGAAGCAAGAACTGACAGAGAGAAGCCACTAATCAATTCATGAGCTGACTCATCCTCTTTGCATACATCTATATATGGATCCCTCACCAAGAGATTCAGAGGCTGGAATTTTGTACATTGCAGAGAATTGCTGTTGGTTTTGGGATAGATATCAGAGTATTGAGTGATTTATGCTTTGTTGGAGGTGAAGAGGGGATTCTATGCTGGGAGGTTGATGCTGGATCAGGAATCATCGGTTGTAACTCCTACTAGATCTTCTTGTTCTATCAATAAAACTATTTAAGTTTCTCCTACATGCTTGTATATCATTGATGTGTGTTATATTTGTATGTTTAGCTTAAATCTGATCCTAAGCTTTTTATGAACATAAATCCATGTCTTTGTGTAGCTTCTTTCTTCTGTGAACTTGCAGGAACTTGGTGACGCTGGGAAAGTGAGGGAGCATATTGCTGGAAGCTGTCAAAGAGAAGAGAGATTGGATCAAAGGACTAGCGCAAGACACAGGTTGGTTCATCCTATTCATCTTCGTTTATAGTTCATAAAGGAGAATACAAGAGTAGTTTTCCCTGTTTGTTTCTGAGGTCTCTGTCACAACCCAGTGGGATAGGGTCGTTCTGAATAGACACTTTTCCCGAAAACAAAATGGCGACTCCGCTGGGGATCGTGTCTAGTTAGTTTGTTTGTGTTTCTTTTGTTGTTCATCTCATAAACTTAGGAGTAGCGAATCGAACTGCATTTGCCATTTACAAATGCAAGGTAGACATCTGCTACTCCAGTCCATTCACTGGATCTGTTTATGATCTGAATAGTTGATTCACAAATGATATGATTACCCTTTGTGATAGCTCTTAAACCTCTTTTAAATCAACCCTCTGATTGTGCGTTACTGATTGCTTTTACCCGGCCAAAAACCATAGATTAAACTGCAAACTGTGACCCAGAACCCGGAGAGAATTCTCGTTTCTGCTCCAGCGCAGGCTCTATGAAGAGACTCTGCATTTCAGCGCAGTTCCCGAGAGGGCTACCTGCGTTGCAATTCAGTTTCTCTGTGTAGAAGGTGCGTTGATCAGCTCAACCCTGTGTAGCTGAGGTTCTTTGCTCACTTTTTCCAGTTTTGCCTCTGATTTTTGCAGCCTGTGATCAGTGTGTGTGTCTGTTTAAAAACTCCTTTTCTTTGCCTTAATTCCACCTCAATTGTATAAAAGAAACTGTGTTTGTTTTTTGTGTGTTTGTTACGTCATTTACAGTTTCCCATTGCAAAAGTAAACTAGTCATACTGTCGTCCTTGGATTTAGATCTGTCGTAAGTGTCGATTTTGATCTTAGGAGAAAGTTTATTCGCTGTTGACAGTCGATTACACTTTTACTTTTGCCTTTGACTTGAATTTGTGAATTTCTAGTGTCGAAAGAAGTGTTTACTTCAAAATCATTAAGTGTCGTAATCGTCTCTACCTTTTGATTTCGAAAAGAAGCTTGTTTGTGTTTTTCACTTGAAAGCAAATTCAAATTTGTACAACAACTTTCTTTTTAGGCATCAATATTAAGAAAGTGAAAAACAAATACATGCACATGTGCATTTGCATATTAACAGTCTGTTTGGCTTGATTTAGGAAAAGTGCATTTACAGTGTGCTCTTTGCTCTTTAAGAAAAGATTGTGTCTTTCTTTTCCCCTTGTAGCTAGAATTTTCATTGTTGAAAAGAGATAAAAGCTTGCTTATCATCTTTAGATTGCATTTTAGGAATTACATCTACATCTCCTGGTGAACCCAAAAGGCAAACTTCATAAGAAAGATCAACCTAAAATAAATTCAATGAACTTAACAACGCTTTGTAACTTAACGCACAACATTTAGAGGTCTAGGCTAGAGACGTATTCCGGCGTCGTAAAGCCTGGTAACTGTTGTCCTCACTGATGGTTGGGTGATTCCTCCACTTTGAGACGATAAGTGCCAGTACGGACTTGTGCTCCCACGTACCATCGAGTATATATTGGGAGACCCCTATAGGCATAAAACCTTTATCCATAGGAAGCCGTGTCGGCTGCCCTACTGATCGCAATGCACCGAACACAGCATTCGGGAATATTGACTGCCGTACCCTAAAAAGTATTCTGCAGTTTTGCGATTGGTTTGGTACTCCCTCTACCTAGACCTCCAGAGCAGTCCCTTTCGTTCCTTTTCAGACTCCCTAACGGAAAAGGTCCATCTGAGCACTTGTAACTTCAGGCTCATTAAAAATCGAAGGCAACTAGAGTCATCTTTTGTTTTTTCTCGACTCTTTAAAACTGAAAAAACAAGTTGTGTCAAAGCGTGTTAAAATTTATTTTAAGCAGAACATCCATACCCTTTTCCTGCGTTGATCTTTGGGTTGAGAAAATGGAGCCTACCAACCAAGGAACTCCCCTTGGTGGAAATCCTAGTCCCTTCTCCTCTTGGGGAGATGTTGGTGCACCCCGTATGGCCACATTGTCGCTTCCAGGACTGACAATTGGCTTGCCAGTATGGCTCTTCTCAACCAATGTCGTTCAGAACACCACTATTCCTGAACAATCGAATCAGCAATTAGACGAGTCCAGAGTTACCCACCAGCCTTCTACTTCCTCTAATTCTTCCTCTCCTCCTTCCTCTTCACTTAACGGGACTGGTAAAGCTAAAAGCCAAGTTCCTAAGGAGAAGAAGAAAGAGAAAAAGAAGAAGAAGCCAAAGGCGAATGGGGAAAACAAGTGTCGTCTAACGAAAATCCACACACAGCACCGACCAGGCCTAAATCACCATGTGTCATTTGCAGAGGAGACCACTTTCACAGAGATTGTCCTTGCATCCCCTGGATACTAAGGGACTGGTCTCCTCGTTTGCACAATCTGGTGTCATCAACCTCTGGTGATCATGTTGAAAGCACACTGTCAACTAGTGAAAGTGAAGCCCCAGGACAAAAAGGGAAAGCTAGATTTCCCTGTAAACTGTGCGAAGGCGACCATGCCCTCCACCGTTGTCCCTTCTTAGACGAGGCTAAAAGAGTTTTGGATGATCGTCCGGTTTCACCGTTACGACTTCCTCCTGGATATAAAAAACTCTGGCCAAGTCTGTCACTAGTTGAGAACCCAGCTGGCCCGCTCAGGTGGTCGGCTGAAGCACCTATCATTGAAGATAAACCAACTGAATCCATACCAGACGAAAGTCAAAAGGTCGAGGCGGCAGTTGACCCGGTTTTGCTTTCAGAGGTTTTATCTTCGAATGATACAGTCACTGAAGAGAATAAGGATGACACCGTCCAAATTCTCTTCATCAACACAGACTCCGATGAACATGGGGGAAATCCACCCATTCCTTTACCGCAGGAAGGAAGTTCGTCAGAGCCATACCCGGCCGTCTACTCGGTCCCACCTCCAAGAAACCTAGTTGTATCCTTCGACTGGAATCAACTACGCAGACCCCGTTTGCCAGCAAGCATACCATTCCGAATTATCGTTCAAATATATAGAATGGTCATGGCTGGTACCATCATTGATGAGGGAGCGTCTGTGAGTATCCTTTCCTCTATTGCTTGGAAAGCGCTTGGTTCGCCATCATTGTTGCCTGAAATGAGAAATCTGACAGGATTTTGATAAAGGAACCAGTCGACCTTTAGGGATCCTTCCCGATGTGCCCATAACATTGAGAAGGAAGACAGTTCGCATGAACGTCATGGGCATTCAAGGACCCTTGGATTATAACCTACTCCTTGGACGAGACTATATTTATTGCATGGGAGCCATTGTCTCCTCACTCTTTAGAGTAATGTGTTTTCCGCACGAAGGAAGAGTGGTCAAGCTCGTGGACCAGCTTTCATTTCCCGAATCACGCATAGCAAATAGTCATATACTGTCCCTGAAAGGTCTCTTCACGCAACAAATGTCTCAATCCCTAGTCCGTCCTCCCGATGAGCGCGAGTAATTCGGAGGGATATGACTGAAACCAAGGGGGCATGCATCTTGGTCTGCTTCGGCAGGAAAACTTCGGGTATAGAGTACGTTTCCGCGAGAGATTATGACTAGTTTGTACCTCGTCCGTGATTGGAAGAGGGGTTATTCTAGAATAAGATTCTCTTGTCAAAGTTATGTGAGTTGGCAGAGCTAAGTCACTCGCCTTTGTTTATCTCGGTAGACATCGCCAAAGAAGTGTTTTGTTTGCTGTGTGAATAGAACAATCTTTGGGTAACCTGTAAGAGGTAGGCCTCTCTCGGTAAAACAAATGTTTTGACGGACTAAAGTAGGGGTAACTTTGAAACTCTGTTTTATACCTGGGGGCATGCAAACCTTTTGGCATGCAAGCAAGGGGCGGCTATTTATTTTTTAAATTTTTAGGACCTCTAACCCTTTAAACTCGTAGGATTAGTCATCACCAAACTTGCATAAAGAAAGGATGTGGGGCAAAAATCTAAAAGTTGTCGTTTTTATATGAGACATTCTTATCATATGACTGGATTAATCGAGCAGTTTTAGCGCATAGTTCAAGCTTGTTAAAAAATAAACATAAGACCGAGAAAATGTTTCCACTCGCGTTTAAGCTCGTTAAAAAATGAACTATCCCCCCCCGGTAAATAACCACCGTGAATGAAACATTTTCAGCCATTAAAGCCTTGGTCGTGTTTTCACCGTCACCTCCACTTTTCCATTGGCCGATCATTCACCTCCATTTGATTGTTTACCCATTTTGAGGAACAACTGCAAAGAGTGATTTCACTAGCCATCCTTGTGACACTGCCGTGATTGGAAAATTCCAAACCTTACCTGGAATCAGCTGCTACCCATTTTATCACTCATTCCTCAACAAACGAGTCTTCTTTAAGCTCTTTTCATCTGACTCGTAAAATATGAAAAGATTGCCGAGTTTTGGCCTTCCAGCTCGTTAAAGCGACGGGAAGAGCTATCCCTCCTCTAGATTTTAATCTTTTTGGACCTGAGGGATTATTGCACAAAAAGATCGAGCGCTTGTTTTGTTCGGCTCGTTAAAACTATCGAAAACTCATCCCTTCTGTATTGTTTTATATTTTTTCGAACTTAAGGGATTAGATGACGAAAAAGGAACTTTGGAGTTACCTTTATGTACCTTTTCAGACTCTCTAAAAATGAAAAGGACCGAGTTATCTTTGTCGTTAGACTCGTTAAAAAGATTAATAGCGACAAACTTGTCTTTAGGCGAGAACGAGTTTCACTATCGCTAGGCTCGTTAAAACATAGCGATGGGTTTGCCCGAAGGGAAAATTATAGAACAAGCATATGTTATCCTCCTCAATCTTGACAAAAATAAAGAGGTATTGGTCAGCAATGACTGGGGAAAAATTGGGAAGAAAACTCAAAGAAACTTTATTGGTAGCAAGTCGCTCTTGAACATGATACTTCCACTCCGTGCCAGAGTCGGGTTGGGTTGTTTCATTCACCGGTCACATCACCATGGTCACGCCATACCATCCACATTTGGGGTAAATGCTACCAATCCATCACATAAGTGTCGCCGACATGTTCAAGAGAATTCATCCAGAGAAATCACCCGTGTCCCATCCACTACCATACATTATACTTCATTCTTTCATGACTGCCACCCTGAACCATATATCACCAGATCGTTTTCACCTCCATCAAAATCATTTTCTCCGTTCTGTGTCATTGATGTGGGATTCATTAAGGCCCTCCTTTGATGGATCGCTTCTTGTCGACATCAACTCATTATCCAAGAAGTTGATCTAGGAACTACCCCTTCAGTACTTTGAAGCTTGCATGCCTCAATGGCAAGTTTCTCACTTCCGGCGACAGGTATACATCAATGACCTTCGACCGAAAGATTTTGCGTGGTGTTCAACGCCAAGTCCTTTATTCACACCACGTGAATTGTACTGCAGTACCTTGAGGGTCATTATTATTATCGGTGATTCCTCTCGTGCTTGTTAACAGTTTACATCATTGACTGGTAATCAAGCGATGTCTTTCCATGTTCGACTTCAAAACATTTCTCACATGGATCGACTTGTACTTCGAGTGAAGATCGGACAAGATTGAAGACCCCGGATCTAGTTTCATCCATCCGGGCTGCGATATATATTCAGGAAAAATAAAGACATTGAAATGTACAGCATTGCAGCACAGATAATCATCCTACCAAAAGGATGATGACTTCATCAAAATCATCAGTCTACCATCAGACGATTGTCTGTCCTATGTACATGAAAATGAATTTATAAAGCTGAGCATGGGAATGCCCATCTCAGCTAGATCATGAAAACAGTATGAAGATAATGTATTGTATTGTATCTTATTATAGGTCTCCTCCCCAGCATTAGAAGAACTTCGGATCCTCCTAATAAAGCATTTCACCCGATAAACGGCCTCATACTTTAGGGGGCAACTGTAATAGACATTTTTGTGCCTTACAGCTATAAGCATGAAATGTCCATAAACCAAGGGATCCTAAGTCCCTAAAAGTGTTGTTCCAGCTCCTAAAGAAACAAGGTCAACAAATTACAGCTTCTCCCAGAAGTTCTCCACCAGAAACTGCTCAGAAATAGTCAAATCAGGATCATTTCAGATGCTCCACTAGCTAGCTGCGTTGCAAAGCACCAAAATACACTGGCTAGGTGCGTTGCAACGCACTTGAATGCACTACCAGGGTGCGTTGAGCGGGAAATGACAAGTGGCAGAGTCATTCCACGAGGTGGAGAGACAATGGAAGCTTCCAGAATCTTCTCCAATGACACTTGCCTCACTGAATTCGACCAGTGATGAGTAAGAGTCTCTCAGTCTCCAAGTGGAAGCAAGAACTGACAGAGAGAAGCCACTAATCAATTCATGAGCTGACTCATCCTCTTTGCATACATCTATATATGGATCCCTCACCAAGAGATCCAGAGGCTGGAATTTTGTACATTGCAGAGAATTGCTGTTGGTTTTGGGATGGATATCAGAGTATTGGGTTTTTTATGCTTTGTTGGAGGTGAAGAGGGGATTCTATGCTGGGAGGTTGATGTTGGATCAGGAATCACCGGTTGTAACTCCTCCTAGATCTTCTTGTTTTATCAATAAAACTATTTGAGTTTCTCCTACATGCTTGTATATCATTGATGTGTGTTATATTTGTATGTTTAGCTTAACTCTGATCCTAAGCTTTTTATGAACATAAATCCATGTCTTTGTGTAGTTTCTTTCTTCTGTGAACTTGTAGGAACTTGGTGACGCTGGGCAAGTGAGGGAGAAGATAGCTGGAAGCTGTCAAAGAGAAGAGAGATTGGATCAAAGGACTAGCGCAAGACACAGGTTGGTTCATCCTATTCATCTTCGTTCATAGTTCATAAAGGAGAATACAAGAGTAGTTTTCCCTGTTTGTTTCTGAGGTCTCTGTCACAACCCAGTGGGATAGGGTCGTTCTGAATAGACACTTTTCCCGAAAACACCCCCTGAGACCTTGTAAGTCTTAGTTTTCTATGGGAGTTCCTTGCTTCTCTTTTCTCTTCCAAATTTTCATATGTTGATCCTTCTTCTTCTTGTGCAGTTGACTTTGCATATTCTCCTCTCTCTGGTTGGATCTCTTGTAACACATGGGAAACTTGCAATCCTTGGCCTTATGGCCAATATTGTCACACACAAAACATCTTATGTGACCAAGGAATAGAGGAATAGGTTGGTATCTTTTGTTGATCTGTTTTTTATTCTGTGTATGTACCTTACAGTCAATAGCCTTGTGGCCAAAATCATTACATGAGAAACAATAACCATAAAATGGACTATTATACGTGAATGATGGTGATATTCTTTGCATGCATGCTTGATGTTTTTATCCTTTGGTTTCTCATTTTGATGAGGGGGTTTGATCTATCAATTATTGCAATTTTCAACTATATGTCCATGTTCTCGACAATTGTAGCATTTTATCCTTTTAAATCTTCTTTCGGCTGCTCTTATTAGGTGAGAGGATTTTATCTCTTTGTTGCAATTTTCTACTTTATGTCCATGTGCTCCACATTTGTAGCATCCATCAAAAATTTTCTTCTTCTTTGACCTTCTTTATTTGTTTTTCTGCTTCTTGCATCACTGCAACTGATATTTCAAAACAGAAATTTCCTCTTTGTAGGCACACTCATTTTCATCAAATATTTGCAATAACATTCTCTGATCTTTATTTTCAGCCATGATCCTTTGAATCTCTACTTCTAGTGCCATTATCTTTGATTTATCTTCGTCTTTTCTATTGATCTTAACTTTTTGTCCCTCTAAATTGATGTGTGATCCATTACTACTATCACCAGGGCCTTCATCTTCATCTTGTGAGGAGACTTGATTTATTGATGTAATATGTGTTGAATCGTTTGCATTTTTCTCCAATCCTGAAATCTACGGTTTTCCTCCAAGATACAAACTTTGCAACATGTCCAACATCTCTTTTTCAATCTCATATATCATCCACATACAAGACCAAATAAATAACACTGTCGCCAATTTATTTAAAATACACACAATGATCTACTTCACTTCTAATGAAGCCAAGTCCCCATATATATGTATCAAATTTTTGATACCACATCCTTGGTGACTCTTTTAACCCATACAAAGAATTTTTAACCTGCATACTAGTTCTTTATTTCCCTTCACTACAAATCCTTCAGGTTGCTTCATGTATATCTCTTCTTCCAGATCCCCGTGAAGAAATGCCATATGTTCTACCTCAAAATCAAAAGCAGCAACAATAGATAAAATTAATCTAATAGAAGCAATCTCGGAAACAGGAGAAAAAATATCACCAAAATCAATTCACGACACCTCAAAATAACCGTTTTCTACCAACCAATCTTTGTATTTCTCCATCTTGCCTTTTGCATTCATCTTCTTCTTAAACACCCATTTGCTTCCAATGGATTTCCTTCCAGCCAGAAACTCCATCAGATCCCAAACCTCATTTTTTTCCAAAGGTGTCATTTCATCAACCATGGCCTCTTGTTACGCAGTAATTTGTCACTGTCTCCCTGTCAGTCTCCCTAATGTCTCATGGAATCAAATGCACCATGCTCATGCTCTCTACACTAGCCAAATGACCCACTTTTCCAAAGTTTACTGCATCAGCGCGTCTGTTATTAAAATAACCGCGCTGACGGGCGGCTTATAGTGTTACTGGTGCGCTGCCAGCGCGGAAGCACACGGGTTTCCCGCGCTGGTCGAATTTTGTGCGCCAGCGCAGCCTATGAAAGTATCGAGCCGCGCTGACACGGTCTTCACTGTTATTGTGATGCGCTGTCAGCGCGTCAGTTCAGTGTTGCACCCGCGCTGATCCAGTTTGGGCGAATTTGTTCCAACAGCCAGCCTTCCAGATGGTTCCAGGCCTGGTTGTTAGCCTTGTGAGTATCGCCCTCCCTTCTATGGCATGTCTGTTCGTCATTTGGAACCACCTTCCTTGAAGATAAGCTTGTCCTCCCACCATTCATGGAGACTCCTTCTCTACTTAAACCTCCACCATTACCATGAGTAGCTAGTTTTTGGATAGTGTGGAATTCATAGTGCTTGGATTGCTGCTGCTAGTAGGTAGTTGGTGTGACAAGTGTGGTTTTGTTAGAGGAAGCTTAAGGAAGGTTGTGAGTATTGCTTGTGTGAGAGAGAGCTTTTTGTGTTGGGAGAATCCACTTCCAAGGGTGAATGCTTAAGAGACTTGCTGGCTGGACCCTCAAGAGAAGGACTCAGCGTCAGAACATTGGTTGTACCTTTCTCTGTTATTGATTTAATAATAGATGACTACTGTTATGGTTCCATTCTCATTTGTCGTTGCAATGGTTAATGTGAATTACATCCTTTCTGACTGATGTATAATTGCTTTTATTAGATTTCACGCTTGTGTTTGTCTGTCTCTTTGTGTGTGCAGGTATCTATTCGCGGAGATCGTGGAAGATCGTGACCGGCCAAAGCGAAGGAGCGAGAGCGGCATCTCTTCACCAAACAACGGCGTTGGAATCCAAGTAGGTGTTCTTTGCCTCTTGTTTATTTGCAATTAGGAACTTGCACAGTAGCATTGATTGATTGTTGCTAGACCCATTCTGGGCTAGTAGGGATCGCCTCTATCCGTAGAGGGGATTTACCTCTCCAACAATTTGGCAACTCCACTGGGGAGCTGGCCTTTTGTCTCTTTTGTCCATCTTTGTGTTTGAATTTGATTGTTCTCTCTTTTCGAAATTGGGGATTAGTTCTCTGCTTTTAGCCCTCCTGGTTCAGTCTGGGAAGTGTCTTAATTGTTTAAAGAGTTCTGGCCTTGGTTTGGGAGTTTTTGGGCTTGATTTTGCCTCTTTTTTAGCCTCAGCGCAGTTTAAATCAAAACAGTTGCGCTGACAGTGCATAGCTGTTTCTTTAAACCTGTTGTCATCACGCTTGTACGTAAAACAGTCGCGACGGTTCTGAAATCAAACCAGCGCACTTAAGTCATGTCCTTCCGCGCTGACAGCGCCAAGTTGCTACGCGTGATCTCTTGTCAGCGCACAGTTGCTGAGCGCTACCCGCGCTGATCCTGTAAAATTGAATTTGTTTCAATTTTGCCTCCTGAGCCTGTTGGTTTGACTATCTCTAGCTTCTCCTACTTGGTTTATGACTTGGTATTTATTGTTTGAACTGTTACACACTTGCTTGCAAAGTCTTGTTGGACGAATTTTGTTTTTGTGTCTCGTGACCTAGTGCCATCATCCCGTTTTCACTGGATTGACCTTGTTTTTCTCACTTGTTCACAAAAGTTCGTTGCTTCTTGCCTTTGCTATTGCGGAAACCTTCCTCTTTTTGCTTTCTTTGCTTGTTTGCTTGAGGTGATTGTTGTTGAACCGATCTTCGGATTGTTTCACTACCCAGGCACGGATCACAGTTGCTAGGGTTCAATCGGCTCTTTTCACGCTTGTTGTGCTTTTCATTGAGTGATTTTAATTCTTTTTGCTCAGTGTTGCTGTCTCTCAAAATTCGTTTTAAAGTGCATTAGTGCCATTGAAAGAGAAATCAAACTAGCATCTTTTGCATTCAATAGTTAATGAAAAGAAGAGCATTTTATTGATTTGTGTTCTTAAAAGAAAAATTTCATTTCTTTGTCATTAGCTGCATTAGATTGTTTGATTGTTTGAGTTCATTTTGTTTGATTGAAAGCTCTTAACCTTCTCATAGTTAGAATTCATCGAACAAAATGGTATTCTTTGGCATATATTTTGCATCTAGGTAATTGTGAGAGATCATATGATAAGGCCTGAAACCGAAACTTAATTCAAGATCAACCTTAAAATAAACTGAATAAATCTAAAAACGCATTGGAACTTAACGCTCATATTGTAGAGGTCTAGGCTAGAGACGTGCTCCGGCGTCGTTAAACCTAGTCACTGTTGTTTCACATTACGGTTGGGTGATTCCTCCTCTTGTGACTCGATAGTGGTCTAGCACGGATTTGAGCTCCCACGTACCGTCGCGTATATAGGGGAGACCCCACTAGGTTATCAACCTTGATCCATAGGAAGCCGAGTCTGCCGCCCTGCGAGCCGTAACGCACCGAACACAGCATTCGGGAAGATTGACTGCAGTACGGAAAGTCCTTGGTTCTCATACGATTGCCAAGGTGTATAAGCAATTTTACGGATTGCTTGGTAAACCCTTTGCCTAGAATCTCCAGAGCAGTCACTTTTGATCCTTTTCGGACTCCCTAAATGAAAAGGTGCCAGTGAGCTTCTTGTCACTTCGTGCTCATTAAACATTCGAAGGATACTAGAGTCATCTTTTCGTCCTTTTCTCGACTCTTGAAACATGAAAAGGTCAAGTTCAGTTCCCGTGTCTTAAAAATTTATTCGGCCACGATAACATTACCTGGTTAGATTTTGTATGCGTTAGTTTGAGTAGGGTCTTTGTCGTTAGTTTCCTTTAGGGTTTTGTGTGGGGTTTGTCATCCTGGCTGACCCATCAACTCCCGGTCCAAGTGATCAAGGTTCTCCATCTTCTGTTGCTCCTGAGGTACCAGTTGTAAGCGATACTCTTCTGGTTATCCCGAGTATCCAGCCTATCAACGTACGTGCCCCGGGCGATCCGGATTACGAAGAAGATTGGAACCCTATCTGGGAGCCTGACGAAGACGATATTCCTATTACCCCTCCCGGCATGTCGTCTCCGATGTCAACTTCCCAAATGGATGAGACATCACCCAGCGCAGGTGAGACACCCGTGGTGTCAAGTATTGAAACTCCCATTCCAGCTACTTCTCCACTCCCTCCACGGTATCAATCAATGAGGGATAGAATAGCTGCCAGAATGCCTTCTACGACTATATGGGATCCTAGTGTCATTGCCACCACGGAACCCTTTCTTTCGCAACCCCCTAATACGCCTGTTACCTCAGTTCCCACAAATCCAACTGTTTGTGTAGCGTACTCAACTCCAGTCGTCAGTGCTGTGACAACATCTTCATCTACGAACCCTGGGGCTGGTCCCTCTCACAGTCAAGTGAGCAGTAGCCAACCAGGGGTTTCGTCTGGAGTCATCGATCCTGCACAAAGTGCTCAGCCCTCTTCTGGTCCTGTTCCAGGAGCGGGGCCGTATGACGCCCATGGGCAACCCATTGTGGACCCGAATTACCAAGGTCCGCTCTTTTATTATGATTCTAACGGTCAGTACCTCGAGCACGTTCAATCCCTGCCTCATCAACCTTTCGTCGAAGTCTCGACACCGTTACACGTTACTTATGATCCCGTTACTCATACTTTTCGTGGGCGTCGGGCAATTCCTGGACAGCCCCAAGGACCACCTAATCTAGGCCAGCCACCTTATGTGCAAGCCCCCCAAGGGCAACCACTGTATGGCCAGTCTTACCCAGGACAATCTGGGGGCCCACAAGGACAACCCTACCCGGGACAACCTTCGACCATGGGAGGTCCATCCTTTTCCTATCAGAGTCAACCTTCTGGTTACCCAGGGAAACCTGGTATCCAGCAAGGTTATCCGTCTAGTCAGCCAGGGCAGCCTTACATCCAACAAGGCCAACCTGGTTTTCAGCAAGGGTATCCCACTGGACAATCTGGGCAAAATTACACCCCTCAAGGTCAACCAGCAGTCCAACAAGGGCATCCTTCTGGGCAGGGGGGGCAACCCTACGTGCAGCAGGGCCAACCCACTGTCCAGTCTAGTCATCCTTCTGGGCAGGGGGGGCAACCCTACGTACAGCAGGGCCAACCCGCTGCTCAGACCATGCAACCTTCTGGGCAAGGGGGGCAACCCTACGTACAGCAGGGCCAACCCACTGCTCAGCCAGTACAATCCTCCAGACAAATGGGCCAGCCCTCTGTGCAACAAGGCCAACCCACTGTCCGTCCCACTCATCCAGCTGGACAGGCTAGTCAACCGCAAGGTCAGCGAGCCATCCAGCCAGCTCGGCCATCTGTTCCGCAAGGACAACCCGTGGTTTCTCAAGGACAACCTGGCACCCAGCAAGTACATCCTTCTGGGCAAGCAGGTCCATCCCAGGTTCAACCAGGCCAACCTTCCGGCCAGATGATCCAAGCCCAGCCAGTTCAAGGACATTATTCTGGGCCTCAAACTCAAATGGGTTATCAAATGCAAGGCGGGCCACAGCCCCAGCCTTCCTACCAAGCGCAGCCTGCTTACCAGGCTCTGTATGGAGCCCAGCAAACGTATGGCTACCAGCAACCCCAGGGGCAAACACAGTTTACCCCTTACCAAAATTATCAACAGATGCAGGTCACTCCTTACCAAAATTATCAATATGCTGCACCTGCGGGTCAAGTTGCTAATACGTGGGGTGCCGGGGGGCAAACCCAGGGTCAACTGTCTGCATATGGACAAAATACATATGGACAGAACCCCTATGGACAAGGTCCCTATGCGCCAGGCCCTTTTGGGCCAGGTCCATCGGGACAAAGTTCCTATGCGCCAGGCCCTTTTGGGCCAGGTCCATCTGGACAAAGTTCATGGGGGCAACCACCACCTGGTTGGAACCCTAATACTGCCTCGAATCCACAGCCACAAATGTCCTTTAACCCTCAGCTACCATTCTTAGCGACGTTGGAACTTCCGGATGTGTCCAAGTTAACGAATGATCCCATTCTGCATAATGCGTATTGGCCACCAGTTCCAACTAAAATACCCGGTGATTGTCCAAAATTTGATGGCAAAGCAGGTGAGGATCCTCAAGCACATGTTATGACCTCTAACCTTTGGTGTTCATCGAACTCATGGCTTGATGACTCTATCCGACTTCGTCTCTTTGAAAGGACCCTCACTGGTTCAGCCACTAAATGGTATATTGAGCTGAATCGCAGCATGTTTCAAGATTTCAACTCGTTGGCTATGGCGTTTTTAACTCATTTTCAGTTACCCATTCAGTACGAGACTGGGACAAATCTCCTCACGTCTCTTAAACAGGATACGGCTACGCACATCTCTGATCACATACATGAATGGAGAAGGCATCGTCGATTGATCAAATTCTGGATTCCTGATCAACTCCTGACCGATTGGTTCACAACTTCCTTTGTCCCTAAAATTGCGAAGGACATCGCTATGGGAGCTTGTGTGACTGAAGAGCAAGCGATCGCGCGAACTCAGTACCTAGACTTAGTATACTCTCAGTCAGGTACTCTATATGATTATTTGCCAGACACCCCGAGGCCTGGACAGACCAAGGCTCCGCCCAAGCCATCTGTTGATGGAGTCATTGGCTCTGTTAACTCGTCATCGAAGAAATCGGCCGCGAACCCTGGGAAGCAAAAACAGAACGCTTCTAATGAAAATGCTTCTTAGGGCCAATCTAATACTGGAAGTACCTCCGAGGTAAACGTCGTTCAATCCACCGCGGCGGATAAATCCTTAAAAGGGAAAAAGAAGGGGAAAGCTAAAGATAAATCTGGTCAGACCAAGCAAGATGCCCCTAAACCTCCACCCGAGGAAGGAGCTAAACGAAAACCTAAGTATCCTTGTCTCATATGCGATGAGGATCACTACACTAAGGACTGCCCAAGGCGGTCCGAAGTTAGTCTGTTATTGAAAGGTGCTCCTGGGACCCCTGTCGTGCTCAAAGAGCCTTTCCCTTCCCAGCAGACTCAAATGGTGGCGGACCCATCTCAATCCTCTTCCTCGTTCGGTTCTCAAGTGTTCATGGCTGGCACGATCCCCATCCATGTTTCAACTCGAGCGAAAGATTATCCATCTCGTGTCGGGAAAGAGCCGGAGGTTCCCTCCAGCGCTCCTCCGTCGAGTTCTGGTCCTCTCCACATCGAAAGGCCTAGCACTGAGACGATCCCCCGACCCCCTCAAAAAGGTGTACTCAGGAAGTCATCTTACAACCCTAATGCTCGTGCTGCCCAGCACTATAGCATTGTTGAGGGCCTAGCTCAGGCTCCGTCTGCTATGTCTGCTTTAGAAGTCCTCCAGAGCTGCCCCTCCCAGAGGAAGTCCTTGCTATCAGCTATTGGTGGCATCGACCTGGCAGATTCAGATTTGATTTCTTTCGATCTCGAGGGTTTTACACAGCGACTGCCTCACCAAGTCACTTTCCTTATACAGGTCATCATCAATAGCAGAACGATTCACCGTACGGTTATTGATGAAGGTGCCTCAACCTGCATCATGTCCGTTGCTTGCTGGAAAGCGATTGGTTCCCCTACTTTGAGTCAGTCCCCTACGACGCTCGAAGCTTTCGATGGAAGAGAATCTCGCCCTTACGTATCCTCCAACGCTTACCCATCTCTTTGGAAGGAAAGACCGTAGAAGTAGAGGTTGAAGTTGTTGACGCCAATTTGACTTACAACCTCCTCCTCGGACGGAGCTGGACATACGCCATGCAAGCCGTGGCTTCCTCCTTGTTCCGTGTCATTCGTTTCCCTCACCAGGGGAAGATTGTCACGGTGGACCAGCTCTCTTTCTTCGCCTCTTCTTCTGAAGGTAATGTGCCATTCGTGGAGCATACCTCAAAGTCACTCGTGAACGTGGGTGTTGGACTCTTTAAAGATCCCACCTTAATGGGAGTCTTTCCCCACCCACCTCTGAATCTCGCCCCTATCAACATGATCTCTGTATGCTCAGATCCGTGGATTCTTCCTCCTGCTAATCAGGAAGACTCTTGGGGTGATATGATGTCGTTGAGTCCTGCCGAACTCAACTACATCGAGATTGTCGTTGCATCGGCTCCCCCTGATGAACCTACTCTCCTGAGCAGTGTTCCCGATTCATATGATCATTTCCCTTGGCTAGGAGATGAGGCTACATCGGATCCATTGAAGGAAATATTTCCTTCCGACGAAGCCATCATCGAGACTATGTCTCTCGAAGAGCTCCCTTGGTCAGATCACCACCATCGTTCTTCGTTTCTCCCTCCCCATCCCGAAATGACCGCATGTCTCGAGCGGTTTGCTTCTTGTGTCCCATCCCCGCCCCTCCAAACACCCATCCAGCTATATCAAGTGTCAGAGGGCAATATGGGAAATATCACGCAAACCCAACCGATCGACATCTCTGTCAAACCAGGGATTGTCGAGCACATTCATATTGGAGTCACTTGCACTCCTGAGGAAGTTCAGCTCTATACTGCTCTATTTCGCGAATTTCGTGATGTCTTCGCATGGTCCTACGAGGAAATGCCCGGCATCGATCCTAATATAGTGGTGCACGAAATACCTACATATCCAGGTGCTAAGCCTGTTCGTCAGCGCTTACGCCCTGTGCACCCCCGAAAGGCTGCAGCCATCAAGGCCGAAGTCGAAAAGCTTCTTAAAGCTGGTTTCATCTACCCCATTCCTCTTACGGATTGGGTGTCTAATATAGTCCCTGTGAATAAAAAGCAGGGTACTATCCGGGTCTGTGTTGACTATCGTGATATCAACCGTGCCTGTCCGAAGGATAACTTTCCTACGCCCTTCATCGATCAGCTTATTGATGAGTGCGCAGGAAGTGAGATTTACTCGTTTATGGACGGCTTTTCTGGCTATAACCAAATCAACATTGCACCCACGGACCAGCATAAGACAGCTTTTATTTGTCCTTGGGGCACCTTCGCCTATAAGAAGCTTCCTTTTGGTCTAAAGAATGCCGGCGCTACATTTCAACGTGCAATGTATTACACCTTTCATGATATACATCACATTGTACAACCTTACCTGGATGACCTTCCGGCTCATTCAGCTAAGCGTCAGGATCATCCTTCTCACCTTCGCGAGATTTTCCTCCGCTGTCGACACTACCGCATAAGGCTTAATCCTCATAAGTGTGTCTTCTGCGTAGGATCTGGCCGACTGCTCGGGTTCATCGTCTCCCGAGAAGGCATCCGTCTGGATCCCCTCAAAGTTGAGGCCATCCTAAATCTTCCTCCCCCTGCCTCTTTGCAGCAATTGCAGAGCCTACAGGGCAAAGCGAATTTTCTTAGACGATTCATTCCGAATTATGCCGAGGTAGCTAAGGGTTTCACACGATTATTAAAGCGAGACACACCCTTTCGTTGGGATGCCATAGCCCAGGAGTCTTTCGAGCGACTCAAGGACCTCCTTGTCTCGGCTCCACTTTTAAGACCTCCAAACTATCACCGTGATTACTCTCTCTATCTAGCTGCCGCAGACACCACCATCGGCATGGTTCTGGTGCAGGATGATGATGATGGCAATGAGCATGTTATCTATTACCTTAGTCGCAATCTCTTGGATACAGAAACTCGCTACGCGTATGTCGAGAAGTTGGCATTGGCAGCTGTCTGCGCCGTCCAACGATTCCGGCACTATATCCTGTTGCGCACTACGACCGTGATTTCCGACTGCAACCCTATGACCTACATCTTGTCGCGTCAGCTGCTGGGGGGCAAGTACTCGAAATGGATTGTCATCCTACAAGAGTTTGACTTGGAATTTACTGCTGCCAAGTCTAAGAAATCTTTGGTCTTTGCAGAACTGCTCTGTTCTTTGCCATCCCCTTCTGTACCATCCCGTTCGGAAGAGCATATCCCGGATGAAACATTGTTTCTAATCAGCACCCTCGACCCTTGGTATGGGGACATCATAGTATATTTGCAGACGTCTTCCTTCCGTCCTGATGTATCGAAAGATGCTCGACGAAGGATTCGTCACCAATCTCAACCCTATCGCATTATTGGCGATACCCTGTACCACCTCGGCGTTGATTCTGTTCTTCGTCGATGCTTGACTCTCGAGGAGGCTGAGCGGGTGTTGAATGACTGCCACTCCGGTGCTTGTGGCGGCCATATGTCCGGATATGCTACCGCCCAGAAGATTCTCCGTGCTAGTTATTTCTGGCCTTCTATTTTCAAGGATTGCATCCTTGCCATCCGTGCATGTCATGAATGTCAGGTTTACCACCGGAAAATGCGTGCACCTCCTGCACCACTGCACCCTGTTGTTACCGTAGGTCTATTTGCCAAATGGGGCATCAATTATACGTCCTGTAACCCTCGTTCGGCCGGGGGGCACGGGTATATCATCGTTGTCGTCGATTATTTCACCAAATGGGCCGAAGCGATGCCTACATTGAACGAAGACGGTTACACGGCGGCGCAGTTTTTGTTTAATCATGTCATTACTCGGTTCGGAGTCCCCCAGGCTATTGTCACAGATCACGGAAAACATTTCCGTAATCACATGATGACGGAACTAACGACCCAGCTAGGCTTGCGTCAAGATAGCTCGACGCCATATTACCCTCAATCCAACGGCCAAGTTGAAGTCGTGAACAAAGTTTTGATCACAATGCTCCAACGTACCATGAATACGCACAAGTCTAACTGGCATCTGATGTTGTTCCCTGCCTTGTGGGCTTATCGGACCTCTGTGAAGGACGCCACCGGTTTCACTCCTTTTCAGCTTGTTTATGGACTGGAGGCCACCCTTCCTGTTGAGTGTGAGATTCCTTCGTTGAAGTTAGCTGTCGAGTTACTTCCCAACACCACTCCAGTGGAGGAACGGCTTCTCTATTTAGAACGGCTAGACGAGACCCGTCGCTTAGCCTCTGTAGCTATTGAAGCGCAGAAGAAGAGGGTTAAGGCCCACTTCGACAATACCATTCGACCTCGTTCCTTTGTTGAGGGAGACCTAGTACTACTCTATGATCAAGCTAAGGATAAGCTGGGGGCAGGAAAACTCTAATCCATGTGGCTAGGCCCCTATATCGTGAAGAGAGTTTTGCAAAAGGGGTCATATGAGCTGATTGATTACGAAGGAAATCCTCTTGACAAGCCCCGCAACGGGCTTTATTTGAAAAAATATTATGCATGATCTCGTGCACCTAGTTTGTACATACGTGTGTTCTTAGCAAGTGTGTCATATGTGCATGATTTCTAGTTTTGCTTTGGTGTGAAGGCGTGTTTGCCTTTTATTTTGTTTTCTGCTTCTTGTGCAGATGTCTAGTACACCTTACGTTGGCTTCGCCGATGGCGCCTGCCGTAATACTTGCAATTTGTCTTCTGCGACGTGGGCAATCTACGATCCTCACGGCGAGTTGCTAGATCTTCAAGGCGTGTGCTTGGGCCGTACCACCAACAATGTTGCCAAATACAGTGCTGTAATTGAATTACTAGCCGAAGCAGTTGATCTTGGCATCCGTGCTTTGGTGGTAAACCTGGACTCTCAACTTGTTTTCCATCAACTCAACGGGCGATATTCCGTTAGAGACCAACGCATTCTAAGGTTGTATTTACGTGTGAGATTGTTAGAAAGGAATTTTGATTATATCACATATCAACACATTCCGAGACGATTAAATACGTTAACCGATGCATTGGCAAACCATGTGTTGGATAGACATTTGCGTAATAGATAAACATCATACAAGAAGACATAGAAAACATAATAAGACCATAGAATAAGCATATGTAAATAATTTCTTTTCCAAGCATAGTTTGCATGTGTGCCTGCATATGTGTTTTAAGCTTGCATAAAAATTAAAATACATGGGTCGTGTGTTGTGCAACTGATACATTAGATCACATTTGTATTAGACATTTGCATAGCATATAAAAACATCATCACATGTGAAACGATCCATCCAAAAACAGTATATATATATATATATATATATATATATATATATATATATCGTGTGGCACACTAAGGCGCTCAAAAATAAGTGTATATGTCCAAAAAATAAAAGCCGGTGTCCTCAGTACATCTGAGACAGGTGTCTCTCAAAAACATCAGTGGAAAAACCTAGATAACTACTGATCTGGGTTATGCTCTCTATAGCATACTGCTGCCTGTGCCACTCGCCTCAAAAGGCGGTGCATCCTGGGTGCCACCCCCACTGTGTGGATCTGATGCTCTATAGGGACCTCCTCGACCCCCTGGTAATCCGGCACCCCCTCCAGCAAACCCTCGAGGTTGCGAGCTACAGTCTCCGACGTGTCAACTCCCGGAGGAACTAGGGCCAGGGCTCCAGCTCCTTGCCCCTCTCTCTGTGTCGTTGGGGCTAGGCCAATGGGTCTCACGGGTCCCACATCTGCACACCGTGACATTTATCAAGACATGTACATGAAAAATCAAAAACATCAAAAAATATTAAAAAGAGATCAAGTGTCATACCTCCATCGTCCCAATGCTCTCCCGCGGGCAGTGGCATGTCAGGATCATTGCGGAAGTCCATGCTAGCATATGGCCAGTCCTCCACGATGACAACCTGGCGATCCAGCCACTCTCGGAAATACACTCCCCAAGATACTGGGCGGCCTCCACCTTCGCGAGGCATGACGCGGGCCCATCGACTAGCCCTCGTCTCCCGAGGACCTCTAGGTGGATCCACGGCCATGGTCTGTAGCTGTAGGGCTGGCACCCGCTCCAACATGAGTGGAAGTAGAAGCGACCCATATGCAAACTGCTTCGACTCTCTGCGTCGGCAGTTGTTCAGTTGCCTCTTCATGCTAGTTGTCACAGCTACTGCCCAGTTGAAAATGGTGGGCTGTAAGCACTCCAGAGCTAGTAGTAGTTGGGTCTTTGAGGCCTCATGATTGGCCAAAGAGCCCGCTACCCGTGTCACCAGAAAGAGTATGGTGCGAAGAGGCATGTCCTCCACTGTCGGAATACCAACTTTCCCGCTTCGTGTTTTCGCAGCCCGTGGGCACACTCGAGCCATGAGCTGATCAAGAGTCTCACCGCTGGGTCGTTGCCCCTCCAGGATGGGCATCTGGCTCCGGCGTGACAATCCAGTCAAGAAGTAAATATCCGTGGAATCAAACTCAATGTCCTGGCCACAGATCGTGAATTTTCCATCCACTGGATTCCAAGCTCTGATTAAGAACTCAAGCAAGTCAGGTTGCGCCCTCAGGCGTGGAGTAAGGAAGAATTTCAAGAATCCGCATGCCCGCATTGCATTTCGGCATTCGGCAAGTGCATAGGTGGCTATATCCTCATCATCGTGAGCTCTCTCTTGCCAAACAAAAGACATTTTGCCCTGCAAGACCATGAAAAAATATTAGGATGCTAACCGTTGAGATTTGTACGTTCAATTCTTAAAAAATAAATCTTTACGGCGCCAGCGCGACTGTTTCTAAAACAGTCGCGCTGAAAATGGCACACCGTTGTTTTTTCACTAGGTCAGCACGGAAGAACACATGTTTTCCACGCTGACCCATGTGGTGGTACGTGTAAATATAAATCGATCAGCGCGGACCCAAGCGGGAAACCCGCGCTGACCGAGAGCGCACCAACGCTCAAAAAATTCGCCCAAAGGGCCACTTCCCACCGTGGAATTGCTCCCAAAAAGACTTAAATTAAAGCGCAGGAGGAGGAGAACCTACCTGGAACAAGCTGTCGGATGAATGGTGTCTGTACAGGCTGGAAATCACTCCGTCAACCTTGCAGCTCCTCAACGTTCTTCACAACTCAAAATGGTAACAATGGTAAAAAATGACTTTTACCCCCCTATTTATGGTAAAAAATTCATAATTAGCTATAATTTCTTATCAATGTGGGTTTTTGTCATATTTTTGCCATGGATTTAGCTCTAATGTCGCTGTATTATGCCTTTATGCATGTTTTATTATGTTTTTATACATATCGAACATGTTTATGCGGGTGGTGTTCTTGTACAGGTTATAGTAACCGGCATGGTCATAACGATTTTTCACACACTTGGTCCCAAAAAATGTCGTCTTTAAGCTCTTTTCCGACATGAATCAAGAAAAGATGGCCGAGCTTCCTTTCGGCTCGTTAAAAGGAACGGGAGGTGGTCGTTTTTAAGCTCTTTTTCCGACCGTGTAACTTAAAAAGATTGTCGGGTGTTTGTCGTTTCGCACTCGTTATTGGCTCTAAAACGACGTGCTTCTGACCGCTTTTTTACTTTTTCGGGTCGAAGCTACTATTCACGAAAAGTACTCCTCGATCGTAATGGTCGGGCGGTTCTTTCGAGCATTGTTTTATACTTTTTCGGGCTCGAGAGACACAACTTTACGAAAAAGGCCCCCCCTGGAGTTTCCTTTTCTACTGTCTTTTCAGACTCTCTAAAGCATATGCTATCCCCGTCAACATGACGCCTCTCCAAGCATATGCTATCCCCGTCAAGCTTGTCATCCAAAAATAATCGGGGTACCTGCCAGAAATGGTGGGGAAAATGAAACTGTAATAATGGTCGTGTCGGCAGTATGTCGCTCTTGAACATGGCACTCATCTGCATTCGTGTCTGGGTGGGGATTTCTCATCTTGTTTTACACTGGCCTCCATGGGTTTGGGTTATCCTATTTGACCTCTCATCTGCTCATTGCCATTATCACCATGACCTCTGCTCCATTGATGTCAGAGACTGCCAAATCCGCTATTGTGCCGCCGATATGTTCAAGAGAAGTTGACCTTTGCAAGATTACCACCTCCCTCTGATGTCTCACACAAAATCTTTTATCCTTCTCTGTCTCGTGTCGATGATGTGGGAAACATCATGGCCCACCTTCGATCAAGGTTACTTCCTGTCGACTTCAGCTCATTATCCAAGAAGGTGACCTAGAGACTCCCTTCAGGTGCCTTAGAGCCTGCATGCCTCAATGGCAGGTTCTTCGTGTTCGACGTGAGGTTTTCATCATTGGCCTCCGATCGGATGATTCTGCGGGTGTTCGACACCAGCTCATTGATTCACACGCCGCGGATTGTACCTATAAGTACCTTGAGGACCATTGTCATTATTGGTGGTACCTCTCGCGTCTGTTAACGGTTTTCATCATTGACTGGTAATCAGACGATGTTCATGCATGTTCGACTTCAACTCATGTATTCACATGCTTGAACTTGTACTTTGTTCGGGTTGGGATGGAGCGCAAGACCCTGGTTTTTGTCTGTTATGAACCAGGCTGCGATTTTGTGGATTGTTATTGCATGACTCATTGATGGATGGCTGCGCCCATACCTGAGTCTTTGGGATGGCTGCGACCATACCCTCTTATCTTTATGGTCTCTTCAGCTGGGTGGCTGCATCCATACCACAGACCTTCTTCGTATGTCTTTTGGATGGCTGCACCCATGCCTTGACTACATGTGATCGAGATATCAGTTGTACATTCATGCAGGTCCTTCCTGGTGGTGTTCCAGTTCAGCAGTTTTGTAAAGCATTTCACCCCTCCCACTCTCTCGGGTCTCATGCTTTAGGGGGCATCTGTTACGCAGTAATTTGTCACTGTCTCCCTGTCAGTCTCCCTAATGTCTCATGGAATCAAATACACCATGCTCATGCTCTCTAAACTGGCCAAATGACCCACTTTTCCAAAGTTTACTGCATCAGCGCGTCTGTTATTAAAATAACCGCGCTGACGGGCGGCTTATAGTGTTACTGGTGCGCTGCCAGCGCAGAAGCACACGGGTTTCCCGCGCTGGTCAAATTTTGTGCGCCAGCGCAGCCTATGAAAGTATCGAGCCACGCTGACACGGTCTTCACTATTATTGTGATGCGCTGTCAGCGCGTCAGTTCAGTGTTGCACCCGCGCTGATCCAGTTTGGGCAAATTTGTTCCAACAGCCAGCCTTCCAGATGGTTCCAGGCCTGGTTGTTAGCCTTGTGAGTATCACCCT
Source organism: Pinus tabuliformis (assembly GCA_031772625.1). Taxonomy (NCBI): domain Eukaryota; kingdom Viridiplantae; phylum Streptophyta; class Pinopsida; order Pinales; family Pinaceae; genus Pinus; species Pinus tabuliformis. The sequence goes on from CM062817.1 coordinate 1,638,577,194, forward strand.
CCCTTCTATGGCATGTCTGTTCTTCATTTGGAACCACCTTCCTTGAAGATAAGCTTGTCCTCCCACCATTCATGGAGACTCCTTCTCTACTTAAACCTCCACCATTACCATGAGCAGCTAGTTTTTGGATAGTGTGGAATTCATAGTGCTTGGATTGCTGCTGCTAGTAGGTAGTTGGTGTGACAAGTGTGGTTTTGTTAGAGGAAGCTTAAGGAAGGTTGTGAGTATTGCTTGTGTGAGAGAGAGCTTTTTGTGTTGGGAGAATCCACTTCCAAGGGTGAATGCTTAAGAGACTTGCTGGCTGGACCCTCAAGAGAAGGACTCAGAGTCAGAACATTGGTTGTACCTTTCTCTGTTATTGATTTAATAATAGATGACTACTGTTATGGTTCCATTCTCATTTGTCGTTGCAATGGTTAATGCGAATTACATCCTTTCTGACTGATGTATAATTGCTTTTATTAGATTTCACGCTTGTGTTTGTCTGTCTCTTCGTGTGTGCAGGTATCTATTCGCGGAGATCGTGGAAGATCGTGACCGACCAAAGCGAAGGAGCGAGAGCGGCATCTCTTCACCAAACAACGGCGTTGGAATCCAAGTAGGTGTTATTTGCCTCTTGTTTATTTGCAATTAGGAACTTGCACAGTAGCATTGATTGATTGTTGCTAGACCCATTCTGGGCCAGTAGGGATCGCCTCTATCCGTAGAGGGGATTTACCTCTCCAACACCTCTTTCCAAAGCTTTCCATCCTCTGAATCAACTACCTCCCTCACAGTTATGGGATCATCATAAGTAATAGATAAAGAAAAATTTGAACAGAGAGTAGATGGAGTATACCTTTTTGGTTGCCTTCTTTCTTGAACTGATCTTCTCACAACTCGAGTTTGTGGCTCTTCATCCTCTTATTCTTGTTTTGTTGTAGAGTCTGATTCTTCCTCCTTTAGATCAAACTCTATCTTCTCGGATTCCTTTGGTGGGACTTCATGTTATATAACATCTTTCACCTCTCTAAACACCACATCTTAGTTGTACACATCCTTCCTTGTTTCTGGGTTCCAAATATTATAAACTTTTAAAATCCTTATACCCAATATAGATGCACCTTTCAGATTTACTATCCAACTGGGTTCTTTGATCCTTTGGAACATGTACATATGCATCACAGCCAAATACCCTCAAATGTGAAAGAGAGGGTTTCTTACCAGTCCATAGCTCATGTGGAGTCTTATCCTCCAATGCTGATGAAGGTGATCTATCAACCAAGTAACATGCAGTCTCCACTACCTCTTCCCAGAATTCTTGTCCTAACCTAGCACCACTAAGCATGCTTCTTTCCTCTTCAATCAATGTCATATTCATTCTTTCTGCAACTCTATTTTTTTGAGGTGTGTATGGAGTAGTTTTTAATCATGTTATACCACACTTCTTACAAAACTCTTCAAATTCCTTCTTGCAAAACTCTCCACCATTATTTGTCTTCGGCACCTTTATCTTTTTCTTTATCTAGTTTTCCAGCAAATCCTTAAATTCTTTAAGCCTATCAAAGACTTCATATTTCTTCGTAAGGAAATATATCTTTGTATTCCTTGAGAATTCATCTATAAATGATACATAGTATGCATACTTACCCAGTGATGGAACTGACACAAGTCCAAACACATCATTGTGAATAAGCTCTAATATCCCTTTCGCCTCTTAGCACCAATGGGGAAACTCACCCGATTTTTCTTCCCATATACACAATGTTCATAGAAATTGAAATCTAGAGAGAAATTAGATATACCTTCTACCATACCATTACCATGAAGTATTCGAATACCCTTCTCTCCAATATGTCTAAGCCTTTTATGCCATAGCATGGTCTTTTCTCCAAAGACCACTAGATTTTTTGCTCCACTTTCAAGAACCACAGAACTGCTGCACTCATCAATAACAGTACTACCTAGAAGTTTGTACAAAGTTCCAATCCAAACTCCCCGCATCAATACCAGTGCTCCCTAGACCATCTTACAGGTATCTTTCTCAAACACTATTTTTACACCTGCATCGTCCATCTTGCTTACAGAAATTAAATTTCTGGCCAATGTGGGAATATGCAAAACACATGGAAGTGTTCTAATCCTTCCACCTTGCAACTTCAGTTTGACTTTTCTGCATCTGACGATTCTAGCCTTCCTATTATCCCCTAAGAAGACATCCCCACCATCATATTTCTCATACTCATAGAACCATTCCCTAGTGAAGTGAAAGGATGCACCTGAGTCAATTAACCATGCCTCATGATCTACATGTGTACTAGAAGAAGAATCCAAGTACACATCCCCACCTTCATCTGAGGTGTTTTCACCTCTGCAAAAGGAGCATCATCAAATCCCTTTCCTTTCTTAGGAGTTTTACATCTACAGTGCTTTTTGAAGTGCCCTTTTTTTCCACATCTCCAACACCTCTTTGCAAGTTTTCCTAGATACTTAGATCTCCCATTCGAGGACTTATTTTTTATTCTATTCAAGGACCGTCCTCGTACAGACAAGGAATCTCCATTCCGTTCTCCATATTTTTCTGTCTCATCTCCTCCGACAACAAGGATGAGACTATTTCATCAAACTTCAAGGTAGTTGTATTGCTACCTATAGCAACAACTAGACTATCCCACGAATCTGGTAGAGAACACAACAAACTGATGCACTTATCTTCGTCTGAAATTTTTATATCAACAGATAACAACTAGATTACCATAGTAACAAATGCATCCATATGCTCTGTCACCGAGTCTCCATCCTTTATCCTCAGGTTATACATCTTTTTCTATAGGAACAATTTGTTCACCAGAGACTTAGATTGGTACAAAGTCCTTAACTTGACCCACAAATCCTTCATCGTAGCTTCCCCTAATACATTCAACAATACTAAATCTGAGATACACAATTGTATTGTGCTATTTACCTTCCAATCCAACTTAATGCAGTCTTCTGCTGACATTGTCATTGGTTTATTACCCAAATCTACTGTGATCCACTGGTATTTATCCACCAGCAGATCCTCCATCTTGATTTTCCACAACTCAAAACTTTGACCATTAAATTTCTCGATCTCTATCTTTCCACTGCTTGCCGTCTTCTTTCACTACAAGAATCAATCCTGCAAATCTCCCACTAAAAAGGGTCTACCATAGGTCCGATCAAAACCCCTCAGCAACAAAGGCATCCCCTTGAAGTTGAAACAGATTTGGTACCAAATGTAGGTTTTAACCCTGTATAGCAATTACTTGCATACAAATTCTAAAAACGGAAAATAAACAATGGCGAGAACATAAAACATAAAAATAGATATACACAGATATTTCCCCCAAATCCCAGGACTACCAGACTAATTTTTCATTATGTTCCTTTCAATGTTACAATACATATATATACATGTTGAAGAATTCATAAACCATAATCCATTAACCCTGAATTAGACCATAATTGTAGTTCCCTTGACCAGATCTACAAAATACCATGGGCAGAAAACCATCATTCCCAAAACCATGTGGAAAACCCATGCAAAAAACCATAGGTAGGTCTTCCCACTTAATATAGGGTCCAAAAAAAAATTCCCGGGGTGATGCCACGAACCCCATGCAGGGGGGCTACCGTCCCCCTAGAACCCCCTAACAAGCGGGGCTGTGCCCGACGCAACAAACAAGTGGGGCTCTCGCCCCCCACCCCAACTAATCATGGAAAGAATATAACACACACCCAACATGTGGTATATGTTTGTGTTTATATTTACTAAAGAGAATGAACTATTTTATTGGCTTTAGTGCACATGTTAATTGAAACATGTGCCTTATTTTCTTTTTAGGATCATTTTTATTTTGAGAACTACTTTTCAAATTAATTAATGATTCTTTATATGCATGTGTGTCTTTATTAGAGTGGTACTATTATTATTCTTCTAAAGGCTCACTTCATTTTACTCTACTCGTGAAAGTACTTTATACACATTACAATTGTATGTTTCACAAAGCTAACATTGCTTTCCTATCTTAAAAGTTGTATGCATTCTCTCTTATGTTGAAATTATTCGCCAAGGAAAATATTTAAGGTCATCATCATGGAAGCAAGGTTGAATTCTTGAATAGGGATCTATACCAAGTAGTGTGAGGTCTATTTGGGACTTCATACTGAGGAGACCCCCTTGTGTTTCCATATTTCCATTACTTTCAACGGGTTCCTGATCCGCTTGATCCATATCGATGTCTTCCTAGGGAGTCTTGGTTGGGAAATTTCCTTCTTACTTTTGGGGCTACTATTGAGTAGGTTGTGGAGCAGGGTATTCGTTAACTATCTTGGAGTGGTTATCATCACTTGCATGTTCATCCTTAGTTATTTGTTGTAGTACTATGTATCTTTTTATCCCCAGATCTATGGAGGAGGATTTTCATTCATTCATTTTCTTGGTTTTTTTTGGTGGTTGGTAATTTTGGCGAAGTCTTTTTACTCTTACAGTTGAGGACTTTGCTTTGTCACCAATCTAATGAGATTCACATGTTTGTGGAAATGATAGACTTTGTCAGGGTCCTAGGGTCTAGGGATCAAATTGTCTTTGCCTCTTTTCTATTCATTTTGGGGATCACAATTTAGCCTATGAACCATTTTTGTCATAGTCTAAAACATCATTATCTAAGGTCACTATTATAATTCCATGTTATAGAGGGTCCTTAAAGACAAATTTAAATCTGAGAGAGTCTAGGTCCTTGAGAGGGTCATAAGGTTATTTTTCATCTAGAGTCATTGAAGGTTCAAGGGGTTTTATTTCATGGGGTTTCCATTTATCATGAGTTAAAACCATAACAGTCAAATTTCCATTTGTTAAGGGTTTATATGTCTTATATGTCTGTTAGTGGTGTCTATTGTCCCCATCCCACCATTCATAATTTATTAATCACAATCCACCATTTATAATTCATGATTCCCTTCATATACTCCCTTCCATATATTATCCTTCATTCATCACTTACCATCATATGCACACTCCTCTCCCTCAACTCGCCTCTCATCATCATTACCATTACATCCCCCTACATCCACAACTCATTATCATCATTCCTAATTCATAATTATTACACCCTTTACCCAAATTTTACACCCAATGACCAAAACAAAACATATGAAGGCACACATTTTCAAATTTATGTTCATGATTGCCCTCATTCTCTCTCCAATTCCTAGTTCGCACCCAGCAAAGGTTTCTGCTCAAAGGAAAGTTTTGCAGGTTACGTAGCACAAGGCCGAGAGCAGTTAGGCAGAGGTTCAAAGGCAAGTTCATTCAAGTGTTGAAGGTTGCTACATAATAGTTGCGCAAATCCTACAGCTACAAAGTCATTGTGCAACTACTACGCAACAATTTTAAGCTCCTTGCAGATGTCAAAGGCCAGTCTCCCATTGCATCCAATCAAGTTTTTCTTGGTTCCTTAGGTAGGGAACATATAATCCAGCCACAATTTTCCTTTAAAAATCATTAGATAGTCATTTGTAAAGTTTGTGTGCATTGTTGCATAATTGTTGTGCAAATCCCTGTGTGTTGATTGGTCTGTGTTCGAGGTGTTTAAAGTGTTTAGGGTTTGTGTGTTGATTAGAATGAATAGAGGTGTGCCTGTACATAGAACCTGCAGTCAAAATTTCATGGTCATTGGCACGATTTCCTTCGCATTGTAACAAGGTTGTTAGGGCATAAAGGTTTTCCTAAGACCCAAATTCATTTAAATCCTATGAAAACCATATTATTCACGTCTTTGCATCGCGTTGTCATCCTTCCCATCATCCAATGCGCTATTAGTCAACCTTTTCACCATAGTTTTGGTGTGTTCCATGAAGAAAGAGTTAAAAGCATGCATTGTAGTTTGTATAGCCATATGGAAAGCCCAGGGAGAAAAATCAAAACAAAGGGAGTAGAGGTAGTCCGTGCTGAGCCTAGAAGCTTAGAGATAGTGAAATCTGACCTTGTAATTTGAGTGGCTTTCGAATAGACAGGGCATATGGATTTCTATGAGAAAATTCAAACACATGACTGTTGTTTCGATGTTGCTAGTATGTTTTCCCTTAATTTTAAAGTTGACAAGGTTAAAATTGGGGATTGAGTTTATAGTGCCTGAAGAAACTATTTCTCAAGCTACAGATATTCCTTTACAGAGAATGGTTCAAAGGAAAGGAGTTATATGCCTCTTATTTTAAAGAATTTGTAAAACCTCAATACAAGGACAAATATGACACCACATTTCCAAGGAGCTACTTATTGAGCCACTACAGTCAATTGTTGAAGGTTATACAGAGATATTTTACATGTGAAGGTCATTTCAGTAAGGTGTACTAGTATCACATTAAGGTGTACTAGTATCACATTAGGTTTCTTATGCATTTCACTAGTAAGAGGAGCCTAAACTTGCCTTATTTTCAATTCAAAAGCTTGGGCAAGATGGAAGAAAGGGTTCAGTCCAAAGGAGAAAAACACTTGCCTAGCTTATTCCACTTTGCATTGATCAAATTGTTAGTTTTGCATGAGTTAGAGAAAAGGAATATGTCTTGGGATGGTTTCTTGTTAGCCTCAAGTTTGTTGGCTCATGTAGACATTTTTCCCATGGAACCAGATGAAGAAGAACCCAAAGCTAAAGAGACAGAGGTACCTAAAGCTGCAGAGACAGTTAAGGAAACAAGGAGGGATAAGAGAGAAACAAGAAAAGGGAAAAGAAAGATACCAGTGGAAGAAGCATAATTTATACATAGGTCGAGGACTAGATTGAGGACTAGATTTTCTACAAAGCAGTTGATTGAGGAGCCAACTCCTCAAGTTGATATCTCAGAGGATATGTCAGAACAAGGTACAGGGGATGAACAAGATGTTCAAATGGAGGACAAAGAACTTGAAATTACAAAATTACAAGACACTCTTGCTAAATCTCACCTTAAAATTACTTATTTGTAGAAATAAAATTGAGAGCTTATGCACACAGTAGAAGAAGAAGCCCAGCATAAAGAAAGTGAGTTGTCTAGAAGGCCTCCTAGGCCTACAACCCAGGATAAAGAAAAATAGGTGATTGATGTAGAGGAGGTAAGAGAACCCAGTGTGTAGCTGAGGAAGCCTATGACATGGTTAGCAGCAAATGGAAAGAGCAGATGAAAGAAACCTTTCAAACAAAAGAGAAGCCAGAGTTTGATGAATGGAAGGAGTATCAAAGGATGTTTGAGGAGATTGAGGTTTGTCATAGACAAGTTTATTATATAATAGACAATAATGAAATCTACAAAAGGTTCATCAATGATACCATCTCAGAAGCTGATTTTTGGGTCGCATAAGCTTTTGATGCAGTTAAAAAAGACAAAGTATTCATGAAATGGACTCTTTCCCTACGCAGACAACTAAAAAACTTTACATAAGAAATCTAATTATGAGAAGAATATTGAGGCTAATGAAACAGAAGTTGGCAAGGGCTAGGAAGCAACTCAAGAAGATCAAACAGTCACCTAACAGTCTACCTACAGCATTACATCTATTTAAAGAAGTCAAAACAACCTCCAGCAAAGAGACCAAACTCTCATCCAGTAAGAAGAGGAGGAGGTAATCAGGTTTCTAGACTGAAATTTCTCTTTTTTTTATCGTGTACTCTGTTATATTTTGCTGAAGGTCAACATCTGTGTAGCTGAGGGCTCATTTTGCAATCACAAGAGGTCATATTTTTTTTAAACTATGAAAGTTTTTAAAGTTTTGATGCATGTTGGGAGTTATAAGGTGTCTGTGATGAATTGTTGTACATTACAATGTTTCTGGAGCAGGAAATGACAAGTAGACTTAGAATTTGATGTTTGTTGCACAAGTGGTGACTAGTCTTTTATGGGGTCTGCACGTGTGAAAGGAGCATCCAGTGGGTCCTACACCAACACGACATTAACTCCAATGTATCGATCATCTTGGTTTCATCCATTACAACGCATAACCATGTTGAGCTAGAAGTTTACTACACATTGTTGTGCAACTGTTGCGCAATTCATCACTCAAGCATGTTTTATGTTTTGATTATTTTTGGACCTTCTAGAATGATGTTAGGGATCAGGGTAGGCATAGGGATGTGGATAAGTCTAATTTTTTAAACTTGATGTTGCTATAGTTTATCAAGCTTTAAGTCAATGATGTTTCCATGTTTTAGTTTATCTTGATATTTTAGTCAATCATAGATACATTGTATTTAATCCTTTAGTTTTTATGTAACTAAATATATTTAAGAAGAACCAGACATGAAAAAATGGTTCAATTGGTCTGTGTGTGAAGCAAGAAACTTGTATTTTGTATTTTTCAAATATTTTCAGAGAATAGAAGAAGGTCGTAGTGACTTGTTGCAGGAATTCTTGTGCTAGTCATTATGATGGTGTTTCTATGTGATGTAAGTTTTTTGTTGGAATTATTATGCCATGAATATACATCTTCTTGTTTAGATAAACAAAGCATTATCTCAAAATTTGCTATTACAATAATCTGTTTTAGTTTCCTAGACAATAAATGTTTTTCCTCTTAAATGACATGCAAAATTCATCCTTTAGTTAGATGATTTATGTGTTATTTGTACACCATTATGCTGCTCACTCTCCTACAATGAACCTGATCAAAAACATCAGAAGAACTACCTATCTCACTCCTACTACATGAACCTTTCACTATTTTACCTACTCACTGAAAACATGAACTGAAAGTGACTCCATGTACAATGGAATTTCCTCACACCTGCCATCAAAACATTAAAAAAAATCTTATTCTTCTTGCTCTTAAAAACTAGCCTAAGATATGAAATACCTAGCCAATTAATTGACTAAAAAACTCTATAGAGAGAGTCGTCTCTAAAGCTAGAATGGTTAAATTCTAGCTTGTAAGTGGTTTGTGGTTACTCCTATAAACCTTTTCTTAGCCTAGAGGTTCAATTATAGGGTGCTAACAGAATCTAAAGGGTATTTTTTCATAGTCTATAGGATGCTCCCAGATGATGTATTCATTGTTGAGTTTGATTTTGGCAATGAGGGGCTCAAAAAGATTTAGATAGACACTGAGGTGTGCATACAAGGTATATCACTCTTGGTTTGTCTTGTCTGAGTCTAGAAAATCCTTATAGATTCAAACTACAGATTGTAATATGCTAAAATAATTTATGTGAATCTACTCTACTCATCAGTGAAAACAATAAAGGATCGATGAAATCACGAAGAATAAAAGAGAAATAATTCAATCACACATAACACAATAATTTTCTGGTGAAAGACACAGCTAAAAACCCATGATATTTGTATATTGCATTAATCATAAAATATGAGAAGATTACAATGCTTTTCTCAAGCTTGAGTAAACTCTGCACTATCTCAATCTATCTCTCTACTTCCCAGACAAACTCAATCCAGTACTTAGCCAGTTTTGCTGCCTACCAAGCCCTTACTTCCTTGTGCATTTTCCTGGGGAATTATCCCACATTTAATTGGGAAATTCCTCAATTATGAATTGTGCAATCCTCATAGGCCTTCCTCTCATTGCATGAACCACCTGTACAATTCAGATGATTATACAAATGATAGTACATTGTCCCTGAACTCCAATCTCAACTAGGTATTTCTCTTATGTGACATGCATGAGTTAATCATGAGTGAATCTTCAGTTTACTGGTTGATCAATGTTGTTTACACCCCACTACAGGATCTCCCATTAATTCCTCCATTAGTTGGAACTAGTTTAACTGAATTTAACTTGGTTAAATTGAATTAAATAATTACAACTCAAAATAAACTCAACTAGGACTCCTAAAAATTTAAGGAAACACTCTACATGACCCTAGATAGACTCGCAAATCAAATTAACTGATCCAACTAAGTCAAATTAACTTAGTTAACTATTACAAGTTGTCATGAGATGTGGAATTACAATTTAATTCCTAGTTTAATTCAAGGAAAAAATTAAATAAGGATTTTCTTGTTGTTGTAACAGTCATGGTGAAAACTCCATGTAATAAATGTTAATAAAGGAAAAAAATAATAACCACAGTTGATGGGACACTTATTCCAAGTTGAATGTTGGGCAAGACATCCTATTGGGTGTTCATTTTTTATGGCTAAGAAAATTGGAAAAGGCAATGGCTAAGGCTTTGGAAAGGAAAAATGGTAATTTTTGCACATTTATTTATGAAAATAATGGAAATTAGGAGAAAAGTAAGGTGAAAGGTCACATGTTGCATTTGAGGATAAAATTGAAGGAAAATAATGGAAAATGAAGAAAATAGAGGCCTCATTTATAAAAAGGCTTCTAAGGATCAGTTGGTAACCTTCTGTTAGTTGAGTTTTGGAGCTCTCTCATTGTTCTCTCTCTCTCTCTCTCTCTCTCTCTCTCTCTCTCTCTCTCTCTCTCTTGCTCACTCTTAGACACTTAGGGTTTTATTGGAGCATTTTGGAATTGGATCAAGAAAGGAAAAGAAGGCAAGAGGAAGCAAAGATCAAGTAGGGAAAGGCAGGATCAAGTAGCTACAACAAGATTCTTTGTAGGTATCGATTTGCATGAGTATTTTCCTTGCAATATTTGGCATGCATGGTGTTGCATGTGGTTATTTTGTTGTTATTGCATGGGTTTTTTCAGGTGTGACAGTGTTTTCAACCTAGTCCTACCATTTCTGGATAACCATGGTGTGATGGGGTCTCATGTTTTAGTTGAGTTGGATTCCTGGATGGATTTGAAGCTGAGTGGGGTGGATCTCTGAATGATAGAGAACATGGCCTAGTGGTCTCTGAATGGGATTGTGGATTACGGTAAAGCCACTGGCCTAGTGACCCCTGAGCTAGACTGTATTGTGGATCACGGTAAAGCCACTGGCCTAGTGACCCCTGAGCCAAACTGTGGGTTGTGGTAAAGCCATGATTGTTTTGCCTTGGTGGGCCTAGGAATCCTTGCCAATGAATGGCAGGATATATGGTAAAGCCAAGAGGTGCGTTGCTCCCCGTTGGGCCTAGTAATCCTGGGTTTGGGATACGCGGTAAAGCATGGAGAGTGGGTCTTAGTTTAGGGCATAGTGATCCGGGTTTCAATTACAGTAAATCTTGAGAGACTAGGAGGCAGGAAAATTCCTCATGGTGTAGGTGGAGAAATCTAGTGGCATCCATGCTTGTTTGGCCTATTGATTGGGTGGAGATCATGGTAAAGCTTGTTATGATGTGTTCATTATATTGGCATAGTGATCCGCGATGGATTACAATAAAGCCTAGTTTCTATTTATGAGGGTGAGGTGGTTTAGCCTCAGTATGGCCTAGTTGGTTCTTTTGGTTTGAGTCCCACATTCATGCTTGGAATATGGAACGGGGGTGAATGGTTGAAGAGAGATTTGGCTCATCAATTCTATGGTCAGGTGGAACATGGAAGTCCCATCCCTGGTTTGGTTTTTGCATCATTAATAAAAGGTTCTCTCCTTGTATTTCTATGAGTATTTTGATGGATTATATGTGGTCTATACGGATGTACATTCATGAGTATTTTTGTTGTTATTATTTTTGTTATATGTATGTTTTATGACAGCATCTATGTATGGCTCTCAGCATGTTTTTACTTGTAAATGAATGTATAATGTATCTATGGCCTAATAGATTATAATGCAGCAAATGGCATGAGGGAACAATGGTTCATAGTGATTCTCAGATAAGTATGAGATCCCTACACTTAATTCTGTTTTTTACACCTGTAGGTTACATGTTGATGATATGTTTGACGAAATTCATATCATGGCTAGTAGGGATCCGATTAATGTAGTTTTCAACTTATTTCTTTTGCATCAGTGTTTCCCTGTTCTTTTATTGTTCCTGAGTTATCATCCCATTTTAGGAAGTGACCTGCGATCTGGGCCTAAAAAAGTGGCTCAAATCTCAGGGTCCGTGTCATAGCACTGAAAACATTAGTCTTTGGTCGCTAGCAGGCAAGCCTATGAGATCGACTTTGGGTTTTTGGATGCTCTCTTCCCTATAGCATGGGGGTGACTAAGGCCTAAGATGTCCAAAACATCAGTGGGACCCAGGGACAGGATGTCTGAGTGGATGACATGTCTCTTGAGGGTTATGTTGCTAATGTGGATAGGTTGGTTTATGTGTTTCATTGATTCCACTTCCTTGAGCTCAGATAGGAGGTTGAATCCAATCATAGTAGCCTCTCATCGCATGTTTTCCCAGTTGGCATGGTTACTTGGGTAGATGTGGGAGGAGGGTGCTACAGAGTGGTATGAGAACATGGTTCACCCCTCGAACTGGATGGGAGCTGCATGTTGGTCATGCATGCAATGTCAGTTGCATGTGTGTTTCCTACACTTGCATTCCATGTGCTTGTTTCCTTTGCTTGATGATTGATTATGGTTGTAGTAAGGTTTCCATGTTGAATTTGATGTTGATTTCATGGATGCATTTGTCATGAGTATATGACTGGTTGGTATTGTTATATGTCACTTACATGTTGATTTTATGCCCCCTAATTACATCCTTGTATGTTAGGCTACATTCTTGTAGGTTTCATTACATGTATCAGTCTTGTAGGTTGATTACAAGAATTGATCGCTTATGTTCAACTACATGCATTTATGCATAGGTCTAGTTGATTAGGCATTGCTTATGCATGTTTTTGGTTGCATGTGGCAATGTGTACAATGGAGTATTGGTTGTTATCATGCATGAGGTCATAGCATGCATTGTTGATATGGCATTGCATTGATGACTGGACCCTAGCTAGAATGTTGTTTATGTGTTGATTCACTTACATGTTATATGTCTATATGCTATTATATTTATGTTATACATGTATCATGTTGATTGTTGATCTTGCAGAAAAGGTATCCTCCCTGAATTATGCTAAGCTGATTTATTGTGATTTTTTTTATCTGACATATTATGCATTGCAGGAAAGAGATCAAATGGCCATCAAGGTGGTAGAATACATAGAATCTCCCTATGAATCAGATGGGCAGCATGGTGTAGGGCACTCTTCTGATTTGGAAAATACATTGAGAAGCTTGAAGGCATAGATAAGTAGTTGTAAAGAAGATAATGACTGGATCATACAGGCACAAGAGAAACAAGCAGAGGTTAATGCTATATTTCTTTAGACTTTGTTAGACTTGCAGCGACAAAGGTCACTTCGGATCACCCATGGACATGAGGATAGAACTAATGGGGCATATGGAAGTAGGTATACTAGTAGACACAGGTTGGATAGATCTGATTCAGTGAGAGATGGTAGGTTGTTGGACACTCTGGATAGGAGGGGTGATGAGCACAGGTACTATTCTAGCTCTGGTTCTGATAGACATCATGGTCGTCATCGATATTCTTATCACAAAATCACACACTGAAGGCTGCCTATCAGTAAGATAATGTGTAACTATTTCAAACCTAGCTTTGGACTAAGGCTTAGCCTCCTTAGTCTGAGAGGGCTCTCTCACAGATTATGAATGTTGATCACTAACAAGGAAAGATGGCTAACTCTTTAACAAACACATGAAAATAAGCTGGCTGGACAGATATCATATTGATTCCCATTGGGCTTATGGAGTCTCACACATCTCAGCAAACCAAAATACTATTTTTCATGGAAGTCAGGGCTCTTTACATCTATGCTCAAACATAACTAACATAAAACACAGTCTGCCATAACATACAGGAAGTCAGAGCATGTGGGCATGAGTTCTGAGTGATTATGTAATAACAGAACTGTAAAAGAACACTAAAATAACAAGCCACCATATATTTGAACAATGAGATCTATTGAGAATCCTGAGGCAAAAACAAAAGTCATTTGTATTCCTGAAACATGCTTTACATAAACCAAAATAGACTTGTTCTCTATCAAAGTATCCAACCTCTATTACATCCAAGTTTGATCCATATATAGGAATACATGCTTAACCACCTCGAGCTTCCTCCTCCAGCATGAGGGGAGCATCGAAGGTTGCTATTAACTATCCTTATCTACTGTATAACTAATTCATTAATTACATGATTGCTGAACTGTAATTACAAATGATCTTAATTTACTCAAAACTCAAAATCTGTCCTCCTCGTAGCATGATGCTTTTCTGACTCTTGACACATGTCCTCTATCTGTTTTGGTTGAGGCATCTTGGAGGAGAATACACTGAACGAGCTGGCTTTGGATTCTAGTTGCGCAGATGGCTCATTAATTAACCAAGAGAAGTGCTATGTTTTTACGGTCCTTGTCTCCCATCATTCCTCATCACTTAAAGAACATGTCCCCTGCTCTCTAATTCTTCATAAACAATGCATATCACCATACTCTCCAATGAGCTGGAAGCCTTGTGAGCTGAACAAGTGTACAAACAAAAATCTCCGATAACTTTAACAGGAACCCTAACAATTCAGTCATAAAGTACCTTTAACGAGACTTGAGCTAGAAACAAAATATTTGACCTTTTCCAAAATGCACATCTGTCATTCTCTGAATAGCTAGGAGAGTCTTTTAAGGTTTCCCTTATGTCCTTGAGGCTTTTCCTTCAAAAATTTGCTGACCTCATCATTAAACCCCTTGTTTTTCTTATAAAACAGCACCTATAGCAGTTTCGTAGCGCGCTACGAAACTGCTGTTTTTGCTAAAACAGAATGCATTTGCACTAAAGCCTCCTTTGCTTGAACTTTTGACTTTTCAAACTTCCTCTACAGGTGTCAAAGACTTAGATGACTTCAAAATAGTGTAACTCAAACAAAATTGACCAAAACTGAAGATATCACCTTTTCCTCAAATCAATGAGCTAGTTGACCTAGCTGTATCTTCAAATTTGAAATCTCCTTCTTTAAAGCTTTGTTTTTAGCTCTCAGGGTCAGGTTCATTTTTCTGAGGAGTTTAGCTTGCTTGAGGGCTGGGACAGTCCAGGTATATACATCAGCCACAGAATCTGTCTGACCCACTAAGTTTTTGCTGCCCTTTAACACAGCTCTTTTATAGTTGGCATACCTAACTGCACGCTCCTCAATCACATTTTTGGCTTTGACAATTTCTTCTTTGGTTGCTCCCACCTGATCCTTTATGGCTGTTTCCACTTGACTCTTTATGGAAATCACATTTCCTCCTTGGGTGATGATGACCTTCTTATTCTTGTCTTTATGTTTGACTGCCTCCACTGTTTTTGTCAATACTTCAATTACCTCTGTTCTGGGTGACTTTACAGCTTTCTTTGCTTTATGCACTTTCTCCTTTACAGCTTCTTCTCCTTTATGCACTTTCTCAGCCTCTCTAATTTGTTTCCTTGTAACTGGCCTTCTTGGCCTGAACATAAACTCTTCACTAGGCTCATCAAACCTTAATCTTTTCGAAGCTTTTGATTTATTAGTGCTCTCAGGAGAAGATTGGGTCAAATCAATATGCATGGGTTCAAGATGCACTGGTTCTTCCTGCTCAAATTCAATAGCCTCAAGTAGGTCACTTAGGCTGGCCTTTGAAATTGGACTTTCTTCCACAGCTACTGATTTACCTTTCTCCTTGCTTAGTTGACCCCTAGTTTTAACTCTTGATGCTTTTTCAGATTCAGCTGATCCATGAACATCCTTCTTTTGCTTGACCTTTTCCTTTGATGATGACTGAGGTGGCTGAGGTGGCTCTTTAATAACCAAGGGTTTGACTGGTTTGTTCAACTGAGATTTAACCTTCTTTTTCTCCCTAGCCTCCTTTCTAAGCTCAGCAATAGTAGGTTCCTCCATTAATTCTTTTCTTTCTCTAAGTGGCTGTGGGGTGAGGCCTGTCTTACTCTGGAAACCGGCCATATAGATGAAAGAATCCCAATCCCTACCAATCTTCTGCAAACCATCCATCACTAGCAGTTTAACTAGGCCATGATGAAACAGTGATGACTCACAATCATCCTTCCTCAATTGAATTTTATCACACATCTTGCTGAGGCTTCTAAACAAGTAAAATGGGAGGTCTATAGATGCTTTACCCGTGAAATGAAGCAACAACTTGAAATGATAGGAATAAACTTTGTTATATCTGCCCTCACAAGTTAAATACTTTTGAATACAAGTAAGAAGCATAGCATAACTCTCCTTAACATAACTTCTAGGTACAGCCTTAGTTAAATCTTCATTCACATAGGCTTCCTTCAAGAATACTTTACAGGGGCTCATATCAAATTTGAAATTTTTGAACCACTCCTGCCCTCCTCTAGGAATCTCAGTTACCCTAGCAATAGCCTCTGGAGATACTGGGAATTCTAACATAGATACCTTGGAACTTAAGCCTGTAAAATTCAAAGCAAATTCTTTTGTTACCTGAGTGTGTCCTCCCTTTAACTTTTCACAGAAACTCCAGCAACCAGCGTCTTTGAAGGCCTTTTTAACACCTTCATCCCTCAATGTCAGGTCCAATCCTTCGGGTTCTGCCCTTTGACACCTTCCAGACCGATGCTCCTTCTTCTCCATTATGCTTTGAAAACTTTTGCACAGAGAAACACCGGCAGTCTCAACTCGAAAAGCAAATTCAAACTTTAGAACGCAGGCTCGCTTGCAATGCAGCTCACTTGAAGAAGAAACTCGGGCTCTTTTCAATTTGAATATCTTAACATATAAGTTGGTCACTTCGTGTAATACTTAACAAAACATCATGACAGAACTATGCATGACCAAAACACTTGAATGAACTTGATGTGCATGACTATGAACCTATTAGTGGAATGATGGCTCGTGAGTGCTTGGAAGGTACACTAACTGACAACAATCGACCAGACACAATGACTCATCCCCGGACATGACATTTCAAAGATCTGCGCTGCAAAATCCCCGAATCCGCGATTTCGTAGCGCAAACAGTTATAACTTAGCGACATGTGCTGCGAAATGGCTGGCGCTACGAAAAGGCTAAAACATTATTGCGCTTCAAAATCAGCCAATCAAACTGCGCTACGAAACTGCGAAAAGGACAAATGACATGCGCTACGAAACTGCGAAAAGGACAAATGACATATGCAAGATAAGACACATCTTAATCAATCATAATGGAGGATGATTAACGGTTTTGAAAATGATTCTCATCGATATCATTGAAAAACATGACCCCCTAAGTAGTTAAAATAGGATAACAACCATTGACATCCATTTTTAACAATGAAATTTTGGACTCAGCTTATATACATGTGACTGCAGTTCTCAGTGATAACAGTGGCTCCACTTGGGATAGTGTGCTCCTGTAGTACACTAAGAACTCGTAGAACCAGTGCCTTGTCCATAAAAAAAACAAAACACACACACAACCGGCAAGCATCTCTTTCAAGCTTTGTGGGCCTTCTCCTCGGGCTAAAGCTTTTCTGTTCAGCTTGTCATTTATTCTTAACAAGAAACTTCATAAAACGGATATATACAATGCTCATGAGATAGTTGGCAGACCTTCACTGAGTGTAATGCTTTAAGAACCTGCCATTAACAGGCCCTCCAGCACATGGTGTTCCATCAACTTCCTGCAGAATGTAAGTATTTTTTCCATGGAAAGCAGAAATCTGATATGGCCCTTTCCATAAATTCTCAAATTTGCCATGTTTGCCTTTCTCCTCAATTCTGGCTTCCCATTTTAGGACTTTATCATTAATTTGAAATGTGACCTCTTTGATCTTCTTGTCAAAAACTCGCTTAACTCTATTCTGATTTTGTTGATGGTCTTCAAACACCTCATTCCTCTTCTCCTGCAAAGCTATTAACTGATTAATCCTCCTCTGTATGGCATTTGGTTCCTCTTCTAATCCTTGAATTAGCTTCATAACTGGTACCCCAAGAGATGTTGGGAAAATTGCCTCTGCTCCATACACCAGTTCATAGGGAGATGTTCCAATGGACCTCTTTGTGCAAATTCGATCAGCCCACAAGGCATACTTCAATTTCAAATGCCATGCCTTTTTATTATCTTGCAGCAGCTTCTTAACAATCCTCACAAGACTCTTGTTTGAGCTTTCAGCTAAGCCATTTCCCTGTGGGTAATAGGCAGTGGAATGACCAAGGGAAATGTGATATTGATGACAAAAATTTATCAGCCTTTTAGACTTGAAAGCCTGGGCATTGTCTGTGATAATCTTGATTGGACAACCAAACCTTGATAAAATATTATTTTCTAGAAAAGATATTATCACTGAGTCATTAGCTTGCCTGGTGTTGGAAATAATACTGAGAGGGGGGGTGAATCAGTATTATCAGATCAATCAAACTTTTAAATGTCATACTCAGAAACATATACGCTACTTCAATTAAGTGAACCCACGTGTACACGCTACTGTGTCTAATGAAACCCGCGTATATCCAGAGATCTTATAATTCAGTTATCTTAATCTTCAGTAAATGCATCAGATCATTATTAAGCATATTAACAGTAAACAGGTGCAGAATAACAGAACAGAACATCACACAAGAGCCACACACATGAACACCATGATATAAGGTGGAAACCCAATGTGGGTGAAAACCACCTGCTGCAATTCGTCTCTTTCTTCTTTAATAAGAAACTTCTTTTACAATGCACTGGTGCAGTCATTTACCAGCACGCAGGCTGCAACCTGCAGAGGGCTACAACCCTCATAGCTTTTGTACTAGCCGATCCATTTACTAGTACGTAGGTGCCAACCCTACAGAAGGCTACAACCTTCACTCGTTTTCCAGCTGCTCCTGGAAGGGAGCTACAACCCCCCTTGGCTCTTGTACTGGCTGATATGTTTACCAGTACGTAGGTGCCGGCCTACGATCTTCCCGGGACCATGTTTCATACATTTTCATACTAGATCCATAAGACAATCATCATTGTAGTACAACCTGCATCATCAATCACTGAAATACCCAATTCTGAATCACTGTAACCCTGTCAACAACAACCAGACAACATAACAACAACCAGATCCAACTCCATCTTCAAATATCATACTTCACATTGTATACGCTACTTGGATGACCCCAACCTGCGTGTATACGCTCTTTTACCAAAACCAACTCGCGTACAGATCTATAAATTCAACCTTAAAACTCTGCAGCTATATCAGACATCAAAGCATACCCAGATCATAATAATAAACATGCGTCAGTAGATCTAGTCTATCCAGAGTCAAACCATATGAAGATAATCATTCCAAGCCTTGAGATCTCGTTCCATCATTCATCATCCTCCACATGGGTGAAACCTTGGTTCAGATCACCAACCCATAACCAGCACTTGGATCACACACTTTCTCAGATCTTCATCACTCACACTTGCTCACACTTGCACACTTTGGCCTAGTGATCTTTTCCTTATATAGCCTTAGGCCTTGCTCAATGCCAAGAGCCAAAACCATAGTAACACAATACCATCAACTTCAATACTAGGGATCGACACGCCCGTCGAGACACAATGGTCCGAAACCATAGGCACAACTTCCAAGGACTAACCGCCATGGACCAAAGGTACGTTTCCACATACACGCGCTTTTGCTGAAGCCAACCTGCGTGTACACGCTGATTCGCCTTGCTGAACCTGCGTATATCTCTTTCTTGTCCTGCTGTACTGAGATCTGTCCATTAGTTAAGTTGTCATCACCTGTACCAGTCTCTGAGCACCTGTACCAACCTCTGAGTGAGTTGCCATCAAGGACAACACTTGAATCATAATGCCAACACCTGGTAGGTATCGCCTCTATCCACTTTGTAAAATAATCAGTGGCTGTGAGTATCCAGCGATGTTGTCCTGATGAAGGAGGATGAATTTCACCTATAAAATCTAATCCCCACTGTTGGAAGGGTGCTTCTACATAGATAGGAACCAATGGTAATGGCATGAGCTTTCTCCTTCCTTCAAATATTTGACATTCATGGCAGGCTGCTATTTTCTTGTAAATGTCTCTGAACATAGTTGGCCAAAAATATCCAGCTCTCAAAACTTTATTTGCAGTGGCTTTCCAATAATGATGGCCTCCACAATCTCCCTTATGAAATTCATCAATCACCTTATCAGCCTCTTCTTCAATGAGACAATTTAATAGAATCCCTCCAGCATCCTTCCAAAATAAATTCTGCTCATACACAAAGTATCTAAGGGATTTTAGCTTGGTGAACCGAGCTTTAGATTTGGAGAGGTTATCAGGGGCTCTATTGTGCTGCAACACAAATGCCACATCCCTATACCATTCTGATGTTAAAAAAATTTCACTGATTTGGACCAACTCTTCTTCATTCTCGGAAATTTCTGATATTTCTGTGCTAAAATTGATACTAATACAGTCCAGATTTGACTGAGTTAGCAACTTTGCCAAGCCTTGACCCTTCACCAACTTGGTGGGCCTAATCTCAATGTCATATTCTAACAACTTAGCTATCCACTTTCCTCTTTTTCCATCCGGGTCTGCTTGTGTAAGGATGTCTTTTATCACAGCACTTGGCACGTATGCAACAATATGAGAGTGCAGCACATAAATTCTAAAATCCTTAATTGCCTTTACTAATGCATATGCTTGCTTCTCTAAAATGTTGTATTTTAACTCAGCATTAGCCAATGTCTTGATAAAGAAAGAGATGGGTTGTTTAGTACCTTGACTTCCTTTCTGCAGTAAAACTCCAGCAATTGTATCTTCAGAGGCGAATGTGAAAATTATGAATTCCTTGGTAAAATCCGGGCTGATGAGGACTGGTGCTTGAGTGAGGGCCTTTTTAATTTCTTCAAATGACTTCCTTGCTTCAGCTGTCCACTTGAAATCTGATCCTTTCTTTAACATCTTGGTTATATGTTTGACCACTTCAGCAAAGTTAGGAATAAATCTTCTAACAAAATTAACCTTTCCAAGAAAAGATTGAACTTCTTTCTTGCTTCTTGGCAAATCCAGTCTTTGAATAGCACTGACTCTATTAGGATCAATTTTAATACCTCCCTCAGAAATAATATGCCCAAGTAACTTACCAGAGGTTAAAGCAAAGATGCTTTTGGTTGGATTTAAGGAAATACCAAACCTCCTACACTTCAACAAGATCCTTTCTAGGTGCTTTAAGTGGTCTTCTTCCCTCTTAGAAAATACTGTGATATCATCAAGATATACCACCACTGATTTATCTTTTTCTTCAGCAAAAGCAATGTCCATAGCCCTCTGGAAAGTCGCTCCTGCATTCATGAGACCAAAGGGCATCTTTGCATACATAAATGTGCCCCAAGGTGTGGTGAAAGTTGTCTTCTCCTGATCCTCTGGATGAACAAGGATCTGATTATACCCTGAGAAACCATCCAGCATAGACATTGTTTGGGAGCCAACAATATTTTGCAAAATAAGATCCATTTTAGGAAGAGGGTAATTATCTTTCAATGAAGCCTTGTTCAAGTTCCTGAAATCTATGCAAATTCTAATCTCCCCATTCTTTTTCCTGACAAGAACCAAGTTAGCAAGCCAATTTGAGAATCTGATTGGAACAATGATCTTTGCATCAAAAAGCTTTTTCACCTCCTTTTCAATCAGTGGCATCAAAAGGGGATTAATTCTCCTTAATTTCTGCTTAAAAGGCTTCTCATTTGGCTTAATTGGAATAGTGTGTTGTATGATTGAAGAATCATACTGCTTCAGATCAGCATAGCTCCATGCAAAAACATCAATAAACTTCTTCATCATTTCAACATACTTGACCTTCAGATCAGCTGATAAAAACTTTGAAATCTTGACTAATTTAGGCACAACCGAGTCACCTAAATTACAGCTTTCTATTTCCTCTTCATTAGCTTGCAACCTTGGCGCTTTAAACACATCATTCTGATCAAATAGCTTTTCAAGAGGAATGAGGCCTTTGGGGATTGAGTTATTTTGCAGCTGCAACACTTCAGACTTTCCCTTTGTCTCAGCCAACATATTCTGCTGATCTATTTGATTATTTTCAAACTCCTCTTTCAACTCAAGAAAATTTCTTACCTGCTGATCATCCTCAAATACTTGCCAATTTATGATATTATCTGGGGTGACTGGTCTATGGCGAACTTTCACATCATAACTGTCAGAGGAATGTTTGGGAATAACAAAAAGACTGGCTGCTACAGCAAGAGAATCTGCAATAGAATTTTGATTTCTATTCTTAATGCTGAAGGAGTAGGATTGAAACTTTTCTAACAGCTCCAATACTAAGTTTCTGTAGGCTCTCATCCTGACATCCTTTGTTTGATATGTACCCTGTACTTGCTTAATAATTAATTCAGAATCTCCACAAACAACAATGTTCTTTGCCTTCAACTCTATCAAGGTTTCCAAGCCTAACACCAGAGACTCATACTCAGCCATGTTATTGGTACAATCAAAGTTAAGTTTGTATGATAGAAACTTACTTTCTTCTCTTGGACTGATAATCCAAATTCCAGCCCCAGCGCCATCTTTTCCTGCTGCTCCATCAAAGTATAAGGACCAACAACCATTGATATCTCTTGCATTACCTTGCTGTTCCTCCTGACACTGATTTTCTGCATGCTCATCTTGTGATTCTCTATCAACCGACTCATGAAACAAGATAGCTGACCCCAGGCCTGTATCACATGAGTAAATAGGAAAATTTTGAGGCTTGTCCTTGCTGCTTACCATGTATGCCATCCTTGTTTCACGATACAACCTCCTTTGTTCGCCAAATACTGGAATAGTAGCATATGTCAGATCCATTTGCATAGTACCCTTGATTTTTGCAGCCCATGATCTTGAAAGGAGCATCCCAAACTTAGGTGGAATGTCTGCAACAACAATGTCCATGACAGTTGTTTTTGCTGGGATTTGTGTTAAAGCCACAACAACATCTTTTATCAACCCAATGCAATGGACTCTTTTTGAATCAAAAGAAAATAAATCCTTGTATGGTCTAGTTACTTCTAATCCCATCCTCTCCATGATTACCTTGGGCATGAGGTTATGTGACGCCCCTGAATCCAGCATGGCATTATGTAGAGTCATATCATGGATATTGATGTTGATATAAAAAGGAGGAAACTCATCACTTTGCTCATCTTCAAGTCTTGGTCCTAAACAGATAATAGGATTATCCTCTTGCACACTTAAAATGTCAGCCCCTCCTGGTGGAGAATTAAGCATTTCCACAATCTTACTTCTATATTTGTCTACTTTGAGAATTTCATTAAATGGGACTGATATTTTAATCTTAGCAATCTCATTTTCTATATTAAAAACAGAAGTAGACCTTTCAATCTCCTTAAGAACTGCAGGGTTCTGAATATCTTTTTTATCAATAGAAGTATCACCTTTACCATCAGTCTGCTTTGACTTTTCCTTTTTGTCTTCAACTGATTTTGAAACATTTTTCTTGGGCTGTACTTTATTTGCTGTAATAGGGACATCTCGGTTTTTGAGATTGTACTGCTTCTGAATTTCACATATAGCATGTTGATAACCCTTTAAGAAATCAGAGGGTTCCTCTTCTGCCTTTACCAAACTAGACTCATCATGTTCCTCTTTTGTTAAGAAAATTTCTGAGTCTTCTTCACCAAAGCAATGAATAGACTCCTCAGGTACCTCGGGATATTCCTCTTCATCTACCATGTTTTGTTGGAAAGGAGGTCTCACTGGAGCATCTGCTGGCTGATTTCTATTTTCCCTTGGCCTTTGCTGATTTTGAGGCCTTCTAAATTGAGGGTTCCTAAACCGAGGTTCTTGTTGAGCTTGAGGAGCAGCAGCGTTCCCAAGTGCTAATTGATCCATTAGTTTCTCCATGGTTTTCATCATGACTTCAAACTTGTCTTCTTGAGCAGAGGTAGAAGGTTTCTCTTCTTCTTTTATCTTAGCCTTTGCCATCTTTGACTTCTTAGCAGCTAGTATATTTCCCTCTACCTTAACTGCATCATTCTGCATGTCAGCAAGAGTAGCAGACTCTCTTTCTCTAAGTAAAAGAGAGAAATCTGAATCAAAAGACTCAGCATATCTTAACTGTGCCAAGGCTCCAGGAGGCTTCAAATGTGCTGGAATGGAATTATATACTTTATTAAACCTCTTGGAAAAATTTTGGACAGTTTCATCTGGAGCTCTTCTTAAACTATTATATTCATTGAGGGCTTGAACAGGATTGGTCCTATTTCCCCATTTTCTCAGAAAACTATCTTCAAATTCAAGCCAACTATGAATGCTACCAGCTCCAAGGGCTTTAAACCATTTTCAGACTTCCCCAATAAAGGTTTGAGCAAACAGTCTTAACTTTACATCTTCATCATCTACTTCTTCCCTATCAACAAAGTCATTGAATCTATCCACATGTTCCTCAGCTGAAATTTCATCATCTCCTCCCCATGTTGGAATCCTAGCAGCATACTTACTAGGAAGATCATGCAAAACAGCAGGGAGGGCTAGAGGAGCATACCTAGCAGGCACAGCCATAATGAAAAGAGGAGCAGGGATAACAGGTACTGTGTGACTAGGAGGACCAGAACTAGTATGAGATGTTGACTGAGGAGTATTTGGACTAGCAGAGGCAGAAGATAAAGTATGAGTACGGAAAGGGCTATTGGGACTTTGTAAGCCACTGACAAAAGAACTCCAATTTGGAAGAGGTAAACCAGTTTTGGATTTAAGTAAAACTTCAAAAGGGTCAAGCTCTTTAAGCTGTTTCAAATCTTCCTCCTCTAATAACAATTCAGAGGTGACAATTTTCCAAAACTCTTCTTTATCTCTTTGTGACACTAGAGATGAAGTATCAATACCTTTCTTTTGTAAATCTAATATGATACCAATAAGTTCTTCTTCATTTTCAGACCTCAACAACACTTCTTGGATTTTATCATCAACAATTTTATTCTCTGGACTTCTAGCAAACTCAGGAAACAAAGATCTTGAAGTATTTGAAGTACCTGGTATATCAAAGAATCTTTGTTTACTCCTTGAAATGATATTAGGATTCTCCACAGGACTAGGTGGGTTTGGATCAGGATTACTCCTTGTATATCTTCCCTTCGAAGCCACCTTTCAAACTTTAAAATTCATGGAGTCACCAAGGTAGAATGCAGCCTCGAAAACCTTTTTTGAACACCTGCTACCTTCAGAAATTCAATCTTATCACTATGGGAATGAGTAATCTTCAGACTCCCGGCAGACGCACCAAAATGTTATCACAAAATCACACACTGAAGGCTGCCTATCAGTAAGATAATGTGTAACTATTTCAAACCTAGCTTTGGACTAAGGCTTAGCCTCCTTAGTCTGAGAGGGCTCTCTCACAGATTATGAATGTTGATCACTAACAAGGAAAGATGGCTAACTCTTTAACAAACACATGAAAATAAGCTGGCTGGATAGATATCAGATTGATTCCGATTGGGCTTATGGAGTCTCACACATCTCAGCAAACCAAAATACTATTTTTCATGGAAGTCAAGGCTCTTTACATCTATGCTCAAACATAACTAACATAAAACACAGTCTGCCATAACATACAGGAAGTCAGAGCATGTGGGCATGAGTTCTGAGTGATTATGTAATAACAGAACTGTAAAAGAACACTAAAATAACAAGCCACCATATATTTGAACAATGAGATCTATTGAGAATCCTGAGGCAAAAACAAAAGTCATTTGTATTCCTGAAACATGCTTTACATAAACCAAAATAGACTTGTTCTCTATCAAAATATCCAACCTCTATTACATCCAAGTTTGATCCATATATAGGAATACATGCTTAACCACCTCGAGCTTCCTCCTCCAGCATGAGGGGAGCATCGAAGGTTCCTATTAACTATCCTTATCTATTGTATAACTAATTCATTAATTACATGATTGCTGAACTGTAATTACAAATGATCTTAATTTACTCAAAACTCAAAATCTGTCCTCCTCGTAGCATGATGCTTTTCTGACTCTTGACACATGTCCTCTATCTATTTTGGTTGAGGTATCTTGGAGGAGAATACACTGAACGAGCTGGCTTTGGATTCTAGTTGCGCAGATGGCTCATTAATTAACCAAGAGAAGTGCTCTGTTTTTACGGTCCCTGTCTCCCATCATTCCTCATCACTTAAAGAACATGTCCCCTGCTCTCTAATTCTTCATAAACAACGCATATCACCATACTCTCCAATGAGCTGGAAGCCTTGTGAGCTGAACAAGTGTACAAACAAAAATCTCCGATAACCTTAACAGGAACCCTAACAATTCAGTCATAAAGTACCTTTAACGAGACTTGAGCTAGAAACAAAATATTTGACCTTTTCCAAAATGCACATCTGTCATTCTCTGAATAGCTAGGAGAGTCTTTTAAGGTTTCCCTTATGTCCTTGAGGCTTTTCCTTCAAAAATTTGCTGACCTCATCATTAAACCCCTTGTTTTTCTTATAAAACAGCACCTACAGCAGTTTCGTAGTGCGCTACGAAACTGCTGTTTTTGCTAAAACAGAATGCATTTGCACTAAAGCCTCCTTTGCTTGAACTTTTGACTTTTCAAACTTCCTCTACAGGTGTCAAAGACTTAGATGACTTCAAAATAGTGTAACTCAAACAAAATTGACCAAAACTGAAGATATCACCTTTTCCTCAAATCAATGAGCTAGCTGACCTAGCTGTATCTTCAAATTTGAAATCTCCTTCTTTAAAGCTTTGTTTTTAGCTCTAAGGGTCAGGTTCATTTTTCTAAGGAGTTTAGCTTGCTTGAGGTCTGGGACAGTCCAGGTATATACATCAGCCACAGAATCTGTCTGACCCACTAAGTTTTTGCTGCCCTTTAACACAACTCTTTTATAGTTGGCATACCTACTGCACGCTCCTCAATCACATTTTTGGCTTTGACAATTTCTTCTTTGGTTGCTCCCACCTGATCCTTTATGGCTGTTTCCACTTGACTCTTTATGGCAATCACATTTCCTCCTTGGGTGATGATGACCTTATTATTCTTGTCTTTATGTTTGACTGCCTCCACTGTTTTTGTCAATACTTCAATTACCTCTGTTCTGGGTGACTTTACAGCTTTCTTTGCTTTATGCACTTTCTCCTTTACAGCTTCTTCTCCTTTATGCACTTTCTCAGCCTCTCTAATTTGTTTCCTTGTAACTGGCCTTCTTGGCTTGAACATAAACTCTTCACTAGGCTCATCAAACCTTAATATTTTCGAAGCTTTTGATTTCTTAGTGCTCTCAGGAGAAGATTGGGTCAAATCAATATGCATGGGTTCAAGATGCACTGGTTCTTCCTGCTCAAATTCAATAGCCTCAAGTAGGTCACTTAGGCTGGCCTTTGAAATTGGACTTTCTTCCACAGCTACTGATTTACCTTTCTCCTTGCTTAGTTGACCCCTAGTTTTAACTCTTGATGCTTTTTCAGATTCAGCTGATCCATGAACATCCTTCTTTTGCTTAACCTTTTCCTTTGATGATGACTGAGGTGGCTGAGGTGGCTCTTTAATAACCAAGGGTTTGACTGGTTTGTTCAACTGAGATTTAACCTTCTTTTTCTCCCTAGCCTCCTTTCTAAGCTCAGCAATAGTAGGCTCCTCCATTAATTCTTTTCTTTCTCTAAGTGGTTGTGGGGTGAGGCCTGTCTTACTCTGGAAACCGGCCATATAGATGAAAGAATCCCAATCCCTACCAATCTTCTGCAAACCATCCATCACTAGCAGTTTAACTAGGCCATGATGAAACAGTGATGACTCACAATCATCCTTCCTCAATTGAATTTTATCACACATCTTGCTGAGGCTTCTAAACAAGTAAAATGGGAGGTCTATAGATGCTTTACCCGTGAAATGAAGCAACAACTTGAAATGATAGGAATAAACTTTGTTATATCTGCCCTCACAAGTTAAATACTTTTGAATACAAGTAAGAAGCATAGCATAACTCTCCTTAACATAACTTCTAGGTACAGCCTTAGTTAAATCTTCATTCACATAGGCTTCCTTCAAGAATACTTTACAGGGGCTCATATCAAATTTGAAATTTTTGAACCACTCCTGCCCTCCTCTAGGAATCTCAGTTACCCTAGCAATAGCCTCTGGAGATACTGGGAATTCTAACATAGATACCTTGGAACTTAAGCCTGTAAAATTCAAAGCGAATTCTTTTGTTACCTGAGTGTGTCCTCCCTTTAACTTTTCACAGAAACTCCAGCAACCAGCGTCTTTGAAGGCCTTTTTAACACCTTCATCCCTCAATGTTAGGTCCAATCCTTCGGGTTCTGCCCTTTGACACCTTCCAGACCGATACTCCTTCTTCTCCATCATGCTTTGAAAACTTTTGCACAGAGAAACACCGGTAGTCTCAACTCAAAAAGCAAATTCAAACTTTAGAACGCAGGCTCTCTTGCAATGCAGCTCACTTGAAGAAGAAACTCGGGCTCTTTTCAATTTGAATATCTTAACATATAAGTTGGTCACTTCGTGTAATACTTAACAAAACATCATGACAGAACTATGCATGACCAAAACACTTGAATGAACTTGATGTGCATGACTATGAACCTATTAGTGGAATGATGGCTCGTGAGTGCTTGGAAGGTACACTAACTGACAACAACCGACCGGACACAATGACTCATCCCCGGACATGACATTTCAAAGATCTGCGCTGCAAAATCCCCGAATCCGCGATTTCGTAGCGCAGACAGTTATAACTTAGCGACATGTGCTGCGAAATGGCTGGTGCTACGAAAAGGCTAAAACATTATTGCGCTTCAAAATCAGCCAATCAAACTGCGCTACGAAACTGCGAAAAGGACAAATGACATATGCAAGATAAGACACATCTTAATCAATCATAATGGAGGAAGATTAACGGTTTTGAAAATGATTCTCATCGATATCATTGAAAAACATGACGCCCTAAGTAGTTAAAATAGGATAACAACCATTGACATCCATTTTTAACAATGAAATTTTGGACTCAGCTTATATACATGTGACTGCAGTTCTCAGTGATAACAGATATCATCCTTGCAAGAGGAATTATAGGGGATACTTGCTAGATGGGTTTAATAAAGTGAAAGCCACCTACTTTTGATAGAGATATGAATAAGTCATAAGGTGGAGAGGCTTGGATACTTGGGATGAACAAATTCTTTGAGTTGTATGAGTACACAGATAACATGAAGGACAGAGTAGCAATCTTCATCTTGAAAGGTAAAGTAGAATTTGGTGGGAATATGTTAAGAAGGTTAGAGACATCAGGACCGATTAATTGAGTTGGAGAGATTTCAAGAGGCTTTTCAGGAATAAGTACTTGTCAGAGAGGTACTATGACAAGGCCAAAGAATTCTATGAGCTAAAGATGGGATCAATGACATATGAAGAGTACATGGCCAATTTTATGGAGCTATTGAGGTATGTACCATATATTACTGATGAGAAGGCTAAAGCTCAATGATTTGTCAGTGTTTTTTCATTAGCATTTAGAGATCGGATTGAGTATGATGAACCTTAGTCACTTGAGGAAGTTATTGGGAAATTGAAGCATTGCTATGAACAATCAAAGTGTAAGACTGACTCTTAGCAAGGATGGAAGGGAAAAGAAAAAGGTAAAGTTAAATGGTAACCTAAGAGGACAAGGCCTCATAATGCAGATGAGAAAGAGAACGTGGCACCGAAAAAGAGATTTAATGCAGCTAGATAGGGACATGAGTCGTAGCAGTATCATAGAGGTGTTGTTATTGGTCGGTTGGAGTGTTGGACATGTGGCAAGGAACACCTTAAGAGATATTTTCCACATAATCAAGGTTGTAGGCCTCAAATATAGAGTGTGTAGGAGGCACAAACTATTGGGGATGTTGGGCAAAGCATTCCTCATATCTATGCAGTAGTGGACAATAGACAGGAAAAACACCATGCGTCTATCATTGAGATGGACGGTAAGCTTTGTGATCAAGTTATTTCTATTTTGATGGATCGTGAATCTAATTATAACTATGTTAGTCTTGAATTGGTGGATAAGTGTGGTTTGAGTAACGAATTGTGTGCAGAGTCTTGGTTGGCACAGTTACCTACAGGTACAAAGAAGCAAGTTCATCATTGGGTAAGAGCTTGTGCACTTGATTTAAATGGTATGCTTACCTTAGCACATTTGAATGTATTACTGTTCGGATCATACAATATGTTTTTGGGCCTAGACTGGTTGTATCTTCATAGAACCAAGGTAGATTGTTATGACAAAGCCATTGAGTGTGTTGATGACAATGGAGAACCGAGAGTCTTGCAAGATAAGAAGAAATCCCAATCATTTAGGATGGTCACAACTATGTAAGAAAAGTGTAGCCGAAGGAAAGGGTGTATGTTATTTGCAGTACACATTTCTAGTGATAAGGGCAAGGAAGTTGAGGAAAAACATGTGTTGAGCATGTACCCAGTTTTGCAGTAGTTTCAAGATGTATTTCCTGAGGACATTACACAATTATCACCTCACAGGGAGGTAGAATTTTCTATTGAGTTAGTGCCAAGGACAACTACAACATCAAAAGAACCTTACAGGATGAGCACACCTGAGTTGGTTGAGTTAAAGTTGCAATTGAAGGAAATGTTGGACAAAGGATACATTAGGCCAAGTATATCACCTTGGGGTGCACCAGTATTGTTTGTGAAGAAGAAAAATGGTACTCTCATATTATGCCTTGATTGCATGAAGTTGAACAAAGTGACCATCAAGAACAGATACACATTGCCAAGGATTGATGACTTGTTCGATCAGCTGAAGGGAGTAGCAGTGTTCTCCAAGATCGACTTGAGATTGGGGTGCCATCAGGTACGCATCAAAGAGGAGGACATTTACAAGACTGCGTTCAGGACCATGTATGGGCACCTATGAGTTTGTAGTAGTTCCATTTGGATTAACTAATGATCGAGCTACATTTACGTGCTTGATGAATAGTGTGGTGCATTCGTATTTGGATAATTTTGTTATTGTGTCCATTGATGATATACTGGTATTTTTTAAAAATGAGGAAGAGCATGTCGAGCATTTAGCAGCAGTGTTGATGTTGTTAAGGGAGCATCAATTGTATGATAAGCTCAGCAAGTGTAGTTTCTTTCAGAGTGAGGTACACTACTTGGGACATGTTTTCTTCAAGGAAGGCATTGCAGTAGATCCAGAGAAGATAAGAGCCATCATCGAGTGGGTAGCTCCTAATAGTGTGGATGGTGAGATCTTTCATGGGTTTGGCAGGCTATTATCATAGGTTCATCAAGAACTTCTCGCAGATTACTTATCCTATCACATAATTGCAGAGGAAAGGTAAGAAGTTCAAATGGGCAGAGGAGTGTGAGGCTAGCTTTGAGAAGCTTAAGAAATTGTTGACACATGCACTAGTGCTACAGATTGCAGAACCGGACAAAGGGTTTGTAGTATGCACAGATGCTTGTAGGAGAGGACTTGGTGGATTCCTTGTGCAAGATGGACAGGTAGTTTTCTATGAGTCGCAGAAACTAAATGAGCACAAGCAGAACTACCCAACACGTGATTTGGAGTTACCATCAATCCTACATGCATTGAAGATGTGGAGGAACTATCTTCTTGGGAGGAAGTTAGCACTGATGAGTGATCATATTGGGTTGAAGTATTTGTTTGACCATCTGAATCTGAACACCAAGCATGCTAGATGGTTGGCCACGATCAATGAGTTTGATCTTGAGATCAGGTACATCAAAGTTAAAGAGAATAGGCTAGTAGATGCTCTCATCAAGTAGATACAAGTAAATCATGTGGCAGTTATGAGATGCTATGGAACAGACCTACAGGACAGGATCTTGCTAGCAAGTCAGAAGGATATCAGGTATATGGAGATTGTGCATAGGTTGTGGTAGGGTATTGGTACAGGTATAGGTGTCAGTATAAGTACAGGTACATGTGCAAGTATAGGTACAGGTGGTAGGACATGTATAGGTACAGGTAATGGTACATGTATAGGTGGTAGTACGGGTACAGGTATAGGTGATGGTACAGATGCAGGTATAGGTACTTATGATGGTACAAGTACAGATAGTGGTACAGGTTCAATTACAGGTAGTCGTACAGGTGAAAGTGCACAAGATGTGGATTATTGCATTACAACAGATGGATTGGTCGGGTTCGGAGATAGGATATATGTGTCAGATATCAGTGAGCTCACGAAGGTGATCTTGAGAGAGTTTCATGTGAAACCTTATTCAGGTCACCCGAGTTATCAGAAGACATTGACTGCAGTGAATAAATTTTATTATTGGTCGAATCTGAAGAGGGATGTAGCAGGCTAGGAGTTTTTATTGTCACCAAGTGAAGGAAAAGTGCAAACATCCAGGTGGACTGCTATAGCCGATCACGATTCCAGAGTGGAAATGGGAGTTCATTTCCATGGAATTCATTACAGGGTTGTTGAAGACAGTAAGACAGCATGATTCCAACATGGTTGTTAGGGATAGGTTGACGAAGGTTGCACACTTCATTCCAGTGAAGTATACATTATTGGCTAGTGATGTGGCATAGGTATTCATCTGAGATGTGATCAGATTTTATGGTGTCCCAAAGAAGATTATGTCAGACAAGGATGCAAAGTTCATTTCCAAGTTTTGGAAGGAGTTATTTATAGGTTTGGGCACAAATTTGGCCTTCATCACATCTTATCATCCACAGAAAAATGGACAGACCAAGAGGGTCAACAAGATATTGGAGGACATGTTGAGGATGTATGTGATGCATCAGCAGCGGAAGTGGGAAGAGTATCTCCCCCTTGGTAGAGTTCGCATACAACAACGATTATCAATATTCATTGAGGATGAGTCCTTTTGAGGCATTATATGGGTGGAGTTGTAACACTCCTATCAGTTGGAGTGATCTAGTTAACAGGGTGTTGATTGGACTAGATATGTTGGAAGACATGGGATAGGAAATGTAGGTGATCAAGAAAAATATAAAGGTGGCACAAGATAGGAAGAAAAGCTATTTATATCGGAACAAATTGTTCAAGGAGTTCCAGGTTGGGGAACAGGTGTACTTGCGCATCAAACCGAAGAAGAGCTCCTTATGGATTGGATCATGTGCTAAGATAGTACCACAGTTTTGTGGACCCTTCAGTATCATTGAGAGGATCGGTCCAGTAGCCTATCGACTTGCACTACCTCCGACATTGAAATTCCATAATGTTTTCCATGTATCATTGCTTAAGAAGTATGTTAAATATGTTGTTCATGTGATTGAATGGTCTATTTTGCAGGTGGAACCAGATGGATAATTCCAACCGGAGCCTTAGTGTATATTGCAGAAAAAGGTGCACATGCTCCAGAATCGAGCAATCAAGCAAGTTAAAGTGCAGTGGAAGCAATTTGGGCCCGATGAAGCTACATGGGAGATGGCAGATAAGATGTGGGCTATGTATCCTCCCTTGTTATTTTGGTATATGCTTTGTTATATGTTTTGGTGATGTTTCTATATGTCCATATGTATATGGATGTAAATACCGCCATGATCTAAGTTATAAATATCCAATAAGCGGTATGGGTGCCATGTTATCATGATGTCATGTTATTATGTTGTCATGATGGTTTGCTTTCAGTAGGGTGATCATTGTAAATACTACATCGATCTATGTTATAAATCTCCATGGGCAGTATGTTTTCTTTTTAGCATTTTTTATGAGGTCTTGGTGTGGTCTAACACCGAGGACGGTGTTCCCCAAGGGGGAGAATTCTATAACAACCCCAGTGAAAACTCAATGAAATAAAAGATAATAAAGGGAAAAAATAATAACCACAGTTGATGGAACATTTATTCCAAGCTAAATGTTGGGAAATACATCCTAGTGGGTGTTCATTTGATTGTTTATGGCTAAGAAAATTGGCAAATGCAATGGCTAAGGCTTTGGAAAGGAAAAATGGAATTTTTTACACATTTATTTATGAAAAATAATGGAAATTAGGATAAAAGGGAGGTGAAAGGTCACAGGTTTCATGTGAGGAGGAAAGTGAAGGAAAATCATGGAAAATGAAGAAAATAGAAGCCTCATTCATAAAAAGGCTTCCAAGGACCAGTTTGTAACCTTTTCTCAGTTTAGTTTTGGAGCTCTCTCATTATTCTCTCTCTCTCTCTCACTCTTGGACACTTAGATTTTTCATGGATCATTTTGGCATTGGGTCAAGAAAGGAAGAGAAGGCAAGAGGAAGAAAAGATCAAGCAGGGAAAGGTAGGATCAAGCAGCTACAACAACATTCTTTGAAGGTATTGATTTGCATGTGTATTTTCATTGCTAAATTTGGCATGCATGGTATTGCAAGTGGTTCTTTCGTTGTTATGGCATTGGCTTTTCCAGTTGTGACGATGTTTTTAGCCTACCCTTTCCATTTTTAGATAGCCATGGTGTGATGGGGTTCTCATGTTTTGGTTGAGTTGGATTGCTGAATGGATTCGAATTTGAGTGGGGTGGATCCCCAAATGATAGAGCACATTTCCTAGTGTTCCCTGAACTGAACTGTGGATCACAGTAAAGCCATTGGCTTAGTGACTCGTGAGCTAGACTATGGGTTGTGGTAAAGCTAGGATTGTGTTGCCTCAGTGAGTCTAGGAATCCTTGTTGGTGAATGGCAGGATATACGGTAAATCCAAGAGGTGGGTTTCTCTCCGTTGGGCCTAGTAATCTCAGGTTTGGGATATGTGGTAAAGCCTCGAGAGTGGGTCTCAGTTTATGGCCTAGTGATCTGGGTTTGGATTGTGGTAAATCCTGAGAGACTAGGAGGCAGGAAAATTCCTCTTGGTGTAGGTGGAGAAATCTGGTGGCATTCATGCTTGTTTGGCCTAGCGATCGGGTGGAGATCACGGTAATTCTTATTATGATGTGTTCATTGTGTTGGCCCAGTGATCCAAGATGGATTATGGTAAAGCCTGGTTTTTATTGATGAGGGTGAGGTGGTTTAGCCTCGGTATGCCCTTGTTGGTTATTTTGGTTTGAGTCCCACATTCATGCTTGGAAGAGAGATTCGACTCAGCCATTCTATGGTCGGGTGGAACATGGAAGACACATCCTGGTTTTGGTTTTTGCATCATTAATGAAAAGTTATTTCTCCTTGTATTTCTATGAGTATTTTGATGGATTATATTTGGTCTATATGGATGTACTCTCATGATTATTTTTTTTGTTATTATGATGGTTATATGTATGTTTTATGACAGCAGTTATGTATGGCTCTCAGCATGTTTTTACTTGTAAATGAATGGATAATGTATCTATGGCTTAATAGATGATAATGCAGAAAATGGCATGAGGGAACAATGGTTCATAGCGATTCTCAAATAAGTAAGAGATCCCTACACTTAATTATGTTGTTTACACCTGTAGGTTACATGTTGATGATATGTTTGATGAAATTCGTATCATGGCTAGTAGGGATCTGATTAAGGTCCTTTTCAACTTATTGCTTTTGCATCAGTGTTTCCCTGTTCTTTTATTGCTCCTGAGTTATCATCCTATTTTGGGAAGTGACCTGGGATCTGGGCCTAAAAAAGTGGCTCAAATCTCGGGGTCGGTGCCATAGCACTGAAAACATTAGTCTTTTGTCGCTAGCAGGCAAGCCTGTGAGAGCGATTTTTGGTTTTTGGATGCTCTCTTTCCTATATCATGGGGGTGACTAAGGCCTAAGATGTCCAGAACATTAGTGGGACCCAGGGACAGGATGTTTGAGTGGTTGACATGTCTCATGAGGGTTCTATTGTTGTTGTGGATAGGTTGATTAATGTGTTCCTTCAGTTCCACTTCCTTAAGGTCAAATAGGAGGTCGAATCCAATCATAGTAGCCTCTCGTCGCATGTTTACCTGGTTGGCATGGTTACTTGGGTAGGTGTGACAGGAGAGTGTTACAGTTTCATTTTCTAGACTCCCTCTCAAAAAAAAAGGGATTATCTACTACCCTAATCCTACCTCTTGTCAAACTCGAATTTTATTCTTGACAATGCCTTTGTCAAAATATCTGCATCCTGCTCCTTTGTAGGAATGTACTCTAGCAACATGATTCTCCTCTGCACACAATCTCATAGATGGTGATACTGGATGTCAATATGCTTGGAACGATCATGAAAAACCAGATTCTTAGAGAGTTTGATACAACTCTGATTGTCACAGTAAATCACCATAGGATCCATCTGCTGACAAAATAACCCAACAAGGATCTTCCTCATCTAGATAACCTCACAGAGGCTTGACTAGCATCCATGTACTTTGCTTCTGTTGAAATGAGTGAAACTGATCTCTGCTTCCTATTGTACCAAGAAACTTTTGTTGACCCAATACTGAAGATTCCCCCTTATGTGCTCTGTAGAAATTCTACAAATTCTCTACAATTATCTCTCTAAGACCTATGTAGAAAATTTGACTGTAGATTAACCCAATAATGCAATATAACCAAAGCAAAATATTATAACCTACTTCTACTATCAATTTACGAAAGCTTAAATATTGAGCAAGATCGAGCTGAACACATATAACCAGAAGAAGAATAAATCACAATACACATGAAAATACTCAGGGGAAAGCCTCAGCTAAAAACCCCACTATCTGTATTATCATACAAGGTGGAAATACATCATAATTATAAAAAGCCTTAGCTCTCACAGCTAGCCAGCTCTCAATACAATCCTCACAAATGCTCTCAGGGAATCTTGGCTTCTCACAAGCCTTCTCCTCTGCCCTCCAAGCTCCTATTTCCTTGCATTGTTCTTCTGGGATGATTTTCACTTCACCAAGTGGAAAACCTCTTCTACCCAGTGGATGATCTCCTGATCTCACACACTGTCAGAAATGCGCAATCCTCAAGGAATCTTACCTTGGCTGCATGCATGAGTTTCCTTTATAGGAAAACACATGAAACTAATAGTACATTGTCCTTGACATTTAGCTCAACTGGGTCTTTCTCAGAATAGACATGCATGAGTTTCTGATGAGGGAATCTTCAGTTATTTGGAGTACACTGGTTGAGTGCATGCATGCATCAACTAACTAATAACTCACAATTAGTTCCTCAAACAATTTGGAACTAATTTAACTGGAATTAACTCAGTAAACTGAGCTAACTAATTACAACTCAAATATAACTCAATCTTATCTCCTTAATTAAGGGATAATCTCCTTAATTTAAGGGATAACTCTTGCATGACTTCAGAAAGACTTCTAACTTGAATTTCTCCAACTAATTAATCCATAATGAATTAATTAATTATTTCCAAGCAGTTGGTGAGACTAAATTCGATTTTAATACAAGGACAAATTAAAATTGGAATATTCTGGATTCTATTTTTATCATTTCTTGTTTCTATTTTCAACATGCTCTTCATATCGAATGGAATCCCTGCCCAATCTGCATCTATGAAGCCTTGAATCTTCACTCCCTCTTTTCATTTGTACTAAAGACCAAATTGAGTGGTGCCTCTGAGGTATCTCAACGCATGTTTAGCCGCCTTCCAATAAATTTTGGTTGGCTTAACCATGGCCTGACTAAGCTGGTTAACTTGAAAATACACATGGTTAACTATAAACAGTAGCCTTCACTACTTCACCTGAAGTAGTATCTTCCTTCATCCATTTACCTATTAGAGGAATCTCCATGGGTTTTTTTCTCTCCATGTGGAACTTATTTAGTATCTCATTGGCATACTTTCCCTGAGAGACAAACAGTTCCTCATCTCCTTGCCATACTTCCATACCAAGAAAGTGAGGCCCAGGTCCTCCATCTTGAATTCTCTTACAAGATCCTCTTTGCAATATTTTGTCAACTTCACATCACCTGCTAGAATCAAATCATCGGCATATAATACTATAATCAAAACTTTACCTTCAACCACAATGTGGTAAAGGTTCACATCTGCTTCACTTTTGGTGAAGCCCAACCCGGTGAAATAGCTATCAATCCTGGTGTACCAAGCACGGGGTTCTTGTTTTAGGCCATACAACGCTCGCTTGAGTCTTCACACATGTGCCTCTCTATTGAAAGTCCCAAATCCTTCTGGCTGCTCAATATACACCTCTTCCTCAATCATACCATTAAGAAATGTTGTCTTCACATCCATCTGATGTATCCTCCATCCCATCTGCGCTGACAATGCTAGAGTAGATATGATTTATGAGTACCTTGTTATTGGAGCAAAGGTCTCATCGTAATCAATTCCCTCCACCTAAGAGAATGTTATGGCCACAAATATGGCCTGTGTTTCTCCACACTACCATATACTGCTTGCTTTACCCTATAAAGCCATCTAGAACTCACCAACGACTTGTCTGTTGGTCTTGGGACAACATCCCAAACAT
Source organism: Pinus tabuliformis (assembly GCA_031772625.1). Classification (NCBI taxonomy): domain Eukaryota; kingdom Viridiplantae; phylum Streptophyta; class Pinopsida; order Pinales; family Pinaceae; genus Pinus; species Pinus tabuliformis. Next base: position 1,638,615,420 of record CM062817.1, read on the forward strand.
TGTTCCTGATAATGTAGTCATTCCACTTCTAACTCGAATGAGGATGGCTCAACCTCTACACTCTCACTCATTAGAGCCATGTAGCCATTGTACCGATCTAGTGACCTCCTATGCATGTGTTGTGATATGGGTGCTCCCACATTCTCTCTAGTATCATGCATCAATCTGTCAGCCTCTATAGTGCACTTCCTTCCATATCTGGAAGTATCTGCATGAGTGGGTGCTTCCACTCTCTACTCCTTTGCATGTGGCTACTCCACATCATCCTGAGGTTCCTCCTTTGGAGCTAAAAGCTCCACATCTGTATGTAACTGAATCTCCCTCTCAAGGGAACATATAATGCCTTCTCTTCATTGAAATTCACATCTCTATGAACCATTGTCATCCTATTGGATGGCAGGTACACCCGATAGTTGTGAGATGTATCGTGTACCCCACAAACATACCCAACTCAATTTTTGGCTCTAGTTTTTCTTGTGCATCCTTGGTAACATGACAGTAGATTGATGAACCAAAGATCCTTAAGTGTTCCACATCTAGTTTCTTACCTAAAAAATCTTTTTCTGGTGTACTCATCCTGAGAATTCGATGAGGGCTTTTGTCTTTCAAATAAACAGTTGTGTTGCATGCTTCTTCCCACAAGTGCAATGGTAGGCCCAGATCATGTAACATCGCCCGTGCCACTCCCACAATAATTTTGTTCTTCCTTTCAGCCACCCCATTCTGTTGTGGGTTATGAGGTGTTATTAACTCCCATTGAATGCCTTCTGATGCATATAAGTTCTTGAATTCAATTATTGAACTAAGACTTTTGTGATCCATATCAATTTTATTGAAGAATCTTCGGCGAAAATCACATAGAAAAACTTATGTTGACGCGTTTCGAACCATCCAGTGTGGTTCATCGTCAGGACAAGTTGAATGAGCAGATCACATTTAGCATATTAAATAGACATGGCAGAGAATCCATGACTCAACGGCTAAAAATAACAGCTATGATAACGGCTAGTTTGACCAAAAAAAGGGAAATTTATTATTATTAATAATATTCTCTTTTTTTTTTAAGTAAATCAAAAACTAATAATTTCAAGTATGTTGAAAAATTAAAATGAATAAAATTAAAAATTATATAAAATGAATTACTTTTAAAATTTTAATAGTTAGTTATAAACGTCAAACATATTGTTATTATTAATAATATTTACTTTTAAACCTAAAATTAATAATAAGAAAATCAAAAAATAAATAAATAAATAGATAATAAATAATAATAATAATATGTTGAAAAATTAAAATGAATTAAATTAAAAATTATATAAAATGAATTACTTTAAATATTGTTTAGTTATAAACGTTGAACATAGAGTAAATGTTCGTGAAAAAAGAAAGATATTACAATAAAAACAATTAATTTAAGGAACCCAAAAGTATATTAGTTTTAAATTAGATTAATTTAAAATTAATTTTTATAAAATAAAATTAAATTAATAGAGACTACAAAAATTAATAAGTAAAATACATAATTATAAATAAAACTAAATATATTAAGAACCCTTAATAGTTTAAATTAAATAATTAATATTATAATTAAATAAAAATGAAACACAAAGCTTAAAAAAATGAAACACAAGGTTTAAAATAAATAATAATATTAATAATAGATAAAGTAATATATATATATATATATATATATATATATATATATATATATATATATATATATATATTAGTATTACCTTATCTATTATTAATATTATTATTTATTTTAAACCTTGTGTTTCATTTATATATATATATATATATATATATATAAAATAAATAGTAATAATAATAATAAATAAATAAATAAATTGATAGAAATCACAACTTAATAAAAAAAAAAAAAATTTAAGGGAGAGAGAGAAAGAAGGCAAACAATTAGGAGGAGAGGGCTGGGACCCAGCAACTACTAATCTTCCAGCCATCCTCTCTATTCAGATTGATCGGCCTTTTTTCAATCTCAAGGGCTTCCCTAAATTTCCAGTGATGGAATTGAGACACTCTAGCAATCACGCTAGCCTCCTCGATGCAGACATGATGATTGGTTTTCTCTACATGTTCTGCTAACGCGGAGGATTTAGTTCTCATATGCTTTAGGTCAGCCGCATGCTCACTAATCCTTTGATTAATGGAGCGACCAGTCTCACCAATATAGGGGGTTCCACAAGAACAAGGAATAATATAAACCCCTTTCATGTCTTTGGGGTCGATGGGATCCTTTACAGATTTTAGGGATTTACGAATGGTGTTAAGAGGTCTAAACGTTGCGGGGATATTATGCTTCTTAAGAACCCTCGCAATCTTATCCGTGGTCCCCTGAACATATGGAAGATGGACACCAGGAATTCGCTCTTTAGGCTCCTTCCTGGTAAACGAATTCTTAGTTGCTTTGAGGAAATCCTTTTGTCCCAAGTGTCTGCTATAACCATTCTCGACAAAGACATTAAGGAGATGGGATTTTTCCTCATCGAAGCTATTTTTGTCAGAGATTCTTAAGGCACAAGTTGCAAGGGTGTTGAGAACCCCCAACTTCTGGGCCGGGAAATGATGGGAACTAGCATGAAGATACTGCTCCGTATGAGTTTTCTTGTGAAACACTCGGTGGGAGAGGGAACCATCTTCATTCTTAGAGATAAGGATATCAAGGAAAGGGAGGCAACCATCAACTTCTTGTTCCTTAGTGAACTTAATAGCCGAGGATTGACTATTGAGATGATCGAAGAAGAGATCTAACTCCTCTTGGCCATGAGGCCAGATGACATTCGTGTCGTCTACATACCTTTTCCAGAGCTTGGGTAGGAGACGGGCTGAGTTCAAAGCCTTATGTTCAAAATCCTCCATAAAAATATTAGCAACAATAGGGGATAGGGGTGAGCCCATGGCAACCCCACAAGTTTGCTCAAAGAACTCTCCTTCAAAACTGAAAAAGGTTGAGGTGAGGCAGATCTCAACTAACCGAGCGGTATCAGGATCAGTTAGACGGTAGATCACGTCCATGGCCTCATTAATGGGGATGCACGTATAGAGGGAAACAACATCAAAATTGACCAGAATGTCACAAGAGTCAAGCTTGATGTCCTTGAGCTCCTCAATAAAGGAAGTCAAGCCTTTAACGAAGGACAGAGTATGACCAACTAAGGGCTTAAGCATCAAGGCAAGAAACTTAGCAAGAAGATAGGTAGGACCACCAATGGTGTTGACGATGGGCCTAAGGGGAGCTCCTTCCTTATGGATTTTAGGGAGCCCATAGATTCTAGGCGTGATAGGATTGCTCTCAATGAGTTTATGGTGAAGGGGACTCACTGAGTCACAGGTTTTAATGGCATGGGCCACAATCCTGGAGATCCTTTTTAACGGGTTTTTGGGAAGCTTCTTATAATTACCGCTATTATGAAGATGATCTAGCATTTTATTGCGGTAGTCTACCTTATTAAGAATGACCGCAGCCCCACCCTTGTCAGCTTTCAGAACAACAATATCTTTGTTCTGATTTAACGATTTAAGGGCTTCAAATTCATCCCTGCTAAGGTTGCTCCTGGGAGGCTTAGCCTTCCTTAGGATAACAGCACAATCCTGCCGAATAGTATCCTTAATACTATCAGGTAAACCCTGAATCCCAAATTCCACGTCACAGATAATATCATCGACAGGGATCTTCTTAGGGGCCAAGGCAAAGTTTAGACCTTTGCTTAAAACACTAAAAACAGAAGGAGGAAAAGAAAAGCTAGATAAATTCACCACTTTATTATTATTATTCTGAGAGGGAGGGTGAGGTTTAACACCATTTGAACTCTTCCTCGATTCAGAGTTAATGTCTCTAAGTAAGTTAAGCCCAACTAACCTATTATCATTATTCATTAACATCCTAGAACAATGTTTATTTACTATCCCATTATTATTTCCAATGTTAAAATCATTATTATCAATATTAGCAATGTTAGTAGTGTTAATAATTTCCTTATCAATAAAGAAATTAGTTTTATTATTAATATCATTATTAATGACAATATTAATATAGTCCTTATTATTACCATTGCTAATACCATTCATATTATAAATGTTAATGTTATTATCATAATAATATTTATTAATATTATTATTAATGATATTATTATTGTAAATCTTATTATATTTATTATTCTTAATATTATAATTACTATTATAATCCTTAAAATTCTTAATAACCTCATCATTCCTAATGCTAACGTTATTATCAATCTCCTTTGCAGCATCGTTTACGTTATAATTATTAATATCACTATGGTTGTAATTTAAATCCTTATTAATACCATTACTCATATTATAAATATTATTATTCAAATCATTCTTAACGACATTCGAATAACCAGCGTAACTAAAAGAAGCGATATCGTTGGAGAAACTTACCTGGCCACCTCTTAACCTGTCGCCTGGACTGCCGATCGGATTCCCATCATTGATGGACGCGCCACTTCTTACCTTACTGCTGAGACAGCTATTCGGATTCTCATCGTCGATCAAACCAGAGCGGCCGAAGGCACAGATCTGAGAATCTGCGCAGCAATTGCTGACATCATAACCAACGCGGGAAGCCGGATCAGGGCTTGGATGGGCTGCCGCAATCGAGCAAGGGGCTTGAGGAACAACATTTCCGGATGGAACACCGCTATCCCTGGGAACCTGCTCCCCTGACAGCGGACTGGAACCATCTGAGAAATGAGCAATGGACTGCGTCTGAGGTAAAACCGACTCAACTTTATCCACCACGCAGGTAAACTGACCGGCTGAGCAAGAGGAAGGAACTGAGCCACTGTCACAAGGAATAGCATCTGTGCAGGGTACCACAAGAGGGCTTGGATGGGAGCAGGTCGCTCTATTTAGATTACAGGACTGCACAGGCGAGTTCCCCTGATTAGAATTATGAAGAACCCAACTATGAAGGGCAGAGCTTTGAACAGCAGAAAGCCGACCCTGGGGGGCATAATCCACTGAAGAGACCGGATCTGAAGATTTGATAGTCAACCTCAGAAACTTAGAAGCTAGTTTCTGTTTCCATCGATCCTCCATGCGCAGGCATTTTAGAGCTGAACAGGGATCAACCCTCGCCCATAGGGAGGCTGAAAACGCGTTAGATAGCTCCAAATGCAAAACAAGCAGATTCTTAGAGAGACGATCTAAGGTCTTACGAATTCTGCAAATTTCACACCTTAATAATGCTAAGCTAGCTTTAAGGAAGACATGTTGGTTAAGAGGAGAGAACAAGTGATGCTTAATCTGAGCAAAAACCGGAATAGTGGTGGAATATCTGCACCTTTTAAGAAATGTTAGATTTGCTTTCAACTTAGAAACCTACAAGAGTGCCCATTCAAAACGATGAACTTTAGATACAGTGGCTCCTCCGTGCAGGGATTCAATTATTAAACTGATACTTCTGTGATCCATATCAATTTTATTGAAGAATCTTCGGCGAAAATCACATAGAAAAACTTATGTCGACGCGTTTCGAACCATCCAGTGTGGTTCATCGTCAGGACAAGTTGAATGAGCAGATCACATTTAGCACATTAAATAGACATGGCAGAGAAGTTATTAATAATAACAATATGTTTGATGTTTATAACTAACTATTAAAATTTTAAAAGTAATTCATTTTATATCATTTTTAATTTTATTCATTTTAATTTTTCAACATACTTGAAATTATTAGTTTTTTATTTACTTAAAAAAAAAAAAAGAGAGAGAGAGAGAATATTATTAATAGTAATAAATTTCCCTTTTTTTGGTCAAACTAGCTGTTATCGTAGCTGTTATTTTTAGCCGTTGAGTCAAGGATTCTCTGCCATGTGTATTTAATGTGCTAAATGTGATCTGCTCATTCAACTTGTCCTAACGATGAACCACACTGGATGGTTCGAAACGCATCGACATAATTTTTTCTATGTGATTTTCACCGAAGATTCTTCAATAAAATTCTTGAATTCATTTGACACATATTCTCCATCGTTATCGCTTTTGTAACAACCTTGGTGAAAAGTTTATGTAAGAAACGTTAATAAAGGAAAAATTAGACCACGGTTAAGGGACACTTATTCCAAGTTGAATGTTGGGCAAATATATCCTATTTGGCATCACTGGATGTGTGTTTTGGCTAAGGAAAATTTGCAAAGGCATTAAAAGGAAAAAAGGCATTTTTCACACATTTATTTATGAAAATATAGGAAATTAGGAAAAAATTAAGGTGAAAGGTCACAGGTTCCATGTGAGGAGGTAATTGAAGGAAAATAATGGAAAATGAAGAAAATAGAGGCCTCATTAATAAAAATACTTCTTAGGATCAGTTAGTAACCTTTTGTCGGTTCAAGTTTGGAGATCTCTCATTATTCTCTCTCTCTCACTCACTCTTGGTCACTTAAGGGTTTTCTTGGAACACTCTAGCTTTGGAGCAAGGAAGGAAAAGAAAGCAAAAAGAAAGGAAGGAAAGAAAGGGTCAAGGAAAGGAAAGCAGGATCAAGCAACTTCAGGAGGAATACTTGCAGGTAACCTTTTTCATGTGTGATTTACTAGCTGGTTTGGACATGCATGGCTTTGCATGTTGGTGTATGGTTCTCTTGTTGTCCATGGCATGGTTTTTCCGAATTATGACAGTGGTTTTCATCTTAGCCTTGCATTTTTCCAGATGCCATGATATGTTGGGATGTTTATCTCAATTTTGAGCTTTGGTTTGTCATATGGATTTCGGAATCCAGGGTGGAGGTGGTCTCAAGGTTCATTCCCAAATGCCTAGGAATCTCTTAACCGTTTTTGGCGAGATACATGGTAAAGCCTGGGGGAGAAGTCTTGGTTTAGGGCCTAGTGATCTTAGTTTGGATTGTGGTAAATCCTGAGAGACTGGTCTCATTTTAGGATAGTGATCAATTCGGGATGGCATTTCAAGTTCGGTTTGATTGTGATCGGAGCACCGATTTTTGTGTGATCATGGTTTGATGAGGGTGGAGGTGGTTTAACCTATGGATTCCCTTGATTGTTCTTGGATTGGTTGTTCTATGAGGTCCCACATTCATGCTTGGAATATGGCATGGGGGTGATTGGATGAAAGAGATATTTGGTTCAGCCATGTCTATGGTCGAGTGTTATGTGGAAGTCTCGAACCTAGTCGGATTCGCCTATGATTAATAAAAGCTAAGTTCTCTTACTTTTACACTAGTTTATATGTGGATTTAATGGTTGTCATATCTCTAATATTTATATGGTTTTATGTTGGCTATAAGCCTAGTTATATGACTAGTTCATGTCATGGTTATTTCATGTATTTATTTGTAATTGTTAAATGGATGGATGCAAGACCTAATTAATGTTATAACAGTTCAATGGAGAAGGTGTTGATCCTTCTGGTTATGTTTCATAAGTTTTTTCATTCATTTATGTTATGTCTTTTATCCTAGACCTGTAGATTGCATTGATTCCAAGTGTTTGAAAAAATGTAAGTCCTAGTTGGGGATACTCAGGCCTAGTCCTGAGGTTAATTTTTTATTTATTTATCTTGTCATCGTGTGTTTGATGGATTTTGGAAGTTGTAACAATTTTTGGGTAGTGGTCGGGATTCTAGGCTAGAAAAGTGGCTCAAAACTCGAGGATGTAGGCATAGGTCTACTGAAAATAGTCCAGGGACGCTGGCACATAGGTCTATGAGAGACACTTTGGCTTCTAGATAATTTCTTACCTATAGCATGAGAGTGATAAGGGGTTAAAAGGCTTAAAACATTAGTGGGACTCATGGGACAGGATGTATGAGTGGCTAACATGTCTCCTGGGGGTGTTGTTGTTGATGTGGATGGGTTTGTTTGATATGTTCCATCGATTCCATTTCCTTAAGGTCACCAAGGAAGTTGAATCCCTTATAGTGACCTCTCTCATCGCATGTTTACCCCGACTGATTGGTTTCTTGGCTGGAACTGCAAGGAGAGGGTGTTACAGATTAGTATTAGAGCATGGTTGCACTCTCCTTGGGTGAATGTGTCAGTCATGCATGCATGTCAGTTTCATGTGTGTCTCTTACACTTGCATTCCATGTGCTTGTTGCATTGCATCATGTTGATAGTGATTGTAGTAAGGTTGGCATGAGGAACTTGATGTCGATTTTGTGGAATGCATCGTCAGAAGTATAGGGTTGGTTACATGATTATATGCAACTTGAGTACATCCTTGTATGTTGCATGCATTCATGGTTGTTTGGTTACATGCACCAGTCTTGTAGGTTGGTTACAAGAATTGATCACTTATGCTCAACTACATGTGTTTATGTGTATGTGTAGTTGATTAGGCATTGCTTATGCATGTTGATAGTTGCATGTGGTAATGTGTACAATGGAGTAATGGTTTTTCTCATTCATGAGGTCATAGCATGCATTGTTGAGATGGCCTTGCATTGACAACTGAACCATAACCAGAATGATGTTTATGAGTTGATACACTTATTTGATGTATTTATATATGCTATTATGTTTATGTTATACATGTATCACGTTGATTTGATGATCTTGCAGACAATGTATCCTCCCCAAATTGTGCTAAGGTATGTTGGTTTATTGTGCTTTCGTTTAGTTGACATAGTATGCCTTGCAGGATAAAGATCACATGTCTAACAAGGTGGTAGACTACATAGAATCTCCCTATGCATCAGATGGGCGGCGTGGTGTGGGGAACTCTTCTGATTTGGAAGACACATTGAGAAGCCTAAAGGAAGAAATAAGGAGTTGAAAAGAAAAACAATGACAAAATCATACGGGCACAAGAGAAACAAGCAGAGGTGAATGCGATACTACTTCAGAGTTTGTCAGATTTCCAGCTACAGGGACCACTTCAGATCAACCATGGAAATGAGGATAGAACTAATGGGCCATATGGCAGTAGGTCTCCTAGTAGACACAGGTTGGATAGATATGACACGATCAGATATGGCAGGTTGTGGGATACTCCATATGGGAAGAGGTGATCGACACAGGTACTACTCTAGCTCTGGTTCTAACAGGCATCACGATCGTCATCGTTATCATCCTTACAGGAGGAGTGATATGGGATACTTCTCAGATGAATTTAAGAAAGAAAAGCCACCTACCTTTGATGGAGAGATGAATAAATCGCAAGATGCAGAAGCATGGTTGCTTGGTATGAACAAATTATCCCGATTGCATGATTATTCAGAAAATATGAAAGCAAAGATAGCTAATTTCAGTCTCAAAGGTAAAGCAGACATTTGGTCGGAAGATGTGAAGGATGTCAAAGGTATACATGAGGGGGATTTGACTTGACATGCATTTGAAAGGCTCTTCAAGAAGAAGTACTTGTCGGAGAGGTACTATGATGACAGGGCTGAGGAATTTTATGAGTTGTGGATGGGTTCTATGACAAATGATGAGTATACTAGTAGGTTTTTGGAGTTGCTGAGGTATGTTCCTTACCTTAAGGAGGAGAAGGCCAAGGTTCATAGATTCATCAATGGACTGAGAGTAGCATAGAGAGACTGGATTGAGTTTGATGAGCCTAGATCATTGGAGGAGGCCATCCAAAAGTTGAAACATTGTCATGAACAATCAAAGCACAAAGTTGATACTAAGAATGACTTGAAAAGAAATGAGAAAGCTAAAGGAAAATGGCCACCAAAGAGAGGAATACCTCAAGATGCAAATGAAAAATAAAATGCAGTTCCTTACAAGTGATTCAATACAACTGAGAATGGGTGTGGAGAGAAGCAGGCTAGAGGTGGTGGTAGGGAACCATTTCAGTGTTGAATATGTCATGAGGATCATTGTAAGAGGTATTTTTCATAGTATCAAAGTGGTAGTAGACCCCAGATCTACATTGCTCATGAGGCACATATAGTAGGTGATGTTGGTCATAGAATTCCTCAGATCTATGAAGTTGTGGACAACAGGTTCGTGAATCATCAGGCATTGATCATTGAGATGGACGGTAAGCTTTGTGATAAAGTTGTTTCTAATTTGATTGATCCTGGATCTAACTATAGTTATATTAATCTCGACCTGGTGGATAAGTGTGGTTTGAGAAAAGAAGTGCATGCAGAATCTTGCTTGGTATAGTTGGCTACAAGTATGAAGAAGAGAGTTCACCATTGCGTGAGAGTTTGTGCATTTGAGTTAAATGGTATGCCTACAACAACACATTTGAATGTATTTCCATTGGGATCATACAATATGCTTTTGGGAATGTATTGGCTATAACTTCACAGAACCAAAGTGGATTGCTTCTACAAGGCCATTAAGTGTGTGGATGATAGTGTGGAAAAGAGGAATTTGCAAGGGAAGAAGAAGCCTACATCAATGAGGATGGTTACTGCTATGCAGGCTAAGCATAGTTGCAGAAAATGGTGTGTGATGTTTGCAGTGCACATTTCTAGTGATAAAGGTAAGGAAGTTGAGGATGCAGATGTGTTAAGCAAGTATCCAGTTTTGCAACAGTTTCAGGATGTATCCTAGAGTACATTACAAATTTACCACCTCACATGGAGGTAGAATTTTCTACTGAGTTTGTGCCATGGGCAACTCTAACATAAAAGGTACCTTACAGGATGAGCACACCTGAGTTGGTTGAGTTAAAGTTAAAGCGAAAGGAAATGTAGGACAAGGAGTACACTAGGCCAAGTGTATCACCTTGGGGTGCACCAGTGTTGTTCGTAAAGGAGAAAGATGGTACTCTTAGACTGTGCATTGACTACAAGCAGTTGAACAAAGTGACCATCAAGAACAAGTACCCTTTACCAAGGATTGATGATTTGTTTGATCAGTTGAAAGGAGTAGCAGCGTTCTCTAAGATTGAATCGAGATCGAGATACAATCAGATACACATCAAGGAAAAGGATATATTCAAGACTTCATTCAGGACCAGGTATGGGCATTATGAATTTATTGTTGTTCCATTTGGTTTGACTAATGCTCCAGCGACATTTATGTGTATAATGAATATTGTGTTGTGTCCTTGTCTAGACAAGTTTTCTATTGTATTCATTAATGAAATACTGGTATATTATAAGAATGAGGAAGAAAATGTCGAGCATTTAGCAGCAGTGTTGAGATTGTTGAGAGAGCATCAGTTATATACTAAACTCATCAAGTGCAACTTCTTTCAAAATAAGGTACATTACTTGGGGCATGTTGTCTCCAAGGATGGGATAATAGTGGATCCAAAAAAGACAAGGGCTATCATGGAGTGGGCATCTCCTAAGAATGTGGATGAGGTGAGATCATTCATGGGATTGGCAGGCTACTACAAGAGGTTCATCACAAACTTCTCACTCATTGCATATCCTATCACATCATTGTAGCAAAAAGGTAAGAATTTCAAATGGATAGAAGAATGTGAAGCTAGTTTTGAGCAGCTTAAGCAGTTGTTGACACATGCACCAGTGCTAAATATTGTGGATCTGGATAAGGAGTTTGTAGTGTGTACAGATGCTTGCAAGAGGACTTGGTGGAGTTCTCATGCAACAAGGATAGGTAGTGTGCTATGAGTCACAGAAACTGAATGAGAACGAGCAAAACTATCCGACGCGTGATCTTGAGCTAGCAGTGATTATACATGCATTGAAGATGTGGAGCCACTATCTTCTTGGCAGGAGGTTTACATTGATGAGTGATCATAGTGGGTTGAGGTATTTATTTGACCAGTTGAATCTAAATGACAGGTAGGCGAGATGGTTGTCTACCCTTAGTGAGTTCAACTTCGAGATCAGATACATCAAAGGGAAGGAGAATTGGGTTTCAGATGCCCTTAGCAGGAGGTACAAGTAAATCATATAGAAGCTATGAGCTCTTGTAGGGCAGAGTTACAGGATAAGATCTTGTAGGCAGGATAGTGAGATGAAAAATGCATGGAGATTATGCACAGGTTATAGCAAAGCATAGGTACAGGTGTAGGTGTAGGTACAGGTGATCAGGATGCAAACTATCGTCTCACGATCGATGGCTTGGTGAGGTTTAGAGACATGATCTATGTGCCGAATTGTAGTGAGCTCAAAAATATTATCTTGAGGGAGTTTCATGCCAATCCATACAGGGGTCTTCTAGGAGATCATATAATGTTGACGATGGTGAAGTTCTACTATTGACCGAATTTGAAGAAGGAAGTGGCAAAGTTTGTGGCTAGATTATTAGATTGTCAGCAGGTAAAGGTAGAATGTAAGCATATAGGTGGGTTACTATAGCCTATGGTGATTCCGGAATGGAAATGGGAGGTCATTTCCATGGATTTCATCATAGGTCTTCTGAGGACAGTGAGGCAGCATGATTCGATTATGGTTGTGGTTGGCAGGTTGAGCAAGGTATCTCACTTCATTCCAATGAAGACTACGTATTCAACTAGTGAGGTAGCATAGGTGTTCATCAGAGAGATAGCGAGACTACATGGTGTTCCAAAGAATATTGTGGTGGACAAGGATGCAAATTTCACTTCCAAGTTTTGGAAGGAACTATTTATAGGCCTTCAGTATAACTTACCATCGATAGACAGATGGACAGACAAAGAGTGTCAACAGGATCTTGGAGGATATGTTGAGGATGTACTTGATGCACCAATAGAGGAAATGGGAGTATCTTCCGTTGGTTGAGTTCGCATACAACAATGGTTATCAGGAGTCATTGAGGATGAGTCCTTTCGAGGCATTGCATGGACGAAATTGTAACACTCCCATCAGTTAGAGTGATCCAGTGAATAGGGTACTTGTTGGACCAAATATGTTAGCAGACATGGAGCAAGAAATGCAGGTTATAAAAAGGAATCTAAAGGTAGCACGTGATATACAGAAGATTTATGTGGATGAGCACAAGATAATCAAGGAGTTTCAGGTTGGGGAGCATGTGTATTTGCACATCAAGCCCAAGAAAATATCTTTGAGGAATCGTTCATGTGCCAAGTTGGCACCACAGTATTGTGGGCCTTTAGAGATCCTTGAGAGGATTGGACCAGTGGCATATAGACTTTCACTACCTCCAATAGTGAAAGTCCATGATTTTTTCAATATTTCATTGGTTAAGAATTATATCAAATCATGTTATTGATTGGTATGTATTGCAGGTGGAGCAAGAAGGAGAGTTCCAGTTGGAGCCTCGGTGCATATTGCAATGGAAACATCTCATGCTCAGGAACAGAGCCATGGATAAATTTAAAGTGCACTGGAAGCACTTTGGGCCTGAAGAAGATACATAAGAGATGGCGGATCAAATGCGGGCCCTATATCCTTCATTTTTTTCCTGGTTGAGGCAAAGCAATTTTGATTTGACGTTGGTATATGTTTGGCATATGTTATGTTGTGGTTTTGGTATATGTATGTATATGTATATGCATATAAATACCGCCATGATCTAAGTTATAAAGCTCCAATAAGTGGTATGGGTGTCATGTTAATATAGTTGTTATCCTATTGGGCAAAGACATCCTAGTGGGCATCACTGGATGTATGTTTTGGCTAAGTAAAATTAGCAAAGCCATTAAAAGGAAAAAAGGCATTTTTGGCACATTTATTTATGAAAATAAAAGAAATTAGGAGAAGAGTAAGGTGAAAGGTCACAGGTCACAAGTTGCATGTGAGGAGGAAATTGAAGGAAAATAATGGAAAATGAAGAAAATAGAGGCCTCATCAATAAAAAGGCTTCTGAAGATTAGTTGGTAACCTTTTGTCAGTTCAAGTTTGGAGCTCTCTTATTATTCTCTCTCTCTCTCACTCACTCTTGGTGACTTAGATTTTTCTTGGAGCACTCTAGCTTTGGAGCAAGGAATGAAAAGAGACTAAAGGGAAAGGAGGGAAAGCAAGGATCAAGGAAAGGAAAGTAGGATCAAGGAAAGGAAAGCAGGATCAAAAAACTTCAACAAGAATACTTGCAGTTAACCTTTTGCATGTGTGATTTCCTAACTGGTTTAGACGTGCATGGCTTTGCATGTTGGTATATGGTTCGCTTGTTGTCAGTGGCATGGTTTTGCCAATTTATGACAGTGGTTTTCATCCTAGCCTTTCCTTTTTCCGAATGCCATGATATGTTGGGATGTTTATCTTAGTTTTGAGCTTTGGTTTGCCAAATGGATTTCGGAATCTGGGGTGGAGGTGGTCTCAAGGTTCATTCCCAAAGGCCTAGGAATCCCTTGACTAGTTTTGGCAGGATACACGATAAAGCCTAAGGGAGAAGTCTCAGTTTAGGGCCTAGTGATCCGAGTTTAGATTGCGGTAAAGCCTGAGAGACTGATCTCGATTTAGGGCCTAGTGATCCAAGATCGGATTGCGGTGAAGCCTAAGATACAAGGAGATGGAAAATTCCTCCAGGATAGTAATGGATTCGAGATGGAATTCCAAGTTTGGTTCGGTTGTGATCAGAGCACCGGTTTTTGTGTGATCATGATTTGATGAGGGTGGAGGTGGTTTAACCTCTAGATTCCCTTGATTTTTCTTGGATTGGTTGTTCTATGAGCTCCCACATTCATGCTTGGTTATATGGCACGGGGGTGACTGGCTGAAAGAGAGATTTGGTCCAACCATGTCTATGGTCAAGTGGTACGTGGAAGTCTTGAGCCTGGTCAGATTTTCCTATGATTAATAAAAGCTAAGTTCTCTTACTTTTACAATGCTTTATATGTGGATTTAATAGTTTTGATATCTCTAATATTTATATGGTTTTATGTTGGTTACAAGCCTGGTTATATGACTGGTTCATGTCATGGTTATTTCATGTATTTATTTGTAATTTTTAAATGGATGGATGCAATACCTAATTGATGTTATAACAGTTCAATGGAGAAGGTGATGATCCTTCTAGTTATGTTTCATGATGTCTTTCATTCATTTATGCTTTTTCTTGTATCCTAGACCTATAGGTTGCATTGATCCGAAGTGTTTGACAAAATGTTAGTCTCGGTTGGGGATGCTCGGGCCTAGTCCTAAGGTTGATTTTTTATTTTTTTATCTTGTCATCATGTCTTTGATGGATTCTGGAGGTTGTAATAAGTTATGGTCAGAGGTCGGGATTATGGGCTCGAAAAGTGGTTCAAATATTGGGGGTGCTGGCACATAGGCCTATGAGAGCGACTTTGGCTTCTAGACATTGTCTTGCCTATAGCATGAGAGCGACTAGGGGTTAAAAGGCTTAAAAATTCAACGGGACTAAGGGACAGGATGTGTAAGTGGCTAACATGTCTCCTAGGGGTGTTGTTGGTTATGTGGATGGGTTTTTTTGATATGTTCCATTGATTCCATTTCCTTAAGGTCACAAAGGAAGTTGAATCCCTTATAGTGACCTCTCTCGTCACATGTTTACCCCAGCTGGTCGATTACTTGGGTGGACCTAGGATGAGCAGGTGTTATAGCTTCTAAGTGATTTAACTTTCCTACCAATATATTTCTCGAAAAGTGCTTTAAATTCACAAAATTTAGTGAATGTTTGGTCTTTCTTCTGCATGAAGAAAATCCAACACTTACGAGAAAAATCATCAACAAATATTACATAATATTGTGCTTAGTCATGAATGTTGCCGAGAACCGTCCACACATATGAGTGAACTTGATCAAGGAAACTTGTTCTCGATTGTCTTAATCATGAAAGGAAGCTTTGGTGTACTTTCCCAATGTACACCCTTTGCATGTCTCTCTCTACTCTTGTGTACCCTTGGGAAGTCTTGTAGAAATTTGTTGCATGATCTTCAAAGCTCTGTGGTGCAAGTGACCCAATATTCTATGCCACAAATCACTGATGTCTCGGCTCTGCACCTTCTCTACTTTAGTGCTCAAAGCAGTGCAGTCTTCTACATCCAATTTTGATAGGTTCTTCATGTTAGGATGGGGCCCCAGGGTCAATTTTGGGTTAATCTAACCAATTTTTGTAAAAAATTTGTAAAGCATGTAAAGTCTCTACGAAATGTGGATGCAGAGTGTGCAGTTAAGTAGGAGTCAAAGGGGCTTTAGCTCCTTGTTTGGGAAGTAATAGGTCAGTTTTGAGACTCACCCATAGGCCGCGGGCCACGGTATTGTATTGGAAATGCTATATATATTTGAGTCATAGCGATTCGAGAGGAGTAACTAAGTCAAGATAGAGATTTTTTTGGGCAATACTAAGGCAGGAAAGCTTTATTTCCTAGACTTAGGTGAAAGGGGAAGGCTCCTGCAGCTAAGTGCGCAGAAGGCCTTGGTAAGTCTACAGCTGAATGTGCGAACCCCTGCAAGCTGAGTGTGCAGGGTAGAAGAAGTTTGTAAATTGAACGTTGAGTTTAATAAAGATTGATTTTGGGACAATTATCTGGCTTATGAGTATTATTCTTGTTTATGTTCATGTTATGTTGTATCGCCCAATGATATGTTTTCTATGGAATAATGTGTAATTATTGCGCGAACCTATTGAATCTTTAATATTTATGCATGAACTAAGTAATTGTTTGTTTTCACGAAGATAAATGTCGAATCAGTTATGATTTCTATTGAATTGGATAGATCTGCACAAAGGTTGATCTAGGGTTACTAATTAGTGTGAAAGGGGACAGTTGGCTTCTTTAGGGTCTATAAAGTTTGATCACAAACCTTCGTGAAGGTCTAGAACTTGTTTACTTAGAGTTATAGTAGTGTACCATAGAAAGATATTGATCTATGCGAAGGCAGATCTAAGCTACAAAGGATTAATATCACTTATCACACTGTCTCTGGTTGCAGAAACCCGGTTCCATCATCCCCCAATACTGCTTCGGGTGAGACTGCAGCCTGTACTATGCAGGTTGTTGCCAAAAGGGCCAACAATTAGCGTTTTTTCGGTTGGCGTGAACAAATCTGAACCTAGGTCAGGCCCCATTAAGCCAAAAAATGGTTATGTTGTTGGGACCGGGATCTATCTAACAGATGTGTGATAAATGGTTTCCTATGAAGAAATAGATTGACAAGTGGATTGATCAAAATGTGCGTGCATTCGCGGCTAAAGAGAATAGGAGCCCTAAATTTTCCAAGGAATAGTGGTTACAGAGATTTGTATACATAGACGAGACCAATGCATTCTTATGTTTCTTCCCTGACGAACTACACAAGTGGTTATCTAAATTGGTCGATAGTCAAGGGATGTGTTGGCTTGACGGTCCTATAGTGTGGACTCCTAAATTGGTGTGACGTCTGGAAGCATCAGAAAGTAATATCACACGGGCTGTGGATCACTGGATTGATCACACATTGGGAAGTTTTGTGACTTATTTCATGATCGACAGAAATATCAGTTATAGCGAAGCAGAACAAAGTCTCTTTAAAGGACCGTGAGGTAAGTATTTGAAATCATTAAAAACTAGGATTAAAATGATGTTATCTGAAAATATGGTTATGCAGTTACCTTGATGTTTGGTGCTACGTGAAGTGGAAGATTCTTTAGAAGAAATGAAGGATCAAGCCCAGAATATAGTCCACTCAGTGAACCCCCTTCAAGCGACGACGAAGGGACGGTGTTGACTACACTGCGAAGTGTAGTTTAGTTAATTACACAGGGTATCCTGAGGATACCTCATCCATCCACTCCCCCTCCACCTCTACCTTTGCCTCATACACCTACACCTTCACCCCCTCCACCTCCACTTCCACAATTCAACATGGCGAATGTGATGAAGATGCCAATTTTTAAAGGGGTAGGGAGCGAAGATCTCGAATAGTTTTGGTTTGTCACAGGAGCTATATGGACAGCATAACAGATTACAGATGATAACATCAAGAAAGCATAGTTGGTTGCATCCTTACATGATCATGCATTAACATGGTACATCAAATATCCTGCTGATTACCCCAATGCAACATTGGCAGAAACCCAGCAAGCTTTGAATAAGGAGTTCAACAAGCCTAAGTCAGAGGCGCATTCAATAATTGAGTTTAAGGAAATCTGATAGAAGGTAGATGAGACACCTTGGGATTTCGATCAAAGGTTGAAATGCCTGATCAAGAAGGCCAATATGATAATCACAGATTCCCAACATCATGACTAGTATATAGTGTCACTCTTTTCGCACTTGAGAGTGCCTTTGTCACAGCAAAAGATAGCAACACAAGTAGAAGCTTTGGAAATAGCGATGTAGTTGGATGCTTCACCCATACAGGATACGAACCTTGGAGTGCAAGAGATTCACTCACAGCTAGAAAGCCTGCACTTGGAGTTACAGAGTCTGAAGAAAGGAAAGGAAGCCCAGCCGGAGGTGCGCGCTGAGGTTTGGTGCTTGAAATGTAAGATCCATGGACACGATAAGGACCATTGCCCTATGTACAAGAACTATACTATGGGGAGAGGGCCTACTCCCCTAAACCAAAGAATGATGTTGGGACGAGCACAGGAGTTGTGCTATGGTGCGCTATCTGCCAGGTTACAAATAGCACGCAACTGATAATTATTGTTTACTATAGAAGTTTGTATAGACCCTTCAGCAGTTGTTCTAAAATTTCTGTAAATTTGTGGGACATGATGAACAAAATTGTAGAAATTATGAGTTGATGATGGATAGAACCCCTACCTACCGAATGCAGGTAGAAAACTAGCCTCAGGATCAGGGTGCAATAGCAACGCATAGAGGATTTCAAGGCCGAAGATGAGGAAGAGGCAGCAGACCAGGTCGATGGTGTAGGTAGGTAATCTTCTATAATTGTGGCGAAGCAAGGCACTTCACGCAATATTGTACAAGCCCCATGCATTCATCATGTCAGTATTGTTGACAGTTTGAACATGTGATAGAGGAATGTTCGGTCCTTATGGCGAAGATGCAAGAAAAGAAGGCGCAACCCAAACAACCTACACAAAACCTTCAAATGATGAGGGTTGAGCCCCGTGAAAAATATCAAAACATAAATATAGTGATAAGAAGTGGTATGGAAACTGGTGCAGGTAAAGGTAAGGAGCCCGAGGATGATGGGTGGGTGTGCATGGCTGCTATGAAGGAAGTAAAATTTGATCTTAATCGCACTAAAGAGACCTTCATGGAAGCAAAGAAGAACTTCGCTAAGGCCTCCACCTTAGGAAGTCAAGAGAAAATGCCAAAAACTAGTGCGACGCAAGAGGTATATCCTTCAATGTTAGCTACTTTTTTGAAGACTTGTATGAAGTTACTGCGTGATCAGAAAGTGATAGAAGGGTTGCAAGAGTTAATCAAAAAATGTGCAAATAAAGAAAAGAATCTCATTGAACAACGCACTATGAGGAAAATTGGTAAGCATAAGAAGCGCACGGGGCATAAGATGAGGTTAACGGCGCAGATAGGTGAATACGAAATGGACCAGGTAATCTTGGATCTAGGGTCTGATGTGAACATCCTACCTAAGAATACATGGGAGAGGATGGGGAGACCTGCGTTGTAGTGGTCTCCTATTCAGCTGCGCATGGAAAATAAATAGAAGATTATTTTGATGGGGTGCTTATATGGTGTAATGGTGGACAATTAGGGTGCAAGCGCGCTGGCTAACTTTGAGGTCATTGAAATATTGGATGACAGTAACCCATACCCTGCACTACTAGGATTTATTGGGATTTTTATATGAACATGGTAATCAACTTGAAGAAGTGGAAGATGACATTTGAAAGGAAGTTGCTCAGGGTTGTAGTGCCACTAGACCCTACAGAAGGAGCGCGTTATACTGAACCTGTTCGTGGCAATGATCCAAATTAGATATACAAAATAACATCGTGAGATGAGGATTGGATCAATCCTACAGCTGATGGACTAATTGCATGGGACAGGGATAGCTCCTTCAACTCAGATTCGAATGAAGATCTTGAACACTGGCACAATTGGTTGCATGAAGTATCTACGCTCCATTGGAATACGATGACCAAAGCACTACAGTGTGTCTCAACTGAGGTAAGGAACCTTCCACATTATGATGGTTTGACTGATGTGGAACTGTTTTTAGATGAATTTGAAAGAGAAGTACCAGAAGAACATCGCTTCCAGGCACTGGAGTTGACGCTACGCCTACCCATTGGTGGGGTACGCATAAGGAGAACTTCACTGGATGGAAGGAATACAGAAGGATGATGAAATTAAGGTTTGGATATGATAATACCCAGATGATAGAAAAATACAGTGGGAAGGATGATCCGCGCGATCATTTGGCACGATGGACTAAGGCATGGGAATAGAACCACAACCGGAATGGGTGCACATTTTCTGTCATACCCTAGATACAATTCCAATGAACTAGTATCTGGAGACGGAGATTCGCCATATGACAGTTTAATGCGACATTTTAAGGGAGATTTTTTATTAATTTTTAGCATTAAGGATGGGTTTGAGTGTATTAATGAAGCACTCCAAGAGGTAAATGTCGCTATATTCAGAATACTTAAGGAACCGATAGAATTGCCTCAGCCAGATTGGAGTACACAACTGCGCGATGCGCTAGAGTTTTATAATGTGATTGTTGAAGAAGAAGAATAAGATCTACAAAATATTACCATTCCAGAGAGAGAAGGACAGTGCAAAGTTGAAGTACTGAAGGTGGTGAACCTACACATATCACAACCTTTGAAAACTCGACAAGTAAACATTGGATCTGAAGCAAAGACTAAGTTCGTGAAGATAGGAGACTATTGGGAAGAAGATACGGTTGATAAGGTAGTTGATCTATTACGCGAGTACCAGGGCTTATTCCCAACTAAGTTCTCAAATTTGAAAGGGATCATCGTAGATTTAGGTGTTATGAAAATTACATTGAAGTCAGATGCGAAGCCTATTAAGCAGAGGCCTTATTGGCTAAATCCAAAATATAAAGAGAAGGTGCAGCAAGAACTGGATAATATGTTGGATGCTGGTATTATTGAACTAGTAGAGGAATCAGATTGGATATGCCCAATGGTGGTCCAAGAGAAGAAACAGAAAGGCAAAATCTGTATATGTGTGGATCTAAGAAAGTTGAATGATGCATGTGTGCATGATCCATTTCCAACACCATTTACCGATGAATTATTAGAGAATGTTGGCAGACAGGAGGCATATTCGTTTACGGATGGTTTTTTGGCATATCATCAAATAAAGATTGTGTCGGAAGATCGAAGAAAAACAACCTTCACGACCGAATGGGTTTTCTTTCAATATAGAATAATTCCCTTCAGATTGAAGAACGTGCCTACAATATTTTCTTGGGTTGTGATCGCGGCATTCAAACAGTTTATTCATAAATTTCTGGAGGTGTATTTTGATGATTGGACTGTGTTTGGCTTGGTGAAGTGCCATGTTTTGATTTTGCGCCTTATGTTGGATACACGTCGAACGTATCAGATTGCACTGAACTTGAAGAAGTGCATATTTTGTGTGCCCTTTGGGATTTTGCTCGACCATGTTGTATGTAAGCAAGGATTAATGGTGCAGCCTGTGAAGATTGTTGTAATTGTGAATTTGGAAGCTCTTAGGAATGTGAAACAATTGTGCGCGACACTGAGGCACACTAGGTATTACAAGAAGTTTATCAAGGCATATGCTTAGATAACTGCATCGATGGAAAATTGTTGAAGAAAGATGTGATTTTTTGTTGGGATGAAGACTGTCACTGCAGGCTAGATGTCTTAAAGGAAAGATGGTAATTGTGCCTATTTTGGTATATCCTGACTGGAAGAAGGAATTCCATGTGCATGTAGATTCTTCTTGTATTGTGCTAGGAGTAGTATTAACATAGGAATGAGAAGGAGAGAATGATCATCTGATAGCCTTTGCAAGCAGAAATTTATCCAAAGTTGAGAAGAATTACTCCACTACAGAGTGTGAAGGGCTGGCGGTGGTCTACGCACTACAAAAGTTTATGCATTATTTGTTCGGTGGACACTTTAAAATGTATACAGATCACTCTATGGTTAAATACCTTGTCAATAAGCCTGTGTTGGGGGGGAAGATATGCTGATGGTTATTGTTGTTTCAGGAATATGACTTTGAAGTGATGGTGAATCCTGGAAGGTTGAATGTAGGACCAGACCATCTGTCAAGGATTGAAATGGGTGAAGAACCAAATAGTTTGGAGGAAGGACTACCAGAGGCACAGCGCTTTGTGGTGCGTGTCGCGGATGACCATTTCACAGATATCATTCAGTTTTTTAAAACGAGAACATCTCTAGAAGGCTATTCTACTCAGTAAAAGAAGGAGTTAGTAGTTCGCGCAGTGGACTTTTCAATGATTGTGGGTCATTTGTATAACATGGGAATATATGAGATATTGTGAAGGTATGTTCCAGAGTTTGAACGTGTTAGTATCCCCACCAAAGCACATAGAGGAGTGGCAGGAGGTCGCTACGCAAGAAAAGTGATGGCAAAGAAGATTTTATGCACTGGATTATGGTGGTCGACATTACACAAGGATTCTAAGGCATACTGCAAGGTGTGTGATGCTTTCCAAAGGATAGTGAATCCTTCGCAAAGGGATGAGTTTCCTTTAAATCCTCAGGTTTCATTGCAGGTATTTTGTAAATGGGTCATTGACTTCATAGGTCCAATACAACCACCAGGTAAGAAGATCAGCACACGATATATTATTACTGCAACAGAGCATTTAACCCGATGGGTGGAAGTGTAGCTAGTGAAGGATTGTATAGTTGCCACCGCTACGAAGTTTCTGTTCGAATATGTCTTAGCGCAGTTTGGATGCCATAAGATATTTATGAGTGATAGGGTACACATTTCTTGAATGAAACGATCAGCATGAAGCTTGAGGAATTATATGCGTATCATCCAAAGAGCATGCCCTATCACCGTAGGTGAATGGAATGGTGGAAGCATTTAATAAAAATTTTAGGAGTGCATTGACAAAGGTCTGCAATGCGCAGAGGAATGACTGGGATATGCGCGTACCAGCAGTGCTATGGGCATACAGGACGACCTGCAAGAAGTTGACATGTCAAACACCATTTAGGTTGGTCTATGGAATTGAAGCAGTAATTCCCATGGAGTATATTGTGCCAAGTTTACGTATTGTAGCTTTCACAGAGATGGCGGATCGTAAGACCTTGCAGGAACGGCTCATGTAGATCATGGAGTTAAAAGAGGACCACTTTCTTGCAGGATTTCACTAGCAAGTTCAAAAGGAATGTGAGAAAGCATGGCATGATAGGCATATTAGGCTACGCATTTTTAAGATAGATGACTCAGTGTTGCTCTATGACAGCAAGTTCACCAAATTTCCAAGGAAATTTCAGATGCACTGGTTGGGGCCATATGTTGTTAAGGATATCACAGATGGTGGCGCAGTTCAGCTTGCGAATCTGAATGGGGAACCATTACCTAGAAAAGTGAATGGAAGTAGGTTGAAGTTGTATACAGGGGATCCTGCCCCTGCACAATGACTATATGGTAGCAGGACAGTCTTAGTAATCCACGCAACTATAAGGGATTGTGGGACTATAAACTACGCTGCCTGACAAGGAGAAAAATGTAGGGAGGTTGCGCAACGGAAGACAGGAGTGCGACAGGTGAAGCTACACCGGATGAGTTGTGCCATGGAGAATGATACCTCACAGAAGGGTTCAAAAGTAGTCGTTGGAATCATTATTCATGATTTGATGGCAAAAATTTTGTTAAGGGGAGCGGGTAGGCGCCATTTTTGGTGAAAATATTTGGAGATCTTCTGCCAAAGATGCATTTATGATCTGAAATTGGATGGAACAGTTGGATTTAAATTCAAAAATCCCTATAAATTGGGCATGTTGGTCCGCCGAAGAACACTTTTCATTCTGAGAATTGTCTATGAGCCTTGATGTTCTTAGTTTTTGAAGCATGAAGACTAGGAAGAACTAGTGTCATGACCCTCATTCATAAATTTGTTTGCAGAAGCCCATGAACTATTCTTAGAACGAATGACTGCCACAAATCCTATAGAAGATGTTAGTTCTGAAGTTGTCATATTTGACACGGAGACACCTGAAATATTGAGCATAGAATCTACGCCCACTGTGCCTATGGCACCAAGGTGACCTAGGCTGAAGCAATCGGCTACAAAAGAGAAGCAGAAGAAACCTATGCCAGTGAGACATTCACTGACAAAGAACCCAGACGTGTGACAGAAGGAGAAAAACGATAAATAGCCAAAGAAAGTTGTGGACCTAGAGGAAGAGGAATTCCAACGTGTGGAGGAATTAGATGTTGAGGAGGGAAAGCATATCACATGGCTCTTGAAGTATATCCCTCCACAAAAAGAAAAGACCAAAATAATGAAAGACCCTGATTTCAGGAAGTTTACAGTCTCGACACCCTTGTTGTCGTAACAGGTTGAATTTGAAGGCACCGTCTTAGCTGGAATTCCAGTGCTAAAGATGGAGGATTGGGATCTCGTGAACCATGAGAGATTCCCTCATTTGGATACTAGAAAGTACATGAAAAATATTTATTACGAGGAGATAGGGGTTAAGTGGTTGGAACCCATGAAGTGGGTCAGAGGTGTTGAGCAGGCTGGGTTGCTGTACATGCTCTTTGTTCCACACTTTCACAGATCAATCATCAACATGATGTGTGTGCGCCAGCTACTTGTGCAACTTCATGATGGGTTCCTATTGCTTGGGGAGCCCATCTCGATTAGAGATATGCTTATCCATTAGATTACAAAACTGCCCTATAAAGGGGTGGACCCTGCCAAAGAGTTTGGAGGGAAAACTAGCGAAAAAGAGATGGTAGATAAGATGAAGGCAAAATATGGTCTCGTAAAGAAGTTGCATGGATACTCCATCCACTCCATTCAGGACCAGGCAGTGTAGTTCATCGCCCAAATTGTTGCAAGAAATATTATGAGGAAATGTTGCGCGGATGAAGTTCCAGCACCTGTAGTATTATTGGCTTCCCAGTGCGCAAAGGGAGTACAATATAACTAGCTGAAGTATTTGTGCAAGGGGTTCCTCGCGAACTATCACGAAGCATAGGAGGACAGTAATCCCTTCCATTATGCATGGCTATTGTTGTCAATTGTCTTAGTAGAATGGAGCTTACCGGAGGACAACTAGTTTCCTCCGCAGGTGGAAGACTTACCAGAGGCAGCGAAGTTTGCTTCATTGTGGGCAACAAAGGATTCAGAAAGGATCAAGGAGTCAAATATTTTCTGGATCTTAGGACAGTAATCAGTCAGCGTCCAAGGTTGTCCCTAACCTTTTTTGAGCAATTAAGGTCCTTCGCAAAGTCAAGGCTGATTTTCATAACATATCAATAAAGGTGCGGAAGGACACTAAGAATATATGGCACAAGATGCAATACTTAGTCTCAGAGATGGATGTGTAGGAGATAGTCAAAAGCTGGTCAGTGGAGTGGAATAAACCCACGAAGCTTGGTTTAGGTACCAGTAAAGGTGCAAAGATATCTATTGCGGAATCAACCGCTTCATAGAAGTGTAAAGAGGCGGCACAAAAGGCAGCATGAGCTCTGGTGGAGTAGAAGAAGAAAGAAGTTGTTGCTAAGGTAGCTACTGAAAAAGAGCATGTTGCGAAAGAACGTGCCGAGGTAAAGTGCACTGGCACAGAGGAAGTCAAAGAATCGACTTCCCAACATAGAGATGAGCAGGAACTATCAGGACAGGAAGGAGGTGGTGTAGAGGAGAAAATGACTCCCGTCAAATCGAAGAAGCATGGAAAGGAGACAATTGTTTAGCCATGAAAGAAGCATAAATCAAGAAAGCAAACACACATCGACCTGATGGTTCTCGATGAGATTAGTGACAAGGTCAGAGACACCACAACAGAGTTGTGGTATAAGTTTGAACAATAATGCATGCAGACGTTAGGGAGAGTCCAAAAGGATCTGCGCAAGCTACAGATCCAAACTGATAGGATTCAAGTGAGCAGGGTGCAAACGAGCCTCGCGCAAGGGAGAGAGCATGTAGCAGAGCTGGAACAGACTTTATACCTCAGGGTCATACCTTTATCGAAAGGATCTATTCATGTGATGTCAGAGGAAGACCATGTTGTGTTAAGTACAGAGAAGGACATGGGAGTCAATTTGGTCACTCTTCCACTTCACACCCTCCATGCGTTGCATAAGGGGGTTTCAGATGAGCTAAGGATCAGAGAGTAGTGCGCCCTTGCAATCATAATTGAATTTAAGGTAAATAATAAGTATATGTTCGCAAAGAAAGCTCAGGCACTAAAAGAAAAGGAGCAGTTACAAGCACGAAGTCAAAGCCTAGAGACAGTAATAGAGTAGGCATGAAAGAAAGTTCTAGAGTTGAACATCTCGGAGGATGTCGCAGTTACAGCAAAATTCTGAAAATTGGCTAATGTGTTTCGTTCATCAAAGGATGAGATCAATAAATTTAAATTCGATTTTCAAATGAAGATCTTAGAGCTTCAATTGAATTTGCAGCCAACCACTCTGCTAGAGGTCCAGGAGCAACGCGGAGCAGCAATCAGGGAACACATGAGCACATTGGATACAACAGTCACAAACTGCGTGATGATATTTGATCAGGCCATGGAGCTATGGACAAACTTGCAGGAGGACTCAAACTTGCAAAGGCTTAACACGGATATCAAGGAGACATAATGCAAGTATGATGAATTCCGAGCGACTATGCACACTTTTGTGCCAACCCAACGCCTCGTGCAATTACAGGAAGGAAAGTAGCTGTAATCACAAATGGAAGAGCTATAGAGGAAAGAAGCCCTTCTCAAGGCTAAACTCTAGCCATGGATAGAGGAAGCATGTCAGCTTACTCTATCACTTTAGGAAAATTTAAGGATGTTATAGCAGGCACAGAGAACAATGCGCTTAGCAATGGAAGGCCCAAAAGCAGAAAATTTAGTGGAGGAAGTGCAGCGGTATGTGGTACAAAGTTTTGCTAACATAGCAACATTACAAGTCGAGCTAGGTGGCCTCCACAGTAAGATCAAGGCACCAACTGAGTGAATCGAGGGTGAGTCACCATATTTGTGTTGGGGACCTATTAGGATGGGGCCCCCAAGGTCAATTTTGGGTTATTTTAACCATTTTTTGTAAAAAATTTGTAAAGGATGTAAAGTCTCTACGAAATGTGGATGTGGAGCGCATAATTAAGTAGGAGTCAAAGCGGCTTTAGCTCCTTGTTTGGGTAAGTAATAGGTCACTTTTGAGACTCACCCATAAGCCGTGGGCCATGGTATTGTATTGGAAATGCTATATATATTTGACTCATAGCGGGTCGAGAGGAGTAACTAAGTCAAGATAGAGATTGTTTTGGGCATTGCTAAGGCAGGAAAGCTCTATTTCCTATAGGCGAAAGGGGAAGGCTCCTGTAGCTAAGTGCATAGGAGGCCTTGGTAAGTCCGCAGCTGAGTGCGCAGACCCCTACAAGTTGAGAGTGTAGGGTAGAAGAAGTCTGTAAACTGAAAGTTGAGTTTAATAAAGATTTATTTTGGGACAATTATCTGGCCTATGAGTATTATTCTTATTTATGTTCATGTTATGTTGTATCACCCAATGATATGTTTTCTATGGAATAATGTGTAATTACTGCATGAACCTATTGAATCTTTAATATTTATGCATGAACTAAGTAATTGTTTGTTTTCGCGAAGATAAATGTTGAATCGGTTATGATTTATGTTGAATTGGATAGATCTGCGCAAAGGCTAGTCTAGGGTTACTAATTAGTGCACTAAAGGGGATAGTTGGCTTCTTTAGGGTCTATAAAGTCTGATCACAAACCTTCACGAAGGTCTAGAAGTCGTTTACTTAGTGTTATAGTAGCAGACCATAGAAATATATTGATCTGCATGAAGGAAAATCTGAGCTACGAAGGCTTAAGATCAGTTATCACACTGTCTCTGGATGCAGAAACCTGGTTCTAGCATCCCCCAATACTGATTCAGGTGAGGCTGCAGCCTGCACTATGCAGGTTGTTGCCGAAAGGGCCAGCAGTTAGGGTTTTTTTGGTTGGCACGAACAACTCTGAACCTGGGTCAGGCCCCCTTAAGCCAACACTTCACTTGAACCCCGATTCGCTTCACCTGTCCTGAGGCTATGTGATGAAGGAAAGCCTTTCCCTTTCTAAATATCACATTGTAGCCACAGTCTTCCAACATGGCAACTAAAACCAAGTTCTTCTTCAAACCCAGAACATATATGAAATATTTTAATGTGAGAGGAGTAATAGACTCCCTCTAAAAGGTAACAATATCGATTTCAGTCGCGCAATACCTCCCATCATCTCCCATATCGATGTGCATCTAGAGGTCCTTCTCCTCCAAGTCACTGACGAACACTTTGTTGTCAGCCATATGGAATGAGGCTTCACTATCCAGGTACAACACACTACCCATCATTGATGTCACCATGTAAGAGATGAGGGTGAAATCCAGTTCAAATTGTGTAGCAAGATCTTCACTTGTCGCTCATCCTAATGGCTTCTTACTGGACTTCTTGTGCAGACACTTTGTGGCATAGTGTCCCAGCTCATGACAGTGAAAACATTTAATCTTCAACATGTCCTTCTTCTTGCCACCTTGATTGGAATATGATTTGGAATAGGATGACTTCCCCTTCACTTTCTTTGCCTTTCCATCTAAGGCACGGTTCTCCTCATCATCATGCTTGGATGAGGATCCATCTCTGGTGTTCCACCGAATCTCTTCTTGTACCAAGTCGGACCACAACTGCTCCCACTCTGGCAGCTTCTCTCTCCCATTAAATGAGTATTGGTAGATGTTCCAACTCTTGGGAAGTCCTAGAAGTGATAGGCTCACCAGATCATCTTCAACAACTATAACATCGACACTTCCATGCTCATCCTGACATTGGGTAAACTTGGTCAAGTACTTCAGTATTGTGTCACCCTTCTCCATCTTGATCATTCTAAGCTTGTCCTTCAATGCTAGCTTCATGTGGTCACTATTGTTTTGAAACAGGTATGTCAAGGCCTTCCACATTGTAAACAGATTTTCCTTACCTTGAAGGTTTGAGAAAATATGATCTTGAACTCCTTCTCAAATAATCATTCTCACCTTTTCCACACACTTTCTCCACTCTGCCAGATCTGAAGCATCAGTTGTCTTAGGAATATATTTGTCTATGAATTCCTTAAGCTTTTTGTCTTCCAACACTACCTCCATCCTATCCTTCCAAACAATATATTTGGAACTACCCTCAAGGGCATATTCAAGTCTTAATCCGTAGAAAGACATCTTGTTGGATCTAAAGTATGATACTGCAAATTTGATTTCTCCTGCAAAAGACAAACTCATATTATCCTCTTCAATAATAATTTCAGCTCTGATACCATGTATAAATTCCTTGTAGATTCAAACTGTTGATTGTAATATGCTAAAATAATTTACTTGAATCTAATCTACTCATTAGCGGAAATAATAAACGATTAATGAAATCATGAATCATCAAAGAGAAAGAATTCAATCACACATAACACAAAAAAAAAAATCTATGGAAAGCCACAGCGAAAAACCCTTTTTCTGTGTATATTGCATTAATCAGAAAATATGAGAATATTACAATGCTTTTCTCAAGCCCAAGCAACCTCTACACTATCTCAATCTCTCTCTCTACTTCCCAGACAAACTCAAGCCAATACTTAGCCAATTATGTTGCCTTCCAAACTCCTATTTCCTTGCATTGTTTCCTAGGTAATTAGCCCACATTTAATTGGAAAATTCCTCAATTATGAATTTTGCAATCCTCACAGACCTTCCTTTAATTACATGCATGACCTGTACAATTCAGATGCTTATTCAGCTGATAGTACATTGTCCCTGAACTCCAATCTCAACTAGGTCTTTCTTTGATCTGACATGCATGAGTTAATTATGAGTGAATCTTTAGTTTACTAGTTGATCAGTGTTGGTTACACCCCACTATTAGATCTCCCACTAATTCATCCATCAGTTGGAACTAGTTTAACTAAATTTTCCTCGGTTAAACTAAATTAAATAATGACAACTCAAAATAAAATCAACCAGGGCTCCTAAAAATTTAGGAACCACTCTACCTGACTCTATATAGGCTCTCAACTCAAATTAACTAAGCGAACTAAGGCAAATTAGCTTAGTTAACTATTACAAGTTTTCATGAGATGTGGAATTACAATTTAATTCAAGGAAAAAATTAAATTAGGATTTTCTTGTTGCATTTTCAACACTGAGAGCATAACAAACTGACTAATTTTATTTCCAATTTGTTACAGTATTTTCGAATCCAAATAATCCTATGGGAGATAATGTAATTGAATAAATACAAGTACCATATAAAATTCCTCTTTCTCCAGGTTGAAACAAGCAATAGATGGGTTCATGAATAGGCCAATTGAGTTCATGAAGTATGCCCCCCTTGGAAAATATTGTTTGGGCTTTAATATTGTTAAATATTGATGTGAAAATGCTTTTGGAGCCTAGCTTTAGATGAAGATATCCCTTGAGAGACCAATTTGTCTAGATCCAATTGAGGAGGCTTCGTTCTGAGGGCCAAGGCCAATGAACTTACATATTATAGTATCTTATTTCATATGTTCGATTATTGCACCAATGTTTCTTGTTGGGATTTCCATAAGCAAAAATGTATTATTCTATGGAATGCATGTGTTGTTGTTTGTTGGGCTATGTGCATCAATTGCTAAAGGTGCATGGTTGGAAGTCATTGAAGTCAATAGGTTGGTTCTTATTGTTGGATTGGATTTGCTAGTTTTGTGTGGCAAAGGGTTGTTCTGCCTATTGGCCCCAACATTACGAAAGTAGAGATTAGCTCCTCCCCCATAAGGGGGTGCCATGATAGGAGAGAGATGTTGAGTATTATAGGGAGTAAGATCTAGGAACCCAAATATTTCTCAGTCGCCTTAAAATATCCTGAATTAGAATTTATGGCCATTTGAAAATTAGTAATATGCGGAGGGCCAAAACCATAGTGCACAAACCCCTGACACCAAATTTATTAAAAAGTACACATCTTTTGGGAAGATCCATGGTTCAATATTTTGATCAACAATGGATTTCCTGCAAACATGCACAACATTTAACATTATTAAATGTCAAGCAAGTCTCACAAATTGGATAGATTCGACAACTAAGTGAAATGATTGAATGTTAGAAGTTGTCCAAAGTTGCATGAAATTTAACCTGACCTGTCATCCCAACCAACCAATGACACATGGAAGCATTTCGTATGATGCTAACATGGACACTTTATATAAATTACACATGGATCTTTTTCATAGTTAGCATGACACATCATTTACTGATATCAATAGGATAACATGCCATCATCAGTTTGTGACATGTGGCAGGGACAAATGGAAGCTTTGGATTGGTGAAAATCCTAAAAATGAGTGACATGTGACACCTCACCCCTCACAAGATGCCACATGGCATGATTATGTCATGGAAACATCATCGTGCAAGAGACCAGGGACCCTTAGGGGCTCGGTCTTGAGGCATAGTGATATGAATGAGGTCATATGTAGATATTTTATCACACTATTAGCAAACCTCCCATGGGTGTTTTGTAGGTCTATCACAAGAGAAGAGGAATTTTATACAAGTGCACCTGGAAAAGGCCCTTTTGTAGAACCCTTAGTTTATTATATAATTTTATATGGTTTTTATGAGTTTTGGGGGTCAATATTGATCCATATTGGATTCTGAAAGACATTGGGTGATCAGGGCTTAGAGTTGGACATAACCAAAGATGTGTAATGTCTTGTTGACAGTTATTTGATCACCAAAATCTCTTTTGCATGTTTTTAAAGTCTATGAGCAGGTTGCAGTTGTTTTGGATACATGGTGTAAACATGTTCCAAGAAGGAGTTTGAGTGGCCTTATCAATGAAAAGGTTGGAGAAAAGTATGGGAAGTAGTGTGGCAGCTAGTAATAGTGATTGATATGATTATTAATTGTAGTGACAATGGTTGCAGGTTTATGATATTAACTGTAGTGATAGTGGTTATAGGATGTCATAGTGATTGCAGTGATAGTGGTTGCAGGTTACGACAATGATTGTAGTGGCAACAGTTACAGGTTGCAAATTGTGATATTACTTATGATTCAGTGATATATGATGATAATGGATCCAATTTGAAATGATATGAAATAGATGTCCACAAGAAATTGAATAAGGAGGTGGGTGCCACCACTGAGATTGGTGCCTCAATTATGTTGGAGCCTAGAGTAGGCTAAAGCCCGCTCATTATCAAGGTTAGAGCCTCAATCAGGTTGGAGCCTAGAGCAGGTTGGAACCCTCTCATTATCGAGGTTGGTTCCTTAATCATGTTGTAGCCTACAGTGAGAAAATCCTTTCATATTTTTTAATTTGGTGCCTCAATCATATTGTAGCCTACAACAAGTGGCAGATTACATGTCTGGGGGGTAGTTGCCTCGAACAGGTTGGAAACTGCAAATCTATGTAATGTATTGAAGATAAAGAATAAGAAGATTCACGATTTTCTCTTGTATGGATTTCCATTTAAAATATTGTGTCTCTTTATGATTTGATGGCTTCTTGATGTGTTATTGATATGATGGTAGCTTGATGATGCATTGTTATAGTTGATGATATGATGCTTATGATTCATTACTATATGGTTGTTTGATTATGAAAAGTTGTGAAATGGTAAAATTGATCTCACACTGATTCAGCCCCCCTCTCGGTGTTACCTTTGGGCCAACACCAGTTATTCCAGAGAGACAACCTACCTCCAAATGACCTAGACTAAGAAGTATACATGGATGTTAGAAAATATTTGTTGCGCAATGTGGTTTCCCATCCCTCTGTATTCCCATGTGAAAAAGTAGTTGAATGGATAACAAACATGTTGAACCTTAAGAAGCCATGATCATGGAGAATCACAAGAATCCTTTTGCTTCATTTAGTGTTTCATACATTGAGATGTATTACAAGCTCCCCAAGGAAGAAATAACCTTGTATGAGAACTACTAAAGACATGGTGGGTCAAAAAAGGAAGGTTCAGGACCCAGTCGAATAATAAGTATCCTACAAATAGGATAATGACTTACTTTCAATTTGTGACTTCCATGTTATGCAGGTTGTATGGTTGATCCAATGTAGATACTTTCTATGAAGGATGGTTTCCATTGATGTACTTTTTGGCATATGAAGGAAGCATTTTCAATTGGGCTAGTATTGTTTGTTCTCCTTGAAGGACAACATCAAGCAACCATAAATTCCAAGGAAAGCTTAGCAGCCTTAATCGTTCATGACTTCTTACCTCTTAGATGTCATTCATGTAAAGCAAGCATTCCCTACAATGGGATGGAAATGGATAGTTTAGGAGTGAGTTAACAAAAATTGCAAAGTCCTATTGGAGTCTCACTACATCTAATCATACATTATAATATTACATAACCTATTGATGTTATTGTAGGAATTACATTTAATATATCTACTCCATGCATGCCTGAAAGGGTTAGGTAGATGATTTCCAATATTATAGATTGGTTTTTTGATCAAGATGGAATATATTTAAGAATATTTGAAGCAAAAAATCCTCTTCGCCTCTTGTAAAATTTTGTAACTTAATGGCCAGGAAATAGCATATCAGGTATACATATGGGAAGATGGAACACTCTCATGGGACAAAAAGGCTCCATGGCCACACATAGATCTCCACCTAAGCTCCTATCAACTAAAGTATATAAAAGAAATCAAAGTAGAATATGATGAATCAACTCCCTTCCGCTTTGGAGATTTATGACGTCCCATTGATATGATCCTAGCTCTATAGTGAAAAATAATTACAAGACATGCAAGTTTTTGATAGTGTTGGACCCGCCAACATGTAAGGGGATCTCCCTGGTAATAAGTCCCAATTAGACCTCGAACCGTTTGGTGTAGGAGTCCCAGTAGTGGGTCGTAAGGTAATTCCTTGCCCGCGATGTCGCACAGAGGCAAGTAAGATAAGTCTGTCAGTAGCAAGGGTGTGACCACTGCAGTGATTCAAGGAAGGTGTATGAGAGGTTCTAACACAAGTGGGTGAGATGAGGGTGAAGGTGAGTTCCAGGTTGAAAGGGATCACTCCCAACTCGGCTAGGAACACACAACACACAGGAAATACACAGCTTCTGGTGGAGCACTCCACTCGGATGCAGTACTCACAACATACAAGGTAAGATAACATGTACAACACTCACGGATCAGTCCAAATGAGTGCAATGGTTGTTACTGTAAGATTCATGTGAAAGTTTTGTTTGATGTCCGGTAGAGCAGTCAACATGGACAGGATAGCATTAACAGCATATACAACACATTTCCATTAATAGATTATGCATTACAACAAATGAATCAGTTTAGATGTAGAGCACAGGTTAAAGCAACATGCATTACAAGTGTTAAAGATTAGTCTTACAACATATACAATACATGTGTGAAAATGTGTTGGCTCTTACTATATAAAGAAGTGTAAGTTCCAATCATACAATACATCCATGTAAACCTGCTAGCCCCAACAGTGGAACTTTACAACCACATCCACCTACTCCTCCAAAGAGATGAACTAGCAGTGGAGAAGCCAAGGTGCATTACAATATTATCCAAGCTCTTTCCAAGATAGGTTTATCAGAAGCTTGGCAACCAAAAGCCCTTACAATGAGTTATGAGGGACTATTTATAGCAAAGGGTGGGGTGACCCTTGACATTCCCCTTTGTGACAGTTCAACTACCCTCATGAATCTTCACCTACTCTATGACAGTTACATCCAACTATTAACACTTGAATTACACTTGACATGACTCAACATTACAATGCACATGTACTCATGTGAGACAACATGGATTGAGCAAGCCATGCAAGGCATCATTGTCACTCGGTCCGCTAAGATGAGACCAACTCTTTAACATGCTTGTGATGGTGAATGTGGTGAGCTGATGCCAAGCTTGGTCATCCATGATGGTGTGCATGCACCTCATGGTGACATCTTGTGGAAGTGAACTCTTGCCTCCGTTGCAACCGGTGCATTGGTTTGGCCCCTTCATCCAAATTGTTTGCTAACATGTGCATGATCTTCTTGGGTGCAGCTTAACCGGCAACACACTGATGCATGTCCATGTTGATCTTCAAGTGTGTGTTGATGGTCATGCACATCAACTTTCCGAAGTACATGTTCAGCTCCAGTTGGACTTGCTTCTTGTCTTTGAATGGGTTGGATTGCATGTGTGCACATAATGACCTACATGTTTTTGAATCCCTTGCATGCGAGCAACAACACTACTCACCATGTTTTCTCTATGTCAGCTGTTGGGATGGATCTTTAACTTGTACGGGCACAGTTGTTGGCATTATGATTCTGGTATGGCTTTATGATACATATGTTGTACTTGATGGCAACCCACTCATCTCAGATGATAAATTATAGTGCAGAAAAGTTCACACACTTTTATGCAAAGAAAATTTTATTTCATGTAGAGAAAAAGTTCACGCACTTTCATGTTGGAGAACTTACCTTTGGTCCATGGTAGTTAGTCCTTGGTATTTGAACCTATGGTTTTGGACCATGGTACCTCGTCAAAAGTGTGTATATGTTGGAGAACTTACCTTTGGTCCATGGTGGTTAGTCCTTGGTATTATTGAGCCCCATGTTTTTGGGCCCCTTGTATTGGTTATCTATGGTATTGATCCATGATTTTAAGAAGAAGCTTGCCTATATAAAGCAAAGGAGATCACTTGGCTAATTCATTCTTGCAAATCGAATATCTTAAGATCTGAAATATTGGGTTATTGTTTTAAAAGTTTGATCTATGAAAGGGAAGTTGAAAGCGAATATGTGAAGGGTGATCTCTCGAGCGCTGCAGCTGCGGAAGTGTGGAGGCGCCACAGAAGGCGCAGTGCGGAGGCGCCACAGAAGGCGCAGTGCGGAGACGCCACAGAAGGCGCAGTGCGGAGACGCCACAGAGGCACCACAGAAGGCGCAGTGCGAAGGCGCCATAGAAGGCGCAGTGCGGAGACGCCACAGAGGCGCCACAGAAGGCGCAGTGCGGAGGCGCCACAGAAGGCGTAGTGCGGAGGCGCCACAGAAGGCGCAGTACGGAGACGCCACAGAGGCGCCACATAAGGCACAGTGCAGAGGCGCCACAGAAGACGCAGTGCGGAGGCGCCACAGAAGGCGCAGTGCAGAGGCACCACAGAAGGCGCAGTGCAGAGGCGCCACAGAAGGCGCAGTGCGGAGGCGCCACAGAAGGCGCAGTGCAGAGGCGCCACAGAAGGCGCAGGTGCGGAGGGTTTTGGGTGCATAACTGATGTTTGGTTACTGGTATTGAGTTCAGATAACAACATGATTAATGACTTATCTTTATGTACTAGATCTGGTTGATAACTCTCATAATATCATTGTATATGTATGGATCTGGTGATTGGGTGATTCAGAAGGTTGTTTGATTATGAGCTTCAATGTTGTTGTTGGATCCAGTTTGAAAATTTATGAAAAGTGGTCCTTGAAAGAAAAGAAGTAGGGGGTTGTAGCTCCCTTCCAGGAGAGACTGGAAAACGAGAGAGAGTTGTAGCTCTCTGCAGGTTGCAGCCTGCGTACTGGTAAAGGACTGCACCAGTACAAAATCATTGTAACAGGAGTTTCTAATTTGAAAGAAGATAGAGACATATAGCAGCAGGTGGTTTTCACCCACATTGAGTTTCCACCTTATATCTGGTGTTCTTTGGTGTGACTATCTGTTTTTCTTGTTCATGCTCATTATTTTATGGTACTGATATGCAAAAATAATTCAAAGTGTAAATAAGGAAGATTTGTTAAAAGAACTTGATAATACTGATTCACCCCCCCCTCTCAGTATTATTTTCAACAATTGGTATCAGAGCAGGTCCTTCAGAGAAGCTTGATCGCTTGAAGGTAGATCATTCATCATGAGCAACTACGAGAGAGAAGCATCAATCAGGCCACCAATTTTTGATGGGACGAACTTCAATTATTGGAAGATAAGAGTTACTGCCTATCTTCAATCTCTTGGTACAGAAGTTTGGGATATCATAGAGACAGGCTACACTTTTCCTTCAGCTACTCCTACAGATTCGACCGAGAAGAAGAAATATGAAACAAATGCGAAAGCAGTCAATACTCTATTGGGATGCTTATCCCAATCGGAATTCGTGAAGGTAATGCACTATAAATCCGCAAAAGAAATATGGGACAAAATTGTCACGAGCTATGAAGGAGACGAACAGGTAAAGCGTGCTAAACTTCAAACTTTCAGGATTCAGTATGAGAATCTCATAATGTATAATGATGAAAGTGTGGCTAACTATTTCCTTAGGGTAGATGAAATTGTTAACTGCATGAAAAACTTGGGTGAAGAAATAAAAGAGGCTATTGTGGTTGAAAAAGTCCTAAGATCCTTGTCCCCCAAGTTTGAATCTAAAGTGTCCGCTATAGAGGAAAAAGCAAATCTAAAAACTCTCACCATGTCTCAACTACATGGAATTCTAACTGCTTATGAAATGAGAAAGGGAGGTCCATCATACAGAAGAGAAGCGGCTTTCAAGGCTTCAGACAAAGGAGATTACTATGAAGCAAGTCACGTGCCAGAAGAAGAAGAAGAAGAATCAAATTTTGTCAGAAATCTTCAAAGGGGTTCTGGAAGGTTCAGAGGTAAGTTACCTTTTAAATGTTTTGCTTGTGGAAGAGTAGGTCATTATGCTGCAAAATGTCCTTATAAGGATAAAGGAAAGGAACCTGCTAGATGGAACAAGAAACAGAGTGCAAACAAGAAAAGTTACTACACTCATGAAGATAGTGATGGTCTATCGATTAGTGATGAAGATGAACAAGGTAATGACTATAAACTGTTAATGGCATTTGAAGATGATGATTATATGGATGCTATAGATGTGGATAGCCTTTTTGAAGAAATTACTAGACTCAAGAGATGTATAGAAGTAAAGAATATGATCATTGATACTCTACAATTTCAAATTGATGAAAAGGAAAAACATCTTGAAAAATTAGAAGGTGAAATTGTTGGTCTTAGAAAAGAGATTGAGAAAACAAAAGCTATTAATATTAAGTTTGTCAAAGGATCTGAAACTTTGGATGAGATTATCAATGTACAACGTTCTCCACTAAACAAGACAGGTCTGGGCTATAATGGAGAAACTTCTCAAGCAACCACTTCAAAAAGTTATCTTGATGCAGCAAGAAGGAATGAGCAAAAGCACAATGAAGACCATCAGGCAAGGCAGGGACGAATTGCAAACAGGGACTATCAAGGGCAATCCGTTTTAAGGGTGAACAAAAGCTACAACCAGCCACAGGTAAAATCTTCTCAATTTAGTTCAAGAATGGATGACAATAGAAATTACAATCATTTGGTTGGTAGATTTGATAACCGCAGAAATTTCTTCAATGGACAATGCTTCTCTTGCCATAACTTTGGTCGCAAAGCAGCTCAATGTGTTTCATATAAAACAATCATGACTAGAGAAGCTCAAAAACAAAGAAGTATGATCGGGATTACAAAAAGGATCTATAACAACTTTTCGGCTCTTGAAAATGAAGTTGAATGTTCTATTTGAAATAACTTTGGTCATGAAGATTCTGAATGTAGGAGCAGGTTTCAGCAGACAAAGGAACAAGCCTCAAACACCAAAACATGGAGAATAAAGGAACCACAAACAGAAAGATGTGGGATAGCATTCTATGCAGAGGGACAGGAAAATCTATGGTACATTGACAATGGATGTTCGAAGCATATGACAGGTGATAAAGGAAAACTTGAGTCATATTCTGCTCTAGAAAAGGGAAAGAAAGTTTCTTTTGGAAATGATACTCCTGCAACTATAAAAGGAAAAGGCACTGCTCAGTTAAAAGAAAAGGTCAAGGCTGGAAATGTTTTGTATGTTGATGGATTGAAACATAATCTTCTAAGTGTCAGCCAGATGTGTGATCAAGGAACCGAGGTGATATTTAGAACAAATGGATGTCTTGTTCGTGATCTTGATACAGGTAAAACGGTGATCAAAGGTAAAAGAACTCCAAATAATCTATACGTATTTGAAGAAGGACAACAACAATGCTATCTAAGCAAGGATGATGAACACTGGCTATGGCATCGGAGGTTGGGGCATCTAAGCTTTTCACAAATAAGGAAAGCATGAAAGTATCAGGCAGTTCGCGATCTTCCAGATATCAAAATTCCAGACAACACCATATGCAAATCATGTCAGTTTGGAAAGCAAACCAGAACTAATTTTCCAGAGAAGGAAGGATCAGCTAGCATGCCTCTTG
Source organism: Pinus tabuliformis (assembly GCA_031772625.1). Lineage (NCBI taxonomy): Eukaryota > Viridiplantae > Streptophyta > Pinopsida > Pinales > Pinaceae > Pinus > Pinus tabuliformis. Next base: position 1,638,654,608 of record CM062817.1, read on the forward strand.
AGCTAGTACATACAGATAAATGTGGTCCATTCAGAAAAATAACACCTCGAGGAGAAGAATACTTGATATTATTCATTGACGATTTCTCCAGGTTTGTCTGGTTAGGACTAATGAAGCACAAAGATGAAGCATTCGAAAAATTCAAATCCTTCAAAGCCTTGGTTGAAAATGAATCAGGATACAAAATTAAGTGCCTCAGATCTGACAGAGGTGGGGAGTTTACCTCGAATGAATTTTTCGATTTCTGTGAAGAACATGGGATAAGAAGAGAATTCTCTACAGCTAGAACTCCTCAGCAAAATGGAGTTGTGGAAAGAATGAACAGAACAGTCCAACAAATGGCTCGTGCTATGCTTGATGAGTCGGGTACTCCCGCAACTTTCTGGGGTGAAGCTGCACATTCTGCGGTTGTTATTCTCAACAAAACAAATGTCCGTGTTAGCAGCACTTAAACCCCTCATGAGCTCTGGTGTGGTGAGACTCCTTCGGTGAAGCACTTCAAAATCTTTGGGAGAAAATGTTATATTAAGAATACTGATGAGCAACTTGGCAAACTTGAACCTAGAGCAGATGAAGGCATTCTTCTTTGTTATTCTCCACATAGCAAAGCATACAAGTGCTACAATAAAAGACTTGGCAGAATTGTTGACAGCATTGATTTAGTGGTTGATGAGAAGGGATACATTCCTAGGCAAGTACATCATGAAGACATCGAAGAAGATGAAGGCTACCCTCAAAGACAGAATGATGAAGAAGAAGAACCTCAAGAAGAACCAGAGGAGCAGACAAGAATAGAAGAGAAGACTCCATCCAGATATGTTCAGAAGAATCATCCAGAATCTCAAATTGTGGGGCAGAAAGAAGCAGGTGTACAAACAAGAAGAACAATTGCAGAAGCTTCAAGCTATTTGGCATTACTCTCTTCCACAGAACCACAAAATGTGAAAGAGGCATGCAAAGATGAATGTTGGGTCAAAGCAATGGATGAAGAACTTGAGCAGATCGAAAAGAACAACACTTGGGAGTTGGTTCCTAGACCAAAAGATAAGAATGTTATAGGAACAAAATGGGTCTTCAAAAATAAATTGAATGAAAATGGAGAAGTAATTAGAAACAAGGCCAGACTTGTTTGTAAAGGGTATGTGCAGCAAGAAGGAATAGATTTTGAAGAAACCTTTGCTCCTGTTGCAAGACTTGAGGCCATCCGAATGTTCCTTGCTCTCTCAAGCTTTCAAAACTTCAAAGTATTTCAAATGGACGTGAAATCAGCCTTTCTGAATGGAGACTTAGAAGAAGTATATATTGAGTAGCCAGATGGTTTCATTCTTGGAAATGATCCAAATCTTGTATGCAGATTGAAAAAGGCTCTCTATGGTCTCAAACAAGCTCCAAGGGCTTGGTACTATCGTTTGGACAAATATCTTCATCAACAAGGTTTTTCAAAAGGATCAGCAGATAGCAATCTTTATATAAAAGTTGAAAATGACAAATTTCTAATACTTGTTGTGTATGTAGATGACATTATCTTTGGTAGCAATGAAGAAGCTATGAGTCAAAGCTTTGCCTTGGTCATGCAGAAAGAATTTGAAATGTCCTTGCTGGGAGAACTGACATATTCCCTTGGTTTGAAAATCCAACAAAAGGAAGGAGGAATCTTTTTGTCTCAAACCAAGTATCTCAAACAGATTTTGAAGAAATATGGCATGGAAGATGCAAAACCAGTATGTACACCCATGGTCACAGGATGTAGCCTCAGTGCAAATGATGAATCTGCAGCAGTACATCAACCAACCTACAGATCTATGATTGGAAGTCTACTTTATCTGATAGGTACCCGACCGGAAATCATGCATGCAGTTGGAATAGTTGGAAGATTTCAGGAAAATCTGAAGGAGACTCATCTTCAGGCAGTGAAGAGAATTTTCAAATATCTTCAAGGGACTCAAAATTATGGTTTATGGTATCCTAGAGACACAAATCTCACACTTCATGCTTATACAGATGCCGATTGGGCCTGAAGCGTGGATGACAGGAAGAGCACAAGTGATGGCGCATTCTTTATGGGTTCCAGACTAGTATCTTGGTTCAGCAAGAAACAGAGTTTGATTGCCTTATCTACAGCTGAAGCAGAATATGTTGTTTTTGCATCTTGCTGCACTCAACTCCTTTGGATGATGCAGACCTTGCAGGATTTTCAAATCACTTGTACACCACCTATCTCCATCTTATGTGATAACACAAGTGCAATCAGCATCTCAAAGAACCCAGTCATGCATTCAAAAACCAAGCACATACCAATCAAGTATCATTTTCTTCGGGAACAAGTGCTTGAACAGAAGGTCAAGTTGGAGTATGTTCCTTCTAAGGAACAAGTTGCTGATATACTCACCAAACCATTGCCCAGGGAGACTTTTGAATACCTCAGGCAAAAGTTGGGGGTTGTTGATGCATCATCTTGTTTTTGAATCTCTTCTAATTTTTGGTTGTACAGGAATATGCGTACATGTGCTGGGTTGCGGATTGGTTGAAGATCAAATAGCACTGGTTCAGGGGGAGCTTATAATGCATTGTTGGCATTATGGAGGATGTACAGAAGGCAATCATGGATGCTGATCTGAATATTACTGCAATATGTCTCTATCTCTTTCATGGTCATTTATGGTGTTTGGTGGATTATGTTTCTTCTTTACAGATCTGGTTCATATTCAGGGGGAGCATAACCCTTTGCCCTTGATGTCAAAGGGGGAGAATGAGCTGAAGATTTTGAGGTTGCCATCAAGTCCAAAGGGGGAGATTGTTGGCATTATGATTCTGGTATTGCTTTATGATACATATGTTGTACTTGATGGCAACCCACTCATCTCAGATGATAAATTATAGTGCAGAAAAGTTCACGCACTTTTATGCAGAGAAAAGTTTATTTCATGTAGAGAAAAAGTTCACGCACTTTCATGTTGGAGAACTTACCTTTGGTCCATGGTAGTTAGTCCTTGGTATTTGAGCCTATGGTTTTGGACCTTGGTACCTCGTCAAAAGTGTGTATATGTTGGAGAACTTACATTTGGTCCATGGTGGTTAGTCCTTGGTATTATTGAGCCCCATGTTTTTGGGCCCCTTGTATTGGTTATCTATGGTATTGATCCATGATTTTAGGAAGAAGCTTGCCTATATAAAGCAAAGGAGATCACTTGGCTAATTCATTCTTGCAAATCAAATATCTTAAGATCTGAAATATTGGGTTATTGTTTTAAAAGTTTGATCTATGAAAGGGAAGTTGAAAGCGAATCTGTGAAGGGTGATCTCTCGAGCGCTGCAGCTGCAGAAGTGCGGAGGCGCCATAGAAGGCGCAGTGCGGAGGCGCCACAGAAGGCGCAGTGCGGAGACGCCACAAAGGCGCCACAAAAGGCGCAGTGCAGAGACGCCACAGAGGCGCCACAGAAGGCGCAGTGTGGAGGCGCCACAAAAGGCGCAGTGCGGAGACGCCACAGGGGCGCCACAGAAGGCGCAGTGCGAAGACGCCACAGGGGCGCCACAGAAGGCGCAGTGCGGAGGCGCCACAGAAGGCGCAGTGCGGAGATGCCACAGAAGGCGCAGTGCGGAGGCGCCACAGAAGACGCAGTGCGGAGACACCACAGAAGGCGCAGTGCGGAGGCACCACAGAAGGCGCAGTGCAGAGGCGCCACAGAAGGCGCAGTGCGGAGGTGCCACAGAAGGCGCAGTGCGGAGGCGCCACAAAAGGCGCAGTGCGGAGGCACCACAGAAGGCGCAGGTGCGGTGGTCGCGGCGCCACAGAAGGCACAGGTTCGGAGGGTTTTTGGTGCATAACTGATGTTTGGTTACTGGTATTGAGTTCAGATAAGAACATGATTAATGACTTATCTTTATGTACTAGATCTGGTTGATAACTCTCATAATATCATTGTATATGTATGGATCTGGTGATTGGGTGATTCAGAAGGTTGTTTGATTATGAGCTTCAATGTTGTTGTTGGATCCAGTTTGAAAATTTATGAAAAGTGGTCCTTGAAAGGAAAGAAGTAGGGGGTTGTAGCTCCCTTCCAGGAGAGACTGGAAAACGAGAGAGAGTTGTAGCTCTCTGCAGGTTGCAGCCTGCGTACTGGTAAAGGACTGCACCAGTACAAAATCATTGTAACAGGAGTTTCTAATTTGAAAGAAGATAGAGACATATTGCAGCAGGTCGTTTTCACCCACATTGGGTTTCCACCTTATATCTGGTGTTCTTTGGTGTGACTATCTGTTTTTCTTGTTCATGCTCATTATTTTATGGTACTGATATGAAAAAATAATTCAAAGTGTAAATAAGGAAGATTTGTTAAAAGAACTTGATAATACTAATTCACCCCCCCCCCCCTCTCAGTATTATTTTCAACAATACAGTTTCATCCATGATTGCATGTTGCGCCCACTATTGTTTGTGTTCATCTTGTAACTCATTCATCTATTTGTGCAGCTTCATGTTCTTCCTGATTTGTTGTTTCAGCACATGCAAGTCCTTCTCTATTCCATTATTTTTCTTCACGTGACCTTCATGTCTCATTGTCACCTCATAGCCTGAGTCTCCAAAGTTGCTTTCATTATCAGTGGATCTGCTTGATCCTGCAATTATGTCCCACCTCTATGTTTTTAACAACCTCCTCTTGCATTGGTTGCATTCACTTCGTTCGCTGCATTCGGTATGCTACGTTCAGCTGTTGTTCATGATGCTACTCATTGTGATGTTGTTTTTTGTCATATATTGATGTCCTTGTCTACAAACAACTTGATGTCTTCATGAATAGGCAATCTCATAGACACTTGATCAACTACATCTCCAAGTGTGCTTTGAATGGTGTCTTCAAATCTGCTCTCTTATAAACCTTTTTTCCTGCACTACTGAAAGGCAAATGAGCACCTGTAATACCTGGGGACATGGAAACACTCATGGAAAGCAATCTATCAATTGAAAACCAAAATTAACTTGAGAACTAACTTGCAACATACCTGTGTGACTGATCATGAAGGTTATGCAATTTTGACCGAGAGGTCGGGAGATCAACTACCAAGACTTCACAAGGCACAGTTTGGGCTGCTGGGAGACTAAATGATTGTTGGAACTTCACAATGTACAGTCCAATCTAGCTGTTGACTGCTGGAACTGTATAATATGCAATCTTAGCTGGCAATGGTTGCAGGCTCAGTGACTCCATTGCACAATTTTCTTGGCCAATAGTCACTTTCCCTCAGGATTGCACAAAGAAAGCCTGGGGAACAACTTCTAAGAATAAATGCATAGTTATGGAGAGGAAGGCAGAGCCTTCGCTCTCAGGATTACGCAATGTTGTCTTGGTGAGGCAAAGTCCAGGCCGAGGTTGGCCAAACTCGTTGACAGGAAACTGAAATAAAATGTGAGTGTGAATGCATGTCGATACTAAGTGTAAGCATAAGTGAATTATCATGCGTGCAAATGGTGAATGACAGCTTCAGAAAATGGAACATGCATGTGGGTGAGGTGAGTCGTCGAATCGGTAATTGTTCGCGAAAAACAGTTTCATGCATGCAACAGTAGTGAGATGTTAACAAAAATAGAAACAGTGCTAGAACAAGCTAATATACATGTAAACGACAGCAAGCGTTCAAAGAAATCAAGCAAATAGTACTCATACAAGTGAAAACATAAAAAGCGACAGAAATGCAACACAAGGCATGGGAAGCGGGCTTACTCCAAAACAGTTGAGCTAAGTGTGCTGATTGCACCTAGATGTGATGTGGGATGTCAGAGCTGCAAGGTTGATGTGACGAATGAGCTCTGCAACATTTAGTTGAGTTTTGATAACATCGAGGTTGTGACATGCATGCCACAAACCTAGGGAAAGCGACACTTGGAAGGAGGTTTCTGAAATGATCGTTGCGTGTAACCTCCAACTACTAAACATAGATCCCTGAAACAAGGGATGTCTTTGCATGATGCCTTAGGAGAAGTAACCCATGCATGCGAGTATGTTTTGCTCGTTCCCTAAGGGAAACAGTCAAATCAACTGCACATGCAAGAGTTTGTTCTATTGCTTGAAGGAAATGGGCATTTCTGGATGGGAGTTGGGCTGACTACCCAGGAGATTTATGCAATTTCTTCACAAAGCAGCTGACTGTTGCCCAAATTTGCACAAATTATGGGCTGAGAAACCCTACTGTGGAAAATTACGCAATTCTTGTTGGGAGTGTTGACTGGAAGGATTGCACAATCCTGGAGCCCAGCAGGCTACCAGACAGGATTGCGCAATTTCTGGAGGGAAAGTTGGTTTCCCTCCAGAAATGTACAATTTTCTATGGAAATCTGCTCAGCCTGCAACTGGACCAAGTCCGGGTGAATAGCCTGTGAGGGGAATGCATCAAGTTGTGATCGATAGGCTGCCCTTGTGTAAGAAAAACACTAAATTTGGTGAACTTGATGAAGTAAGGCAAGCTGTTGTGAAGGTTGGAAGGGAGGCTCCAAAATGAAGCTAAGGAAGAATTTTGGAGGGTGGTTGTAGCCGCTACAACATAAGTACATGTGGAAATGACAATCATAAACATAGGATGATGAAGAAAAATTGAAAAATCCTTTCAATTTCTCATAGGTCATTTCCAAAATAAGTTATAATTCCTCATAGGAAAATAAGGAGAGAGCTCAAGCTTATAGAGAAGCCCTTTCCCAGAAGCGGGTTACCCTGCATGAAGAAAATCAAGTTGCACAAGAAAAGAACCTTAAATAGGACCAAGAAGCAACCAAGATAGATCAAGGAGAAAGAAGAGTAAAGGATGAAGAGAGAGGAAGAAAAAAGAAGAGAGGTAGATGTATAAAGAAAAAATAGAAGAAAAAGAGAAGAGACGTCAACAAGAAGCATAGGAACAAGATTCCCCATAAGAGAAAAGTTCAATGGACACTGACCTAGTTTAGCCAACAGCTCCCATCATAATAGGTGGAATTACTGGAAGACCCATAGTGCCAAACATTAGAAAATATCCACTTGTTATGGACTTGGTAGGCACAAATTTCTCCCAAGCCACTGAGAGAAATATGAAGGACCTTCCATAATAGTTAAGGTTGAAGGATGCCTACATGGTCGAATTGGAATATCAAGTAAAGTTGTTGAAATTTGACAATAGAACTCGAAATATAGAGAACACTAAAATGGAGGATTATCAGGCATGTGCTTCTAAAGTGCATGAGTCTTACAATTCCATGGTCAAAATAGGTTTACGCATACCTCCAACAACTCCAAAAGATCTCCACCAAGTTGTTTCCACTCTAGGAATTAGCCAAGGTGAGAGGCACTAAAATCAAAGGGATACTTAAAGTTGTGAATCATTTAGAGAAATGGCCTATGGATTATCATCGAGCCCCACATAAGTCCCTAGAATGAATGAAGAAGAATTGACATATAAATCCATTATTGTTAATAGGGCCTTGAAGATTCAAGAAAAAATAGAAAAGGACATCTCCAAGTTTGTGGCTCAATCTCAGCATAATTTCTCCATGACTATAATTCAACCAAGATGAATATGTTTCCAGCTATTGGGGCCCAAGGAGAAGCAGGGTAAAATGAAGAAGTGGAAAAATATCTGGTATAAATGCTTAATACTAGAGAGTTTTCTTTTAGTGTCTTCACCAACAAACATTAAAGACAACCTCGCATAACACACTATGGAACCCTTCGGGTAGAAAATAGTTATCAATTTCTTCATGGTCCTATTGAAGAAGGATTTTCACACCCTTTCCTAACACACATCAAGTATCATGTCACCATGGAAGGGCTATTTTTGTATATTATTAAAATGATATCATCATATTATCACATTTGGGTAGCCTATTTTCAGGTATTCCTTGGGGCCCCAATTGAGGATCCAATCATATTATAGAACTTCTCAGCATCATTTTATCGTAGTTTTACAAACAATTTTCCTGGATTATCTTTTAAAAAAATAAGAATCTAAAAGGTTGTAAATTCCTTAATGAAGTCCAAAAAGTCCCAAGAAGTAGTTATTGATGTAACTTATAAATGCTTAGAAACTCCTAGTAATAAAGACTATGGATCTTTTTAAAAAATTGCAGATTTTAAAATATAGGATCTAGGAAGTTGGTGTATTTCATATCTATTAATAAATAATATTATGAAGCCTAAGAAAGTCACTGCGGGAATCTAACTTAGAATACATTGTGATAAGTAGTTTCATTTATGTGGGAATTCTATGATATGTTGGCATTGATGTTGTGATCAGGTTGGAATTGATGTCAACATGGTAGTGTGTGAAGCTTGATGATTGTTGTAGTGATTGATGGTTGGAATCCTGGAATTTGGTTTGGAGATGGTATGCATATGCTTGATTGCTTTATGGTATTGGTCTCTATGGTTGCTATGGCAGTTGCAGGTGCTTTGATGGATGTTGCAGGTGCTTTGAAAGTTTTGTTGGTTAATCAACTAGGTCTCCATGTAGATGTGACCTTGATTTTTGGATGATTATTGTAGTGTTTCCCTTGGGATGTGACCTTGATTTTTGGATGATTCTTGTAGTGTTTCCCTTGAGATGTGTCCTTGAGTTATGGTTTGGAATTATGATGATTTCTTAAGGTATTGAAGAGGTTGTCATGATCCCATCTACAGTTGAGCTTCATGTTTGATGCCACTTGATATAGTTTCTGCTCTCATGAGTTGGTTCATGAACTTATGGTGACTAGATCATGTATAAGCTCATCAGGAGGTTATAGATATGGTTTTATGACTTGTCATGGCTTAGACTAGGTTTACAGATGCCATAGATGTTGAGCAACAAGTTGGAAGCAATTCTGAGTTGAAGCTCTAGTGGTTTTCCTTTATCCTCTGCCTAGTCGCATGGATGATGGGTCAAGGGAGCAGTTTTAGGCTCCAATCGCATGGAGAGTAGGCATGTGCAAGCGACTATGGTCCCAGTAGCATGGAATATTATGTTGTGCAAGCAACTATGCCTGTAGATGAAGTTTCTCTAGATTTCTTGCGCTCCTCAGATGATTTAATTGGTTTTATTGATGTATCTTCTTCGAGAATTTTCATGGAAGATTCCAATTGACTAAATCAACATGTCTTAATGTGTTTTGAAGTATGAATTCCTTAATGAAGTGAGGAGTGGAGTTAGTGGAAAATTTTTCTCAAAAGAAGGAGTAGGTCAACCATTGTTAACGAGGAAATAGAGAAGAGCTTTGTGTAGAGAGAAGAGGGAGACCTCCCATAGAACATAATGATGCAGAGGTCGAATTTCTAAATAGGAGCACACAGAGATATAATCTTCTAAAATTATAGAGTGAGGAGATTGATGGAGAGGTTAGCCATGATTTCAGAGAAGCAGATTTTTTTTTTCTAAATGTAATGGATTTTGCAGAAGCTTGTAGCAGAGGATACTCAGAGGGAGATTCTACATTTGATTGTGTTTATGAAGAAAAAATTCAATTTATATTTAGAAGTGATAGCCTCCTCTATGTTGCAGCTAACATGCTTATGATTGCAGGGACAAATGGGGTATTATTGAGATTCATATGTGACTTATATGTGTGATTGCAGAGAAGGATATGTATATGTTGCCAGTTACATTATGAACTGAGTTTCATGAGAGAGGACTTGTGTGTTGAGATGATTGACTATTGTTGGTTGTTGTTGAGAGCCATTTGAGCATGTTGTCATTGATATATATCCTTGTGTAGCTAAGTGAGAGAGATATAGTTGTGTATGTTGTTGAGAGTGCATATGTTGATGTATTGGGTTTGTTTGATTGAGATGATGTATTGAGCTTATCAAAGAGAGAAATTTGTTGTTGTCTTGTGCAGGGGTCCAGTTTGAAATATTATGAAATGATGCCCTAGAGTGATTAGCATATCGAGATAGCTTGGTGAAGAAGGGATGGGTGTTCCTTTCCTATGGGTGTAGGTAGCTTCAGTAGAGGAAGTAGCATTCTCATAGTCAAATGGTTGTTGGGCGAGGCTTTTTGGGGATAGGAGTCTCCAGTGGATGGGTGTTCAGTTAGTCGATGTCATATGAGAAACTTCCTTGCTAGGTATAGCCAACTATGATGATGTAAATTGATTTGCATGAATAAAATTTGAAGCAAAGCAGCAGCAACAACAAAGGGTGGTTTTTTCCCCAGAGGAGGGCTTTCCACTAGAGATCCTTGTGTCCCTTGTGCATGTGATTGTTTATGGATTTTATGTGATGATGGTATTTACTTTGTTGGTTTATGCATTATATGAGCTAACTACTAATGGCATATTGTGTGATTGTGAATCAGTAATTGAAAAATAATTTTAAAGTATAAATTGTCACTATTGATTCACCCCCCCCCCCCAATCAGTAGTGATCACATTTCCAACCTGAGATTGATCAGTACTGGATAAAAAACTATTATGTGAACTAGATAGTTTCTTGCATTGCCACTATTTCTTTATTGTAGCTTTATTAAATGAGTACTAATCAAATAAAATATTGACTACCATTTATTTACTCTAATTAGTTAAACATAAAGTGTTAGGAAATCAAATAATTGTTTTCTTGATTAAAAAATTGTTGTGTTTATTTTCTCATGTTTTTTTATCCTTGTCTCTCTTTTAGTATATAGTTAGTTTACAGTAGATTCATTTTTGCAAGTAGATATTTTTTGGCTTAGTTATCACATTTTATGTTGTGGCAATCCTTCGATATCTCAAAACATCCAGAATCAAGCATCCTTACTGGGCCAGAATATGAATGGGTCTCTTATCCCAAATGTTGTTAAGTCTAATTGTGACCTCACACTAGAGACAACCATTATAACTGATGTTGGGTCGTTTATCCCTATCAACACTACCCTTGTGGGAATATCAAGCAAGACCACTTTGTCAGCTTCCCCTAAGAAGAGAATGAGGAAGTATTTCATAAATCCTTTAGAAGAAGAGTTAAATAAAGCAAAACCACCTACTTTTGATGGTGAAGATAAGACATGTGATAAGGTATAAGCATGCATTTTGAGACTGAAGAAATATTTCAAATTGCCTGATTATTCAAGGAATGTGAAAGAAAGGGTGGCCATATTCAACATGAATGGTTAAATTCCATTTAATGGAAATATCTCAAGAATGTGAAAGGGATCAAGGAAATAAATATCACCTAGAAGCATTTTTAAAAGTGCTTCAGGAGAAAATATATTTCAAAGAGGTACTATGATGTCAAGGTCAGATATTTCCATGAGTTGAAGTATGGATAAATGACTATGTCAACATATTTCTAGAAATATTGTGATATGTTCCCTATATTAAGGATGAGAAAGTGAGGATTGAACATTTTTTAGTGTAGTACCATAGAATTATAATGATAGAACAAAGATTGATGAACCCATGACCCTTTAGGAAACTAACCAGAAATATACATACTACTACGAGCAATCCATGAATAGGTTGGAGTTCCATAAGGTATTAAAAAACAAGGATAAGTTTTCTTAGAAAAAGAAAGAATTAAAGTCACAATAGTACAGAAGTGTAGGAAAGAATTCTAAGCCATGTTATCTAGCTAAAACCAAGTTTTGACCAAACTATCCCATTCAAAATGGAAACAAATTGACAAAGGTAGAGGAAGAAAAGGCGAGGGGTCAAAAAAATGGACCCTTAAAGTGTTAGAGTTGCAGAGAAGAACATATATTCTAAGATTGTATCCATAGACAAAATGATAATAAGAGGTTCTACAATGTCCAAGAGGCTACCATTGTGAATGATGTAGCTAGAACCATCCCTTGAATCCACCCTGCCATGGAAATTCAATGAGCATACCACCAAGGGTTAGTTGTAAAAGTAGAATGTATGATTTCTCAATGACCCATTTCTATTTAAGTGGTGATAGAGCTAACCTTAGTTATATTGTAATGAAACTTGTCGATACTTTTGTTCCTCATAAAAGTAAGCACATGAAGTCACACTTGGTCTAGAAAGGCACAAGGACTAAAATAAAAGTGATAAATTGGTAGAAACAAGCCCTTTTGAAATGAATCAGCTACACATGTTGGTAATATTGAACATATTTCCCCTCAATTCATATGGTGTCTTGATCAATATGGATTTGTTAGCAGCACATAGGGTCAAGTTAGATTTCTATAACAAAAATTTGGTTTGTGTGGATGAGGATGGAAATCCCAAAACAATAAGAATCATTTCAAAGCTTGTCACTGTAAGGTAGGTCTTAATGTCATAGTTGATCAAATTTTATAGGAAGGAATGTCAATTGTATGTTATCCATGTGTTGGAGTCAATAAAACAATAGGAATTGGAGATCAAATACTACTCAATACTATAGGAATACAAGGATTTATGTTTAGAAAAGATATTAGGACTGCCTCTTAAGTGAGACATTGAATTCTCAATAGAACTCATGCTAGGATAATTGCATATATCTAGAGTTACTTAGTAGATGAGTACCCATTAATTGCTATAGCTGAATTTTAAATTAAAGGAAATGTTGTACAAAGGATACATTAGGCCAAGTATGTCTCCTTGGGGAGCACTAACATTATTTTTTAAAACAAAGGATGGTAACCATGAATTGTGTATCGCTTATCAATAATTAAACAAGGTAACCATAAATTACAATTATTGATTGTCATAAATCGATGACTTCTTCAATTGAAGAGAAATGTGATGTCTAGGGTTGGTAGCAGAAGTGTTGTAGTGATGCAACAATGGATTCCACCCTACAAAATCTAGCCTCTCATTATCTCCTCTTCACCTGACGCTATGTACAATGAAATCATGGAATTTTTAGAGGACCCAGGAGAGGGGGTTATCATTTGTTCCAACCATTTCTCAACCCTCCCCTTCCCTCACACCTCAAATACTACCATGGTTCCATATTTTTCGAAGGTGGTACGAAGAGATCAAATGTCAAATTTGATAATGCAACCTCAGTCATTTCCTATCTCTTTGAGTAGGGGCCCTCCGCTTAACACATTCTCTACAACAATTTTGAAGCCTTCTCTTTCTCCTTCCTCCATGAGCCCTCCACTTTCCCTTCCCTATCTGTAGTCAACCCCTCCCATTTCTCCCTTATCTCCAAGATCACCATTGGATTACCCTATCTTGGATCCACCGCTAGACCTAGTGAGTCATTGACCTTCGTATCTATCATTTTACCAAACTTCCCTAACATTTCTTAATTTTCTCAATAGATTTATCACACTGGAAATGCAAAATGGGGGTGGTTTTACCCTTGTCTAGTCAAATCTGCTAGCCCCCCTATTAGATTTGCTTGGGAAGGACATTTAGTTAGATGACATCCAAAATAGGGAAAAACCTACGGTGGTTGGTCGGTTCGAAAGCAAGAGATGTTTATTACCATCCTTCGATGATGGACCAAGATTTTTTTAAACAAATCCTTGGTTATGTGCCCCACTATATGATCCTCACAAAGAGTTGGATGGGGTGGTTTACTATATATGAGGGAGAGTTTGTGATATTGTTAGCTAGGAATTGGTCCCATGGAATCCAAGCCCTCTACATTGAAAAGTGGATAGTTAACTTCAACACCCAAGTGGAGAAACGAGATATAATCTCTATCTAGGTCTGTCTCCCTAGACTTCTGTGCATTTTTTGGTCTGAAATTGTTTTAAAAAATTGGGTAATGCTCTAGGTTTTTCCTACCATGCAAATGTTTCTTACCAAAAGTCAGGATATATGGTTATTTCTAGAATTCTGGTGGGTCTAAAACTATCGCAAGGGCTCCTTGAATCCATTTTAATTTATGTTAGAGATATCACTCATCATCAAGTTATCGACCATGATGGTATACCATTCAAATGTGCTCAAAGACATGCACATGGAAACCTTAATAGGGACTGTGTTGTCAGGATGAAGAAAAAGAAACAATGGGTAAGGAAAGAGGAGCTTTACTCGGTCTCGGTGTATGGGTCCCCTCAAGACCCTCCCCAAGAAATATTGGAAGGTCAAATATTCATGGAGGAACAAGGGTTGTATCCTATGGAATAAAAAATAGTATTGAATTCCCTAGGGAAGCATCTCTCATCGAGTAAGGAAAAATATGATACAATGCAATATTTAGTTCTTTTTGGACAGCCAAAAGGATTTTCTTCTATGGCTTAAGAAATTTCACCCCCCTTAGGTACGATACCCCTCCCTCCACCCGGGTCTCTTGTTTATGTTTTATTTGTTTTTCTTTCATTTCATTTAAGCTATGTTCTCTCCTTCCCTCTTTCTTCTCCTCCTCAAGGAGCCCTCAAATCCTCAACCAATCTCTCTTCCCCTTTGCCCCACACTCTTTTTTCCCTTTCTCTTCCCTCTTTGTCCATCCCTACTTCCTCATTGTTAGGCTCCCTCTCCCTTTGTTATCCAACTACCCCTTATTATGATGCCCCTTTGGTTTCCTCTACTCACCATTATAATATCCACTCTTCTAGATATTCCTCCCTTTCCCATGCCTCTAATTCATTTCCTTCCTGTATTCGAGATGAGACATGGGAACTAGGATCTCTGGTGGACCTCCCTTGCCCAATGGGAAATATTACCTTTCTAAGGCTCAAACCCTAACCTATTTTGAAATTGAATATGGGAAACAATCCTATATCCTCAAGGAGATTAGAAAAAATTCCCTTCCAAGGTCTCTAAATGAAAATTCTCTCTCTAAATTATAAGCGCCTTGCAACCCCTATGAGAAAATTGGCATTTAAGAGACCCATTGATCTTCATTCCCCTCATGTCATTTTCCTTGATCAAAATATGTTGGAAGGATACAATACCATAAACCTCCTTAGGTCCCTTATTCCTAATTAGGTTTCTTTAGCAACTGATGTAGAGGAACATTCAGGGGATCTCGTCTATATATGGAATTCAAGGTTTACTCATCTTGTTACAACATGGTCCATTAAATATGGTTTGGTCCTAGATGTTTATTCTTTGGAATTTTACATGCCATTTATGTGTATAAATATGGATGGAAAATATGCATATAGGAAAAAAATTAGAATCCTTCACCCAGCTTTCCATTTACAACTCTGGCAGGGTCGTCGTTGGTGAAGATCTAAATTTCACCCTAGGAAACTTTGATTTTTGTGGGCCTTTATGTAGATCTAATCCATTATCATACTTATTCATCGATCTATTTAATGACATAAGTCTTGGTGACATTCTCCCCAATAATATTCAACCTACCTAGAAAATCAAGTAATCCAGATTAGCCAAAATTGCAAAATGTTTGTATCAATTCCTCATCTCAGATGCCCTTCTTGACTCTAGTCTTAAAATTAGGAAATGGTCTATGGTGAGTGGTGACTCATACCACTCCCCTATTCTCACGGGTCTCAAACATTAACTCACTAAACCTCCATATCCTTTTAAACATAACCCATCCTGACTGGAGGACCCCCTGCTAATCAACTCTTTAAATGAGAGATGGATCCACCTCTCCCTTGATTAGAGAGAATATCCCTCAATTCAGTTCCAAAATAATCTTAAAAAGTCCAAATCTATTGTTATTGATTGGGTAAAGAAAAAGAAGGAAGAAAAATCTAAAGCTCTCATAGATCTAGAGACTTAGCTCCAATCTCTTCTAGATATGTCCATTATGGTAGAGATTCTGGAGGACCTACAAACCAAGATTGTGGATATTGAAAAATATAGAAGGAAGATATTATTATTCCATGAAAAATAATGGAGATTAAAAAGCCAAGCCCTTTGGCTAAAGATTGGGGATGATGACACAAAATATTTACATTGAATGGCCAACCACAAGAAAGCCATAAACACTATTAGTGATCTGAAAATGGGGCACTTAGGCTTCTTGTCTAACTTACAAGAACCTCTCCCACTTCCAAAGCTTAAATATTCCCAAGTTTTTATGATTAACCAATGCGGAATTAAATATGTGCTTGAAAATAAGGTGTACGCTTATGGTTGTTTTAAAAATGTTTATGTGTTGTAAATTGATTTGCTTAAACAGATATAAAACATATAACAATGAAACAATGCAGAAAATGAGCATCACACATAAGACAGCAATATTAATTTGGAGTTCTCCCAAAACTCTTGGGCTACGTCTCTTTGAGCTCTATTCAACTCAACTAGGCTCTTTGGGATTATGGTATAAGTCCTTTTACAAGCTCCTAGCTCAACTCC
Organism: Pinus tabuliformis; assembly: GCA_031772625.1. Lineage (NCBI taxonomy): Eukaryota > Viridiplantae > Streptophyta > Pinopsida > Pinales > Pinaceae > Pinus > Pinus tabuliformis. The sequence goes on from CM062817.1 coordinate 1,638,670,755, forward strand.
ATTGGTTTACATAGAACACAATGGGTTTAGACACCATCTTATCCCTGGCTCTTGAAGCTCTTGGCTTTCTGGCTCTCGGCTCTGGCTCTAGCTCTAGCTCTGGCTCTTAGTTTTGGTTCTTGGCTCTGGCTCTGGCTCTTTAGCTCTGGCTCTGGCTCCAGTTCTTCGGCTCTGGCTTCTCTGAGCTCTCAGTAGTCCGCTTGACCTCCAAGCGACTGTCTCAGCAAATTTCTGCTCTCTGGTTTTTCCACTTGACCTCCAAGTGACTCCAAAGCTCCCTCAGCTGCTCCTGCACTTCTGCTTTTACTCTCCTCTCAAAATCGTGCTCTCTAGGCTCCTTTGAGGTACTTTTCTGGCTTTTTGGCTGCCCCAGTCATTTCTCTATGTATCATCATCTCTTTGTGCCTCTGCGGTTTCCCTGCTCCTTGTCAGTTCGGCTGGCCATCTGGCTTTCACAAGCTCCACCGTCGATCTGGGCGATCTCTGATCCAATGGTCAACATGCAGTTTTGGGCACCTTAAGGGTACAGAGGTTACCCGCCCGAAAAGGCAGTTTCTCTACTCCTCCGCCAAGCCACGTGTCGTTCACTATATGGGATCGGGCGGAGCCAGCACAATACCGCTTGCTGCCTGAGGCCCGCCCTAAATCCCGCTTTATCAGAACTCAAATAACATGCCACTGTGTTTATAATTCCCTTTCAGGTCCACTTTATCGCTTCATGCAATTTCCTTTGTATTTCGGTTTTTACACCGAAACGCGCTTATACACAGGAAAGTCCCTTTTACCGGAACTCAAAACTTATCAAACCACACCTATAAATTCCATCGAGTCGGGCATTATCACCCCTTTTACGTCACTGCAAGGCTACGTTGCGATGCGATATATCGCAATTGTAAGTCGCATTGGCCCGGGGGTCCGTCCTTTGCCTCATGGCATCGCCGACGCCGATCCACTGATATCGGCGATCACAATATCGCATTGCCTGGGATCCTGCCATCAAACACAGGCCTACCTCTGACCTGATATATCGAAGATCAAAGATCAGGGGTCTCTTCCCTTTCCGCTTAAGTCCACCTCTTGGACCCTTCTCTTATGCGATTTCCCTTTATAAGGGTTTTTTTTTCCATTTTTAGGGGATTTTCCTCTTTTTCCAAAGAACAAAGGGCATCTTCTTTCTGCGATGACTTCTGCATCCTAAAACCATTTTTGCCCATTCAAGTTGCAGTAGACTCAAAATGAAAATATCTCTACCATGGGGCTATTTCCAAGAACTTCCTTGGACTTTCATTTTCCTCTGTGAGTAACACTTAGACTTAGGAGTCTATCCAAAATCCATTTTGGATCACTCCTTCCCACTAAAAGAACTTTTGGTCTCCAAAAGACTAATATACTGTTCTGAACAGTAAATGAGGGTAACAACACCCTCTTCTTTCAGCCTCCATACACTTGCCTTGCATAGTGCCTCTGAACCAAAGCCTTTGACCACTTTCCTTCCTGGATATGTTGACCCTCCTAGGAAGAATTGTCTTCTTCCTTGGATTCTTACAGAACTCCTGCTGAAATGGTCACATAAGGTAGTTTGAACTTCTCTGCCTTGATCATTGATCCAAGGTGGCTCAAACAAATGTGAAGTACACCTGCTCCACAAAACTCTCATTTTTACATGTTTGAAAAGCTATCAACAACCACTGTTAACAACAAAAGAAATACAAACAACAATTGGATGGCCTAAACTCTTGCTTCAACAAAAGAAACAAATTTCACATCTTGTGAACACCTCCATGTTTTACATCTGCATATAAATGATGGACTAGATAACAAGCCCCCAAAACATACCTTTAAAACAAATGACCCTTCAAGTCAAGCATGTAGAAAAATACCATTAGGACTATTTTTCAAAGATGAAATACTTCATCATTATCTCCATCTTGGAGACCAAGTTAACTTCTCCCAAGTCAACATTGCATCACATGTATGTCAAAGCAATCAACCCTGCAAGTTAATTACACATACATGTTCAAATACAAGGAAATCATCAACATCCCTGTGTTCATGCACATTAAGCTTATGCATGCATTCCATCTTTCAACTTTTGCTTAAGCACACTGTACTTTCAAAGCTGAAATGAAATATAATTTTGTAGCAACAAAGTGAGTCTCCTACTCAACTTCTCCATTCACCTTCTTGGTAGGAACTTGCAACTTGCATCTCATTAACAAAGAAATGCAAATAGATGCATCAATAGATATGCAATCTTAATTGGATAAGAACTATAACCATTTCTCACCAATCCCTTTCAATGGTACTACCTTTGTCTACACATCAGCATCAACATGTAAATCATCCTGAAACACATAAATCATGGAATCTTCCTTTCCATTTTTGCCATCTTCTCTTTCCACTTTCTTCAACTTTTGTGGAAGCATTGTTGGATTCAGAGTCCAACACTTTTCAGCATGATTCCCTTGCTTATGGAAGTAAGTGCAACACATGTGCATCCTCTTGACAGCATCACTTGCCTTGTCCAATGGAACTTTAGCTTCTTTCTTCCTTTCCTTCAAAATTTTCATGAATGCGGTCATTCTCTTCCAACATCTAGAAACATTATGGTTATCCAAACCACAAAAGGAACAAGCAATTCTTTTCCCATATCTATGTGGAAATTTATCATGCTTTGCAAAATCAAAAGGAAGATCATTAGAACCAGATTTATACCTTTATCTTTCACCTTTATTGCCTTCATGAGGAGGTGAAGTAAATGAAGAAGTGGCTCCCTTTGGAACACCATCAACCTCGTCAAGGCTTTCAGAGTTTCCACAACTCTCTGATTCAAGTGTGTGCTTCTGAACACCTGCATCCTGCAAATGATTTTTCAAGCTATTACATTCCTCATGAATACAATCTTGACACTCTTGAGGTGGAAGACCTGCAATGCAACTCCTTCTTGGAGTTGTTTCAATGGTCTTCATGGCAGCTTTGGAACTCATTCCATAAGACTATCCATAGCCAAGACCCAAATACTTAGGCATTTCCTCAACCATTATTGGCTCAAAAATACCTTGTGCATACTTGCCAAAGCCCTTTCCTTCATAGTCCATCTTGGACATTAGCTTGGAACCTATGCCTCTAGTATGTTTTTCAAAAGAACCAATATAATCATTCTTAGAAGAATTTGAATACAAATAGGAACTATTTACCTCTTCTTCAAGTTGATACTTGACCAAGGCTTCTTTTGCAACAAAGTGTTGTGACTCCAACTCATGCATCCTTTTCAAGTTCATATTTGCAATATGAAGTTGCCTCTCCCTTTCCTGCAATTTGTCAAAAAGCAACTGCTTCTCTTCCTCCACAGAATTCAACTGCTCTCTAAGTATGTTGCTCTTCCTTCCATCCTCATACATTTCTCTCACCATATCCATCATGGTGGCCAAATTTTCCTTCATGTCTTCCTCAAAGACTCTTGTGAAGAAACAAGAATTTTAGGACTCACTGGTAGAAGTTGTAATTATTCCAATGAACAAAAGAACTTCAAACAAGATTAACAAAGAGCTTATTCAGCAACCTTTTACAACAACCTCTTGTGCTTTAAGGATTTCCTTGAGGTCCTTTGGGATAAGAAGGATGCCTTCAGCCCTTCTTCCTTCTTGTCCTTCCTAGACTGAGCTATCAATAGCTTTCCCTTCACTTCTGCAAACTCAAACAATAGTCAGTCTGCAACAAGCATACAATCAACCTCTAACTATTTAAACACCTTTCAGACAAGCAATCTTGCTCTGTCAATCAAGCATTCTGATATAACCTTCTTTGAAGGTGGGGTTAACCAAACTTAAGCTCTGATACCACCTGATCTGAAAATGGGGCACTTAGGCTTCTTGTCTAACTTACAAGAACCTCTCCGGCTTCCAAAGCTTAAATATTCCCAAGTCTTTATGATTAACCAATGTGGAATTAAGTATGTGCTTGAAAATAAGGTGTACGCTTATGGTTGTTTTAAAATTGTTTATGTGCTATAAATTTTTTTTCTTAAACTGATATAAAACATATAACAGTGAAACAATGCAGCAAATTAGCATCACACATAAGACAACAATATTAATTTGGAGTTCACCCAAAACTCTTGGGCTACATCTCCTTGAGCTCTAGTCAACTCGACTAGGCTCTCTAGGATTATGGTATAAGTCTTTTTACAAGCTCATGTCTCAACTCCATTGGTTTACATAGAACACAATGGGTTTAGACACCATCTTATCCTTGGCTCTTGAAGCTCTCGGCTTTCTGGCTCTGCGCTCTCGCTTTAGCTCTCGGCTCTGGCTCTAGCTCTGGATCTGGCTCTTGGCTCTGGCTCTTGGCTTTGGCTCTGGCTCTTCGGCTCTAGCTCTGTCTCTGACTCTTCGGCCCTGGCTTTTGTGAGCTCTCAGCAGTCTACTTGACCTCCAAGTGACTGTTTCAGCAACTTTTTTCTCTTTGGTTTTTCCACTTGACCTCCAAGTGACTCCAAAGCTCCCTCAGCTGCTCCTACACTTCTGTTTTTTCTTTCCCCTCTCAATCATTCTCTCTCGGCTCCTTTGAGGTAATTTTCTGGCTTTTTGGCTACCCCAGTTGTTTCTCTGTGTATCATCATCTCTCTGCGCCTCTGCGACTTCCCTGCTCCTTGTCAATTCGACTGGCCATCTGGCTCTGTGGCTCTGTGGCTTCAAAATGCATCATTGCCTGTAAAAATACTCGCTTGCAGTGTGGCATGAGGATCTGGAGCAATTACAGAGGTTATGGGGCCTTCTCTTAGGCAAAAACCCGAAAACGGAGAAAATTTCATTACACAAAGATTTCTGGAAAATACACTATCGGACCTGATTTTCAGACTTGAAATCCTATTCAATAACCCCAAAAATCCCTATCGTGTCCGCCGTTAGGCGTTATATCGCATCGCATTAACGTATTGGATGAGATCCCAAATACACGAGAAAACATTCAAAAACCCGACAAAATCCTTTTTATAAAACTTCAAATTATATTGAAATCGCCCTAATATCGCATCGGGTCCACCTTGGATTGCTTTCACAAGCTCCACCATTGATCTAGGTGATCTCCGATCCAACGGTCAACATGCAGTTTTGGGTGGCTTAAGGGTACAGAGGTTACCTACCTGAAAAGGCAGTTTCTCTGCTCCTCCGCCAAGCCACACATCATTCATCGTATGGGATCGAGCGGAGCCAGCCCAATACCGCTTATCGCTTGAGGCCTACCTGAAATCCCTCTTTATCGAAACTTAAATAACATGGTTCCATGTTTATAATTCCCTTTCAAGTCTGATTTATCACTTCGGGCAATTTCCTTTGTATTTCAGTTTTTACACTAAAACGCACTTATACACAGGAAAGTCTTTTTTACTGAAACTCAAAACATATCAAACCACGCCTATAAATTCCATCGAGTCTTGCTTTATCACCCCTTTTACATTGTTGCAAAGCGACTTTGCGATGTGATGTATCGCAATCACAAGTCGCATTGGCCCGGGGGTCCACCCTTTACCTCGTGGCATCGCCGACACCGATCCACTGATATCGACGATCGCAATATCGCATTACTCGGGGTCCTGCCATCAAACACAGGCCTATCTCTAACCCGATATATCGGAGATCAAAGATCAAGGGTCTCTTCCCTTTCCGCTTAAGTCTGCCTCTTGGACCCTTCTCCGATGCGATTTCCCTTTATAAGGGTTTTTTTTCCATTTTTAGGGGATTTTGCCTCTTTTTCCAAAGAACAAAGGGCATATTCTTTCTGCGATAACTTCTACATCCTAAGTCCATTTTTTCCCATTCAAGTTGCAGTAGATTCAGAATGAAAATATCTCTGCCATGGGGCTATTTCTAGGAACTTCCTTGGACTTTCATTTTCCTCTGTGAGGAACACTTAGACTTAGGAGTCTATCCAAAATCCATTTTGGATCAATTAGGGAATAAAAGAAGTATATGGATCACTTGCCAATCCTTCTCTGGAATCTTAATAGTAGGATTTTTTTACTTCCAAATCATTTACCATCAAGAAAATCGAGCCATGATTGAACAAGTCTTGGCAATGTTAATACGCCTGTAATACCCAGTGTAGATTTGTAAACAAGTAGGAAAATGAAGCCTTAATGGCCCAACTAACAATAAATGAACTAGAATCAATTCTAAAGAGTTTCCAAAAAGATAAAAGCCCAGGGTTGGATGGTCTTCCTATGGAGTTCTACACCCATTCTTTCAACTCCATTAGCGATAATTTGTTATCAATCATTGAGTACTCAAGGTCCTCTAGTCACATCCTTGCTCCCTTCAACTCCACTTTCCTTGCCCTGATTTCAAAGGAAGACAATGGCACTTTTGATATGTTAAGAACTATCTTTTTTTACAAATCTATTTGTAAGATCATATCTAAGATTATTGCATTTATATTCAAGAAATTTCTCTCACAATATATTCCTCGGGAGTAATGCGACTTCTTATTAGATAGGAAAATTCATGAATCCATCGATCTATAATAAGAAGGTGTACATTCTATTCACATAAAGTGGAAAAAAGTAATGGTGCTCAAATTAGATCTCTCTAAAGAATTTGACCAAGTCAGTTGGTTATATCTTTGCCTCCTCATAATGCACTTGGGGTTTATCTCATGCTTTTTCTACCAAGGTAATGAATTGTATTAGCTCGTCTTCCTTTTCCATCCTCATAAATGGAGCCACTTCAGCTTTCCTTCATTCAGAGAGGGTTCTTAGATAGGGATTCCCTCTGTCTCCTCTTATTTTCCTCCTAATAGCTAAAGGTTTAAGGTATATAATCTCATATGTAGTCCAAAATTCCATATTTAAAGGAATCGACATCTCCTAAATTTGTTTGCTCACTTATCTATTTCTCATGAATGATATCCTAATTTTCTCTGATTGTAGTCTAAATCATCTCTACTTTTTGTGGTCCTCCCTATATCTACTCTCCCAAGCTACAAAAAAAGTGATAAATAGCCAAAGATATTCCATATTTGGATGACATTTTTGAAGGATTGAAAAACAACATATTGTAGATATCTTTTCTTTCCCTATTAAAGAAAGTAATCAAGGTCTAAAATAATTGGGCTTTATTCTAAAGAAACTAAAAAAATCAAGGTTGGTCCTGGATTTTAGAAAACTTTGAAAAAAGAATCAGAATGTGGATGAACAAATGGCTCTCTAGAGCTGGTCTGATGGTCCTATGTAAATTTGTGGTGGAAGTTATTCTGGTTTATCGGGCTTCTTTGGCATGGATACCCCTTGGAACTCTCCATTGCATCAAACAAATTCCTCTTCATTTTCTCTATCATAGAAAAGAAGGAAAGAGAAAAGTTGTGTTAACAACATGGCACTCCATTACACTCCCAAAAACTTATGGTGGATGGGGATTAAACTTTCTACCTTGTTTTGCAAAAGCGCTAACACCAAAAGGTGTATGGAGAGTCATACAAGATGGAGACCCCTAGTCTCAAGTAATGTATAAAAAATATATAAGCACTAAATCCATATTTGAATGGATTAGGTCTCCCCAAAACCCTCCCAACAACCTGTCCATCATTTGGAAAGGAATTACCAAGGATTCTCACATTATTAGAAACCACTTATGTTGGGTGATACGAAATGTCTTGTGTGTTCTTTTGGGAAAAGATTCATGGATTGGGAGTCAATGTAGGTTTCGTCTCCACCTCCTCTTATTGACCATTTCTCTGTAATAGGGTATCATACTCTCTATCAAGTATCTCTCTCTCGCCCTCCTTTGGGGCCTCAATCTTGGATGTCTTCCAATGATCTACAGTTGTAAGGGGAATAATTCGAGTCCTATGATGACTATATTAGGACCCTCTAATTTACAAATGTCTCTTTCTGACTTAGAATATCAACTTGTTTGGACAGCTAGCCTAAACGGTAAATATGCCCCAAATTATGGCTACCTCATTCAACTTCCAAAACCTGAAATCCTGCCATGGCGGGGAAAAAAGATTTGGAAACTTTTTGGTCCCCCAGAGGAAAAATTATTGATGTGGCTTATGTTGATAAATAAAGTACCCACATGGGAAAATCTTAAAAAAAAAATGTTTTCAAGGTCCAAGTATATTCCCATTATATTAGATAGATTTTGAAACAATTTTTCATATTTTGGATTCATGCACATTCACTAAAGCAGTTTGGATGGACATCAAAAGGCTTATCAACTTATCATACACCTGGAGAGGAAATGATATCAATAGGTATTAAAATTGTGGATATCCTTCCAAATACTTGAATACTAAAAAGGTCTTCCATTGTGTGTCTATTAGGGAATCTAGTTGGAAGGGAACACAACAACTTTTGAAAACAAAACCCCAAATACCACAAGAGTTTCCTCCACCAACCTAGCCATATCTACTTCATTTTCACAATCTTCTTCATCGGAATCCTCTCCTCCTTCTCCCCCAGCAAACATAAAATGGATTTTCCATGGGCCTTTTTCGACAGTGAAACACATGGCTCCCCATCTATTAGAGGGTTTGGGATCATCCTTAATCTCTCTATAACACACTCTCTCTCTTTTTCAATAAAAATTGGTTCTTCCTCAAATAACGATTTCAGACTCTTTTCTCTCTACATTGTCCTATCTCTAGAAACTTCTCAAGATATAATGTTTCTTGACATATATGGGGACTCACATGTGGTAATTAAACACATGCAAGGATCAGTAGATCTCAAATAATACACTCTTATTCCACTCTTTTAGAAAGTAAAAAGAACAGTATTCACTCTCTCATTTGTTACTTTTGATCGCATTTATAGGTAGAAGAACAAAGAGGCGGACATACTCTCAAATATTGGATTGGATATGGACTGAGGGACATGCTCAGTCACTCAAATTAAAGAAGGCAAGCAAACATAACTTCTTTTTTACCATTGTGTTTGAATTGTTGCTACAAAATTTTTAAACTCTGTATATATTTTAAACAGACTCAAAATCATTCATCCAACAACTTATAACATACATTATTTTGTATCATTGGTGAAGAGGAAATTTCTTAGTTGCCTAATTTTGTGGATTCCTTCCAGTTTTTTGGTTATAATCAACTCAATATTTTTGTTGATTTATCAAATATGTAGAAATATCTCATAATACTAGTGGATTATTGTAAGATAGCTGGCAATGGAACCAAGCAAAAATTGAATTCCTATGACATCTACCAATGTGATTTTTGTTTATAAACATAAATAGAAGTTACAAGTTTTTTTCTCTATGAAAAGAAAAGAAATCAATGACTTTTTCAACTAACCAAGAGGGGCCATTATGTTTATAATCTAGAATTAAGATTTAGATAGTGCTAAGTTGAATTTATGAATGAGTATATCCACAAGACAAAATTTTTGATGAGATAACAATATTATGATTTCATGGTAGTGCCATTTAGGATCACCAATGCACCAACCACCTTCATGTGCTTAATGAGCATCGTTCTCAGTTGGTATCTGGATAAGTTTGTTTTGACTTTCATTGATGACATTCTCATATATTATAAGAGTAAAGAGGAGCATGAGGAACACCTCAGAATGGTGTTGTAGGTGTTGAGAGAGCATCAATTATATGCTAAATTCAACAAGTGTAACTTCTATCAAAAGCATATCCATTATTTGGGTCATGTAATTTAGAACAAGGGATCACAATAGGGTTGGAAAGAAAGATACCATCATGGATTGGTCCACTTTGAGAAACATATTAGAGATGAGATCCTTTGTGGGATTATTAGGAGACTATAAGAGATTAATTCAAGGATTCACTAAGATTATCCATCTGATCACTTCATTGTAAAGAAAATGAGTTAGATATTTTTGGTTAGGGCAATGAAAAGAAACTTTCTAGAAATTATAGCATCTCCTTACAAACATGCTAATCTTGAACCTTGAAGACCTAGACAAAGATTTCTTTGGTATGCATGGATGTTTGAAAGGAAGAAATCAATGGAGTTTTCATGTAAGATGGATATGTAATAAGCTACAAGTCCAAGAAGTCCACCAAGCGTGAGGGTAATTACAATATGCATGACCTAGATCTTACAATTCTAATTCATTCCTTGAAGATGTAGCATCATTTTCTTGCTTGGACAGAGGTTTGTGTCAATGATAGATCAAAATAGGCTAACATATTTTTTCAATCAACCTAGTTGAGATGCAATGAGTCTAGATGGTTAGCTCTTATCAATGAGTATGACTTTGAGATCAAATATACAAAAGGTAACAAAAATAGAGTGGTATATGTGCTCAACTAGTGCATGTAGGTAATTTATATAAAACAATAGCCAATATATGTGACACTAAATTGAAATCCAAAATAATTGATTCCCTACAATGATGACCACTTTGAGAATATTAAAGCATGTTTGCAATAATATCCCATAGGATGGAAATATGAGGCATATTGGTTGACTAAAGATGAATCCTTTTAAGGCACTCTATGGTAGAAATTGCAATATCCTAATCAACTATGATAATCTGGTGGATTAAATAACACTAGGGATCAAAATACTAATATAAATACAAGAGGTCATCAAAATTAAATAGGATTTGAAAGTAGATCAAGATTGGCATAAGAGTTATCTGGATAAAAAAAAATATACATAGAGAATTCACAATGGGGCACCATGGATATCTTAATATGAAGCCGAAGAGGTAATATTTGAGAATGTGAACTTGTCCTAAAATAAAACCTTGATACATTGGACATGTCAAAGTTTTGGAAATAGTGGTACTAGTGGCAAATAGGTGTGCACCACCTCTAGATAGTAAAAAAAAAAAAATTGCTTATTTCTTAAAAAGTATATACCTAATTCTAATCATATTATTGATTTGATTATGATCTAGGTGGAAAATGAGAGAGAATTCCAATTAGAACCTCTATGCACACTAGACAGGAAAGAGATATTGCCTTAGAACTAAGCCATCACACATTTAAACGTGCAATGGAAGCACTTTGGAGTAGATGAGGCTACATGAGAATTAGAGGATGCCATGAGAGTGGGATACCTCTTTTTGTTTTCAACTGAAGGACAACATTGTAAATAGTAGAATATTGGGGACAATGTTCCTAAAAGGGGGTGGAGATTGTAAATCCCCAATTTGATCTCTTGAATTAATTTAATTAATTATATTGATTTTTCTTATATCGATATTTATATGTTATGGGCGTGACTAGATGAAATCGATAAATTAGAAACATTGTGTGCATATTTCATTTTCTTGTTAATGAAAAATGGTGATGTGTCTAACTAGGAATGCAAGTTCCAATACACAAAATGATACCATGATTGGGAAATAGTGATGGGATTATGGAATTTACCTTTCTTATAGTTTCCAAACACCTCACTAAATTCATGATGTGAAAAATTAACTCGAAATACTCCTCTCTTTTTTCCCTCTTACTTAAATCTCATTGAATGAGAGAAGCTTGATATTTGAAGAATCCACCTTCCATAATTATGGAGGTCATGAGGTAGTTGATAAGTTCCCTTATAAATTAATAAGAGGCATGGACAAGAGTACCTTTCTCAATTCTTTAGGTTGACCCATGAATTGAATGGGGAATGAAGAAAATTAGCGGTGTGTGCAACTATTTAGAACAGTATAGGCACACAAGCATAGAACAAGGAGTTATAAATCTTGAGCACTACTAAGAAGGGCGAGGGGGTAAATAGGAAGTGTGCCTTATGATATATTTTTACCATTTTTTTTATCTTTTCTCTTCAAACCCTCATTCATTCACTTAATAGCAGCACAACACATAAGTATATATATGCATAATCATGAACTCTAAGCATCTTATCAAAGAACTTAACCATCAAAGCACATAATCATGAGCAACAACTTAAACGACACAACATGCACACATAGGGACACTATATGTAAGGTGGAAACCACAAGGGTAAAAACCATTGTTAGCAGATAGTCTTCATCCTCGTCTCTTTTATTATGTAAAAATTATTTACATATAATTGATTGGCCACCACCTATTGGAAGCCACTACCCCCAGTAAGCCTCACCCAATGACCGTTGGAACGAAGCCACCACTCCTGTGTTCTCAATATAACACCAAAAGGATGTTGCTACACCATGAATATGTAAGCCACCACTCAACACATTGAAGACCCTAACCTTCAAGCTCTCTTGCGGACAACATTTCAGAATATTTCACATTGCACTCACACTACAAACTCATGCAATCATCATGGGCCTCATTTCATCCCATTTTCATACTAGACCCATACAAATAATCTATGCTCATCAATTGAATTAAACACCTGCAACACAATCACCAATCTGCATACAAAACTTTGCAACACAATCTCATCCAAAATCTGCTCAACAAAACCAAACCCTGCAGCAACACATAATGACATTCTGATCTACATTATCATCCATAAAAAAACTCATGTATACATATAAAAATCATATATTGAATCCATAACAAATACATTCTCCAAAAAAAACTCCTACAACACAAATGCATCAACAATATAAACTTTGATCTAAAACTGCAACAGCTACAACAATCTCCTCTCTATAGCATCAAAAATTGGGAGCCTCAATGTGAAGGAAAAAAATTGACAATCATGTAGATCTATTGTAGCTCCATCATCCTCTTAAGTCTACTCAAAATTTAACATTTCTCTTGCTATTAAGTGAAAAAAGGTGTGGGAGAGAAAGCTTGAGGTGCGAGAATGCATCTGTTCGATTGCCTGCTGCTGCTGAAACCCCAGGTGGAGAGGGCGGCCATTGTCAAGCTTCTCTCTCATTTGGGAAGGCGTGTTTATTCATTGAACGGAGTCGTGACAGATATCAAGTCACTCGGAAAGGTGTATTTGGGTTACGGCATCAAGAAGCTCGATGGCAGAGACTATCAGGAAGCCTTCAGCCGCGAGCAAATGATGGAGGTTGTGCAGGAGGCGGCAACGAAGCACAGCAATGTTCTCGACTTGGTGTGATCAATAGCCGACGAGAACCTCGAGCAGAGAAAGCTCTTCGTGCAAGGCCTCCACTGGGATACGAATACAGAGTCACTTATGGCACTCTTCTCGCAGTTCAGGGAACTGGAGGAAGGATTTGTGATCCTTGACAAGAGAACTCGGAAGAGCAAAGGCTATGGTTTCGTCACCTTTAAGCACATTGACGGTGCCCTCAAAGCCCTGGGTAACCTTGTTTTCAACATGTATGCAAAAAGAAAAAGCACGGAGGATGCGAGGCAAGTGTTTGATGAAATACCCCTGGCAACCACCGCACTCTTCCACATGCAGCAGCAGTATTGCCATGATCTGGAGCTGGTTCTGCAGTCCCGCAATCTCATTGTTTCAACCTCGATTCCTCATTCAGGCAGCCGAGATCCTATTCATCTCCAGCAGGCGAATTTTCAAATTCAAATAATTCTTCTGACAGGCAAAACCCTGCTCCTTGGGGTCCAGCCATCTTTCACAGTGAGCCATCTCTTAAAGATACTCGAACAGAGGTTGGGGATCCCTTCCTCCCTTCTGCGGCTCCTCTTTGCAGGTAAGCAGCTTGATAACAATCTGCCTCTTTCCTTTTATAATATTGAAAGAAATGCCACAGTGATCCTATCACTTCGACTAAGGGGAGGTGCAGTTGGGCAATCCTCGGCCTCCAAAGGTTTTTCCTACAAAGACGCAGTGCATGCACAGCCTACCAAGAAGTCTGCCCAATCTGTCGAGGCTCCCAAACCTTTCTTGGTGGACAAAATGGAGGAAACCCCTGCCATTGAAATCTCTCATCCATCTCTGGATGATCAATACCAGACATTTGCAGAAACAGCCCTCATCTGCAGATTTAATGGCCTATGGCCCTACACTGCTGATCTATTCCAGTGGATCCATTCCAATTGAACCGAAAACTGCAAAGTCTTCCTCTGCTCGAAAGCCTTCTTTATTGTAGCCTTTGCCTTCAACGGAGATTACCAGAAAGCCTTAACAGGAGGCCCCTGGTTCTGGGGATCAGCTGGACTCTTCCTCTCCCCCTGGTTCCCAGACTTTGACCCCTCCACTACGGTCATCACAAAGCTTCCTATCTGGGTCAGGCTTCCGAACCTCCATGCACATCTATGGCATTTTGCTGTCTTTCAAGGAATCGGGAACACCCTAGGCCGCTTCCTGGCTACATATACCTCAAGGGCGGAGAAAGGAATATATACCTTTGGCAGAATTTGTGCAGAAATAGACATTAGTAAAGGGTTGCCAGATCAGATCATCCTCAAAGTCGGGGACTTCCATTGGACGCAAACTTTGGACTATGAGAACACAGCTTTCAGGTGTCGCCATTGCCATTAGACGGGGCATATCCAGAACTCATGTGCATCGTTCTTTGACAAAAAGAAGAATATCACTCACAAATCCAAATCCAACAGTTGGAAACCTTGTGATATACCCCATATGGATGACATAGATTCCTCTAGCTCTGATGAGGAGGACATTGAAGTGGAAGAGGAGAATTTGGAGCAACCGAAGGACGTGCCCTCAGCCCACACCGAGGATCCTTCTGTGCCTCTGTTCTCGCAGAAACGTTCTCATGAGTCTTCGCCTTCTGATTCAGACAAGGAGTCTCCTCCTTTAGCACAGAACAATCTGCAAGTAGTTTCGGTCCAGCCAGATCAAAATGGTTGGGTCAAAGTCAGTAAAAAGAAAGGTAAAAAATGTAGATTGGAAGATTCTCCCCATGCTGGGTAGACTCCCTAGACTAGCTCGTTCCTTCTGTCCTCTCTGTCATCTTTTTCTTATGCCGTGGTTGCTCCTTGGGACCGAGGTTGATATCATATCATTTCCGGCTCTCTTGCTCTTTAGCTTCGCTTCTCTGAAAGCTCTGATTGTACCATATGTCTTTTCTTAATAGAATTAGACTTATTCAGGAAAAAAAAAAAAAAAAGTCTACTCCAAATTTGAACTTTGATCTACTCCCCAACTAACCAAAACGGTAATATACACTTTCTCTCGATCTCACATTCTCAAAAAACCTTCTACTTCATTCTCTGACATTTTATAATTGATGGAGGCTGTAATAAATATGGAACACTAAACCTCCTCATATTTTACTTTATCACCCTCTAGATCATGTTTAACTCAAGTTAGCGCTCTCCAACAAAAACCATGAGCAGAAACCAAATTATATGCCTCTAGAAATGATTGGAATGCACGAGGGATGTGGAAAACTAAGTCTAGACAAGGTAATGTGGGTCCTTCCTTTGGAAAAGAGAATTACTAGGAGGGGTAACACAGGTTTCATGTGAAAAACATGAGATATAACATGAGTTTCCTTTGTTATACCCTAGTTACCCTTTTTTTAGCCCCAAAATCAATCAAAACTAATTCAGAACCTCCTAAACTTGATCATCTGCTTCTCTAAGCATTTTCCCTATCTTGTAGATCCTTTGAAAGATCATCTAAAGCCTCTAAAAAATCACATTAAAGCGTCCATCCCTTTTCACTTATCAACATGTCAACGCCTCCAACCATATTAACATCAAGGCCAACACAATCAACTCCTCAGTTGCCTCCTATGGTAGACACCTAGATTGACTTCCTAAGTTGAATGTCATCAATCAAATGACTCCACAGTTAAAAAACATGATCATGAGGGCCACCACATCAATTCCATCACCATGAGACTCTATGAACCAATAGGACCATGAGGACCACTGCTATTAGGATGACATCATGAGGATCATCACTACTAGGTTGACATCATGAGGACCACTAGGTTGACATCAATGCCAACACCATGAAACAACATGTCCAACATGCTCCCCCTTTGGTTTTGATGTCAACCTACAACCACAACACTAAAACTTATATGATTCTCCTCTTGTGGTTGTCACTCTCCCCCTTTGACATCAATGGAAAAGGGTGGATGAGTATGTCTAAACACTACTGATAACAATTGATATGCACATGAAAAAAAATCAACTTCTCATGCCAACAATCCAACAAGTCAACATGTCAACACTTCTCAAAGCTGTCTCTGGAACAACACCATATAGTTCATTTCATTGTTGGGTTGAAAAAACTCCCCCTAGACATATAATTGGGCTGCAAAAACATTTGTCCATAATATTGAACATGCTACAACAATTGTTGTCAATGCCTCCCTGTAAAATGCAAGAGGCTACTCCTCATAGCACGATGTTTCTACCAACTATGGCCCAATGATATATAGTAAGTTACAGGGATTTATAAGTATAATACATGTCTAAAATAATGATAAAACATGGTTTTACAATGCCTCCAAACAACCAACACATGATTGAAACTTGACTCCACTCACATGCATGAAAGACATGCACATGAATCAACCATGACCCATAAGAAAGACATAATAATACATGGCTACATAATGACTCCAAGAGCCCATACATGGCTGAAATATATGAACAACATCAACCCAAACATGGCTATAATAGATCTTATCTCTCAAGAAAAACTCTCATCAACATATGCATGACATAACACTACTCTCTCTCTCTTGACTAAACTAATCTACCAACATCCAAATGATGAAACAACATGTTACAGGGCTTCATATGAGAGTACATGGTTGAAAATGATGATTTAAAATGTGATACATATGGTTGATCCTCAAATGCACATAATAGTGCTCTACATGGATACCACATCAATCGAGCTCCTCCATGCATGGTTGTGTACAAATTCCTTGTAGATTCAAACTGCTAATTGTAATTTACTAAAACAATAGACTTGAATCTACTCTACTCATCAGCAAAAACAATTAAACGATTGCAAAATCACGCAGCATAAAAGAGAAAGAATTAAATCAACATGTTACACATTGATTTCCTGAGGAAATCCATAGCTAAAAACCCTTTCTATTTGTATATTGCATTAGTCAGAAAATATGAGAAGATTACAATGTTTTTCTCAAGCCTGAGCAACCTCTGCACTATCTCTATCTATCTCACTGCTTCCTAGACAAGCTCAGGCTAATACTTAACAGTTTTTTTTCTTTCCCAAGTCCCTATTTCCTTGTGTTGTTTCCTTTGGAATTAGCCCCCTATTAATTAGGGAAATTCCTCAATTACAATTGTGCAATACTCATAGGCCTTCCTCTGACTGCATGCACCACTTGTACAATTTGGATGATTATACAACTGATAGTACATTGTCCCTGAACTCCAATCTCAATTGGGTAAGTCTCAAATATGAGATGCATGAGTTATTTATGATTGAATCATAATTTTTCTAGTTGATAACTACATGCAGCACAACACTACTAGACCTCCCACTAGTTCCTCCAACAATTGAAACTAGTTTAACTAACTTTAACTGAGTTAAACTCAATTAATTAATTACAACTCAAAATAAACTCAACCAAGGCTCCTATAATGTAAGATAAACTCTACATGACTGAAGTTAGACCCTAAAATCGAATTAACTGAGCCAACTAAGTAGAATTAACTTAGCTAACTAATAAAATTTGTTATGATATGTGGAATTACAATTTTATTCCCAATTTAATTCAAGGACAAAATTAAATTAGTATTTTCTTATTGCATTTTCAACACTCCCTCTCAACACGAAAGGGCTTATCTGTTACCCCAATCCTACCTCTATGAAACTCAAATTTTCATCTTGATAATGCCTTTGTCAACATTTTTGCATCTTGTTCCTCTGTAGGAATGTACTCTAGCAACATGATTCTCCTCCCCACACAATCTCGTAGATGGTGATACCAAATGTCGATATGCTTGGACTGATCATGAAAAACTAGATTCTCATAGATTTTGATACAACATTGGTTGTCATAGTAAATCATAGTAGGATCCATCTACTAACCAAATAACCCAACAAGGATCTTCCTCATCTAGATAGCCTCACAAGCTTCTTGACTAGCAACCATGTACTTTGCTTCTGCTGAACTAAGTGCAACTGATCTCTGCTTCTTGTTGTACCAAGAAACTGTTGTTGACCTAATGTTGAAGATTCCCCTTGATGTGCTCTTTCTGTCGGATGGCTTCCCTACCCAATATACACCTGTGAAGCCTTCAAATTTCACTCCCTTTGTCTATTTGTACCAAAGACCAAACTGAGTGGTGCCTCGGAGGTATCTCAACACATGTTTAGCTTCCTTCCAGTAGAGTTAGGTTGTATTAACCAATTCTTGACTAAGTTGGTTAAATGCAAAACATATGTCTAGTCTTGTGTTCACCAAATACATAAGTGAACCCACAAGTTTCTTGTAAATAATAGCCTCCACTACTTCACCTAAAGTAGCATCTTCCTTCCTCCAATTCCCTGATAGAGGAGTCTCCATGGGTTTGTTGCTCTCCATGTGGAACTTATTCAGTATCTCATTGGCATACTTGCCCTAAGAGACAAATAGTTCCTCATCTCCTTGCCATACTTCCATACCAAGGAAATAATTCATGAGCCCCATGTCCTTCATCTCGAATTCTCTTGCAAGATCCTCTTTGCAAGATTTTACCAGCTTCTCATCACCTATTAGAATTAAATCATCGACATATAATACTATAATCAACAATTTACCTTCAACCACAATATGGTAAAGGTTTGCATCTACTTCACTTTTGGTGAATCCCAACCTGGTGAAATAGTTATCAATCCTGGTGTACCAAGCATGGGGTGCTTGTTTCAATCCATACAACACTCACTTGAGTCTTCACACATGTGACTCTCTGTTGAAGGTCTCAAATCCTTTTGGCTACTCAATGTACACCTCTTAATCAATCACACCATTGAGGAATGGTGTCCTCACATCCATCTGATCAGTATCTTCCATCCCATCTGCGCTGAAACTGCTAGAATAGATATGATTGAATAGTACCTTTCTACTGGAGCAAATGCCTCCTCATAATCAATTCCCTCCACTTGAGAGAACCCTCTAGCCACAAATATAGTCTTGTTTTTCTCCACACTCCCATATGTTGCTTGCTTTACCTTGTAAGTCCATCTGGAACTCACCAGTGACTTGTCTTCTAGTCTTGGGACCACTTGTCAAACACCATTTTTTATAATGGAGTCATATTCCTCAACCATGGCATCAACCAATATTGGTTTTTGCACTGCTTCCTCGAATGAGAATGGCTCAATATCTACATTCTCACTCTTCGGAGCCATGTAGCTAGTGTATCGATCTAGTGACACTCCTCTGCCTGTGTAGTGATGTGTGTGCTCCCACATTCTCTCTAGCATCATGCATCAATCTAATAGCCTCTCTGGTGTGCTTCCTTCTACCTCTAGAAGTATTTACATGAGTGAGTTCTTCCACTCTCTGCTCCTCTGCTTGTGGTTGCTCCACATCATCATGAGGTTCTTCCTTTGGAGCTAAAAGCTCCACTTCTCCATGCAACTGAAGCTCCCTCTCAAGGGAACATATCAAGGCCTTTTATTCATCAAAATTCACATCTCTAGGAACCATTTTCATCATGTGAGATGGTAGGTACACTCGATAGTTGTGAGGTGTATCAATGTACCCCAAAAATATGCCCAACTCAGTTGTTGGTTCTAGATTTTTCCTTGCATTCTTGGTAACATGATAGTAAATTAATGAACCAAATATCTTGAAGTGTGCCACATTTGGTTTCTTACTGGAAAATGCTTCTTCTAGTGTACTCATCTTGAGAATCTGATTCCTCATCATGTTCTACACATATACAACTGTGTTGCATGCTTTAGCCCACAAGTGCAACAGTAGGCCTTGATCATGTAACATCGCCCGTGCAACTCCCACAATACGTTTGTTCTTCCTTTCAGCCACCCCATTATTTTGTGGGTTATGGGGTGCTATTAACTCCCATCGAATGCAATCAAATGCATAGAAATTCTTGAATTCATTCGACACATATTCTCCACCATTATCGCTCCTAAGAGATTTAACTTTCCTGCCAGTTTCTTTCTCAACAAGTGTTTTAAATTCACAAAATTTAGTGAACTTCTAGTCTTTCTTTTGCCTGAATAAAATCCAACATTTACATGAGAAATCATCTACAAATATTACATAATACATGTGCTTGATCGTGGAGGCTGTCGAGAATAGTCCACACACATCTGAGTGAACTCTTTCAAGATCGCTTGTGCTCCATTGTCCTTATCATGAAAGGTGGCTTTGGTGTACTTCCCTAATGTAAACCCTTTGCATCTATCTCTCTTCTCTAGTGTACCCTTGGAAAGTCATGTAGAAATATGTTGCATGATCTTCAAAGCTCCATGGTGCAAGTGACCCAATCTTCTATGTCACAACTCACTTATGTCTCGGCTTTGCACCTTCTTTTCTTTTGTGTTGAAAGAAACATAGTCCTATACATCTAATTTGTAGAGGTTCTTCACTCGAACCTTGATTCGCTTCACTCGTCCTAAGGATGTGTGATGAAGGAAAGCCTTTCCTTTGCTAAATATCACATCATAGACATGGTCCTCCAATATGGTAACTAAAAGCAAATTCTTCTTTAGACCTGAAAAATACATGATATGTTTTAATGTGAGAGGAGAACCGAACTCCCTTTGAAATGTAATAGCACTGATGTTAGTCGCGTTATACCTCCCATCATCTCCCATTTCGATGTGCATCTAGACGTCCTTCTCCTCGAAGTCACTAAAGAATTATTTATTGTCGGTCATATGGAATGAGGCTCTACTATCCAGATACCACACACTACCCATCACCAATGTGGCCATGCAAGTGATGATGGTGAAATCCAGCTTGAATTGTGAAGCAATAGCTTCACCTTCTGCTCCTCCTGAGGACTTCTTATCGGCTTTCTTTTGTGGAAACTTCATCATGGAATATTGTCCCAGCTCGTGACAGTGAAAACATTTAATCTTCGACATGTCCTTCTTCTTCTCGCCTTGACTGGAATCTGATTTGGAATGGGACGACTTCCCTTTCCCTTTCTTCTCCTTTCCAACTAAGGCATATTTCTCCTCATCATCATGCTTGGATGAGGATCCATCTCTGGTGTTCCGCCAAATCTCTTCTTGCACCAAGTCAGACCACAACGCTCCCACTCTGGCATCTTCTCCCTCCCATTTATTGACTCCTGGCAGTTGTGGTAGCTTTTGGGAAGGCCTAGAAGTGCTAGGCTGACCAAATCGTCTTCGGCAACTATCACACCAACACTTCCAATCTCATCCTGACATTGGGTGAACTTATCCAAGTACTTTGGTATTGTGTTTCCCTTCTCCATCTTGATTTTTTTGAGTTTGTCCTTCAGTGACAACTTCTTTTGGTCACTGCTATTTTGAAATAGATCTATCAAGGCCTTACACATTTCATATGGAGGATTCTTACCATGGAGGTTCGAGAGAAAATGATCTTAAACTCCTTCTAGGAAATCCTTCTCACCTTTGCAACACATTTTCTCCACTCTGCCAAATCTTGAGCATCAACTGCTAGAGGTTTAGGGATATCTTTATCTATGACTTCCTGAAGCCCGTTGTCTTCCAACACTGCCTCCATCATGTCCTTCCAAGAAATATAGTTTGAACTACCCTCAAGGGTATATTCAAGTCTCAATCCATAGAACGAAATCTTGTTGGATCTAAAGTAAGATACTACAGATTTGATTTCACCTACAAAAGACAAACTCGTATTCTCCTCTTCTAGAGTGATTTTTGCTTCGATACCATGTACAAATTCCCTGAAGATTCAAATTGATAATTGTGATTTACTAAAAAATATACTTGAATGTACTCTACTCATCAGTGGAAATAATTAAATGATCGTGAAATCACAAAGCATACAAGAGAAAGAATTCAAACAACACATTACACCATAATTTTCTGGGAAATCCACAGCTAAAAACCCTTGTTATCTGTATATTGTATTAGTCGTAATTTAAGAGAAGATTACAATGCTTTTCTCAAGCCCAAGCAACCTCTACACTATCTCTATCTATCTCATTGCTTTCTAGACAAGCCCAGGCCAATACTTAACCAATTTTCTTCTTGTTGTTGCATGTGGAAACACCCTAGGGTCTTGGGTTGAAAACCCCAAAAGAGCAGAGGGCATACAACAGAAAGAAATTTGCAGACAAACAATCTAAATGCTTAAACTACTGAAGTGGGAAGAGGTGGTATTACCTGGAGGTCCTACATTCAGGGCCGATCCCACAGGGTCCAAACCCTCTGCTCCTTCTGATGCCTTTAGAATTTGTAACTTATCGAAGCAAAGCATATACAGAAGCAATAAAAAAAAACATGTTCATGATATATGTGTTAGATCATATAAGAAAATGATAAATTGAGCATTAATACAAGATTTATAATCAAATCATAACATGGATCAATGCATAAAAACAATAAATATTAGGAACAGAACAACATTTATTTATTGATGTAAGCTAAATGAAAGGTGGAAAACTACAACTTGAGTCTTCCTCCAGCTCCAAGCGGAACCGTCCTCTGAATTCGTCCTGCCCTGGCCTGAGTAAATATCCTCCATTGATACACACAAGGATGTCATAAGAGGGATGAAGGACATCTCAAAAGAGGAAACAAAGATTTCATATAACTTGGGAGTGCAGGAGGCACATGGATTTCTTCATACTCGCTCAGGGATCAATCAACTATAATATCAATATCTCATCTCTTCCCCTCTTAGGCCTTCCCATGGAGGTTTATTTATACTTCTCCAAATTAGTTTTTTTAGTTGGGAAACAGTTGGTCCACAGGCTATAATAGGTGAGTAACAGGTAAAACCCGTAAACTCTGCCCGAATTTAAGGAGATAATTTATTTTTTAGTTTTTTAACACATATACGCGGGTTGGGTATATACTGACCCGTGTGTACACACTTTTAACACAAGGAAAAGTAGTGTATGGGAAGTAAAACATTGTTTTTTAGAATTTGGACCATGTCTAGAAAGGAAGAGTTTCCCTAGGCCATAACCAGAGCATCAAATATACCAAGAATGGTAAATGGTGCTATAACAGGTGCCCCCTAATATATGAGATTAGAAGGGGTACATGATGGTCAAAATGTATTAAGTTTATAGAAGGAATCATGTCAATACCGGAGAGGAGTTCACCAGAATTTAGTCTGCCAAGCCAGTGAAAGAGATCAGAAAGAAACTTATGTTTGGGGCGGGCATACCCATGCTCAGAGATAATAAAGCATGTCCGCATGTCAAGTAAAAAAGAAGATCCAATATGTATACAATTATAAAGGAACTGGAAATACACAGTGGATCATCCAATCATATCCAGATAAGTACATGTCTCAATATCACATATAAAGAACTAATCAATGATGTTGAAGTAGAAATTTGATCACTTAAGTCATAAAGATGATCCAAAAATTACCAAGTCAAAATGGTGGAACAAATGTTACTACACGCAACTCGGGTGCCAACATATAGGATGTCGTTGTAAGGAACTGAAACATATAAGGTGGATGGTGTCAACTAGCAGAAACAGGAGAAACTAACAAGTGAACCAAGAAATGTTGATGCAAACCCGAGGTCTTCATCGATCGTCATTATACATTTCTACACAATGGGAATAAATTATCTGAAGTCAACCATGTGAGAAATTTTTTGATTACTGGTCATTGATGTGTACCGTTAACAAATGTGAGACTACTCACCGATATTGATGATGAGAGTCAAGGTACCCAGTACAATCTAACAAGTGAAAATAAATGAGTTGTAGTCGAACACTTAGAAGAATCTATCAATCAGGAGACAATGATGTTTTCCCACTGTCGATAGCAAAGGATTCTACCACTGATGACTGCAAACCCTAAGGTACTGCCAAATGGACTCTAGATCTTGTTCCCAGAGAAATGAGTTGAAGTTGATGGGAAAAGATCCATTGGAAGGAAGGCATTAAGGCATCCTTCAACAATCCAGCACGAGTGTAACCTACAGGCCAATAATGTGGAAGGAATCGGATGAAAAAAGATGTAGTAACCCAACTGAAGCACGTTTCCAGCGTACACAATATGTAGCTAACGCACAATAGAAACCCTCTGAACCAACCAATAATGAAAGCTGACATAGAGGTGAGGAATCCACCAATAGGGTCAAATGGAAACCAAGGTACTGCACAAATCCCAATGTGTGATAATGAAAGATGACGTTGAACACAAGGGAAACCACTCAGTCAAAGACCCATGATACTAATCGATGTTGAGCACAAGGTGACCTATCAATAATGAAAATAGGGCCAGGGTGCGGCTCTAGATCTGCTCTCAGAGAAATTTTTCGTAGTCGATAAGAGCAAGACCCACCAGCAAGAAGTCAATGGAGACCTTCTCAAACCAGCACGAGCAAAGGACCAAATAACTGATGTGATAACGAACATGACTCTGACAAACAAGGATGGCCGACTAAAAAACAGGTCAAGAGCCACCATAGAAAGGCCGACTCAGGTTTACTTCCCTTGAACAAAAGCACGACTCAAATGTGACTACATGGCAGCATATGATAACTTTGTATAAGTTTGTCATGCAGGAGGCATAAGAAAAATCTCCATATGATTGGAAGAGATAACCAATCAGAGGAGTACTGACTTAATAACAAGGTTAAGGCTCTCCTAAGTCAAACTAAAGCCCATCCTAATGAAGGAAATACTTATTTTTTGAGTGCTTTGTTCAAAGTCGACACAACTGACTCTAACTGCCATCAAATATGGAAATAATCTCTCGTTCCCACTCTTTTTGGGATATATAATTTTTTTGTCTTTTTCATATTCATGAAGCTTGAAAAGGAATAAAAGAATGTTATAGTACAGTGGAACGAACAAGTGTCCAAATACAGATGCGCTAGTTCCCGGGAGGGGAACATGCTCAATGCAAGAAGATGAAATTGGTCAATGACACTCAAAGGAATGTTCTTTCCACAGGTAAAAGGGTGTGTCAAGTTGCAGAGGCTAAGTGATTGCAAGGTTGATTTCGTAGAAGACATGGTCAAAAGGTGGCTTAAACACGAGTCCAAGTGAAGTCGGCTCAAGGCCAAAAGGTACAAATGGTCAACATGCAATGCAACAGTACAACTCAATGCAAAGGAGCCTCTAGGGTATAAAGCTAGAAAAATAGTGAAGAAGAAAGAGAATGAGTCTTCAACGCACAAGTCATGGCAGGACTAAAGAGGACTCCTAAGCCTATGCAATATAGCAGCATGGGAAACATATGCTAGCGAGGATCTAACTAAGATGCCCATGTAAAGGTTGGCTCTACCATCATATCATGATTTTATAATTTGGTGAGTGAAAATGGTTTTAGAATCAAGACATGATGGGGTCGACCCTATGGAAAAAATATCGCAGTATGGAGGCTAGTATGAAAAATGAAACAGAAAGTGATATTCCCTAACCTATATGCCAGTAAGAAAATGATACCTTCCATGATGGGTTTGCAGTCATGGAACCAAAGCAATTTCTCAAAAAATCTCCAAAGTATCCTGTAAAAACAACCCATCCCAACACTCCAAGCCAAAAGGTCAAAAAGTCCACAAAAATAAAAATAAACTTTAGAAAAAGTAATTTTCATTTTTCAACCTATATAAGGACTTTTTATCTCACAATTTCTCATTTGTGTTTTGATAAATTGGGTGAAGTAGCTGTGGAGAAAAAACCAAGCAAGCTTCCAGCATTAAATTCAACGGTTCAAACTTCTTCCAATCTTCCAGGTAACCTACACGTGGGTTGGATACATGTGATCCACGTATTGGAAATCCCTATACGTGATTGTGTTAATAACGACCCGTGTGTGCGCGAATTCAAAATTGAAAAACATGGTTTGAATGATTCAAAATGTTATTTCTTTGCAGGATGTCGATTACTTGGCGTAAAAGATAGCATAGTGCAATTGATAATCAAGTAATGGAGGATCAAAATGCATTAGATGCCTTACGAGGATGCATATTGTTGAAATTCTTCGAAATCTCGAACATGAAGGCAAACACCGGGTTGCTTGAGATGTTAATCCACTACTGGAGTGCAGAAGAAGATGCTTTTGTGATTGATCAGATGCCCCTAAGGATTGAAATAAAGGATATCTATTTCATTACAAGTCTTTCCCGGAGGGGAGAGAGAGTCCACTCAACCGGAAGGACAAGAGGTAGTCTTAGTGTAGAAGACTATGTCCGCATATACTATACTAGAAACAACGAAAAGATTGGAAGCCAAATTCCAATTAAGCATGTAGAGAGTGTATCACTGAGAATCCTATTTTTTACCATAGCCAGGGTAAATGGTTCTTATTCTCTACATCAAGCTTTGCGTATTTCAATGAGTCTTGCAGTGGATTCACTACATTCTTTGATTGGTGCACACCTCTGCTAGCCAATATTGAAAAAACAACTTACTTCTATCGAGAAGGGTCAGACAAAGAACTTTGGATACGGAACCATCTTGTGTTCCTTCTTCTTTGAACGAGTACTTGGGCTTCGTCCCAAGGTATTGTTACCATTCTATATTTTTGAGGTTGAGGGAGTAAATACATTGGACAACATCAAACCACTTTTGAAGCTGGGATCTAGGCCTACCAGCTTCAGAGAGGGATCTCTCTTTATGATTTAATTTTGTTTTTTAGTTGATTTTAGGCTAGTTATAATTATGCTTGGTTGTTTGTTTGAATTTGGTTGATTGGTTTGGTTGGTTGACCTAATCAAATTATTTACTTTCTATTGGGATATGGAGCCAAATATGTTGGATATTGCATCAAATGTTTAAAAGAGTAATTACAGGGCAAGCTAGTTACATTTACTAGATCTTTTAAAGTGAATTATGAAGTGGAGAAAAGGTGTGCTTAGTAATGATCGAACAGAATTTAAGAATTTTTCAATCAGACTATAGAAGAAAAATATACATATTGTAAAAGAGTCTAAATAAGGTGTTCAATTAACAAATCTTATTTTTCACATTTCCTATTCTACAATTAGATTTTCAAATGATTATAATGTAGAGAATAACATTGAAAACAACATTTACAATAAGAAAAACATCACTAGTAAAGTGTAGCACAAGAATCCTGTGAAAAGTCTTTGTATTAATGATGCTCCAGCAGCATGGAAAAAGTATAATACTCAATATGAAGAATTACAATGATCAGGAACCGACCCTCAATACTTTGAATGAATGAAGTATTTAAACAAAATTTCCAAAAAGATTACAATCAATGCCGCATTGACATGCAATCTATTATTGATTACAAAATAACTGAATTGACTAATATGACCAAAAGAGGTGAATTTGGTGAAGTGATCTGGAGGTCTAGCACTATTGTTGTGGAGAACAGTTGTTGAGTTTCCACGATTTGGGTGTTGCGCTGGGTGTAGCTGATCTTTTCTTTAGTCCTGAAATTCACACAATTTATCCCATCGCTCCTCATCTGGGATGGTGATTTTTGTTGCCTTGTGGTAGATCTCATCTACCTCAGTATACCGAGCAAATGTGGGTTTTACTACAAAAATATGCTTTATCTCATGTTGGATGAAACTCATGTTGCTAATAGCTTCGAAAAAAAGTTCTCCTTGTCATAGCACCTTTAATGTGGGAAGACTTGGTAGTATCCTTTGCAATGTCTTTAAGCTTCTTCATATAATATTCCCTGGTCATCAGTTTGTCATTGATTACAAATAAAGAAGGCAGGCCCTTCTTATTTAATGCTTCTATTTTGGTGAAAAATATATTGACTGCTACCTCCAAACTGTGACATTTTTCTGTAAGCTGCACAATCAAATTCTTCTTTGTCAGAACTTTCTTCACTTCTAAGATTGTTTCTGTCCTATCATCTACTCCCAAATCATCCAATTCATATCTGTTTTTAGAATTTAAAAACTTGATGATGTTGTTGGTTGTGGCAGGCATATCTCCCAACTCAGTGTTAATAGTGGAAATGGCCTGATTGGCTCTCTCAATCAACTCTTTCTATTCAAATATAATCTGGATACATGGCCAGATTTCATCCATGGCTTCAATAATATTGTTCCATATAATTTCTTTAACTTGGGCCAGTGTGTGGCCAATAGAGGACTCGGTTGTTGATTTCCTCCATGCTTCTATCTGGTTTTGAGCTCTCTGTAGCTCTGCTGCATGGAAAGTTTCAGTCTTTGTCTTCTGGTCTTGCAGAATATTAACTTGAGCCTGCAATCTTTTAATTTCTTCAGTTTGGAGAGACATATTCTCCACTGCACTAGCCAACTAATCTGCAGTAGTCCCTGTGTTTGTTGTAGAAGATGTAGCTGTAGGAATTGTTGTAAGAGGCACTGCTTGCAAAGGGACAATAGACATTCTGGCAGCTTGCTCCTTTTCTTTGATGATTTTTTCCATCTCTATTTCCATTTGTTTCAATTGTACATTCTGCTCCATGATGAGCTTCATCATGTCTGCCTTCTGTGACTCTATTTCTTCAATGTCTTTGGCCAGAGGATCTTTTGTGGCTAGTAATTTCAACTGCTTTCTCAATGCTGCTATGTCAGTATTCTTCTTTCTTACGAGCTCTTCTGCAACATTGATATTTGAAGGATCATACCCTACTTTTATTACCAAGTCCTCCAAAGTTTTGATCCTTGTGTCTTTAGCTAGTGAAGAGACTTTCTCCATCTTCAATTGTGACTTAACATTAGCTAAAGTGACCTGCAATTTAGAAAAACTCATAACAGTGTTAGTGAGAGTAGATGAAATCATTTGACCAATTTATTTTTGCATCTCCATTTGTTCAATGGGATGTATGTCTTTTACATCAAATTCAAATGAAGTTTTCTTGTAATCTGATGCTGCCTTGGGTTGTCGTATCTGTGCTTGGAGGAAGGCCATCTGCATTTTTCCTTTCTCAGAGTCAAAGGTTGAGAGCAGTCTACTTTGGGAGCTGAAAGTCTACTTCTAGAACTGATTATATGTGTTGATCTTCAAATATTAATTTCTTACTTTAATCTCATTGAATATATCAAATATGCTATGTTCTTTCTCCCCTTTGGTAGATGTACTAGTTTGCATAGCTTGTTGTTGATCCTGTGAAGCTGTCGAAGTGGTAGGAGAAAGTGTAGTCTGATCACCTACTAGTGAGGAAAGAGGTGTTTCTTTAGTGGTGATAATCTCCTCTTGATCTAAATCCTTGCTTAGCATTAGTTTGGAGTTGAGCTTGGTCCTCTTCCTGTACATGATTTTGAAGTCTTCACTGGGAATTTCAGTCATTGATGGTGACTCTTCTTCTCTGTTCCTCTTTCTTATTTTCTCCTATGTGACAGGAGTCTATAATGTTGAAGTTGACACCAACTTCTCCTCTGCCTCTTGGAGAGTGTTTTCAATCCATTCTAGTTGGTTCTTGTATTTCTCAATCTCTGGTTTGGATGTATGAAAATAAGGAGTAGATTTTTTCTCTACCCTTAACTTGGAGATGACCCCTAATGGACCATAGTACCATGTAAAGTTGAGGCTAAATTGCATATCTTTCAACAATTTGTCTTCTTCTTCCCCTGCTGCCCTATTGTTGCAAATGAAAGGTCCTATTTGAGTTTTGATTTTGAATTGAGATTTCTTCTTGGCAGATACAAAATGAATCTCATCAACATTGAGCATTTTCCTGAGGGAAAAATCCTCATTGGGAGGAATTTTGGCAGCTTGTAAGGAGCAAGTTCACACCCATATATTCTTAGCTCTGTGTAATTTTGGTAAAGATACCAATCTCATGTTTTAACTTGGTCTGATAACTGCAAAATTTTCCTGATTTCTTCACTGATTCTTGGCTCTAGAGTGCTTCTTAGGAGACTGAGTGTTGGATGTACAAACATTTCTATGAATTGTTTGTATGAATACTCTTTTTTCTCCTTCATTACTAGCGTAGTCCAGAAGATGACTGATTGTTGATTTCCCTCTTCATCCAACTTTTGTAAGGCAAGCTTGAGGTTGTCTCCCTAAAAATATAAAAACATATATACTAACACATAAGCATATTTAAATACTTCCTCAGTTTGGAATTTGACAAACTGTTCATGGATGGAATCTGCAAGAAATTGGTTGAAGTTGAATAAGATGGAAGGCTTGGAATCTACAGAGAAAATAGAAAGGAAACCTATAATAGCCTCATCTACCCATTGATCTGAGTAATAACCAAGGAGGTAGGAAGTGACAATGATGATCTGCTTGGCTCTCTTAGGGAAAATGGAGGATGGATAGGGAGGATTTTTCTTGGGTAAAGGGGCATCTTTAGTCAAGAAAAGCTCAAGGGTTTTGGCTCTTTTTGCAAAGTCCAATTTCTGGTACAATTCAATGAGGACTTCATGAGAGAAAGGAGTGGCATTCTCTACAACAGGAGCTTGCATCATTTGATCTATTGATTGGGCAGTTATGGTAAATAGAATTTCTCTTGTTGGGGCAATAATAGCTCTTTGGCTAGGTAGATAACAAGCATGACATTTTCTGACGAATTCAGGGGCACTGTGGGTGCGAGGAAAGATATAATGGGGTAAATTGGATTCCCACAGTCCAATATCATCAGACTTGTCAATGAACTTGTCTTCAAGCTAGCAGTACATTTCAAATAGATCAAATTCAGACAGGGTTTCATGGATTTTGTAGTCCCTGTCGCTAGAGGTATATGGTGAAAATCGATGGGAGGGTGGATCAGAGGACTTACAGGTTCTTCTTGTGCCTTGTCTTTCGGAGGCATGATCAGATAAGGGAAAGAGCACTGACGAAATATTAATTATGTAGGTTTGCAGGGTACAGAGAGGGGCTTGGGTTCAAGACAACAGGAAACAGAGGCGTTGGCTTGAAATTCAATTAGCTGGTAAGATTTCCTGACCGAGTAAAATTGTTGAAATTTGAATTGGCACACTTGTAACAGAAAAATGGTAATGGCAGTGTATGAAATTAGTAACCTATGAATGGGCGAAGGGAGTGGAATTTATAATTTTCTGGCTTTCCCATTGATGGTGGCGTGGGTCCGTTACATTAATGGTTAAGTAATTAAATTACTTAATGGATTGATTTTGGAGGGAGCGGATGTGATTGGTGGGAGCAACAGTTAGATGAGGTGGCGGGAGGAGATTGGCAAGAGTGTAATGGATAGGGCAATGGTTTTGTGTGGCAGAGAAAACCATTTTTGGAGGGCGGTGGTTAATGATTTTGGCCGACGGGGGTACGAAATCACGAAATAGCACCATGTCGCAATGGGTCCAAGTTCGAATACCACCCATTTCGAACCCCCCCCCCCCACCCCCACCCCTGACGATAAAGTATTGATGGTGAGGGGGGGCTAAAACGTAATGTAGGCCGTCAGATGTAAAAAGGTGGGCTTAGATGATGTGAGAAGTGGTGGCATATTATCGTGATGTGACAGGCGTATGGTGGGGTAGGGAAATGTATTTAATGGGATATGATTGGATGTGTGGTGAGGGAGGCGAATGAATGAAAATACGAGCAGCGGGGTGATTTTCGAGTAATGAAACTTTAGGAATAATGGAATAATATACCAAATATTATTTGATATACCGAACTTTAGAGTAAGACTTTAATCCCTTTGCCTTTCTTCTGTGCATGAAAATATATTTAAAATTCAACTTAGGATAAAACTTTCATGTTGATCCTGAAATCATCATTATGATTATACCTACCCTCTTATTTCAATTCTTTTTCTAAGCTAACATTTTCTCTTCTTGCTTTACAGGGTGCACTTAAACTAGCAGACCCAAATCACTATTTTTTCATATGAAAATCTACCCTATCCTATCACTTATTTCTCCATTGATTCAGATTAAATTGTTGAATCAATTTTATTTCTACCTAACTATTGATTTACCAAGATTACATTGTTTGGTAAACCTTTATTCACTAACCTATTCAACAGAAATTTAAATGTGTTCAATCGTGATTAGACTGTATTATTTGAACAGAAATTTAGTCATTGTGGAATTCAAAAACAATTTTCACACAACCTTATTTGATAATGAACTAAAAGAACTAACTTATCAGTAGTGGCACTTAGACTTGTATCACTTTTCGTATTATTTTCTATTTTTCTTATTTATTTTTTTAACATACCCTCTTTTCATTTTTCTTTTTCATATATTTTTGGAAATCATTTGAATATTGAAATTATGTAAAAT
The DNA here is from genome assembly GCA_031772625.1 of Pinus tabuliformis. NCBI lineage: Eukaryota > Viridiplantae > Streptophyta > Pinopsida > Pinales > Pinaceae > Pinus > Pinus tabuliformis. The sequence goes on from CM062817.1 coordinate 1,638,702,848, forward strand.
ATGAAATCACAAATACAAAATACCTAATCACCTTGAGATCCTATAATTTATAGGACCCTAACAGGTATTATCTACCATCAGCGGCCCAAGAGATCCACGGATGGGCAGGTGGGCTGACTTAATGAAATGACTAGGGGGTGGTGAGGTCCCTAAGACTACATTTGATGACAAGTTTTTCCTTTGGTGGGAAAAATAGATCATTGCAGTCGAAGATTACCCTTATGCCGGAATGGATTTCAGAGGAGATCCGGATCTAGTGTTGCCACCAAATGCAGTATGGGGTGCCATAGGTATAAATAATTTTTAATTTTTTAATTTTAAGATTTTTTTGTATTTTAAGTATAAATGAACTAAAAAATATTTTTGATGAGACAAAACACTTACAAAATTATTAATCATAACACAGATGTTGGATTAGTGAGACCTAATGGTCTTCCTCGACACAGGCGTCGCAGAAGAGACGTCGAAGGGGCCGCAGAGACTAAGCAGACCCTCCATGCAGTCCAGAGAAACTTGGTGAGGTTAACTCATCAAGTACCTATGGTGTCCATAGAGGACCTACCAGAGGAGATGCAACGACGCGTCGTGGGAGTACCACAATATTGGGTGTGACTATTTTGGCGAGTGGCCAATGCCATCATTTTCTTTCTTGCCGCTCATCCTGAGAAGGATCACTTGATAGATGATTAGATCTTTTTTTATTAGACATGATGATGGGAATAAGACCTAATTTTGTAGGATTTTGTCCCGATTTTGTATATTATTTTGGACACAAAACTCTATCTATATACAGACGGTTTATCATGATGATCATATATATACAAATGATACTTCGATTATTTTTTATGTTTTAATGTGATGAATGATTTATATGCCAATCCAATGCTTTATTAGCGATAGAATCTGGTAAGGAATTTTATGATCGTGGAATATTAACAAATGTGATATAAACAAATGATCTTTATAATAAACGCACTCTTAGAAATTGGCGATATAAATAAGGGTCTCTCACGCGATAGATGTTATTCAGTTGAGATACCACCAGTTGTGAATCAAAATAAACTATTAACGAATTAATATCAAGAGATATTGCCTCAGTTATTAAATTAATAATATAATTATATTCGGCGATATTATTTAAGCGAGACCGATACATACTCCTCTCGAAACCAAAAATTGGCCAGATGGATAATAAATCACCGAAGCCATGGAAGCAAGGTTTCGGGTGTGTCTACTGGCACCATCACGAACCCTAAATATATCAAATCGTCCATCAATACCTGCCAAAGTAGATCAAAAATATTGAAATCAATAAAACTGATAGATATATATGTACAACGATACAATATATAAAATCAAGAAAATGATAGGTCGAAGACTAAGCAAAGTACTTCTTAAGGTAGAGCCCATTTTTGGTGCCAACTTGTTTCCTTCAAAATCAATCAATTCATAAGCTCCCTTTTTAAAAACTTTTTTGACAATGAAGGGACCATACCACATAGATTTAAACTTGCCTGCCCCCAAGGCATCTTTGTCTTGATCGTAGACTAGGACAAGGTCGCCTTCAGAAAAATTTCTAGGATGGACAACTTTATCGTATTGAGTTTTTACCCTCCTCTTATGAGCTTTGTTGATTATGGCGGCATCTCAACATTGCTCATCAAGATGTTCCAAATGAACGAGGCGTTCTTCGAGACTAGAAGTATCGGGAAGAAGTTCAACAACTAGTTTAAGGGAAGGAATTTCACATTCCACAGGAAAAATGGATTCCAACCCATAAACTAGTTGAAAGGGAGTAAAACCAATGGCAGTCTTAACTGACATTCGGTATGCCCAAAGTGCTGGATATAATATGATGTGCCAATCGGATCTAGATTTGTTAATCATCCTTTGCAGGATGATTTTGAGGGATTTGTTCATAGCTTCGACCTTCCCATTGGCCTGAGGATAATACAGAGATGAATGCTCCTGTCGGAAACCCAACTTGAGAGCCAATTTAGACATCATTTGATTTTGGAAATGACTTCCATGGTCAGTGACAATCTCTTTAGGAATACCGAACCGGGAAATAACTTGATTGAAGAGAAACAAGGTTGTTGTTTCACCATAATTCTTGAAAGTAGGCATAACCTCAGCCCAGTTAGTAAAGTAGTCTATGGCTACTATGATATACTTTTGATTTCCTGCCGAAGGTGGAATACAGGTAGTAAAATCAATACCCCAGTTTGTGAAAGGACCGACGGTGATCACATGGAAAAGCAGAGTTGGATGTGTGCACATTTTCTGAGTATAAACCTTACAAGGCTGGCATCTCTTGACCGCTTCAATACAATCTTTGAAGATCGAACACCAAAAGTAGCCTGCATGCAAAAAAAATTGGGTTGTTGCAAGCACAGATAGATGACTACCACAAGCTCCGATGTGGCAATCATTAAGCACAGACTCAACTTCTTTTAAGGTTAAACAACATCCAAGGATTGAATCAACCCCGTGACGATATAAAGTGCCAGCTATAATAATATAACTTTTAGCAAGGTGACGCAATTTTCTACGTTCATCCTTGGAAAAAGAGAGTGGAAACTTTCAAAGTCTGGAGATATATAATAATATCCCCATACCAAGGATCTTGCAAGGAAATAAGAAACAGATGTTCATCAGGAAAAGTTTCCTCATAAATGATTTCTTCCTCACAAGGCAACTCTGAGATCAACTCTGCAAATACTAAAGATTTCTTAGACTTAGCCAACATGAATTCGAGGTCGAATTCTTGTAAAATGACAATCCATCTATTATATTTTCCCCCAATCACTCACCTACTGAGAACAAACTGAAATGGATTGACGGCTGCTAAGACGAAAGTTTTTCAAAGAATAATATAATGTCTAAGTCATTAGATAGCATGGACAGCTGCCAAAGCTAATTTCTCAATGGGAGAATAGCATAGTTCAGGACCTACTAAGCCTCGGCTCAGATAGTAGATTACGTGCTCACATAAGGCATCATCTTCCTGAACCAGAACCATACCAATAGTTGATTGCTGCATCGAGATACAAAAGGAATTCTCTGCTATAATCAGGGGGACTCAATAAAGGAGCAGAGGCTAATGCTTTTTTCAAAGCATCGAAAGAGTGTTGAACGAAATCATCCCATAGAAATGGGACCCCTCTCTTAAGCAATCTCATAAATCCTTTTGTGATCTCGAAATAATTGCTATAAATCTCCTCAAGAAATTTTCTTCTCCTTGGAGACTCTGAAGTTGATGTATAAAGGAAGGGGGAGGCAACTGAAGTATTGCCTCAACCTTGAAGGAATCTACACAAATCCCCTCAGTCAAAACGATGAATCCCAACAATTGACCGGATGTGACAGTGAAAACACACTTACGGATTCAACCAGATTTTATAAAAACAACATCGTTCAAAAAACAAACAAATATGTTTAGGATGATCTATTCTCTTTCGAGAACGAGCAGATAAATCATCTAAATAAGCTTCGATAATGTGTTTGATATCGTGAAAAGCATATGATATGGCCCGCTGAAAAGTAGCTCCAGCATTTTTTAGGCCAAAAGGAATCTTTTTATACGCAAATGTACCCCGGGGACAAATAAAAGTTGTCTTATGTTGATCTTATGGACGGATAGTAATTTGATTATAACCAGAAATTTTTTCCATAAACGAGAAAATTTCATTACCCGCACATTCATCAATAATTTGATCAATAAAGAGCATGGGGTAATTTTCCTTAGGATAAGCCTTATTTAGGTCCCTAAATTCAATGCATACATGGATCTTTCCTCGCTTTTATCGGCGGGGACTAGATTAGAGACCCACTCATTTAAGGGAACAGGGTATATGAAACCTGCCTTAAGCAACTTCTCAACTTCAGCTTTGATAGATGTTTCTTTTCTAGGGTTTACCGATCAAAGGTTCTAACGAATATGTTTTTCATTTTCATACATCTTGATCTCATTTTGGACTATAGATGGATATATCCTAGGAATTTCCTCATAAGGCCAAGGGAACACATCTTGAAACTCTTTAAAGAGATCAGTATAAGTTTGAATTTCTTCAGGGGAACAATCAGCTCCAATGAAGACATTTTATATGATGTTGGGAATCCTAGAGATGTTCACTGGAACATTTTGTGAAATAAGAGACATGCTATCTTCAGCAGAAAACTGTGCTGGAGCCAAAGGGTTTAAAACTGCATGAACATCAGTAGTAGATGAAGAACTGGACAAACTTGATTCAAATTTCTGCAAATGAGGGAGGAAATACGAACGATGATGTAAATCATTCCATGGTATTTCCACACCCGTAATTTCTTCTAGAATTGCTTCTTCAGATGGCAAGACAATATCTAAGCAATCTAGAGTCCAAGGCGAAGCCACATCCCCTTCTAGCTCCTCTGGTGAAAAAAGAGTAGGATCGGAGTCTGTAGTATTAACAATAGACTCATAAGAAATTTCAGCTGCATACATAGGACATTCCATTCCACCTACCTACCTCTCATCTAATGTGACAATAGATGAGGGTAAGTGCCAAGGATCTGAAAAATAATGAGTTCTAAAGAACTTGTTAGAGCCTAGATCGACCTCAGGCTGAAGGGAGGCAATCCTAGGATAACCACAAACCAAGATTAACCTGGTAGCTAGCCCTACCAGGTCAGGAGAGGGCTCTCTCCTTGTCAATCTCAGTTGAGATGACTGATTCAAATATGGATTTTAGGCTAGGTATAGTAGCTCTAGGGTTTTTGGTTGATTTTGATGGTTTTGTTGTTGGATCAAATGGAGCAGGCAGCTTTGGGTCTGGGAAATCAACTCAAAAATGCAGGGTGTTCTATGGGGTGAGGTAGGTAGGTGTTTAAGCACTTGAAATTGAGTAAGATGGTAGCTCTAAGACTGGTGAGGAGCTGAGGAGGGCATGCAGATCATGATTCCTCTTCAAACAGTAGAAAACATCAAAAACTAAATGAATTCCCAAGGCAGAGCACTGTAACCAATGTATTCCACCTATCTATCTTGATTTCATTTAATTAGAAGAATGAATAAGATTGTGGCACACATAACACATGGGAAAAACTAATTACAGAAGAAGAAACAATGCAAAAACACATTACCACAAGAATCCCACAAAAATAGCTGCAAATCCTGGTTTATTTCCTTGCCAAACTGTTGATACAAGTGTACAATGAAGCTCAAAGCATCCACAAGAGTCCAACCTTTACAAATGACTAAGAAAGTACATAATATAGGCATCAAAACACCTATGCTAGCCATCAGGGGTCGAATCCATGAGAAAAGGAGTGGTTTCAACCATATCTAAACTAATAACAGGGATATAGGTAGTGGAACAGCTTGCCTCTAACACTAAGGAAATTGATTCATTTACCCTCCAAACCACGTCAAAATGATGTATCTACCCTCAAAGGTAATTTTTCAATTACATATACATACCATAGCATCATTGATATTCATAGATTCATCCAAAATGGGAGCAAAATTCAACTTGTAGAAAAACTAGGCGAAATTTGGATTTTTAAGCAAAACTGGCAAAATTCATCCTATGTGCAGCACCTTTTCAAACCAAGTTTTGGGGGGGCTTCCCCTTAAAAAAATTGAGCCCAAGATGGCTTGTTGGAAAGTTCTGCCTGTCTTGTTTTTGGGGCATCTTGAATTTCTGAATTTGGAGGTCATTTGCCCCCTCAAAAATGGAATATCCCAAGACTGCTTCCTGTGTGTCCAAAAAGTGGCAGAGAGGTCATTTTTTATGGTTTTTTGGCCTTTAGGTGACCAAGATCTGCTCCAAATTTGATGAAACTTTCTGGGTTTGCTTATTTTTTCATGCTGAATCCAAATATGCAAGCCATTCTTCCAACAAGTTCCCCAGTAAAAAGCGCAGCACCGGTGGCACTGCGCACCTATTGAAATTTTCCTGTGTTGCAAAATTTAAAATTTGAAAATTACAAAATTTTACCAAAATTGTCCCAAAATTGGCACAAGGCACCCTCATGCACTGCTTTGATGAGCTAATGAAGCATCAGCTAGGATTTCCAACTTGTTTTGCTCCTTTTTGCTTCTCAAAGCCTTCCTCAATCTTGCCTTAAGCTTCCTCATTCTTATATTGCAGATTTTGTTCCGGGTCATATAGTGATAGGCCATGTGGCGAAGCATCTTCTTTTCTTTATTGGCCTTCTCAAGCAGCTTCTCAAGGTGTATGTTAACCCTTTCTAGCCAAGTTTCCCGATCATTCTCAATCTCTTGCTCAATGGAGGTCATCTTGACTTTTGCCTTCTTTGCCTCTTGCCACTTCTCCTTAATCATTTGCAACTCCATGAGGACTTGCTTGTCAGTTAATTGCTTGTTTTCTTGCTCAAGATAATTGATGATCCACTTTGCCCTCTCCAAATTGATTGACAAGGCTTGAATGTCAGCCTCTTGTTTCTTGATGATATCCTTAGTTATCTTTGTACTTTGAGTCTCCACATCAATGACATCAATTCCCTATGTCTCCTCATGAACAACTAGGTCAAAGTCCCTCTCTTGTTCATCACTAGGATCCTCCTCTTGCATTTTTCCTTTGGCTTCACCTTTTCCCTCTCTGTGCTGCCCAACATGTACCTGTTTTTCTAAAGATGAAGGCAAAGCCCCTTCCACTCCTTGTGGAGATAGCATTTGCATGTGGCCTGTAGATGAAGGAAAGACCCCTTCCACCCCTTGTGGAGAAAATACTCACCTGGTAGCTGCAAAAATTTTCCTAGTGCCTCTCTCATAAGTGAAAAACACTGGCACTCCAACAGTTTCAGTTTCTTTGACTTGTTCATGTCCTAAAGGTCCACCTTCCTCCTGATGCACTGATGAAAATACTTGAGGGCCTTTGAACACCTCATGAGAAATGAAGGTTTCCCATGGTATATTCAGTAGATTTAGCTGATGTAAGACAATGATTTTGATCATAGAGAAGTGGTAGATGATGTTTAATTGTTGTTGATATGGATTTTTCTTAACATAGAGTGCCATCTTTTCAATATTCCTAAACATGAAGGAATCTCCATCATCCTCACTCTAATAAAATGCATCAATAATCGAATGTGGTAGGCATACAACTATGAAAACCTACCTTCACAAGTAAAGTATTTAATGATGATCTTCATGAGTGGAGAAAACCTGTCCTCCAAGAATTTGAAGGGAAACACTCTTTTCAATTTGCCATGGTATTTAGCCTTGATGTAAGGCTCATAGTACTCCCTGTCAATGTATTGTCCTTTGTTCCATTTTTCACCTACATTTGGAATGCTTGTAGCCTCTGAAATGATAGCAGGTGACAGAGTGAAGGTAACTCCAACAAGTTTTACCTCATTATTGTCCAGGTGTGTCACAAATAACCTCACTAATTCATGATGGAATTTGACCCTCTCCACAATTTCATAGAAACCAAAACAAGACTAATGTTTGAAACATGAGATGGAAAGTGGACAAGCAAGCAATTCTCTTAGACTAATGGGCTCTTCCCTGATTATCTTTCCCCCTTTGTGAGGTCTCTTCTGCTACAAATTTCTTTCCCTAGAACTGTCACTAAGGGTATCTTCCTCAATTTCATAATCACTATCCCTCTCCATTGGTTTTAATGACTGTGAATACTAGTGGTGGAATGAAGGAAAAGGGGTGAATGAAGATGAGTATGAAGATATTTTAAAAAGGAAAATAGGTGAGGTGAATAAGGATATGAAAGGGATTTAGGGAGTGAAGGATTTGGTATGTAGGGTTTAGGGTTTTAGGAATAGTGTATAATTTTGGGAGATTATGTGTGGGAATAGGGTATATGTAGGATAGGGTTTATATGGGGAAGGTTAGGGTTTTGGGAAAGTAGATTAAGGGAATGGGAAATAGTAGAAAACAAGTACCCTTTGCAAAACTATGAGACAGTTTAGAGGATAGCTAGGGTTTAATGTTTTTTAGATACGAAAATCACCATAATTGATGAAAACCCCTTGCTAAATCAAGTAGGAAGCTTTACTTATTTGATGAGAGGCCAATTAAGGAGTTTGAAGTGAATTAGGGTGATTTGAGTCATTTTGGAGCTCAGTGAACGAGTGCACAGCGCTGCCTCTTAGGTGCGCAACGCTATTTATATGTGCAGTTCTCGTTCAACTTATCACTGTGAAAACCTCCCAGGTGCGCAGCGCACTTCCTATGTGCAGCGCCAGGTGCGCAGCGCCTTCTGTTTTTCCACAAACTGCTACGCTTTTTTCCTTTAGCCCAATAACACTCAAAATCGTGATTTTTTCTCTCCTTAGCACTTACAAATTCAATAATGAAGTGAGATAACACATGGATGACCTTTTTATAGCTTTCACTTTTTTATTTTTCATTAATCAAAGCCCACTTTATAAAGTTCTTTTTGCTATCTTGAAATACTCTGTTTTTCCTGATGTTCGACTTTTGGCTTTTTAATAGGTGGACTGATTCTTGTTTGTCTGTCTTTGTAGTGGCAGGAGTTGGAAATGTGACCAAGAGCAGCTTATGAACACTTATTACATATAGGAACCATAAAATTACACCAAATTACATGAAATGGAACAATAACATATAAATGCTCTGTTTTACCTCAAAACACGTTTTGAGGTTAAAAATCTTCATTTAGCTTACAAATTAGGAGATTATGATCTTCTAAACTTTATTAGCCTCCTCATGTGTTTGCTAACCATTAGTATTCATTATGAATGACCCTGGTGAAAACCCTAAGACCTAATGAAACTAAACCCTAGGACTGGTTTTTATAAATGAAATGAACTGGAATGACTATGAATAACTTGAAAAAGTATGTGAAACAGGTCAGGAGGTATATCACATGAGGGAAAAATGAAATGAAACCCTACCATTAGTTGATCCATGACCTAATGGAATGCCACTCATCAGAATGGGACACCTAATATGAAATGCAAATGAGCAATATTGATCACCGATGGCAGTGTGAAGACACTGACACTAACATAACTCTCTTCAAGAAGGCACCTTGGAGGATGAAATAACATTAATTCTAGCTATAGGAGCAGGAAAATCAAAGGTACCCATTAAGGAAGAGTACATTCCAACTCCTAAATTCTCTATAGGTTGCTTGGGATTGTTCACCAGTGGAACAATAGATTCAGAAGATGCATGGGAGTCACCCGGAGAATAATCCATCTAATCAACCTTTACAATTTTCCCTTCATGAGGAAAACAAAGGATGCGAAAGAAAGATGAAACAATAGCATCCATCTCATAAATCCAATTCCTACCTAAAAGGAGATTGTAATCCAGATTCACATCAATTATCTCTACTTCAATATTTACCACCTTACCCCCAACACAGACGGGAAAGGATGGAATAATCCCATGCGGTCTATGAGAATGACCATCAAATGTTGTCAATAGAGTAGGTGAAGGAACAGCCTGAGGCAATCCAATAGCTTTCCAACATGATATGGACATTACACATATGGAAGCTCCCTCATCAACTACAGTTCGAAAGATATTGGTCTTTCGATACGTAGACTTAATCTGAAAATCCATATGATGTGGGAGTCTCTTCTTGATGTTTGACATATCAAATGTAAGAACAAGAGAGTTTTTTGGATCAACTACTTCGATCGCAGTGAGAAATTCACTCCTTTGTGCTGGGCATGACTGGAGTACCTCTAACGCTGACATAGCACAAGGACTCTAAGCCAAATCTTCTACAATCGAGTAGTTTTGGTCTACCTTGGCATTAGGGTTAATGGTCAAGCGTTTTTTGGAGCCTTTTGGCATCCAAGTTAAGACTCAACTACAGGCCTCTCGATATGGAGTGGCTCTGAAACATCAGGAGCAGACTTAGCCTTAGACGATTCTAATTCACCATAATCACGTGACCGTGTAGCAATGTCAATATGTGAACTCATCATGTAAACATTTGATGTATTTTCCCTTGTGTTGTTTCCTTAGGAATTATCCCCCTATTAATTAGGGAAATTCCTCAATTTGAATTACGCAATCCTCATAGGCCTTCCTCTAACTACATGCACTTCCTGTACAGTTCGGATGATTATACAACTGATAGTACACTGTCCCTGAACTCCAATCTCAACTGGGTAACTCTCAGATCTGACATGCATGATTTATTTATGAGTGAATCATCAGTTTTCTGGTTGATCACTGTAGGCAACACCACACTATTAGACCTCTCACTAGTTCCTCCAACAGTTGCAACTAGTTTAAATAACTTTAACTCAATTAAATTGAATTAATTAATTACAACTCAAAATAAACTCAACCAGATTTCCTATAATGTAGGAGACACTCTACATGACTCAAGTTAGACCCTCAACTTGAATTAACTAAGCCAGCTAGGTCAAATTAACTTAGTTAACTAATACAAGTTGTCATGAGATGTGGAATTACAATTGTATTCCCAATTTAATTCAAGGACATAATTAAATTATGATTTTCTTGTTGCATTTTCAACAGGTTCAAACAATGATCTCCTTCTATGCATGGTTGCACAAACTTTTCAACCAACTTATCACTGGAAACCAAGAGCATATATATGGCTGAAAATATATACTTTTTCTACTCATGAAAAGACATATGGGGTTGCTACAAATACATGAGTGAAATAAAATCAGGCCATGAAACTGTATACCATGCTCCCCCTGAGCTCAATATACCTCCAATAGGCAAGCTGGTCCTATGGACCTGAATGTGCATGAAGCCTATGGGCATATCAATATTATTCTACTACAGCTTGTACATATACCATGTTGTTGTTGCTCATGCACCAGTTAACCATGTTGCCATATGCTCCCCCTGAGGCTATGCACCTCTCATAAAATCTGCAATCTACTATGAATAAGCATGAGGTAACCATGGATAGCAAAAAAGGTCAATCTCTCTATTTCACATAATGTTGCTCCTTCTTTCTCCACACAGTCTTTAGCTACTTCTTTTCTTCCTTCTCAAGTTTATTGCTAGGTCCTCTATGAATATGTTTCTCTTACCAAATTTTCCTTTAAGAACAAGGCATCATGTAGTCTCTCACCATATGGCCAAATCTATGCCATGTATAACACTTCACATGGCTAAGATCAAATCTTTTATTTCGCATGCTAGATCTATACTTTAAAAGAAATGTGCCTGTCTTCCATGGGCTAGGTCTGCAATCAACTGCCTTATAGCCAAACAGGTTACATGAGAAACAAGAAACATTAAAACCAAAATTATACCTAATGGTCGATATCCTTGGTTGCATATACTGCTAACTGGATCTATACACTCTAAGCCTGCAATTCGTTGCAACATGTCCAAATTCATGGAAGTTGTAGCACTCTACCTCATCCATCAGAGGAAAAAAATGTCCTTGATTCCTTTTAAATTTAATAGATCTACCACGATCTTCTCTTGGAGTGAATGTTCATCTCAATGTAGGTGCTCCTTGGGGTCTTATTTGCTGTTGTTATTGGATCTGTTGCTTGTCTCCTTGGTTAATTCCACTCTTGTTGTTGTTATTGTTCATTACAGGTCTTTTTGGTTCTACGTTATTCTTATTGCATACATGTGAACTGGACTCTCCCTTTTGAAAACCAAGACTAAATATATCCAATGGAGATCTTTGGTTCTCAAGAAAACTATCCAAGGCTATGGTGCTCTTCTCCATCTTTGGCTGCTTCCTCATGGAGATCACTACCACTTCTAATTTCTCACACTGATCTTCATTTTATCTGTGCTTTTTTCTCATTCCTTATTCAACTCTTTTTTATTTTGCCAACTGGTTCCTCAAAATGGCAATCTCCTCCTTGAGCTCCTTTTCTTTTTCATCACGAATCTGCAATAAATTTTCTTTATCTTTACATGCAACTGTTAGTTTACCAACCTCAACAGATAATTTTTCAATAATCATTAAAGTTGACTCATATTCTGCTTGAAGAAGCATTAGTTTATCACATTCATGATCATGATTATCTAAATCAACAAGACTACTTCAGATCTTTCAGAAACATAGCTTAAAATCAATTCATTTGTAGTTATACCTTTAGATATGTTGCATGGAAGCACACTAGTTTCTATTGAAGCTTCATTCTCTAATTTGTCAGCTCCATCACTCACTCTAGGGGTACTAATCTTCTTTGGATGAGATTCTTGATTTTGATTAGCCTTCTTCTTTTTCTCCTTCTTACTCTTCTTTACGGCCTCTCCATTGTTGGTGTTACCACTTATAAACAATACTTGCAGCTTGTCCCAAATCTCCTTGGCATATTTTAGATATCCAACTTTCTCCAAGTCTGCATTATGGAGATTCTCAAAAATAATATGTCTCACTTGAGCATTTTGTTGCATTACTTTAGATGAAGGTGGATCCTCACCACATCCTTCACAAACCAATCTCCAAATGTTAAATCCTCAAGACAATAATTTATTTTTCATTCTTTCACGCCATACCTTGAAATTTGTAGTAGTGAGAGCATATATTACCAAAGAATTCAAAAAAAAAAATTACAATTTTTTTCCAAATCTACCTAGATCTACTCTCTAACAATCAAGTTGCAACCAAGAGCCCTGCTCTGATACCATTTGTTAGAAACCTATAGCACTACTAAGAGGGGGGTTGAATCAATAGTGTGCCTTATGATATATTTTTACCACTTTTTATCTTTTCTCTTCAAATTCTCATTCATTCACTTATTAGCAACACAACACATAAGTAGATTTATGCATAATCATGAACTATAAGCATCTTATCAAAGCATATAATCATGAGCAGCAACATAAAAAACACAACATGCACACATAGGGACACCAGATGTAGGGTGGAAACCACAAGGTTGAAACCAACATTGGTAGATAGTCTTCATCATTCTCTTATATTATGTAAAAATGCTTTACATCTGATTCATTGGCTACCACCATTGTGCAAGCCACAACTTTCTAATCATGTAAGAAACTACCCGCCTGAGACAACAACGATGAAGAACTTTGCAGGCCACCAACTGCTAGAAGCCACCACTCCCTTGACTTTGTAGGCCACCACCTATTGGAAGCCACTACTCCCAATATGCCTTGCCCAACCACCATTGGACTATCCATCTACCACTGGATGGAAGCCACAACTCCCACGTTCTCAAGCCACCACCTAAAGGATGTCGCTACACCCTTAATATGCAAGCCACCACTCACCACATTGAAGGCCATAACCTTCAAGCTCTCATGTGGACCACGCTTTAGAATAATTCACATTGGATCCACGCTACAAACTCATACAATTATCATGGGCCTCATTTGATCTCATTCTCATACTAGACCCATACAAATAATATATGTTCATAAACTGAATCAAACACCTACAACACAATCACCAATTTGCATACAAAACTCTACAACACAATCTCAACCAAAATCTACTTAATAAAACCAAACCCTGCAGTAGCACATAATGACAATATGATATACACACTCATCCATAACAAAACTCATGCAGCCATATAAAACTCATATATTGAAGCCATAACAATACATTCTCCAATAAAAACTCCTACAACACAAATGCATCAGTAATATAAACTCTGATTTGAAATTGCAGCAACTACAACAATCTCCTCTCCATAGCATCAACAATTGGGAGCCACAATCTACAAAATTAATATGTCAATCATGTAGATCTATTGTATTTCCCTCATCCTTTGAAGTCTACTCCAAATCTGAGCTTTGGTCTACTCTCCAGCTCTATAAACTTGTAGCATGCACTCTCTCTTAATCTCACATTCTTAAAAAACCTTCTACTTCATTCTTCGACATTTTATAATTGATGGAAGATGCAATCAATATGGAACACTAAACCTCCTCATATTTGAATTGATCACCTTTTAGATTATGGTTAACTCAAGTCGACTCTCTCCATCAAAAACCACGAGAAAAAACCAAAGTATATGCCTCTAGAAATCACTGGAATGCACGAGGAATGTGGAAAACTGAGTATAGACAGGGTAAAAAAGGTCATGCCTTTGGGGAGATTGTTACTAGGAGGGGTAACACAGGTTTCATGTGAAAATTATGAGTTATAATGTAGGTTTCTTTTGGGAGACCCGAGTTACCCTTTGTTCAGCCCCAAAACTTAGTCAAAACTACTCCAGAACCTCCTGAACTTAATCATCTGCTTCTCTAAGTATCTCCCAATCCTATAGATCCTTTTTAAGTTCATATAAAGCCTATAAAACATCACATCAAAGCCTCCAACCCTTTTCACTGATCAACATGTCAACATTTCCAACCTTGTTGATATCAAATCCGACATAATAAACTCCTCAGTTGCCTCCTCTGGTAGACACCTAGATTAACATCCTAAGTTGAATGTCATCAGTCAAATGACTCCAAAATTGCGTCCATATCCAAACATATTTGTAAAAAAACAATATCATTACAGCCACCACATCAATGTCATCACCATGAGACCCTGTGAACCAATAGGACCATGAGGACCACTGTTACGAGGATGACATCATGAGAATCATCACCACCAGGTTGGCATCATGAGGAGCACTGGGTTGACATCAATGCCAACACCATGAAAATACATGTCCAACACAACGGTGAATTTTCATGCTAAGACACTCACCATGAGAGAAACACTTGCTTGAGAAATTTGAGTCTACTGTACTCATTTTTTTAACTTTAACTTAAGCAGGGACCCTCTAAGATATTTAATATGTTGAGATAGTCATAATTTGATATTTGTTGGTTGAGAATGAGATGCATAAATAAATTATATCATTAAGAGACTGTAAATAAGTGAATGGATTTCCTCATATGTTATGCAAGTTTATTAAGAGGCATCTGAAAATAATGGACACCTTAGTCTTAGTGGGAATGATGAGTTACGTGTTTTTGTTATGCCTATGAGGGAGAGTTTCCTTCACCTAACCAATTTCCTAGGTGTTTGAATAATTTTTCCTTGTGGTGTCATGGTCTGGCTAAGGGGTGGCTAGCTATAGAAAAACATATGTGTAGTTAAGCATGGGTTGGGTGGAAAAATTCCCATTCATGGTTAGTTGGCAGCTTGAACTTTATATAAGTGCCTCTTTTATGTGTGTGCACGTGTGCAATCGACTTTTACTACTCTCTAGTCAATTTTTAAAATGTTTATGATAGAACAAATCTTAGGGGTTAATAATTTTGTAATACAATTGTTTGCAATTGAATGCTAAATTGAATTATAGAAGATAAAATCAATTTTGATTGAATATATGAATTGAAGTGTTATATTATTGTCTCCAAAAAGGGGTATAGTTGAGCATGATGATTATTACATGGCGGAGATGTATGTTTTCCTCACCACCATTATGTCATTGGGACTCTCCACATCCCAACTTAGTAGCTCTATTAAAGATCAAGTTGGTGGTTGTAGCATGAAAGGGTGGTTTTGTGATAGACTAGTTTGGTAAATTAGTCATCGTATAGGATTTATGTAGTCTTGTAGTATATTCACTTATGGAATACAATCGCCCCTATAAAATTGAGACTTGCTTCCTACAACTATGAGATTCTTATCCTAGCTTTTATACCTCATGGTGAAATTGAAGTAATTAGTATACAACTTTAATGGCTTGTTTACTCTTTTGACCCAAAGGCTATGAAATTTATAAGTAGGTCCATTGGAATCACTTGATGAGTTTCCTAGAAACATTGACATGTTTTTGATTGGTTTATAAATTAACTGTGAAATCATTATGCAATACAATTCCTTGTAGAATATCCCTTGTTCATTGGGAATGGTGGAAAGAAAGGTCTAGCTCGGAGATAATTATATTTTTGTGATTGTTTGCACTAGAATCTCCTTAGAAGAATTATCTTCCTTCCCACAATATCCTTTGATGGATGATATTTATTCTTGATTGAGATTCACATATAAGATAAGAAAGTAATGTATGATTTGATATGTATGCACTCACGTGTGTGTGTGTGTGTGCGCGTGCACCTTCATTAGATGGTGTCTTACCCATACCTTATAGTAGTTGAAACTTCTTGTTTGGCTAGTTGGTATTCACACTAACATTCTTCAACTTACCATTATATGAATTTTTTCGCATTGAGTTGAAGGTGTAAGGATGTAGGGTGAATGATACTTGAGAGTGTATTTGGTTTAGCATATAAAGATATGTGAGTAAATTTTGTGGGATTGTTGAAGGCTATCTTTTGTAAAATATTAATGGAAATTCTCTTGGGGTCCTTGAGATCCTTAATAACCTTATGTGAAGTTAGAAGTACTTTCCACATTGAATTAAGTATGGACCTTAGATGTGTAGTTATCCATTCTAAGCCTCAGTGGAAGGAATTAGGCCTTCTTAAGTTGTACCTGAGCAATTATAGTCTTCAAGACTCTATGAATCTATTTTTTGATGTTTGAGTGAGTCAATGAAATCCTCTGATAAGTTATTAGTCCTTAGTTATCCATTAGAAAAAATAAGAAATAAATTAGGTGCAATTTGACTAAGTTTTTAAGTTTTAAAAAACTTAGACAATTTCTTGTTCCATCAAAGAAATTTTTTCATCTAATATAGCACTTGTCACTAAAGGGAAATTTTCTTCCTCAATACATCACACCTAAAGAAGCTATGTTTTGATGATATGTTTGCTGGAAAGGAAAAACAAAGGTTGTTATAACATTCAACAAAATTTAAGATTGTGACATAAATTCATCATCGAGAAAGAAGGATGATCGAGGAAATGCATCACCAACAATAAAATAAATCTCATTAATACATTACCCAAAAGAAAATAAAGTGGGGTGAAATGTTGATGAGAAAGAAATAAATTCTCACAAAAAAAGAAAAGAGTCTTGAAAAGTATGATTTTTCAAGGGTGAAACATCAACGAGAAAGAAGATAATTATCAATGATAAAGAAATTGTCATTACATGAAAAAAATTGGATGGTGGAACAAGTATCGACCATGGAGAAATGATGATATGGCATGTGGTCATAGACTCCAAAAATTCGACGAGCATGAAGCGACACCCTCCCAAGTTCATTTCAAATGTGATAAGTGTTGTGATTCAACACAAAGTAGATGTCAAGAACTTCATATATCTTGCAACATGTCAATCCAATTCAACCTTGGAACTTTTGCAAAACTACATGATGATGACAGATGGCTAGACTTGCACCATTATCACAATGGTTTGTTCATGAGAAAAGATGTTAAATTTTTATGTATGATATCTTGGTCACAACTCTTGCAATGTGGCAAGTCAACACATATTTGAAACGTTAGTAGAAAGGTGTTTTCTAACTGTTAAATGTTTTGGAGTTTTTGGCAGGAATATGGCGAAATTATTGGTAGTCAAATTGTGGTTTTTTATTATTTGAAATGTGTTTTTGATTGCATGTACGGTTTAAGTACCATGAAAAAACTCTAGGGCACTCGAATTATAGAGAATTCACAACTCAATTTTTTTTATTTCAATAAATCTTTATAAGATTCCGAGCAATTTCATCTATAAAATATGCTTGGAAAAACTTCAAAACTTTTATAAATAGACTACGACTTTGTAGAAAAGCACAATGATGACTCATGGATATACTTGTGTGCACATTGCATCATCATCACAAATGTTAAAACATTCAATGCTATATGAGAGGGGTTAGAACCTTATCACTAGTGAAAACTTTTGATTAATACGATACATTAGAATTAATGTTGTGAACACTCATTACATGGGAAACTTTTAATGGATGTGATATCACATCCATAAGTTTTTCATAAATGATACATTGCATTTCAACAAATAAAAAAATTGTGTGACATGGGTTGTATGTATAACATATAATGTATGAAACCATTCCCTTGAGCACAATAAGCGTCATGCATGCCCTCCCTCCCTCTAATACATCCAATTTGGCATCTCACATATGCCACATGAGTTAGTGTCTACTTACTAACATGTGAACACTATAAAGCCATGACTTGGCTTGAATAGAGTAAATCCTAAATCTTTAGAGGGTTATAAATTTGTGCACCAATCTTGGAATTTGATAAAATTATAGTCATTGAAAATTTCCTTGTGAATAGAACATGTTCATGTACTTAGAATTTACTTTTGAGTAATGTTTAGGATGAAATCCAAGTTGCATCTCCTTAATTACACCAAGCAAGTTGGGTGATCTATAAATTGTCGTGGATATTCCAATAGATAGTTCATCACAATAGATCTAATAAAATTAGGCTTAAATCTGAAATATACAGTATGAGGGTTTATTTCTCCTTAGATCTATGGATCTACAAATTATTGTTTATTTCTTGTGCATGAAAATTATAATTATGAAAACAATAGATAAAAATGAAATAAAACTCACAAACCAAAAATTAACATAAGATATAACCTCAGGAGAAAACCCACCTAGAAGGTGAGGTTGCTTTTCTCTCTTTCTCTAAATGGAAAATGGATTCAAGTACAATGAAGTAAGGCTTGTGGCCCTTAGGCTGCTACAATGCACAAAACGTCTTTGTTTGCTCTCTCTCTATCCACTCTCGGCTACTCTACTCATTTATGGAACAAAATTCACTCAAATAGAATGGAACCCATTTTCCTCTTAGTGACCCAGTTATAACACAGCTTGATAGCCTACTAGTAGTTAAGGTTTACTCCTTTAACTCTTATCTAGAGTTATAGTATGGACTCCGCTTGAATTATGGTGGTCAAAACAAGAAGGTCAACTTCTAAGTGGCATAATTTTTGCATACAAACTCCTACTGAGACAAGTTTTTCGTCGATGGACAAATCTCTATGTGTATAATAGCATGAAAAGGTGTAGTGCATAACCAATAAATTTTTACCCCAAAAAAGCATGGTTTGATGCCTCAAAGTGCTCCTAGAAGGTTTCAAACCCCAATTTGCCAAATTGTGTCCCACCAATAAAAATGGTCTCGTAAGATTAAGCGTTTTCCTCAACTTTTTCCACTAAAATAATCAATATGGATGAAAAACAATATAATGTTAGAGAAGGATTTCGGCGAAAATCACATGGAATGACAAATGACATTCCATGTGATTTTCGCCGAAATCCTTCTCTAACTTAATATGGATCACAAAAGCCTAAACTCTATTAACAATATAATGATCCAATTGGGATCATTGGGTATGTTACAACCAAGTATAATATCTACAAAATTTGGAAATAATTCAACAGTTAGATTGAATGCCTCATATTATTGTAAGTGATATAAATCCAATTTTCACTAGTATTTCTAGACTACGTTATTTTCTTGTTTGGGTACCTCAATTAGCTCATAGCTCCTCTTATCATCATTAATGCATTAAGAAAACTGATATTATGAATAAATGTCTCAAAGGGTATCTTCATTTCTTTGAATTTGATAAACAAGCATAATGTGTCCTAAGAAAAATGATGATAGAACATGTCCTTCCATACCTCTTCAAAAGTGTCTGAATTTATAACACTTTATGGATATCATCCTCCAACCATCACATCGACCTTGAGAATGAAAATGGAGAATTAAGCAATGGAGAACCATGTAGAGCACCAATAAGAGGTTCTCAAAATATTGAAGGACAAGTTAGTTACAACAAAAAATATGAAGAATGAATAAGTAGATCAACATCATAGGAGCCCCAAGTGTTAGCTCAATTGTTCAAGTTCCCATCACTAAAAGGCACCTTTCTAATGAGAGGTCACAGGGTAAATTCTCCCCAATGCCCTTTGTAACAGCCCTAGTGAAAATTCCATGTAATAAAAGTTAATAAAGGCAAAATAATAACCATGGTTGATGGGACACTTATTCCAAGTTGAATGTTGGGAAAGACATCTTAGTGTGGGTGTTCATTCTGTTTATTATGGCTAAGGAAATGGCTAAGGCTTTGGAAAGGGAAAATGGCATTTTTGGCACCATTTATGAAAATAATGGAAATCAGGAGAAAAGGAAGGTGCAAGGTCATAGGTTGCATGTGAGGAGGAAAATGAAGGAAAATAATGGAAAATGAAGAAAATAGAGGCCTAATTGATAAAATGGCTTCTAAGGATCAGTTTGTAACATTTTTTCAGTTCATTTTTGGATCTCTCTCATTATTCTCTCTTTCTCTCACTCTTCGACACTTAGAGTTTTCTTGGATCACTTTGGAATTGGATCAAGAAAGGCAAAGAAGGAAAGAGCAAGCAGAGATCAAGCAAGGAAGAGTAGGATCAAGTAGCTACAACAGTATTCTTTGCACATATCAATTTACATGTTTATTTTCCTTTCAATATTTGGCATGCATGGTATTGCATGTGGTTCTTTTTTGTTATGGCATGGGTTTCGCCGGGTGTGACAGTGTTTTCATCCTAGTCTTGCCATTTTCGGATAGCCATGGTGTGATGGTGTTCTCATGTTTTGGTTGAGTTGGATTGTCGGATGGTTTCGAAGTTGAGTGAGGTGGATCTCTGAATGATAGAACACGTGGCCTAGTAACCTATTGTAGCAGCTACAGCCACCATCAAAAAATTTTCCTTTGCTTCATTTTGGAGCCTCCCTTCTAAACTACAGCAACTCATCTAGCACTGGCCCAGGTACTTGTGCTTTGATTGAGCTTCATCATTTGCATTATGGCTTGTGTTTTCTTACTTGGTTTACTGTCTAGCTCACAAGTCGATCTCTTGACTTGGTTAGCACCCAGTTCCAGGCTTGCCTTAGAGAACTGTGCAATCTTTGAGGGAAACCAACGTTTCTCTTAGGAATTGTACAATTCAAGCTTACATTGAGCCTCCAGCTACAAAATTGCGTAGAGCTAGTGGACAGCCAACCTTCAGCTGGGAAATTACGCAGAACATGAGAGGCAACCCAGAGCCACTCAACCTAGAAATTGCACAGGACCTCACTGTGCTCAAAAACTGTGCAGTGCATGAGCCAGAGAGTTTCCTAGTCCTTCCCAGAACTATGCAATATTTCCGGGAAATGCATGGCAGGTCCCCCCCCCCCCTAGACAAGAAGGTAAAATAAAGGGAAAGAAGCATCCCTAGGAAGTAGGGATCTATTATTAGTTTCCCGAAGGTCGCACATTGTTAACTTTAGAAGTTTCTGCCAAGTGTCGCTTTTGTCCTTGATCTCAGGCATACTCGTCATAAATTCTAATTTGCTCAATTCAATGTAAGGGAAACCTCTAGAGCCCATGTGTACATTCAATCATAAAGCTCTAGCATTCTGAGGAGAATAAGGAGCCTTGGGAGCATTGTCGTCGCTTTTCTCTGTGATTTTTGCTTGTATCGCCTTTTGCCACTTTTTCTGTCGCTTTTGTTGTTTAGCTTGGGAGAGTGATGTTTCACTCATTTTTTTGAAAAACCATTGGCGTTTTAACTTGTTTTAGCTTGTAGAAGTGATGTTTTAAGTTTTTCATTTCCTTTCCCAAGTGTCACATGCATCACCTAGTTTTTTCACTGACGGTTGTCGTTGCAGCGACTCTCTTCACATGCTTCATTTTCCTTCAGTTTAATTAATCGATGCACTTGTTTCACACACATACATCTACACTTAGTCATATATATACTCATCCTCACATCATCCTTCATATCTTCTTGATTTTCACACTCCCCATGGGAAGATATGGGTCCCCTTGCCCGTATCTCACATTTCACTGCATGCACTACACAATCTGGGAGCTCAAGGCCTCTGCCTTGGCTTCTAGAATTGCACAGAGCCTGTCCTGGGCTGGATACAAATGTGCACTATGTAGTTCTATGAGCCAGTCTCCTAGCTTGGCCACTAATATTGTGCAATGCACAGTCTCTCCTAGGCCCTGTCCCAGACTGAACTACGCATTGTGTTGGCTTAGTGATCCAGGATGGATTATGGTAAAGCCTGGTTTCTATTGATGAGAGCGAGGTGGTTTAGCCTCGGGATGCCCTAGTTGGTTCTTTTGGTTTGAGTCCCACATTCATGCTTTGAATATGGAACGGGGGTGAATGGTTGAAGAGATATTTGGCTAAGCCCTTTTATGGTTGGGTGGAACATGGTAGTCCCATCCCAAGTTTGGATTTTGCATCATCAATTTGAGGTTATTTCTCCTTGTATTTCTATGAGTATTATATTGGTTTATATATGGATCATATGGTTGTGATTTCATTAGCATTTATGTTTCTATTATGTTGGTTATGTCTGTGTTTTATGACAGTGGCTAGGTATGGCTCTCATCATGTTTTTACTTGTAAATGGATGGACAATATATCTATGACCTAATAGATGATAATGCAGCAAATGATATGAGGGAACAATGGTTCTTAGCGATTCTCAGATAAGTATGAGAACCCTATGCCTAAATATGTTGTTTACACCTGTAGATTACATATTTGTGATATGTTTGATGAAATTCTTGTCATGCCAAGTAGGGGTCCGATTAAGGGCTTGTTCAAGTATTTACTTTTGCATCATTGCTTCATATTATCTTAATGTTATGAAGGTGTCATTCAACTTTGGGCAGTGACCTGGTCTCTGGACCTGAAAAAGTGGCTCAAATCCCAGGGACATTGGCACAACACTAAGCAAAATAGTCCTTGGACGTTTTCATGCCTTGTCATGAGAGCGTCCAGAGCCTCTTAGACGCTGGCAAGCCTATAGCATGAGAGTGTCTAGAGGTAAAGTGGTTAAAAACTTTAGTGGGACCCAGGGGCTAGCTACCTGAGTGGTTGAAATTGTTCCTAGGAGTCTTATAGCTGATGTGGAAGGTTTGTATGTTGTGTTTCCATTGATTCCACTTCCTTAAGGTCACATAGGAGGTTGAATATAATCATAGTAGCCTCTTGTCACATATTTACCCTGGTTGGCCAGTTACTTAGGCAGATGTAGGAGGAAGGTGTTATAGAGTGGTATCAAAGCATGGTTCACCCCTCAGACTGGATGGATAGTGTGTTGACCATGCATTCATATTGTTTGCACGTGTGTTAATCATCCTTGTGGTTTATGTGCTTGTTGCATATGCATGGTGTCAGTCATGGTTGTAGTGATGTCTCCATGTGAAAGAGGATTTTGTTGTTATGAAGCATGTCGTCATGAGTGTATGATTGGTTACATGTTGTTATGCTTGTGCATTGTCAGTGTACGTCAGTATGGTTGTTGTTGTCATGCATGAGGTCATGGTATGTGTAGTTGATATGGTCATGCATTGATGACTGGACTCTAGCTAGACTGATGGTTACATGGTTATATGTTTATGTATTATATGTCTATATGTTGTTATGATTATGTTTATACATGTATCACGCTAATTTGATGATCTTGTAGATGAGATATCCTCCCCAAATTTTGCTAAGGTACATTGGTTTATTGTGATTTGGTTTAGCTGACATAGTATGCCTTGCAAGAGAAAGATCAAAATGACTAGCAAGATGGTAGACTACAAAGACTCTCCCTATGAGTTAGATGAGCAGCATGGTGTTGGGAACTCTTCTGATTTGGTAGACACATTAATAAGCTTGACGGAAGAAATAAGGAGTTGTAAGGCATATAATGACCAAATCATATAGGCACAAGAGAAACAAGCAGAGGTTAATGTAATACTTCTTCAGAGTTCGTCAAAATTGCAACGACAAGGGCCACTTTGGATCAGCGATGGAAAGGAGGACAAAACTAATGGGGCATATTGCAGTAGGTCTCATGGTGGTTATAGGTTGGATAGAGATGACATTGTTAGAGATGGCGAGTTGTTGGATACTCCAAATAGGACAGGAGATGGATATAGGTACTATTCTAGTTCTGCTTTTGATAGGCATCACGGTCATCATCATTATCATCCTTACAGAAGGAGTGATAGGGGATAATTTCCAAATAATTTTAACAAAGAAAATCCACCTACTTTTGATGGAGATGTGAAGATGCAGAGGCTTGGATACTTGGTATGAAGAAGTTCTTTGAGTTCATAATTACACAGATAATATGAAGGCTAGAGTAGTTATCTTCAGCCTGAGCGGTAAAGAAAACATCTAGTGGGAAGATGTGAAGTGAGTTAGAGACATCAAGACCAATGACTTGAGTTGGCACAAGCTCAAGAGGATTTTCAGGAAGAAGTACTTGTCAGAAATGTACTACGATAGTAAGGCCAAAAATTTTTATGAGCTAAAGATGGGATCAATGACAGACGAAGAGAACACGACTAGGTTTCTAGAGCTATTGAGGTATCTATCTAATCTTAAATATGAGAAGGCTAAATTTCAGTGATTTGTTAGTGGATTACCATTAGCATTTATAGATTGGATTGAGTATGACGAGCCTCTGTCACTTGAGGAAGTTATTGCGAAATTGAAGCATTATTATGAACAATCAAAGTGTAAGGATGAATATCAGCAAGGATGGAAAGGAAAAGACAAAGGTAAAGGTAAATGGTAGCCAAAAGAACAAGGTATTTGAATGCAGATCACAAAGAAAATGTGGCACCACAAAAGAGGTTCAATCCAACTAGACAGGGACACGGGTCACAACAGCAGTAGCATAGAGAGGAGGGTATTGGTCAGTTGTAGTGTTGGACATGCAGAAAGGAGCATCTTAAGAGAGATTTTCCACAAAATTAGGGTGGTAGGCCTCAAATATATAGTGCACAGGAGGCACATACTATTGGGGATGTTGGTTAGAGTGTTCCTCGTATTTATGCAGCATTGGATAACAAACAGGCAAACCATCAGGCATTTATCATTGAGATGGAAGGTAAGCTTTGTGATCAATTTATTTCTATTTTGATTGACCCTGGATCTAATTATAGTTATGTTAGTCCTAACTTGGTGGATAAGTGTGGTTTGAGTAAGGAATTGCATGCAGAATCTTGGTTAGTGCAGTTGGCTACGGGTACAAAGAAGCAAGTTCATCATTGGGTAAGAGTTTGTGCATTTGATTTGAATGGTATGCCTACTATAGCACATTTGAATGTATTACCGTTAGGATCATACATTATGTTGTTGGGCATGGATTGGTTGTACCTCCATAGAACCCAGGTAGGTTGTTATGACAAATCCATTGAGAGTGTTGATGATAATGGGGAACCAAGAGTCTTGCGGGGAAAGAAGAAAGCCACATCAGTTAGGATGGTGACAGTTATGCAGGAAAAGTGCAGTCGCAGAAAAGGATGTGTGTTGTTCGCAGTACACATTTCTAGTGACAAAGGTAAGGAAGTTGAGGATGCAGATCTTTTGAGAAAGTACCCAGTTCTACAACAGTTTCAGGATGTGTTTCCTATTAGCACCTAAATCTACCTTAGGCTGAAGGAAGGCAAAATTCAGGGTAACCACAAACCACGCTCAGTCTGGTAGCTAGCCCTACCAGAACAGGAGAGGGCTCTCTCCGAGTCACACTCAGCGAATAAGTAAACGGAATGGTCTGAGATGAATAACAGTGAAATATTGATCTTAGGCTAGTAAGTAAATATGGATACAAGAAGCAATTTTTTATGAATGACTGAGTTTCTGGGATGGTATGGGACCAACGGACAGCAATGAGCAGAGAATTTAACACAAAGGCACAGATTACTTCGTGAGGCAAGACAGGTGGAAATTCTAGCAATTAAGTTTGAAATAACGCAGAATGGAAGAATTGCTTAGGAGGGTGAAAAGGGCATAAGTACATGAATCCTTTTCAACAGAAGAAGAACACTGAACATGAAATTTTCCCACAGGCAGAGCAATAAAAATGAATTCTACCTTATCTAACTTAGAAAATTTCACTGGAAATGAATATGAAATGAATTGTGAAACATTACGAAATACATATGAAACATAAGAGACACATTTTCTACACTCAAAACCACGTGAATCTCATGAAACAGAGTCGTTGCCTTTCATTAATCCTCTGTCAAAATATACAATGAATAACTGAGTTTCTCTCCCACGGTCTCTGTTGTGGGGAAAAATGCCTATGCAGGACGATCCTATCCACCTAAGGTGTGACAGTGCCTTAGCAACAAACAGAGACAGCTATTCTAGTATTCTTCCTTTATGAATTAAGAATGAAGAGAGATAGACGGACTAATCGGTGTCTTTCGTTTGTCCCTCGATCCGGTCTCTCTTCTCTTTGAGGGTTCCCAAATACTTGCCTTCTCGCTCGCCCAGCTTCAAGAGGTTTCTGCAAGATCACAAGAAGAGAACACTACACAAGACATGGATTCATATTCATAACTAGTTCAGGATTAGAAATAAACTAAACATACTAACGCAATCATACATCAAAGATACATCAGTATATAGGAGAAACCAAGATAGCTTTATTGATGAATAACAAGGTTCAGGAAGAGATACAACCCAGAGGGCTCCAATCCAGCATCTCCTTCCCAGCAAATGGAATTCCTATCTTCACCCCCTTCAAAGCATTAAGCACCCAATGATTCCAATCTCAAACCAACAACAATTCTTTGCAATAACAAAATTCCAGCCTCTAGATCTCATGGAGGAGAGATCCATATATAGATGTTTGGAGAGAGGATGAGTCAGCTTGAGATTTGACTAGTGTCCTCTCCCTCTGTCAGTTCTTGATTCCACTTGGAGGTTCTTGCTTCCACTTGGAGATTGGGAACCTCTTACTCATCACCAGTCGAATTCACTGAGGCAAGTGTCATTGAGGAAGATTTTGGAAGCTTCCTGGGTCTTGACACCTCTTGGAATGAACTTGCCATTTGTCAACTCTCGCTCAGCGCACCCTGGTAGTGCTTCTACCTGCGTTACAGTGCAGGTAGCCAGTGTTGGCTTTGGCATTCAGCGCAGACAGCTAGTGGAGCCTGCACTGAATTGATCCTGAATTGACTTGTTTTTGAGCAGTTTCTGGTGGAGAACTTCTGTGAATTGTTGTGGTTTGTTAGCCTTGTTCCTCTAGGGGTAGGAACAACATGTTTAGGGACTTTGGATCCATTAGATTATGGACATTTCATGCTTATAGCTGTAAGGCACAAAAATGTCTATAACAGTTGCCCCCTAAAGTATGAGGCCGTTCATCGGGTGAAATGCTTTATCAGGAGGATCCAAAGTTCATCCAATGCTGGGAGGAGACCTGTAATAAGATACAATACAATACGTTATTTTTCATACTGCTTTCATGATCTAGCTAAGGTGGGCATTCCCATGCTCAGCTTTATAAATTCATTTTTATGTACATAGAACAAACAATCGTCTGGTGGTAGACTGATAATTTTGATGAAATTATCATCCTTTGAGTAGGATGATTATCTGTTGCAATGATGTACATGTCAATGTCTTTGTCTTTCCTGAATATATATCGCAGCCCGGATGGATGAAACTAGATCCGGGGTCTTCAAACTCGTTCGATCTTCACTCTAAGTACAAGTCGATCCATGTGAGAAATGTTCTGAAGTCGAACATGGAAAGACATCGCTTGATTACCGGTCAATGAGGTAAAGAGTTAACAAGCGCGAGAGGAATCACCGATAATGATAATGACCCTTAAGGTACTGCAGTACAATTCACGTGGTGTGAATAAAGGACTTGGCGTCGAACACCACGCAAAATATTTCGGTCGAAGGTCATTGATGTATACCTGTCGCCGGAAGTGAGAAACTTGCCATTGAGGCATGCAAGCTTCAAAGTACTGAAGGGGTTGTTCCTAGATCAGCTTCTTGGATAATGAGCTGATGTCGACAAGAAGCGATCCGTCAAAGGAGGGCCTTAATGAATCCCACATCAATGACACGGAACGGAGCTAATGATTTTAATGGAGGTGAAAACGATCTGTGACATATGATTCAGGGTGGCGGTCATGAAAGGATGAAAGATAATGTACGGCAGTGGATGGGACACGGTTGACTTTTCTGAACGACTTCTCTTGAACATATGGCGACACTGATGCGATGGATCGGTAGCATTACCCCAAATATGGATGGTATGGCGAGACCATGGTGATGTGACCGGTGAATGAAACAACCCAACCCGATTGTGGTACGGAGGAAAAGTGTCATGTTCAAGAGCGACTTGCTACCATCAAAGTTTTCTTGAGTTTCTCCCAATTTTTCCCCAGTCATTGCTGACCAGTACCTCTTTATTTTTGTCAAGCTTGAGGAGTATAACATATGCTTGTTCTATAACCTGCCCTTCGGGCAAGCCCATCACTATGTTTTAACGAGCCTAGTGATAGTGAAACTCGTTCTCGTCTAAAGACAAATTTGTCGCTATTTAATGATTTTAACGAGTCTAACGACAAAGATAACTCGGTTCTTTTCATTTTTAGAGAGTCTGAAAAGATACATAAAGTTAACTCCAAAAGTCCTTTTTCGTCATCTAATCCCTTAAGTCCGAAAAAGTATAAAACAATACAGAAGGGATGAGTTTTCGATAGTTTTAACGAGCCGAACAAAACAAGCGCTCCATCTTTTTGTGCAATAATCCCTCAGGTCCAAAAAGATTAAAATCTAGAGGAGGGATAGCTCTTCCGGTCGCTTTAACGAGCTGGAACGCCAAAACTCGGCAATCTTTTCATATTTTACGAGTCAGATGAAAAGAGCTTAAAGAAGACTCGTCTTTTGAGGAACGAGTGATGAAACGGGTTAGAAGCTGATTCCAGGTACAGGTTGGAATTTTCCAATCACGGCAGTGTCACAAGGATGGCTAGTGAAATCACTCTTCGCAGCTGTTCCTCAAAATGGGTAAACAATCATATGGAGGTGAACGATCGGCCAATGGAAAAGTGGAGGTGACGGTGCAAACACGACCAAGGCTTTAATGGCTGATGATATTACATTCACTGTGGTTATTTACCGGGATAGTTCATTTTTTAACGAGCTTAAACGCGCGTGGAAACATTTGCTCGATTAACCCTGTCATATGATAAGAGTGTCTCATCAAGATTCTATTGTTTATGGAGCTTCATCTCACTAAGCTTTGCTCCGGATCCTTTCGTTATGCAAGTTCGGAACCGACTAATCCTACGAGTTTAAAGGGTTAGACCTACAGGTTTAAAGGGAGGACCTAAAAATTTAAAAAATAAATAGTCGCCCCTTGCTTGCACTCAAAAAGGTTTGCATGCCCCCAGGCATAAAGTATGATTTCAAAGTTACCTCTACTTCATTTCCGTCAAAACATTTGTTTCACCGAGAGAGGCCTACTTCTTTCAGGTTACCCAAAGATTGTCTCGTTAATCTTTCAAACAAAACACTTCCCCGGCAATGTCTACCGAAATAGACAAAGGTGAGCGACGAAGCCCGCCAACTCACATAACTTTGACAAAAGAATCTTATTCTAGAATAACCCCTCTTCCTAGACGGATGGGGGTACAGACTAGTCATATTCTCCCACGGAAGCCTACTCTATACCCAAAGTTTTCCTGCCGAAGCAGACCAGGACGCATGCCCCCTGGGTTCCAGTCATATCCTCCCGGATTACTCGCGCTCATCAGGAGGATGGACTGTGGGTTGAGACACTTCTTGCGTGAATAGACCATTTAGGGATGGTACATTACTATTGGCGATGCGTGATCCGGGAAATGAAAGTTGTTCCACGAGCTTGACCACTCTTCCTTCGTGCGGAAAACACATTACTCTAAAGAGTGAGGAGACGATGGCTCCCATGCAATATATATAGTCTCGTCCAAGGAGTAGGTTATAATCCAAGGGTCCTTGAACGACCATCACGTTCATTTGAACAATCTTCCCTTTCAATGTTATGGGCACATTGGGGAGGATCCCTAAAGGTCGACTGGTTCCTTTATCAAAGCCTGTCAGATTTCTCATTTCAGGCAAAAGCGCTGGCGAACCAAGCGCTTTCCAAGCAATAGAGGAAAGGATACTCACAGATGCCCCCTCATCAATGATAGTGCCAGCCATTACCATTCGGTATATTTGAACGATAATTCTGAATGGTATGCTTGCTGGCAACCGGGGTCTGCCTAGTTGGTTCCAGTCGAAGGACACAACCAGGTTGCTTGGTGGTGGGACCGAATAGACGGCCGGGTATGATTCTGACGAAGTTCCTTCCTGCGATAAAGGAATGGGAAAATTGCCCCCTTGTTTGTCGGAGTCTGTGTTGATGAAGAGAATTTGGACGGTGTCGTCTTTATTCTCTTCTGTGATGGTATCATTCGAGGATAGAGCCTCTGAAGGCAAAACCGGGTCAACTGCTGCCTCAACCTTTTGACTTTCGTCACGTATGGATTCAGACGGTTCATCCTCAATGATAGGTGCTTTGGCTGACCACCTGAGCGGGCCAGTCGGGTTCTCAACTGGTGAAGGACTTGGCAGGAGTTTTTGATATCCAGGAGGAAGTTGCACTCGTAAAATCGGGCGATCTTCCAAAACTCTTTTAGCCTCATCTAATAAGGGACAACGGTGGATGGCATGGTCACCTTCACACAGTTTGCAGGGAAATCTAGCTTTCCCTCTCTGTCCTGTGACTTCACTTTCACTAGTTGACAGTGAGCTGTCAACATGGCTATCAGAGGTTGACGCCACCGAATTGTGCAAACGGGGAGACCAGTCCCTTAGTATCCGAGGGATGCAGGGACAATCTCTGTGGAAGTGGTCTCCCTTGCATATGACACATGGCGATTTAGGCCTAGTCAGTGTTGTGTGTGGATTTTTGTCAGACGCCACTTGTTTGCCCCCAGTCGCTTTTGGCTCCTTCTTCTTCTTCTGTTTCTTCTTCTTTTCCTTCTTCTCCTTAGGAACTTGGTTTTTTGTTTTACCAGTTCCGTCAAGCGAAGAGGAAGGAGGAGAGGGAGAATTAGATGAAGTAGAAGGCTGGTGGGTAACTCTGGTCTGGTCTAACTGTTGATTCGATTGTTCAGGAATAGTGGTGTTGTGAACGACATTGGTTGAGAAGAGCCAGACCGGCAAGCCAATTGTCAGTCCTGGAAGCGACAATGTGGCCATATGGGGCGCACCAACATCTCCCCAAGAGGAGAAGGGACTAGGATTTCCACCAAGGGGAATTCCTTGGTTGGTGTGCTCCATTTTCTCAACCTAAAGATCAACGCAGGAATAAGGGATGATTGTTCGGTTTAAAATAAATTTTAACGACGCTTTAGACACAACTTGCTTTTTCAATTTTAAAGAGTCGAGAAAAAGCTAAATATGACTCTAGTCTCCTTCGATGTTTTAACGAGCCCGAAGTGACAAATGCTCGGATGGACTTTTTCCGTTATAGAGTCTGAAAAGGCCAAAAGGAACTGCTCTGGAGTTCTAGGCAGACGGTGTGCCAAACTTTTCGCAAAATCGCAGAGTACTTTTTAGGGTACGGGCGGTCGATCTTCCTGAATGCTGTGTTCAGTGCATTGCGATCAGTAGGGCGGCCGACACGGCTTCCTAAGGATAAAGGTTTTATGCCTATAGGGGTCTCCCAATATATACGCGACGGTACGTGGGAGCACAATCCGTACTAGCGCTATCGTCTCTCAGGAGGAATCACCCAACATCAACGAGATCGACAGTCACCAGGCTTTACGACGCCGGAACACGTCTCTAGCCTAGACCTCTATGTTGTGCGTTATGTTGCAAAGCGTTGTTAAGTTCATTCAATTTATTTTAGGTTGATCTTTTTAGAAGTTTGCCTTTTGAGGTTCACCACGAGATGTATGATACAATTCCTAAATGCAGTCTAAAGATGATAAGCAAGCTTTATATCTTTTCAACTTTGAAAATCCTAGATACTAAGGGAAAAGAAAGACACCATCTTTTCTCAAAGAGCAATCAGCACACTCTAATGCACTTTTCCTAAATCAAACATGCAAACTATCAAGATGCAAATGCACAATGCAGGTGTTTGTTTTCCACTTTCTTAGTATTGATGCCTACAAAGAAAGCTTTTTGTACAATTTTGAATTTGCTTTTAAATGACAAATACAAACAAGTTTAATTTTTCGAAATCAGAGAGGGTAGAAGAGATTACAACACTTAACGATTTCTGAAATGAATACTTGTTTCGACACTTAAAAGAGACAAACTCAAACCAAAACCAAAAGTAAATGTATAATCAACTGTAAACAGCCAATGAACTCTCTCCTAAGATCACAATCGACAGATCTGAATCAAGGGCTACAGGATGACTATTTCACTCATGCAAAGGAAAACTGTAAATGACGCCACAAACACATAAAAACATTCACAGTCTTTTTGTACAAAAGGAGGCGGAATTTAAGCAGAGAAAAGGAGTTATTAGACTGGTACCTATGTTGGTTACAGGCTGAAAAAATTAGAGATCAAAACAAGGCAAAACAAAGCAGAGAACCCCAGCTGCACAAGGCCTAACTGGATCAACGCAACCTCAACACAGGGGTTTTGACATTCAGCGCAGGTAGCCTTCACGGGACCTGCATTGAAATGCAGAACCTCTTCACAGGGTCTGCGCTGAAGGAGAAACGAGAGTTTCTCACTGGGTTCTGGGTCACAGATTGCTGATTAATCTACAGTTTCAGGCCAAATAAAAGCAACAAGCAAGGTACAATCAAAGGGATGTTTTGAGGGAGTACTAATATCTATCACAAAGGATCATCAAATCATTTGTGAGTCCATTGTTCAGATCATAGACAAATCCAGTGATTGGATCAAAGCAGCAACTGTCTACTTTGCATCTGAGAATAGCAGATGCAGTTCGATTGTTGCTGTTGAGTCTATGAAACAAACAATGATGGAAACACAAATAAAATGATTAAACAGATCTCCCCAGCGGAGTCGCCAATTTGTTGTGGGGAAAAATGCCTATGCAGGACGATCCTATCCACCTAAGGTGTGACAGTGCCTTAGCAACAAACAGAGACAGCTATTCTAGTATTCTTCCTTTATGAATTAAGAATGAAGAGAGATAGATGGACTAACCGGTGTCTTCCGTTTGTCCCTCGATCCAGTCTCTCTTCTCTTTGAGGGTTCCCAGCTACTTGCCTTCTCGCTCGCCCAGCTTCAAGAGGTTTCTGCAAGATCACAAGAAGAGAACACTACACAAGACATGGATTCATATTCATAACTAGTTCAGGATTAGAAATAAACTAAACATACTAATGCAATCATATATCAAAGATACATCAGTATATAGGAGAAACCAAGATAGCTTTATTGATGAATAACAAGGTTCAGGAAGAGATACAACCCAGAGGGCTCCAATCCAGCATCTCCTTCCCAGCAAATGGAATTCCTATCTTCACCCCCTTCAAAGCATTAAGCACCCAATGATTCCAATCTCAAACCAACAGCAATTCTTTGCAATAACAAAATTCCGGCCTCTAGATCTCATGGAGGAGAGATCCATATATAGATGTTTGGAGAGAGGATGAGTCAGCTTGAGATCTGACTAGTGTCCTCTCCCTCTGTCAGTTCTTGATTCCACTTGGAGGTTCTTGCTTCCACTTGGAGATTGGGAACCTCTTACTCATCACCAGTCGAATTCACTGAGGCAAGTGTCATTGAGGAAGATTCTTGAAGCTTCCTGGGTCTTGACACCTCTTGGAATGAACTTGCCATTTGTCAACTCTCGCTCAGCGCACCCTGGTAGTGCTTCTACCTGCGTTGCAGTGTAGGTAGCTAGTGTTGGCTTTGACATTCAGCACAGACAGCTAGTGGAGCCACTGAATTGATCCTGAATTGACTTGTTTTTGAGCAGTTTCTGGTGGAGAACTTCTGTGAATTGCTGTGGTTTGTTAGCCTTTTTCCTCTAGGGGTAGGAACAACATGTTTAGGGACTTTGGATCCCTTAGATTATGGACATTTCATGCTTATAGCTGTAAGGCACAAAAATGTCTATAACAGTCTCCCAGAAATTACAAGCCAACCAACCCTTTGCAAATAGTTTGCATACAATATATAAAATGTGCCATGAAGAGATAGAACACCCAAGGGTTGGGGAGTTACTCGAATCATTACAAAATGGAGGTGGAAAGCCAACCATTAGCTACAGGTGCAGCGTTACAAACATGACAAATGGCTTGGGTGACTGTTCGCCTTCCTTTGCCACTTGGATAGGAGAAAACCTTTAGTGAAAATACTTTTTAAACATTGCCTTAGTTGCCGAGAAAAAATATAGTGTAAATGAGCAGGCCCAGTTGGAGAAAGTCGCGAATCGAAATTTCGTGAAACGGAGGTGAATTTGGCCCTTTTCTCTATATGTGTCGCGCCCCATTCTATATGTGTCGTGCCACTTTGGAGGTTGCTTTGAGGCACTTGTAGGAGTCCCAAATGTTCCCAGGTGTGCTTTTTGGAAAGCCTATCCTGTCTACTTTCTAACCCAAGTGGAATTTCTGAATTTGGTGCTCATTTTCCCCTCCAAATCTTCATTCTCCCAAGACTGCTTCCTGTGTGTCAAAATAGGGGCAGAGAGGTCATTTTTTGAGTGTTTTTGACCTCCTTGGGACTCAAAACTTGCCCAAAATTCTTGTCCATGCACCAGAAGTCATGTTTTTTCATGCTAAATCCAAAAATGCAAACCATTTGTGATTTGGAGCTCCCAATCCTAAGCGCCGCGCCACTAGGGAGAAAAAACCTGTATTGTGACCAAAAATTTTCCATGTGACCAAAATTGCCCCAAATTTCTTGAAATTTGGGCTAGAGATCCTCTATGAGGTGCTATGTTGGGCCAAAGAGGCTTCAACCAATATCTGAAGTCGATCGAGCTCCCTTTGCCTCTTTTGCTTCTTGATTGCCTTCCTCAATTTCGCCTTCAAATTCTTGATTCGGGCCATGCACACTTTGTTTCGCGCCATGTAGTGGAAAGCCATGTGTCTCAGCAATGCATGGTCCTTGTTGGCCTTTTCCAGCAGCCTCTCTAAGTGCATGTTAACTCTCTCGAGATTGGCCTCCCGATCCTCATTAATCTCTTTCTCCAATGACATGAGCTCAACTCTTCTCCTTTGTGCAGCTTGGCGATGCTCACGAATGTTTTGTAGCTCCATGATTGCTTGCTGATCCTCAAGTTGTTTGTTCCTTTGCTCCAGATATTTCATGTTCCACTTAGCCCTCTCAAAATCAAGGGACAAGGCTTCGATCTCTGATTGTTGCTCCTGGATGATCTCTCTAAGCTGTGCATTTGTCGAATCTGTATCTGTCTCATCATCATGAAGGAGAACGAATTCGGTCTCTCATTCACTTGATGGCTCACCTGAAGGCCCCTCATCCTGTATTGGCTCCTTGCCTTTGTCCTGATCCTGTGATGCGGATGGAGGAAGCGAGGCCCCTTCCACCCCGGGTGGAGATAACACTCGCTTTGCCGCTGCAAACAAATGTCTGGTGCCTTTCTGATATGTGATGAAAACCGACACACTAGCAGTGTCATGGCGTTCATACTGACGAGAAGGTTCACCCTCTTGCTTAACCTCTGATAATACCTGTGAAGTGCTGAAGAAGTCACGGGAGATGAAATCATCCCAAGTAATGCCCTGCAATCCCAGCTGATGAACCACCAAAATCTTAATAAGAGCAAAGTGATAAACATTGTTAAGTTGCTGCTGAGGGGTCTTGTGCTGCATGAAGGTGTTCATCCTCTATATGTTCCTGCAAATGGAAAATGGGGTGTTCATCATCCGTACCCTGGTAAAGTGCATGAGCAACCTGATGTGATAGGCATATAGACGAATGGAAAGACTCTTGTGAACTACCTCAAGCAACTGGCCTTAATGTAAGGCTCATAATGCTGCCGATCAACCTTTTGTTTCTTGTGCCATGGTTCTCCAACATTCGGTATACCGATTGCTAATGAGACAGTTTCGGGTGTCAGTGTGAAGGTGACCCCGACCAAGATAGAGTGATCTCCATGTAGGTGAAGCACAAAAAGATGGGCCAACTCATGATGAACTCAAACATTAGCCACTCTTTGACGAAATTCAAAACATGATAGATGCTGGAAACATGACATAGCAAGAGGGCAGGCCTGCAATTCAGTGAGGGTGGTTGGCTCATCCCTAACATGTTTGCCACTCTTGTGATGTCTCCTGGGAGCCTGTTCTTCCGAGGATGAATCACTTTGTGTCTCAATCTCATACTCTGGTGAATGCTCAGATGCCATGACTGTTGTGTGTACTGTACTTGGGCTGCCCTTTGATGATGGTGTGAAACTAGGTGTTGTTTTGATATCTGCCACCAAGGGGAACAATGAAAAAAAGGGAGTATTAGGAGGGGAATAATATGATGGGAATAGGGGTTATGGGGAGAAGTTTTGTTTAGGGATATGTAGGGGGGTTTGGGGATTTGATAAGGTAAGGTTTTTGGGGTTTTGATAAGGTAGGGTTTTGGGGTTTTAATAAGGTAGGGTTTTGGGGTGTTATGTTGACAAATAAGAGGAGGGGATAGGGAATGGAGTTTGGTAATATTTTAGGGTAGGGGTAATAGGGAAAAATGGAGAGGAGGGAAAAGATGAGAGGTGAAAGAGGAGCCTTGGCATCAACACCACAATTTTGCAACCCTAGCAACAATGGCTTTGGTGTTTTCTTGTGGTTGATTTTATGAGTTTTGTTGCATTCAAACATAGCCATAAACCACCATATCATTTATAAACTTTGATGAAAAAGTCATGTCATAGAGCCTACCTGTCAATTTGAGGGGCTTCACAAGAAATTTGAGGAAATTTGGCACGGTTTTGGCCCTTTGTGGGTGTGCGCCGCGCGCAAAACCCAGTGCGCCGCACCCTGGGTGTGCGCCGCGCCCGTTGAAAAAATACACTGAGGGATGGCTCTGTGTGCGCCGCGCCCCTGTGTATATGCGTCGCGCTCCTGGAAACTGCCTCCAACGCTCTCCAACATGCACTTTGCCTCTCAAACACTTTGCAATATCTCCCTATGCACTTGATTTGCACAATGGCTTTGATTTTGGTGGAAACTTGTATATAAAGACTTGGAAGTCATGGGTTAAATTTTTTCTTCTTCAAAAACCCATTTTTCTAATGTTATGTTTTGACACTTTTTCACTGATTTAAAGAAACACTGATTTTCACTTTCCCTTTGAAATTTTAGCTCAAATGATGAAATTTTCGGCACTCTTTGCAGGGATTGCACGACAGGACATTTGGCCACGGAAACCATGCCTGCATCTGAAGAAATCAACTGACGACTTTTTTGAAAATTTTATCACCAATGACACTGAAACTCTCTGTCAATATTTCTTCAAAACAGATTTTTGAAGAACAGTTGAAGCTTATCAATATGACAATGAAACTCTCTGAATCATTACTTTGTAAGGGCCTCACTCTGGCCTGCATGGCTTTACTGGACATATTTAAAGACCAAATTGATTAATCCCTAGACCTAATGATCGAAAAATGACCTTTGTCCATTAAAGGACCAGGCCTTGACTATCATGGACTTTAGTGATCATTGACAACAGACCCAAGCCAGCAGGAGCGAGACATGAGGGGAAATGACTAGCATGACCTTTTCCGTCAGATTATGGCATGCTCCTAGTGGAATGCAGCTGAGTGAATGGAGTGGGACTCCTAAAAAATGAAATGCATAAAGAGTTTTTATCTTTGACGAAGGACTGACCAGATCGACTCTAACATTTCCCAAGTATATTTTAGAGTTTCCACCTCACCGAGAAGTAGACTTTTCTATTGAGTCAGTGCCAGGGGAAGCTCCAGCATCAAAAGCACCTTACAGGATGAGCACACCTAAGTTTGTAGATTTGAAGTTGCAGTTGAAGGAAATGTTGGAAAAAGGATACATTAGGCCAAGTGTATCACCTTGGGGTGCACTAGCATTGTTTGTGAAGAAGAAAGATGGTACTCTCAGATTGTGCATTGACTACAGGCAGTTGAACAAAGTGACCATCAAGAACAGGTATCTGTTGCTGAGGATTTATGACTTGTTCGATCAGTTTAAGGGAGTAGCAGTGTTCTCGAAGATTGATCTCTGAGATATTGATACGACCAGGTATGCATCAAAGACGAGGACATTTACAAGAAAGCTTTCTAGACCAAGTATGGGTATTATGAGTTTTTTGTAGTTCCATTCGGTTTAACTAATGCTCTAGCTACATTTATGTGCTTGATGAATAGTGTGTTGTGTCTGTATTTGGATAAGTTTTTTATTGTGTTCATAGATGACATATTGGTATATTCTAAAAATGAGGAAGATCATGTCGAACATTTATCAGCAATATTGAGGTTGTTGAGAGAGAATCAGTTGTATGCTAAGCTCAACAAGTGAAATTTCTTTCAGACTGAGGTACATTACTTAGGACATGTTATCTCAAAGGAGGGCATTGCAGTAGATCCAGAAAAGATAAGGGCCAACATGGAGTGGGTAGATCCTAGAAACGTGGATGAGGTGATATCTTTCATGGGGTTGGAAAGCTATTACAAGAGGTTCACTAGGAAATTCTTGCAGATTACTTATCCTATTACATCATTGCAGAGGAAAGGTAAAAAATTTGACTAGACCGAGGAGTGTGAGGTCAATTTTGAGCATCTTAAACAGTTGTTGACACATGCTCCAGTGTTAAATATTGTAGATCCGGATAAAGAGTTTGTATTATGTACAGATGCTTACAAGAGAGGACTTGGTGAATTCATTATGCAGGATGGACATGTCATATGCTATGAGTAATGAAAACTAAATGAGCAAGAGCAGAACTACCCAACACATGATCTTGAGTGGGCAGTGATCATACATGCATTAAAGATGTGAAGGCACTATCTTCTTGGTGGGAGGATTGTATTGATGAGTGATCATATTGGGTTGAGATATTCGTTTGACTAACTGAATCTGAAAGCCAAGAAAGTTAGATGGTTGGCCACAATCAGTGAATTTGACTTCGAGATCAGGTACATCAAAGGAAAGGAGAACAAGGTGGTAGATGCTCTTAGCAGGCGGGTATAGGTAAATCACTTAGCAGCTATGAGCTCCTATGGGACAGACTTACAAGATAGTATCATGTAGGTAGATCAATAGGATGTCAAGTATATGGAGATTATGCATAGGTTGTAGCAGAGTATAGGTACAGGTGGTAGCATAGGTACAAGAAAAGGTATTAATACAGGTACAGGTGCAAGTGCACGAGATGTGGACTATTTCCTTATATCATATGGATTGGTTAGATTCGGAGATAAGATATATGTGCCAGACAGTAGTGAGCTCAATAAGGTGATTTTGAGGGAGTTTCATGTGAAACCTTATTCAAGTCACCTAGGCTATTAGAAGACATTGACCCCAGTAAATAAACTTTATTATTGGCCAAATCTGAAGAATGATGTAGCATATTTTGTGGCTAGGTGTTTCGTTTGTCAATGTGTGAAGTCAGAGTGTAAGCATCCAGGTGGACTGCTACGTCTGATTGCAATTCCATAATGGAAATTGGAGGTCATTTCCATGGACTTTATCACAAGGTTGCCAATGACTATGAGACAGCATGATTCCATCATGGTTGTTGTGGACAGGTTGACAAAGGTTGCACACTTCATTCCAGTAAAGTCTACATTCTCAGCTAGCGATGTAGCACAGGTATTCATTAGAGATGTGGTTAGATTTCATGGAGTTCCAAATAAGATTGTGTTAGACAAGGATGAAAAGTTCACTTCCAAGTTTTGGAAGGATTTGTTTGCAGGTTTGGGCACAGATTTGGCCTTTAGTATAGCTTATCATCTGCAAACAGATGGCCAGACTGAGAGATTCAACAAGATATTGGAGGACATGTTGAGGATGTACGTGATGCATCAGCAACGAAAGTGGGAATAGTATCTTCCACTAGAATATTTTGCTTACAAAAATGGGTATCAATAATCTTTGAGGATGAGTCCATTTAAGGCATTGTATGGGCGGAGTTGCAATACTCCCATCAATTGGAGTGATCGAGTTAACAGGGTGTTCACTAGACTGGACATGTTGGCAGACATGGAACAGGAAATGCAAGTTATAAAGAATAATCTAAAGGTAGCATGGAATAGGAAGAAGAGCTATGCAGATCAAAATAGGTTGTTCAAGGAGTTCCAGGTTGGGGAACAGGTGTACTTGCGCATCAAACCAAAGAAGAGCTCCTTACGGATTAGATCATGTGCCAAGCTAGCACCACGGTTTTTTGGACCCTTTAGTATTGTTGAAAGGATTGGACCAGTAGCCTATCGACTTGAACTGCCTCCGACAGTGAAATTCCATGATGTTTTCCATGTGTCATTACGTAAGAAGTATGTTAAAGATGTTGATCATGTGATTTATTGGTATTTATTGTAGGTGGAACCAGATGGATAATTCCAGTCGAAGCCTCTGTGTATATTGTAGAAAAAGGTGCACATGCTCCAGAACCGAGCAATCGAGCAAGTTAAAGTGCAGTGGAAGCACTTTGGGCCCAATGAAGATACATGGGAGATGGCAAGTCAGATGCGGGATATGTATCCTTCCTTGTTTTCCGGTTGAGGCAAAGCAGTTTTGGTATGGTGTTTTAGTATATGTATTTGGTATATGTTTTGGTATATGTACATATGTATATGGATGTAAATACTGCCATGAGTTGTGTTATAAAGCTCCAATGAGCGGTATCAGTGTCATGTCATTATGATGTTATGCTTGTTATGAATTCATGTTGGTTTTATTTTCAGCAGGTTGATCATTGTAAATAATGCATCGAGTTAAGTTATAAAGCTCCATGGGAAGTATGTTTTCTTTTCAGCGGTTTTGTTGAGGTATATTTGTGGTTGAACACCGAGGACGGTGTCCCCCAAGGGGGAGTGTTCTATAATAGCCCTAATGAAAATGCCATGTGATAAAAGTTAATAAAGGCAAAATAATAACCACGGTTGATGGGACACTTATTACAAGTTGAATGTTGGGCAAGACATCCTAGTGTGGGTGTTCATTTGGTTTATTTTGGCTAAGGAAATTAGCAAAGGCAATGGCTAAGGCTTTGGAAAGGCAAAATGGCATTTTTGGCACATTTATTTATGAAAATAATGGAAATTATGACAAAAGAAAGTTGAAAGGTCACAGGTTTCATGCCAGGAGGAAAATGAAGGAAAATAGTGGAAAATGAAGAAAATAAAGGCCTAGTTGATAAAAAGGCTTCTGAGGATCAGTATATAACCTTTTGTCAATTCACTTTTGGAGCTCTCTCATTATTCTCTCTCTCTCTCACTCTTCAACACTTAGATTTTTCTTGGAGCACTTTGGCATTGGATCAAGAAAGGCAAAGAAGGCAAGAGGAAGTAGAGATCAAGCAAGGAAGAGCAGGATCAAGCAGCTACAGTAGTATTCTTTGCAGGTATTGATTTGCATGTGTATTTTCATTTGCTAGATTTGCCATGCATGGTATTGTATGTGGTTCTTTGTTGTTATGGCTTGGGTTTTTCCAAGTGTGACAGTGTTTTCAGCCTAGCCTTTCCATTTTCGGATATCCATGGTGTGATGGGGGTTCTCATGTTTGTTTTGAGTTGGATTACCTGATGCATTCAAAGTTGAGTGAGGTTGATCTTCGAATGATAGAACACATGGCCTAGTAACCGCTAAACTGAACTATGGGTTGCGGGAAAGTCGGATTTTTGCGTTTCCTTGGTGGGCCTAGGAATCCTTGCCAGTGAATGGTAGGATATATGATAAAGCCAAGACATGATTTTATCTACGTTGGGCCTAGTAATCCCACGTTGGGATATGCAGTAAATCCTGGAGAGTGGGTCTAGATTTAGGGCCTAGTGATCCTGGAGAGTGGGTCTTGGTTTAGGGCCTAGTGATCCGGTGTGGATTGGTATCAATATGTCACTGAGAGACATCAGGTGGCATGTTGCGGAGTTGGTCTTCCCCCAGTGTTGGGATGGGGTCCCCGGGGTTAATTTTGTTAAATTTTGTAAGTCCTTTTTTGTAGAGATGTAAAGTCTCCACAATTTGTGGAAGCAGAGCGCAAAGATAGTAAAAGTCAAAGGGGCTTTAGTCCCTTAGGTGGGTAGGTGATAGGAAGGTTTTGAGACCCGCCCATGGTCCGCAGACCATGGTATTGTAAAAGAAAAGGCTATAAATATAGGAGTCATAGTGAGTCTAAGAGATGATAAATTGATAGATATCTTTGTAAGGGCAAGTAAGTTGAGGTAGGAAATGTCTATTTCATGTACTTAGGCGAAGGGGAAAGCCCCTGCAGCTAAGTGCGTGGAGACCTTTGTAAGTCCGCAGGCTGAGTGCATGGGCCCTGTAGCTGAGTGCGTAGGGAAAAAGAGACTGTATCTGAATGATTACATCTAATAAATATTGTTTTGATCCAATTCTTGTGCATTTGTGTATTTATTCTTACTTCTGCAGTTTTCTGTATTTTCACTTTGTATTGCAATTTATATGAATGAATGGTTAATTTGTGCACAAAAGTAGTAGATCAGTACGAATTATACATGTTATGAATAATTAAAGGCCTTCACGAAGATTTGGAAGTTGTTTAAGTGAATTATTGTAATTATCTGTTTCAGAAGGATTAGGGTTCACGAAGGTAGATCTAAGCCCTAGAAATCGCAAGAACCTATCACACAAGCCTCTGGATGCAGAAACCTGGTTTTGTCATCCCCCAATATTTTTTCAGGTGAACCTGTAGCCTGTGCTACGCGGCTTGTTGCCGAAAGGGCCAGCTGTTAGGGTTTCGTTGGTTGGTGCAGCTAACGTTGAACCTTGGTCAGGCCCCATCAAGCCAACAAATGGTTATGTTGTCAGGATCAGGATCTTGCTAAGGGATGTGTGATAAGTGGTTCCCCACTAAGAAAGAAATTGAAAAGTGGATCGATTGGAAACTACACGTGTTTGCAGCTCAGGAGAACAAAAATTTGTGCTTGTCGAAGGAAGAGTGGTTGAATAGATACCTATATACAAACGAACACGAAATATTCTTCTGCTCTTTTCCATATGAATTTCACGAGTGGCTATCTAAATTAGTGGATAGTCAGGGTGCATGAAAGCCTAATGGCCCTATTGTGTGGACCCTTGAACTGGTAAAGCACTTGGAGGCTTCAAGAAATAAAATCATGCGGGTTGTCGATCACTGGATTGACCGTATTTTGGGAGGATTCGTCACTAAATTTGCGATCGATACATCCACAAGCTATAGTGAAGCAGAGCGCGGGTTCTTCAAAGGACCAAGAGGTAAGTACTTAAAATATCTAAAGATCTGGATTAAGATGCTATTGTGTGAAAATGGTTTATGCCTTTAAATTGATGTTTGGGACTACGCGAAGTGGGAGAGAATTCAGAAGGAATGAAGAATCAAGCTCTGAATACAGTCTGATGTTAGGCTCTTCTGATAACAATGACAAAGGTAATAGTTTGAGAACACCGCGAAGCACGCTATAGATCATAAGTCAAGGGATATCGCGGGGATTCCTCATCCATCCACTCCACCTCCACCTCCACCTCTACCTCTGTCATTTAACATGGTGAATACGATGAAGATGAATGTGTTTAAGGGTGTGGGAATTGAAGACCTCGAACAATTTTGGTTTGTCGCAAATGTTGTATGGACGACACAGCAAATCACTAATGACAATATGAAGAAAGGGTAGCTAGTCACAACACTGCAGGATAGACCGCTGAGTTGTTACATCAAGTTCTGCACAGATAAGCCCAACCTGACTATGTTGGAAACTCAACAAGAGCTAAATAGTGAGTTCAAGAAGCCTAAATCTCAAGACCAGTTTGTAACAAAGATCAAGGAGATTCAGCATAGGGTAAATGAGTCTGCATGGGACTTTGATCAAAGACTGAAGTGTCTGATTCAACAAGATAATATGAAGATCACAGGTTATCAACACAAAGACTGGTACATTGCTTCGTTATTGCCTCA
The DNA here is from genome assembly GCA_031772625.1 of Pinus tabuliformis. Lineage (NCBI taxonomy): Eukaryota > Viridiplantae > Streptophyta > Pinopsida > Pinales > Pinaceae > Pinus > Pinus tabuliformis. Next base: position 1,638,746,527 of record CM062817.1, read on the forward strand.
TCTGAGATTGCCACTGTCTCAACAGAAAATAGGAGCACAAGCAGAAGTAGTGGACATCGCCATGAGATTAGAAGCTTCACCAGTGTAGGATACAAAAATAGGGGTACAGCAGATTCAATCGCAGCTGGCAAGCTTGCACATGGAATTGCAGAGCCTAAAGAAGGAAAAGGAAGTCTAGCCCGAGGTGCGCGTCAAAGTTTGGTATCTGAAGTGTAAGGGTCAAGGTCATGATAAGGACCATTGTCTTATTTATCAAAACTACCTCAATGGGGGAGGTCTTGTTCCTCTAAAATCGGAAAACATTGTTGGACCGAGCGTAGGAGTACCCTTATGGTGTACTATCTGTCAAATAGCAGAGAAGCACGTGACTGACAATTGGCCTCTCCTAGAAAATTTTGTGTAAACACCGCAACAATTATTTTGCACTTTCTGTAAGTTAGTTAGGCATGATGAGCACAATTACTGGAGCTATGAATTGATGATAGAGCGAACCCCTACGTATAGAATGCAGACGAAAAATCAGCCTCAAGATCAAGGCACGAGTACGGCACACGAAGGATTCCAGGGCTGAGGAAGAGGATGAGGAGTAGGGGCTAGAAGGGGTCACAGACAAATCATTTGTTATAATTGTGGAGAAGTTGGTCATTTTGTGCGCAACTGTCATAACCCAATAGTTTCATCATGTTAAAGAAGATTTCCCAGTATTAATAGCCAAGATGCAGGAGAAGAAGGCTCAAACACCTAGGCAGAATATTCAAATGATGAGAGCAGAGCCTCATGAAGAAGAGCCTAGTATTAATATCGTAATGCGAAGTGGTACTGCCGCAAGAGAAGATAAGGGAAAGCAACCAGAAACTAAAGGATGGGTACACAAGGCTGCGGAGAAAGAAGTTGGATTCGACCTAAACTGGGCCAAAGAAAACTTTATGGAAGCCAATAAGAGCTTTGTTGAGGCCTCCAGCTCAGAAAGTTAGAGTCTGGTGGAACTAATGAACCACGGGACGTAGATCCTTCACTATTGGCTACCTTCCTGAAGACTTGTATGAAGTTGTTATAGGATAGAAAGGTGGTAGAAGGGCTCCAAGAGTTAATTGATAACATTACAGGTAAGGTCAAACCTCCTTCGAAATAGCATGTTGTATGAAAAATGGGCAAAAGAAAGAAACGAACAGACTGTGAAATGAGGCTAACATCGCACATCGGGGAGTATGAAATGGAGCAGGCAATTCTTGATCTAGGATTTGATGCGAATGTCCTACCAAGACAAACTCAGGAAAGAATGGGGAGACCTGCACTACAGTGGTCTCCTATGTAGCTTTGTATGGCTAATCAATAGAAAATCATTCCTATGGGGCACCTATATGGGGTAACGGTGGATATTGAAGGAGCAAGCGTTTTGGCCGATTTTGAAGTGATTGATATAGTGGACGATAGTAATCCTTACCCGGTACATTGTTAGGCATTGATTAGGCCTTTGACATGGATGCGATCATTAATCTTAAGAAACGGAGAATGATAGTTGAAAGAAAAGAGCTATGAGTAATTTTTCCCTTAGATCCATCTAAAGGTGCGTGATACACGGAACCAGTCCGCGATTATGAAGAGGAGGATGATCTGGATCAGATATATAATATCATTGTGCGTGACAAAGATTGGATCAATCCTACAATAGATGCACGAATTACATGGGATAAAGACAGCTCTTGCACCTCATATTTTGACGAAGATCTTGAGCATTGGCAGAACATATTACATGAAGTCTCCTCATTGTGCTGCAACATGTTGACCAAATCATTTCGTTGTGTTTCCACGAAGGTACGAAATCTCCCTCATTATGATGGTCTAGATGATTTTAATTTGTTTCTAGATAAGTTTGAAAGGGAGGTGCTAGAAGAGCATCAGTTCCAAGCACTAGATCTGGTGTTGCACACTACGCCTGCCTGTTGGTGGGGTATGCATAAGGACAACTTCGATGATTGGAAATAATACAGAAGAATGATGAAGCTAAGGTTTGGGTACCCCAATACCCTTATAATGTAGAAATACACTGGACAATCCGCATGAGAATTTGTCATAGTGGACTAAAGCATGGGGAGAGAGTCCTCAACCGAAATGGGTGCACATCTTTTGTCACACTTTGGATACCATTCCGATGAACTTGTACTTGGAAACGAAGCTACTCCATGGAACAATCGAGTGGTATATCCTCAAGGAAAGTTTCTTGTTAACCTTAAGCTTTGAGGATGGCTTGGAATGTATTGATGAAGTGCTCCAAGAAATTAATGCTACAATCTTTAGAATGCCTAAGGACCCAGTATAATGGGTTCAACTAAATTGGAATACACAGTTGCACCATGCACTGGAATGTTATAACGTGACCACAAAAGAAGAAGAAGATGATCCTAGAAATATCAGCATTTTGGATTCTGAGGGACAATGAGAAGTTGAAGGACCCCAAGTAGCAATCCCTGACATAGTAGTCTTTGAATACTAGATAGGTAAACATTAGATAGGATGCGTAGCCAAAATTCACGAAGATAGGCGACTACTGGGATGAGGATACAGTTGATAAGGTCACAGAACTGTTGCGCGAATACTAGGACTTGTTTCCCACCAAGTTCTCAGATTTGAAGGGGATAGTTGGGGACCTGAGCATGATGAAGATTACTTTGAAGCCAGATGCAAAGCCTATAAAACAGTGACCCTACCATTTGAATCCCAAATATAAGGAAAAGGTGCGCAAGGAGTTGGACAAGATGCTCGAAGCTGGGATCATTGAGCTAGTGGAGGAATCAGACTGGGTAAGTCCTATGGTAGTTCAGGAGAAAAAGCAACAAGATGAAATCCGAATATGCGTAGATCTAAGGAAGCTCAATGATGTGTGTGTTCATGACCCATTTCCAACACCATTTACAAATGAAGTCCTGGAGAATGTTGGAGGGCAGGAAGCCTACTCATTCATTGATGGGTTCTCGGGGTACCATCAGATCAAGATCGCGCCAGAGGATCACAGTAATACCACCTTCACAATGGAATGGGGATGTTTTCAATATATGATAATTCCATTTGGATTGAAGAATGCACCTATGATCTTCTCACAAGTAGTAATTTCATATTTTAAGGAATTCATCCACAAATTTTTAGAAGTATAATTTGATGATTTGACTATATTTGGGTTGGTAAAGCACCATGTTGCAAGTCTGCACCTTATGTTGGACACCTGTCGCAGACATCAAATCGCCGTGAATTTAAAAAAATGCATCTTTTGTGTTCCTTTTTGTTAGAAAATTATATATTACGGAGCAATGGAACACATAAAATATTGCATAAATATAAACACAGAAAATGCATAAAACAAGGGAGACACAGATATACGTGGTTCACCCAGTTTGGGCTACGTCCATGGAGAAACAGCCAATCCTTCTTTTATTACATTATCCAGCAAACTGAAGAGATACAACCTACAGCAGATCCGTTGTAACACCCTCTTCGCTCTCAATATCCTCTCTCTTCCTCACTCAAAATACAAATATACATAGACGCAATACAATTCCCTCATATATAGTGGGGGGTTGCCTTCTAGGGCAAAAAACTCTAAATTAAACATAACTTCTACAGTCAGATCATCCGCCTAATGAACAACCCAGATTGACTAGAAATTACTAGACTTTTACAAGGCAAATTTACATCTATTTTTAGCTTCGGGGGCACTGCCCCCGAACCCCCCAACCAAGGGGGATTAGCCCCCCCACACACCCCCCTGTGGACGGGTGTACAGTCTTCCTGGGGTATACATCCGGCTAAAACCTTTGAATACAAAAGATAATCAGGCTCCACACCTAACAATCTCCCACTTGGAGACTGATTATAGCAACTCCACCACTGCCTCATTTGCTAGAAAATGACTCCACTTTGGACCTGGTTGTTTCTCATCTTCTTCGTCATACTTGAAGACCAATTGAAACTGAGCATATTCCCAGTTTCTCCCTGGTTACAAATTTTGTTAACATATTTGCACGATTCTGGATAGTGTGTATCTTTTCCAGCTTCAACTGTCCATCTTCCAATGCTGACCGTATGAAATGGTACTCAAGCTGTATATGTTTAGTCTTGGAATGAAATGCAGAGTTCTTTGCAAGATGTATGGCACTCTAGCTGTCACTGTATAACCTGCCCAACTCCTGCTTCTTGCCCAATTCATCCAAAAACCTTTGTAACCAAATCATTTCTTTACTAGCCTCTGTAGTAGCAACATACTCTTCTTTTGTTGTTGAAAGTGCAACAACACTTTGGATTTTTGAAACCCAACTGACAGTTGTTCCACCTATAGTAAACACATACCCTGTTGTGCTCCTCCTGTTATCTCTATCACCTGCCATATCTACATCAACATATCCCTGTAGAGCAATGTTTGAACCACCAAAGCATAATGCTTGATTTGTGGTACCTCTCAAATACCTGAGAATCCTCTTCATTGCCATCCAATGTTCTTTTCCTGGATTGTTCATGTACCTACTTACAACTCCCACTACATGTGCAATATCAAGCCTTGTGCAAACCAGTGCATACATTAAGCTTCCAACTAATGATGCATATGGAACTTTAGACATATGAGCCATTTCTTCCTAAGTCTTGGGACACGCCTCCTTACTTAATTTGAAATGGCTAGCCAAAGGTATACTAATTGGTTTTTCATTCTGCATATTAAACCTTTTCAACACCTTTTCTATGTACTCACTTTGAGACAATGTTAATTTGTGATTCTTCCTGTCTCTAGTTATTCTCATACCAAGGATTTGTTTTGCAGCACCCAAATCCTTCATTGCAAATGAGTTTGCTAATTTCCTTTTAAGCACATTTATTTCCTACATGTTAGAACCTGCAACAAGCATGTCATCTACATACAATAACAATATAATATAGTTGCCATCATTTTTCCTTTTGAGATAAACACAATGATCAGAGTGACACCTAGTATAACCTTGTTCAGACATAAGCCTGTCAAATTTTAGATACCACTGCCTTGGAGCATGTTTTAAGCCATACAAGCTCTTCTTCAACCTGCACACTAGTTTCTCCTTCCCTTTTACCTTGTATCCTTGTGGTTGCTGCATATATATCTCTTCCTCCAAATCCCCATGGAGAAAGGTTGTCTTTACATCTAACTGCTCAAGATGTAAATCTTCAGCAGCTACTAGACTTAGAATAGTTCTGATTGAAGTCATTTTCACAACGGGAGAAAATATCTCATCAAAATATATACCCTTTTTCTGTGCAAACACTTTCACCACAATTCTAGCTTTATACCTCTGTTTTCCTCCATCTTCTTCCTTTAGCCTATAAACCCATTTATTCTGAAATGTTGTTTTACCTGCAGGCAACCTGACTAAGTCCCAAGTCTGGTTATGTGCTAAGGAGTCCATCCCTTCTTTCATGGCTTGCTCCCACTTCTTCCTGGTTTCTACCTACACTGCTTCTTCATAACATTCTGGTTCACTAGAATCAGTCAACAATACATAATATAATGAAGGAAAGTATCGTTCAGGGGGTCTACTTATCCTGGTAGATATTCTAACACCACTTTCAGGTGTTTGAAGTGCTTGTTGTTGTTGTGGTTGTTGTTCTGGCAGTTGATCACTATGATTTTCAGGCACCATCACTTTTCCTGTGATATCGTCAAGCATTGTGTATTCTCTTTTTTCTTTTTCTTGTTTCTTTTCCTGCAACTGATTCTTATACAAGACCTTTTCATTGAATATTACATCTCTGCTCCTAATGATTTTGTGATTTTCATAATCATATAAGCGATAACCAAAATCATTAACACCATATCCAATAAAGGTACATTTCTTTGATTTTGCCTCAAGCTTTGTTCTATTTTCTTTGTTAATGTGGACAAAAGCTTCACAACCAAAAGTCTTTAAAAATGAGAAGTTTACCTTTTTACCTATCCATGCCTCCTCTAGAATACCACCATCCAAGGAACTTGAAGGCCTCTATTTATTAGATAAACAGCAGTATCTACAGCATCTGCCCAAAATTGTAAAGGCAATCCTGCATGCAATCTCATGCACCTTGCACACTCCATGATTGTCCTGTTCATCCTTTATGACACACCATTTTCTTGTGGTGTTCCTGGAACTGTCTTCTCTCTATGAATTCCATTCTCTGAACAGTACCTATCAAACTCTTTGCTGCAATATTCACCTCCATTATCTGATCTGAGACACTTCAACCTTTTCCCTGTCTCATTTTCAACCAAAGCTTTCCATTTCTTGAAAGTATCAAATACATCAGATTTATTTCGAATACAATAAATCCAAGTTTTCTGGTTGCATCATCAATAAAAGTAACATAATAATGAGAGCCACCAAGAGATGATACCTGAGCAAGTCCCCATACATCTGTATGCACAAGCTCTAATTTTTCGCTCTTCTTTTCTTTCCCGCCTCAAAGGAATATTACTCTCTTTTGTTTTCCATAAACACAATTCTCACAGAATTTTAAATCAACATGCTTCAAACCTGGTAACAAATTTCTTGAGTGAAGAATCTGCATCCCCTTCTCACTCATGTGCCCAAGCCTATGATGCCACAATGTCGTATCTTCTCCTCTAGAGGTCAAAGCATTAAGAGAATTAGAAATACCATTGCATAAATACAATGTACCAACCTTTTCTCCTTTCGCTATTACCAGGGATCCTTTAGTGACCTTCCAGGTTTTATCTGTGAAAGTAGTTACGCAACCTTCACCTCCCAACTGCCCTATTGAAATCAGATTTTTCTTTAGATCTGGAACATGCCTTACCTTCTTCAATAGCCACTGATTTCCATTTTGTTGTTTTATGAAAATTGTACCCATTCCAATGGTTTTACAGGGTTTATCATCACCCAATCGAACTTGTCCAAAATCTCCTTGAACATAATCATGAAAATGTTTCTTATCAGGGGTGGCATGGAATGAGGCCCCTGAATCTATCACCCAGGCATCAATAATATTTTCTAATGAAAGAATCAAATCATCTTGCAACACATCACCTCTTACATTCGCTTCATGATTAGTTTCTTGCTGCGCATATCCTTCTTTTCCCTTCCGAGACTTGCAGTCTTTCTTCAGGTGTCCTTTCTTCCCGCATTTCCAGCACACTATCCCCGATCTGGACTTGGATCTACCTTTTCTTGACTTACTGCGATATCTTGGGCTCTTTCCTCTTTCCATTTTTCTTCCCCTGGTCTCTGCAGTCAAAGCATTACCTGATGTCTCACCAGATCTTTTCCGTCGCATTTCCTCGCTAAGGATTGCACCAACAACATCATCAGACTTTAAAGTACTAGATCCAGAGATAGAGTTACTAACGGCCATAACTAAACCATTCCAACTTTCTGGCAATGAGCACAGAAATAACAGAGCCCTAACTTCATCATCAAAATTTACCCCTACAAAACTTAACTGACTTGTAACTGAATTAAAATCGTTTAAATGATCTGCAACAGATCCACCTTCTTACATCTTCATATTAAATAAACGCTTCATAAGAAATACATTATTTGAGGCCGAGGGTTTTTCATATAGTTTGGTCAATGCGGACATTAAACCCTGTGTTGTCTTTTCCTTTGAAATATTAAACGCTACCGACGCCGCTAGGCACAGCCGTATTGTTCCAAGTGCCTTTCTGTCTAGAATATCCCATTTTGTGTTTCTCATACTCATCGGCTTCTTTGTCTTTCCGCTTAATGGTAGGTACAAATATCTGATACAGATAATCTTCCATCTGCATCTTCCACAGCTGGTAGTTTTGGCCGTTGAATTTTTTGACCCTAAACCTACCATCTTCTGCCATTGCTCCCACTCGAACCAGGAACCCTTCTCTCCTGCGAGTTTATCAGCCAAATAGACCTTCAGCTCTGATACCAGTTGTTAGAAAATTATATATTACGGAGCAATGGAACACATAAAATATTGCAGAAATATAAACACAGAAAATGCATAAAACAAGAGAGACACAGATATACGTGGTTCACCCAGTTTGGGCTACGTCCACGGAGAAATAGCCAGTCCTTCTTTTATTATATTATCCAGCAAACTAAAGAGATACAACCTACAACAGATCCACTGTAACACCCTCTTCGCTCTCAATCTCCTCTCTCTCCCTCACTTAGCATACAGATATACATAGATGCAATACAATTCCCTCATATATAGTGAGGGGTTGCCTTCTAGGGCAAAAAACCCTAAATTAAACATAATTTCTATAGTCAGATCATTCGCCTAATGAACGGCCCAGATTGACTAGAAATTACTAGACTTTTACAAGGCAATTTTACATCTATTTTTAGCTTCGGGGGCGCTGCCCACGAACCCCCCAGCTGAGGGGGATTAGCCCCCCCGGGTGGAGGAGTGTACAGTCTTCCTAGGGTATACATCTGACTGAAACCTTTGAATATAGAAGATAATCAGGCTCCACACCTAACACTTTTGGAATATTGGTAGGTCATGTGGTTTGCAAGTAGGGATTGACGGTAGATCTTGCAAAGATAGCAGTTATTGCCAATTAGGAGGCCTCGAAGAACGTAAAACAATTGCACGTGACACTGAGCCATACGTGGTATTATAGAAAATTTATTAAGGCATATACACAAATCATTGCGCCAATGGAGAAATTGTTGAAGAAAGACGTGACATTCTGCTGGGATGAAGAGTGTCATAACTGTGTAGATGTTCTAAAGAACAAAATGGTCACTACGCCCATTCTCGTATTCCATGACTGGAAAAAGGAGTTTCATGTGCAAGTGGATGCTTCTTGTATTGCACTAGTTGCAGTGATGACCCAACCAGGGGAAGGCGATATTGATCATCCTATGGCATTTGCGAGTAGGAAGTTGTCTAAGGCAGAGAAGAACTACTCGACTGCCGAGCGGGAGGGACTGGCTATCATATATGCGCTATAGAAATTCCAGCACTATCTGTTAGGTGCACAGTTCAAGATGTATACAGACCATTCTGGTCTAAAATACTTGGTCAATAAGCCTGTGTTGGGGGGAAGATCTGCAAATGGTTGTTGCTCTTTCAGAAGTATGATTTTGGGGTGATTGTTAAGCTCGGACGATTGAATGTTGGTCCTGATCATCTCTCCTAGATTGAGACGAGCGATGAGCCTACTATTTTGGAATAAGGGTTTCCTGATGCGCAACTCTTTGTTTTTCATGTTGCGCATGATCACTTTGTTGATATAATCCAGTTTTTAACAACTAGCACAACCCCAGAAGGATATTCTATGCAGAAAAAGAAGAAGTTGGTGGTTCATGCGGCTAATTTTTCTGTGATCGTTGGACAACTATATAAAATGGGTTGTGATGAGATACTGCACCGATATGTCCCAGAGTTTAAACGACCAAGCATCCTCGTAGAAGCACATGGAGGAGTAGCAGGGGGCCACTATGCAGGAAGAGCGAACGCGCAAAAGATCCTACACGCGAGACTTTGGTGGCCAACGGCACATAAGGATACAAAAGCGTACTATAGGGCATTTGATGCTTCCCAAAGGATGGGGAAACCATTGTGGAGGGACGAATTGTCCTTGAATCCATAGATAACTTTGCAGGAATTTGATAAATGGGAGATTAATTTTGTGGGCCCAATCCAACCACCAGGGAAAAACACTGGAGCACGATATATTATTACAACAACAGAATACTTGATGCGGTGGGCGGAAGTGCAGCCGATAAAGGACTGTAGCGTAACTATTGCTGTGAAGATTATCTTTGAGTCTATACTGTCCCGGTTTGGTTGTCCTAAGATATTAATGAGTGATAGGGGTACACACTTCTTAAATGAAACGATTACTGCGATGCTTGAATAATTCCAGGTCTATCATCAGAAAAGTACGCCGTATCATCCTCAAGCTAATTGTACAATTGAAGCCTTCAACAAAATTTTGGAGAGCGTTATAACAAATGTTTGCAAGAGAAAAATGACTGTGATATACGCATACTAGCAATCTTATGGGTGTATAGAACTACTTGTAAGAAGATGACAAGCCAAACCCCTTTCCGATTGGTCTATGTGTAGGAGGATGTGATGCCCATGGAATATATTGTGCCGAATCTACAGATTGCAGCGCTGACCGATATGGTTGATCGTGAGACCATGGAGGAGCGCCTCCCACAACTGATGGAGTTAAAACAGGATCGGTTCTTGGCATGATTTCACCAACAGGTGCAAAAGGAGCCAAGAATGCATGGCACGATCGACATATAAAGTTGTGCACCTTCTAGGCTAATGATTTGGTCTTATTATATGACAGCAAGTTTACGAAATTTCCTGGAAAGTTTTAAACGCATTGGCCTAGACCATATGTGGTCAAGGAATTACAGATGGTGGTGCAGTTCAACTCGCGAAGCTGAATGGAGAATTGTTTCTAGGTAGAGTCAATGGAAATCGATTGAAGTTGTACAAGGGTGATCCTGCCCCTGCGCAATGACTATATTATGGTGGGATAGTCTTAGTACTCCATGCAGCTACAAGGAAGTACGGGACTATAAACTACACTGTCTGAAAAGTGGAAAGATGAGGTAAGAAGGTTGCGTGATGGAAGAAAGAAGGGCACCGAGGGGAGTTACGCGAAGGGGAATGCACCACAAAGGTTGGTGCCATGCAACCTGGTCACAATGTAACCGTTGGATGCATTGTATATGATTGGATGGCAAACTTTCCGTTAGGAGGAGCGGGGAGGGCGCATTTATGGGAAAATCTTTGGAAATATTCCACCAAAAATGCATTAATGATAGATATTTGGAGGGAACAGATGGATTCAAATTCGAATTCACCTATAAATATGGCATGTCACCCCGCATTAGAACACTTTTCGTCCTAAGAATTGACTTTAAGTTTTTCTGCCTTATGTTGCGCCAAGAGCTGAAATGTATGTCCGACCCATATTGGGAAGAGCTCTTTTCATGACCAGGGTAGGCTAACGTACTTGAGTTTCCAGGTGAGCATTTTCTAGCTAGAAGGACTGCTAATCCCCCTACAACAGAAGTCACACCTTCTGAAGTCGCACCTCCACTTAAGCACTGCCCCCTGTTTGTAAAAGAGTCTCGACACCTAGGTCTCCTTGACCTAAGCCCTCTATAGATGATAAAAAGCAAAAAAAGTGGTAGCAAGTTCTGATGAGGTAACCACCGTGAAATATTCCCACAGAGATCTGACATAAGGGGAAAATGGACAAAACGAAGCAACCGCATGATCCCCTTGACTTAGATGAAGAATAACTTCGCAGAAGCATCGAGGAGATGGATGCCGAAGAGAGTGAGCCTATGACTCGACTCCCGGAGTACATCCCACCATGTAAGGGCAAAGCCAAGGTGCCTAAAGACTCGGACACCGCCAAATTCATGGTCTCTACACCACTGTTTCCTAAGAAGGTGGTGTTTGAGGGCGCGTTGTTGGGCCGAATTCCATCGCTCAAATTGGAGGATTGGGACTTGGAAAATCATGAGAAGTTCCTCAACTTGCATCGAACAAATACTTGTCCAAAATCTACTATGAATAAACTGGGGTCACGCACTTAGAACCGATGAAGTGGATCGTGAGAGTTGAGAAAGCGGGCCTTTTGAACATGCTCTAGGTGCCGCACTTCAGCCAAACGAACATTAACACCATATGTGTTAGAAAATTGCTCACCCTGGTACACAATGGGTGTCTCTAGCTGGGAGAACCCATCCCTATTATTGATATGTTGATCCACATGATCACTTTACTACCCTATCAAGGTGTGGATCCAATAGAGAGATTTGGAGGGAAAACCAAGGAAAACAACTTGCATATCAAATGAAGAGCAAGTTTGGATTGGTGAAAAAGTCGCGTTGATATCCATCAGCTCCATTTCAAATAAAGAAGTGCAGTTTTTGGCTCAGATTTGGGCATGCAAGATCATATAGAAGTGTCGCGCGAATGAGGTTGCAGTGCCAGTGATTTCCTTAGTTGCGCAATGTGCCAAAGGAGTCTAATACAACTAGGCTCAGTATTTGTGCAAGGAGTTTTTAGCGAATTGGCAAGAGGCCCAAGATGAGGGCAAGGCCTTTCACTATGCTTGGATATTATTATTGATCATCTTAGTAGCATGGAGGATGTCAGAGGACAGTCAGTTTCCTCTTCAATACCCAAACCTTCCAGAGGCAGTGAAGTTTGCTTCGCTCTGGGCAACCAAAGATGCAACGCGGGTCACAAAGACCAAGATGTTTTGGGTGCTCATGGAGATGGATCTGCACACGGTGATCAGCAAAAGGCCAAGGCTATCACCTACCTTATACGAGCAACTTGAGCCCTATGCGGGGTTCAAAGTGGATTTCCATAATGTATCTATTCATGCACAATGGGATCCGAAGAAGGTATGGTATAAGTTGCCTTACCTTGTTGGCAAGGCAGATGTACAAGAGATCGGTTGTAAATGGATAGGGGATTGGCTAGTCTCATCATATCCGGGCATGGGAACGAGAAAGGTAACAGAAGGTACCACCACACAGACCTCGGCAGCAGCAAAACAAAAGGTGGCTGAGTAGGTTGCAACTTGGGAGAAAGTTGTGCAGCAGAAGGAAGTTGTTGCCAAGGAAGCTGTTGATAAGGCAGCTACTGACAAAGAGTGGGTGGACAAAGAAACTACCATAAAGGTTGAGGAATCTAATTCTTAGCACACCCAGGACCAGGAAGGATCAGAGGTAGAAGGAGGTAGGGGCGTAGGGTAGGGCACCTCCTTTGTGGTCAAGAAAAGACCGAAGCAGACAATGTCAGGATCACGAAAGAAGCAGAAGTCCACCAGATTCTCATAGGTGGATCCGCTAGTCCTCACTAAAGAGGACTTAGATGAGATTGGAGACAAATTCCAGGATATGACAACAGAGCTATGGACCCATTTTGAGCTGCAATACCAAAAGGGGTTGAGAAATGTGCAGAAGGATCTGCGCGACCTATAGATTCAGAAAGGGTGACTGCAAGCGAGCGTCGGTTAGGCAAGAAGGATCTAGGTGAACTTGCAGCAAGCGAGTGTGAAAGTACTAGACACAAATCAGACTTTGGATCTCCAAGTGATCCAATCATCAGATGAGACCCTGCGCGCCCAATCAGAAGAGGCCAATGCCCAATTTTCGTAGCTTAAGGATCTGGGCATCAACCTTGCGGCACCCCTTATCCAGAATCTACATGAATTGCACCAAGGTGTCTCCGATGAGCTACGGGTTAGGGAGCAGTGCGCGCTACTAGTCATTAGTGAAGTTAAGACCAATAACTAGTAGATATTTTAAGAAAAGGTGCAGGCGTTGAAATAGAAGGAAGAACTTGCCACGCGCAACCATAATTTAGAAGAAACAATTACACGGGTGTGTAATACGCTGCCTGAGCTCAACATTGTCACAGACACATAATCAACAGAGAAGCTCCAGAAGCTGGTTGCGGTGGTCAAAGAGTCTAAAGATGAAATCAGTCGAGTCTAATTTGAACTACAGCTGCAAGTTTTGGAGCTGCAATTAAAGTTGCAGCCAACAACTTCACCAGAAGTTCGGGAGCAGCGCAGAGCAGCAATCAAGGAAGGAATGGCCACCTTAGACACCACAGTCAAGGACTGCACCGAATTATTTGAGCAGACCATGGAGCTCGGACGTCTCTACAGGAGGACCCCAGCAGCAGAATGGCACTGACATTAGAGAAAAGTAGCAACAATTTGATGAAATAAGGTCGACTGGGTGCACTTTGGTGCCAGTATAGTTGTTCACGCGATTGTAGGAAGGAAAGCAACTACAAACTGAAATGGAAGAGCTACACCAAAAAGAGGCCATTCTTAGGGCCAGAACCTAGCCTTGGACAAAGGAAGCCAACCAACTCACTCTATCAGTACAGAACAAGTTAAAAGGCATACAACAAATGCAAAGGACAATGGGCCTCGCGATAGAAGGCCCCACACAGAGAAGTTAGTTGAGTAAGTACAGTAGGAAACAATGCAAGGAATAGTTGATCTGAAGGTTCTAAAGTAGGTAGTGTTGACTATAATGTTCCACTATTGGGGCTAGTGGTTTTCAATGGTGTATGTATGGATGGAACTTTCACTTAATAATAATATAATTGAGCCAACATGTTTTCATGCATATGTTGTTATTGTTGTTGGACTATTATGGTTTCTTTAGCAATGTATGTTGTTTAACTTATGTATTTTCTTATGAACTATTTTTTTTGCAATTGTATGAATCTAGTTGAAGGCTGTTGTTGGATTAACCTGTCACTTTGTTTTGTGGACTATTCTGCATTACAACTTGTGATGTCATTTTGTTTGTGTGTTCTTTTCAGGATGCATACTATTACAGGCTTCTAAGGGACACACTTATTTTCCCCTTCGTGTGTTATAACCCCCATGCATCTCACTTGACTTGTTGCAAGGTCACACACTTGCTTCCGACCAAAGTCATCATACTTTTCTCTGCACGTTACTGTGGTCAAGGCACTACATTACCACCCACTGCTGCGACTCATATTCCAAATGGTCTGAGATCTAGTTGGGACTTCATACCAAGGAGATCCCCTTGAATGTTGATAGGTCCAACACTGTCAACATTTATGGCACTAGAAGGAGTGCCAAATGACAAGATAAGCCCTCAAAGTTTGTTTTGAATCTTTTCACATCACTCATGACTTACATCACAATCTCAACTCCAACATGTTTTTCTCATGCTCATGATTTCGAAGTGTCATAGGATGTCATAGATGACTTATCACAACTTGAATATGATGGTGAAGGCGGAATAGCCTTATTAAGACACATAATTTCTTTTTTCGACTTCTGTGACATGAATGAAGTCCCGTTAGATGACATTGCCTGTGACTTGTTCCCTTACATGTTCGAAAGACGAGTGAAGCAATGGTGTCTCACATTGCCCGCAACCTCTATTCACTCTTTCAATCACATGATTAGAGCTTTATGTCGTGATTTCTTTCGTTATGACTATAAATCACTCAATAGAAAAATTTTGAAATTATGAAAAACACATGATGAATCTGTTGCGCATTTTTATCAATGCTTCCATCATCTCACTTTTGAATTTCTGGAAGATGAAGTTGATTGGGATTTTCTCACATAAATGTTTAAGTATCTTCTTCACAAATCTAACAATCCACAGGAATTAGAATCTTTCGAACCCCTTCGAACATACCTCGATGTTAGAGCTTCTAAATCTAGGATGGACAAGGTTGTTGTCTCATGTGACCCTTTGTCCCCTTCTTGCCAAACAACTCTACCTCTGCAGGATGAGGTGGGAGAAGTTGTGAACCTACTTGTTGAACTGTCACCTCCTCCCACCCCACCTTCTCTAGATTTCTACGCAGAATTGGACTGCAATCCTGATGGTTATCACGTGGTCTCATTCCCTCAACCTCTGTCCACTGGTTCCTTTCATCCTCCGCATTTTGGTGTCTTGTGTTCATCTGTTCCAGAAACCACATGTGATGTTCACAAGGATTAAGTTATGGATGGAGTTGGTGTTGAGCATCCAACCTACGCTATCATTTTTTATGAGTATGTGTGGGAATCTGAAGAAGAAGTTGTGGTGAAGGATGACCTCCTTCTATCTGTACCTCATCTGCTTTATCTTGAAATCTTCTACGATTCTGTCATTTCTGACTTTTCTTGTGAAAATTTATCCCCAGATATTTTCACTTATGATTATTCACAGAACGTACAGGATGTGAGTCCACCATTTTATTGTGGAGAGGACAAATCTTTCTTCCTAAATCCACTTGACCTCTTATCTTTCATTTCCAGAAATTCGAAGGGTGAAATTTTTTGTTTCTCATCAACCACTCTCTATGATTTGTCAAATCATGAGAATGTTCGTGTCCATCTCGAATTTTCTATTTGTAGTTGTTGTGATCTTTTCACTCATTCATTTGATCACGATTCTGATTCACCTACTGTTGATTTTTCTAAGCCATCAGTATTTTGACGATACATCTTCTAATGAGGTGGAAACCCCTTAAGTTTTCAAGGCACTTCAGCCCGAGTTGATGGTTATGTCATGTTCTCATAGCATTGAGGGCAGTTCCACTCCCGATTATAAATCTGTTGAATCACCCTAGGCTCCTGATCACTCTCTTTTTCACATTGAAGATCAAAATAGTTCACAATTTTCATATCCTCCACCAATATCACATGATCCTATTGCTCATACATTGGAGGAGTCATACGTAGTGAGCACTATGTGAAATGAAAACTTTCTTCCTTTTTCATGTTTTCTTGTTTGTCACGTTCTAAAGAGTGTACATCTTTGTCGACCACGTGCAATGTGACACAACACCATGATACATCTGCAGGGTGCCTTTCATGTGCTTTCAATATTTTCTTTTTTGTAGATGCATTCAAACTTCAAACGTTTTGGTTTGCATTGCTTTATCTTTCTTATTTATTGGTTTGCTTAAATATCATTCTTGTGAGTCATGCCATCACCGAACGGGTCAACCAATGCATCGGTGGCTATAGGAAATATCACTTCATGCAAGTAGGCCCATGCTTTTCTTAGCTGAGGAGTAGGAGTAGTGTTTTCTTTCTTGTTTTGATTTTTCTTACTCTATTTTGCTTTCGTCTTACTTCTTTTCTTGGCTTGTTTGTTTGCTTTTTCACCCTTAGGATTAGCTTTCCCATGAAACCATGTTTGGCTTCTTGAGACAAGCAAGGTGAAATACAAGAGGACTTATACAAATATCAACATTTGGTTATCTATATATTCCCTCTTTTGTGAAGATCTAGTGTTCTTTTAATCGATGATACCCTGATGGAAAATATGTTCCTTTCAGAGTGAGTCTTGGTGAAATCACAATGCTTGCACTTTTAACTAGTACTGCCTACTCTAATCGGTTTTCTATTTTGGTTAACCCTTGTCAACTCAGTCAAGTAGAGTAAGGTGAGGGGGGAAACCTTAAAAAGTATGTTAGAGGTATATATAAACATCATTCTCTGAAGGGACAACCTCTTTTTCTCTCAATAATTCGGGATCCCTCTTCCACCTCATGAAATAAATAAGTTCCTATGCACAATTCATTGAAAAATGAAAAATGAAAAAAAAAAAAAAAAAAGCGAAAGAAGAGAGGCTTCCTGTTCAGGGAGGTGAACCAAGTAACTCCGTCGAGGTACTGTCCAGGCTCCCTGGCAGCGGAGAAATGCTTGTGTTCTTGAAGTGACTTTGTTAGGGTACTATCTAGGCCTGCTGGTAGTGGAGCAACACCAATGAAACTAAAACTCTGACAGTCTATATTACTTATGCATCATTATACCCCTCATTCCAAATCGAAACAACTCAGTTGACTTGGCTTGGTATGTGTGATGTTGATAAAGAGAATGGTAGCGACTATCTTTAACTCAAGGTAGTGAAGAAACCATGAAGATCAAAGAATCAAACAATACTTCCAGAAGAGTTTGACTTGCTTTACACGAGACAAGGTCCATACAGAGAGTTGGAGTTCTACTAGTGTGTCGCCAATGTTGTAGTGGATACAACCACCCTATAAAAAATTTCCTATGTTTTGTTTTGGATCCTCCCTCCTCAAATCATAGAAGCTCATCTGACATTGACCTAGGTACTTGTGCTTTAATTGAGTTTTATCTTATGCTTATGGCTTTTGTTTTCCAACTTGCTTTTATGTCTAACCCGCAAGCCCATCTCTTGAATTGGTTTCAACCGGGTCCTAGGCCTTCCTTAATGAACTGCACAATCATTGAGGTTAACCAGCCTTCAGTCCAGGAATTACGCAGTCCAAGCCCACAGTGAGCCTTCAGCTCCAAAACTGCGTAGAGCTAGCTGACAACTTGCCTTCAGTTGGGAAACTACGTAGAGCATGAGAGGTAGCCTAGCCACCCAGCCTAGGAATTGCACAAAACCTTTCCCTCAACAGTTGCCCAATGCATGAGCTAATGAGTTGTCTAGTTCTCCTCGGAACTATGCAATACCTTTGTGCATGCATGGCAGCTTTTCTCGAAAAAAGAAAAAAAATCATCCCTAAAAATAGGGAACTATTTTTAGCAGTAGGAGTTACACTTGAGTTATTTTTGGAAAATGCAGCCATGTGTCACGTTTCCCTAGATTTTTGGCCTTCATGTCATAAACCCTAAATCGACCAAATTTATTTAATGAATGCCCCAAGAGCTCATTTTCACATTCAATCTTGGAGCTCTGGCATTGCCGAGGAGATCTCGGAACCTTCGCCACATTCATCACAACTTTTCCGGGTAAGTCCCACTTTTCTAGTCTTTTGCTACTTTTTTTGTCGCTTTTGTTTACTTAGCTTGTGAGAGTGTTGTTTTACCTGTTTTATTGAAAAACGTCTGACATTTTTATTTATTTTAGCTTGTAGAAGTGTTGTTTTACGTTTTTCATTTTCTTTCCCAAGTGTCGCATGCATAACCCAGCTTTTGCACTAGAGGTCGTCATTGCGATGACTCTCTCCACATGCTTCATTATTCTTCAGCTTGATTGATTCCTAGAATTGTTTTGTTTGCATGCATCATCATTCACTCAGATCTGCACCCACCTTCACTTGTACTTTCAAATCTACTCGTTTTCACGTTGCCCTTGGCCAGATCTAGGCTTCCTTGGCATGCGATGCGCATTTTTTGATCTCAAGGCTCTAGCTTGGCTCCAAAAATTATGTAAGAGCTTCCAAGGCCTGGCTCCAACTACGCACTGTGCAGTTCCAAGAGCCATTCCTGAGCCTTGGTCACTGAGATTGTGTAATGCGCAGTCCCATCTGGCCTGAGCCTAACTGAACTGCAAATTGCATAGTTCTAGTCAGCAACACCTCCCCACTGGCAGCTGAGACTGCACAATGCGCAGAAACAACTGGTAGTCAGTCACCTTTGAGAGCTAGTATTGCACAATTCTTCCCAGCATTTGCCCAGTTTTTTGTTTGGTCTGTTCTTGAAGTGCTTTTGGTTTCATGCTAATATTTGCATGCCATGAGTGTTCTCTTTGTCTCCAGGTATAGTATTTGTTGAGAAACTCTCCACAGTTACAGGTAACATCGCTTCCTAGAGAGATGCCTCAAAGGATACTATTGAAAGTAGCATTGGGGATGTAGTTGAGCAGGTGTCAGTGAATTTACTAGTTTATGCAGACACTTAGCTATTCATTGAGAAGGGCATGAATTTGACAAAGAAGGAAATCAAGGATACCTTTGTAGGAGACTTCAAGGAAGACCTAGAAGGTCAGCAGGTGTATGTCAATATCCACCGGTCAGGCTTACATGAGGTTTCATGCAGGTACCTCACATTCCCATGTGTGGACATCATCCCTTGGATTGTCTCACACACAGATCCCGAGGCTATGACATTGAACAGTGCCAGCAGCACACAACTTGCTACCTTTAGGATGGAGAATTATCATCATATGTATCACTTACCTAAGACGATGAACCAAATGGATTAACTTTTCTATGCCACCCATAGCTATGTAAACACCAGGGATAAATAAAGCGTTGGGTGAAGGAGTTGTCAAAGTTTCGATCCACACCCAATCATGTTTAGAAGATGAAGTCACTTAGAAAAGCCTACCAGTTCTTAATCATCTTTGCATGCAGATTGTATGATAGAGAGAGCACGGAGACCTTTCTGCATAATTGCATGGTTGTGTTGGACCAGATGGTGAATGATGGAAAACTATTTAACTAGTCAGATATGTTGGCTCATCAGTTGAAATTCCATGTAACTAATGCCCAGAATCTGCCCAAGGATAAGCAAGCGAAATTCTACATGTCCACGTATTTACTTGATGCAATCTATGCCCAGCATCAGTTTCCTAGCATGGGTTGGATGTGGACACCACATGAGCATGTCGTCAATATTTATTGCAAGTTTCTTTCTGAGTGCAGCTACCGAGGACTTATGGTGAGGCTAGCTAACCATTTCATCGCCCTGGTATACAAGTTTATCTTTGAGCAAGATCCACCTTGCATGTCCCAAGATGCGATGGAGGCATTGCTTAACATTGTAGATTGATATGCCTCACCCGGTGGCACCTTCATCGAGATGTTTGGCGTGGAGAAGCCTCTACATGTTCTACCAAGGTTTTCCACGAACAAGTTGGTCATGCAATAGGTCGCATCTCACATCTCCACAGGGTTATAAGTGGGGCTACATAGGAGGAAGAAGGCACCATGGCCTACTCTTCCTTTGAAAATTGGATTGTACGAGATTAAGAGCATGAAATATGTTGATGACGAAGCCAAGGAGATAGCGAAGTTTGATTTCGACACCAAAGATTACAATTTGGATGATCCCCGCGATATTTACAAGAACCACTATGCGAAAGTGTATTATCCATGGATTCACGAGGCATGTCATTGGGCAGAGGAGGACCCCTGGAGGTATTTTTACAACCACTCCAAGCTCAATGAACCAGTCAGAATAGCCACATAATGGAAAGTTTCTCTGCAGGCAGCAGCAATAAGCAGCAAACCGGTGTAGGATAAGGGTAAGAGGAATATTTCTAAGAACCCAAAGGCTAAGCAAAGCTACAAGTTCAGATAACATCCTCTCATTGAGAAAGTAGCTTTGGAAATGGAGGCAGAGGCAACAACACATAAAAAGAGTAGAATGGAGGAAGAGAGAGAAGCAAGGGTTGGAGGAAGTAGAAAGGAAGTGGTAGGAAATAGAGAAGAAGTTAAAGAGGAAAATGAGCTAAGAAGGAGAGAGGGAAGAGAAGAAGAAACAGGAATATGAGGAAGGGCAAGGGGCGATCATAAAGAAAATTTTGCCCATATAGGTTGAGGAGTCATAACAATTAGCAGATGAAGAAGAGGGTGAGCAGATGCAGGATTAGGAGCTTGCTCGGGAGATTGAGAAAATGGTTGAAGAAACAGACATGGAGTTGGGACAGGAGCCACAGGACTTGTTAGCCCTGAGGTGCAGTGTTGCTATTTTAACGGAAATGTCCCCTGTTTTAGCTCCGATGGTCCACGTCTCCTCTTGCTCCGCTTTGGCCATAAGCCTTTAAAAACCCGGGACCATACAATTATCGCAATACAAAGGAAAACACGGGAAAACCCGCAGTCGAACCATAAGCCGGACTTCAAAAATTATACACCCGCGCTCATAAATATCGGCGGGTCTGCTCTTGGTTCATCTCCTTTCCGCTACACTCTCCATTCTCCGATCTCCGATCAGATCGATCTCCACTGCCTGACCAACATCCCGATCGTCGATCCACACCATCCAACGACCCCCGTACCCCACTTCCCACTAGTCACCCGGGGAGGAAATTTGTTGGCTTTGTCAGTGTTTTTGACAATCAAACAGTGAACTGAAATAACAGAATGCATGGCCGAAAAGGGAAAAAACAACAGCAAGATGTAGTCGAAGCAACAGTAATGATCATGGAACATCGTTGGCACGAGTGAACCACCTAACAGCGCGGCGAAATTACCAGAATTCGATTACCGTGTTTGTTTTAAACAAAGATCTTTGAGCTCATGTTTGTCTAGTTATGGCATCAAGTAGTTAGAAGACAGAGGGGATAGATTAAGACATCTCGAGCCTCATAGAGTTCGAGAGTATTGTAAAAAGCCTATAAATGGCTGAAATTCTGAACTAGAGTGGTTCAACTTTTGGGAGACTGTGGATACTCTGTTCCTCCCAGCGTCTCATCTTCATGCCAATAATACAAGCTTCTTTTGTTGTTACATGTTCAATCGCCATCTTCTCCTATGTTCTAAGCTTGCACTTGAATAGGTTATTCATGTTTTCATTTGTGTCGAATGCCAGATAACAGTCATCTTATCTTTGCGTTGATAAATTAGATTTGTAAGCTTCATTTACTTTCTGTAGCTAGCCATTCATATGTGTTTATGTATGTATCTGCTTGTACAGTCAGGATTCTCCATCTATTCATTGAATCTATAAACTATTGAGCATTAGTGGTCGAAAACCTTGTCAAGCTAAGGGTGTTCATGCATGTCTTGAGTGAAAACAGAGTTGAAACAGTCATTTGACTTGTTCCAAACCCCAATCCATTCCAATAGTTCAGAGAAAGATATTGAAGATTTATATGTTTTCATGCATCTCTGAGCTATAACGTAAGAGAGTTTCCTAGAGTGCTAACATAATTGGCATCGTTGCCAGGGAGATGAGATTGAAGCTCAACTTCCTTGGGGGATGACACAGATCCAGCTTTGATGATAGACAAATTCTGGACACTATTTGGGTTGTAGTCATCTATCTGGCGACTCTATTGGACGATGAACCTCTTGGCGACTCCACTCCATAGTTCTGGCTCAGTTTGTGAGGCATACTTGGAGAAATCCTCAGAAGCCACGAGCTGACCCAGTACCTGACCCTGAAAAAATCATCAAAGAAAGAAAGGCGTTGTAGAAAGGAGCATCAGGTTCAAGTAGCTCTAAACAATATTCTATATCTCTTCAAGGAAACCCTGTAATAGAACAAATACATGTTGAAAGTATAGCATCTAATACTAGCAGTGAAGAAAAAATCTCAGAGATTCATAGAGCCCCTAATTCCTTAGGTTCTCCTTTCATTGTAAGCCCAAAGGAAACCTCTCCTCCTATCCATCATACTCCTTTAGTCCTATCAGTCACTCCTCAACCCTCTGTCATTCAGACTTCTAGTACCCTTATAGCCACCACAGCTATGGCAGCACCTACCAAAATTGAAAGAATCATAGCTGCTAGGTATGGACCTCTAGTACTGGCCACTCCTTTAAATATCATTCCTACTGGAGAATATCAGAAGTATATGCCTAAGTTCACTAGGACTAAAGGTGTTACAGCTGAGGAACATCTTGAATCATTCTATAGCTATGCTGATAACTTGGACATTAGTGAAGATGATGTATGGATGAGAGTCTTTGTCCAAAGTCTAGATGGAGAGGCTAGAAAATGGTTCAGATAATTGACCCCAAGGTCTATAGCAGATATTGAGGCTTTAGATTATGCATTCCTAAAGCATTGGGGGGATAAGAAGGATCTACTCTACTAACAAACTGAGTTTGGGAACTTAAAGAGGGAAAATGGTGAGCTGTTGTCTGATTTTAATAAGAGGTTTAACCGCATGTACAACAAGATACCATCTGAAGTAAAACCCACCACTACCTCTACTAAACTCACCTATGCCAGTTCCTTTGATTCTGACATTTGTCTACCGTTGAGGGAGAGACAATGTTCTACCTTAGCTGATATGCAGGATGCAGCCATGGAAGTAGAATCAAACATCATGGCTGCAGAGAAGCTCAAGGGAAATGTTGATAGAAGGAGATAGAGGGGCGAATCTTTATCATCTTCAGATCCAAGATAGATAAAATGACCAAGATGATAGAGTCATTAGCCTCTGAAATCTCCAAATTAAAGTTTGAGTAGCACCCTAGGAAAGGAAGAGTTCCTAATACCTTTGCTCCTAGAAACCCAAATCCATATAGAAGAGCTAATGAGCAGTTGCAGATTCTGCAAAGAAGCAAAGATGCCAATGAAGACTAAAGGGTGAAGGCCCCTTTCTAGAATGTAGTCATGGAAGAAGATCAGTTTGAAGAAGGTGATGAGATCCATTGTCTCGAAGACAAAGGCAGTGCCTCCTTTTTTACCTTAGTTTCCTATGAAAAGTCATTATTCAATGACCAGATCAGTGAAGAGTGCAATGGTGGAGCAATTCTACAAACTAATGATCAACACAGATATGATCTGAGGTCGAAGATGAATAATGCCAAGGAAACTCCTGTTCAGAGAGTTGCTTTCCCTGCAATACAGCAAGCTAATAAGAAGAAACGACCGATAGTTGATCCCATCATCCTCAAAGCTCCAGCTCACGAGGTAAGAGGCCTTGACAAATATCCTTATCCTTTTAGTTTTAAATCAAAAATTCTAAAGCTAAGCATGCCTATACCTCTGATTGAACTAGTGAAGAATGAGTCCTTGAAGAGATCTATCCTCGAGGCCCTTGAACCTAAAGCCATCCAAGCCTCCATTGACTATGTGAATCTTGAAGATGACAAACCAGTTGTTGTTCTCAGCCCAATGATTGAAAATTGTGATGACAACTCCCCATAATTCTATGTCTCTTTGACTATTCATGACAAAATCCTTCACAACTTCCTTCTGGACATAGGAGCCAGCCAGAATCTAATGCCCAAGGCTATCATGGATTAGTTGGGTCTTAACATTACCAAGTCTTATCATGACGTGTTTTCTTTTGACTCTAGAAAGGTGAAATGTTTGGGATTAATCAAAGACCTAGCCATCACCTTGTCTCAACTTCCCATGAAGAGCATGATGATGGATATTGTGGTAGCAGATGTACCCCCCAAGTTTGGCATGTTGCTTTCCAAAGGTTGGATCAAGAGATTAGGTGGAACATTGCAAAATGATCTGTCCTATGCTACTGTCCCAGTTTTTGGAGGTGAGAGTAGGAGATTATACAGAGAAGCTCAGTTGGCTTATATCATTAGTGATGAAAGGAATCCCACTAATCATCCCATTTATGCTATCGACACTGATTTTGGAGCCTGTATTCTTCAGATTGAAGAATCCCAGTTGGCCTCCATGCAACTTAGGAAACCGGTTTGCCAGATCACAGAGGAAGAAGGCCCACAAATTTGGGACATGTTCTTTGATGGAGCTTGCTCTAAGGAAGTTGCAGGGGCAGGTGTAGTCCTTGTGTCCCCCACACAAGAATGCATTCATTTATCTTTCAAGTTAACTTTTCAGGTCACAAATAACATAGCAGAGTACGAAGCCTTGATATTGGGCTTAAACGTTGCTAAAGAAATGGGCATCAAAGGTCTGAAGGTGTTTGGAGATGCAGACCTTATCATTCAGTAAGTGAATAAAACTTTCCAAGCAAAGCATCCAAGGCTGAAATCATACAGAGATGAGGTATGGAAGCTCAAGGGTTCTTTTAATAGTTTCATCATTTCTTACATCCCCAGAATGAAGAACCAGTTTGTTGATTCCCTTATTATGTCTGCTAGCACGTTTATTTCTCCTTTGCCTCCTAAATTGACTTATGAAGTTCAGGTGAAATATAGACCATCTCTACCTGACAATGTCAAATATTGGAAAGTTTTTGAAGATGATGATGAAATTAATAGGTTTTTACAAGTCAATGATGAATGTTCTGAAATGCACATTGACCAAGAAAATGAAACCATTGAAGAATGCAACCAGTCCAAGCTAAAGGACGAGATTGGTAAGTATAGCATTGTTCAGCTGCCTAGTAACCATATACCCAAAGGATTGGTGCCCCTAGAGAAGTTGTTTGATCATAATGATGTACCTTATAAGCATGCCAAAAAATAAAATGAGTCTGCAGTTCATAGACAAAATGTAGGGAGTCCAGCCCATCCAAAGTACATAAATCTGTCCACTCACTTGCCTTTTACCCAAAATTCCAAGTATTGCACCCTGATGAAACAATTTGCTGATATTTTTGCTTGGAAGTACAATGATCTTAGGACCTATGACACCAACATCATTCAGAATAAGATTCCACTGGAGAAGAACACCATCCCTTTTAAGAAAAAATTAAGACCTATCAGCCCTCTCTTATTGCCTTTGATTGAAAAGGAAATCAAGAAGCTGTTGGATGCCAAGATCATAGTTCCCCTAAGGTATTCAAAGTGGATAGTTAACCTTGTGGTAGTAAGAAATAAGAATGGAGAAATCAGGCTTTGTGTTGGCTTCAGGAATCTGAACAAGTGCTCTAAAAATGGCAACTACCCCCTGCCTAATATGGAACACTTGCTGCAAAAAGTTTCAGGGGCTAGAGTCATGTCTTTCTTAGATGGATTTTTAGGTTACAATCAGGTTGTTGTACATCCAGAAGATTAGGAAAATACCACCGTCACTACTCCTTGGGGCACTTTCATGTACTCCAAGATGCCTTTTGGACTGATGAATGCTAAGGCTACTTTTCAGAGGGCCATGGACATAGCCATTGTGGGAGAGAAGGACAAGTTTGTCCTTATTTACCTTGATGACATAACAGTCTTCTCCAGCAGTCACAAGGACCATTTGCAGCATTTGAAGAAGGTGTTTCTAAAATGCAAACGGTTTGGAATTTCTGTGAACCCAAAGAAGTCACAGTTTTCTCTAGAAGAAGGCAAACTTCTGGGACATATTGTTTCTGTTGAAGGTGTGAAGATCGATCCAGTAAGAGTTCAAGCAATTCAAACATTGTCCATCCCAAGATCAAAAAGGGACATTCAATCTTTCCTAGGTAAGATTAACTTTGTCAGGAGGTTTATTCCAAACTTTGCAGAGCTAGTGAAGCACATCACTTCCATGCTGAAGAAAGGATCGGAAATAAAATGGACAGATGGTGCAAGAAGCTCTTTTCAAGCCATCAAACAAGCTATCATGGAAGCTCCCACTCTAATCAGTCTATATTATACCATGGAGTTTTATATCTTCTCTTTTTCCTCTTATGATACACTTGCAGCAGTTCTATTGCAGAGAAATGATGAAGGTGTAGAGCACCCTATGGCCTTTTTCAACAAAACTCTGAGGGATGCTAAACTAAGGTATGACCTTATTTAAAAACAAGCTTATGCTCTCATAAATCTTTAAAATCATTCAGTATTTATATTCTGCATTCCAAAGTGGTCGCATATGTACCTTCAGCCTCAGTAAAAGATGTCCTAACTTAGCTAGATATTGATGGAAAGAGAGCTAAATGGATTGCAAAATTCATAGAGTTCAACATAGAGGTGAAACCCACCAAGCTTGTCAAAGGCTAGGGCTTGGCTAAGATTATGGCTGAGGAAAATTGCAATTTGCTAGACATCAATTGCATGGGTTCAAATTCAGGTGGTGAGTGGACAGAGGAAGCAACAGAAGAGCAAGAGCAAAATCAGTCTTTGGCTGAAAATCTAGCCACCTGTGAATGGTATTCCAGTGTAGTTCATTTTTTGCAGAAGCTAGAAGTCCCTCCAGGGCATAGCTCAAGTCAAGCCCAGGCCATTAAGCTCAGATCAGCCAAATTTTGCATTAATAAAAACCTGCTCTATTGGAGAGACCCATCAGGGATCCTCTTGAGATGTCTAGACAAAGGAAAATCTGTGGAAGTCATGCACCAATTCCATTCTAGCATATGTGGAGGGTATCAATATTAGAAAACCACAGCCCACAAGATCCTAAGAGTTGGGTATTATTGACCTACTTTGTTCTCTGATGTGTTTTCTTTTATGAAGTCTTGTAACAAATGTCAGAGTTTTGCAAAAAGACAACAGCTAAAATCTCTACCCTTGAAGCCAGTACATGCCAATGGTCCCTTCCAGCAGTGGAGCTTGGACTTCATAGGTGATATCAATCCACATTCCAAAGGCCATCACAAATGGATCTTGGTAGCCTTTGATTATTTCACCAAATGGATTGAGGCTATACCCACTAAAAATGTTAATCATCAGGTTATCATAAAGTTCTTGAATGAGAATATTTTCACTAGATTTGGTTGCCCAACCAAACTAGTCACTGATAATGCAGTAGCTTTCAGGGCAGAAGAATTGGTGGACAAATGTGAATCCATGGGCATTCAATTGGTGCATTCTACCTCATATTATCCTCAAGGAAATGGCCTGGCAGAATCATCTAACAAGAGTCTTGTAAGGATAATCAAAAAAATGTTGGAGGACAACAAAAATAACTGGGATTCCAAGTTGAAGTTTGCACTATGGGATGAGAGAGTTACCAACAAGAAGTCCATAGGAAATTCTCCATTTAAGCTGGTTTATGGCGTTGATGTTATTTTTCCTACCAAGTTGATTCTCCCTGTGGCCAAATTCTTACAAGAAGAATAGGATGAAGAGAAAGACATGGTGAGGAGAATGAGTGACTTGGTTGAATTACAGCAGATCAGAGAACAACTAGTTGAGAATTCAAGAATTCATCAGAAGAAGATCAAAGAAACCTTTTATATAAAGGCAAAATTGGATAGTTTTCAGGTTGGTGATTGGGTTCTCAAATGGGATGCATTGAAGGAAAAGAAGGGCAACCATGGTAAATTTGATTCCTTATGGACGGGACCGTTTGTCATTGCTCAAGTTCAGATGAAAAATACTTTCATTCTGCACAATTTGGAGGGGGGAGGTGTTTTTGATGGCCCAGTCAATGGGAGTTTTTGAAACTTTACTTCATATGATGCTTTAAGGCCTAAATATTGTAATAGGTTTTTTCAATTTTTGTTTTCTATGCAAATAAACTCCATGCCCAATGGAACACTATGAGATAAGTTTGTTTTGGTTGTTACTGGAAGGTAGTAGTCTGCAGTTCTTGAAACCTCACAGGGAGGCTTTCATCCCCAGAAGGAGCCAGTGTTAGCCCTGAGGTGTAGTGTTGCTATTTTAACGGAAATGTCCCCTGTTTTAGCTCTGATGGTCCACACCACCTCTTGTTCCGCTTTGGCCATAAGCCGTTAAAAACCCGGGACCATACAATTATCACAATACAAAGGAAAACACAGGAAAACCCGTAGCCAAACCATAAGCCGGACTTCAAAAATTATACAACCACGCTCATAAATATTAGTGGGTCCACTCTCGGTTCATATCCTTTCCGCTACACTCTCCATTCTCCGATCTCCGATCAGATCGATCTCCACCGCCTGACCAACATCCCGACCGTCGATCCACACCATCCAACGGCCCCCGTACCCCACTTCCCACCAGTCACCCGAGGAGGAAATTTGTTGGCTTTGTCAGTGTTTTTGACAGTCAGACAGTGAACTAAAATAACATAATGCATGGCCAAAAAGGGAAAAAACAACAGCACGATGCAGCCAAACCAACAGAAATGATCATGGAACATCGTTGGCACGAGTGAACCACTTGACAACGCGGCGAAATTACTAGAATTTGATTACCGTGTTTGTTAGAAACAGAGCTCTCTGAGCTCATGTTTTTCTAGTTACGACATCAAGTAGTTAGAAGACATAGGGGATAGATTAAGACATCTCGAACCTCAAAGAGTTTGAGAGTATTGTAAAAAGCCTACAAATGGCTGAAAGTTCGAAGTAAGAGTGGTTCAACTTTTGGGAGACTGTGGATACTCTGTTCCTCCCAGCGTCTCATCTTCATTCAAGTAATATAAGATTCTTTCGTTGTTACATGTTCAATCGCCATCTTCTCCTTTTTCTAAGCTTGCACTTGAATAGGTTATTCATGTTTTCTTCTGTGTCGTATGCCAGATAACTATCATCTTATCTCTACGTTGATAAATTAGATTTGTAAGCTTCATTTACTTTCTGTAGCTAGCCATTCATATGTGTTTATGTATTTATTTGTTGGTACAGTCAGGATTCTCCATCTATTCATTGAATCTATAAACTATTGAGCATTAGTGGTCGAAAGCCTTGTCAAGTTGAGGGTGTTCATGCATGTCTTGAGTGAAAGTAGAGTTGATACAGTCATCTGACTTAATCGAAACCCCAATCCATTCCAATAGTTCAGAGAACGATATTGAAGATTTATATGTTTCCAGGCATCTCCAAGCTACAACCTAGGAGAGTTTCTTGGAGTGCTAACAGGACCAAGATATTGACCTCATGCCGAGAGCATCTAAGGTTGCCCTATAGTCTCCACCACCTCTAGTATCAGAACCAATCCTGAGTGAGCAAGGAGAGGTTGTTATCCTTGATGATGATCTGATGATGGATTTGTACAATATGTCATTTGATGAGTTGTAGCAGATGATTATACAGGTGCAGAGAAAGCATTTCCCATATGATTGCACATTACATGCATTTATGAAGGAAATGGTGATAGTGCCAGATGTTAGAAAACATCCAATCTCCATGGTTGATGCCACTGTGGCTTATGCAGGAGCCACAAGCTCAAATGTCAAGTTCTTGTTAGCAGAGAATGAATAGTTGGCTAAGAAATTGCAAGCGACCAGGAAGAAATCAGAATAATCCGCAGGATTCACAGTGGCATAAATGAGGCAAGTGATACTTACTAAAGTATTAGCTCTTGAAGCCACCATGCAGAAACTCTATGATGATGATCTGATGATGGATTTGTACAATATGTCATTTGATGAGTTGTAGCAGATGATTATACAGGTGCAGAGAAAGCATTTCCCATATGATCGCACATTACATGCATTTATGAAGGAAATGGTGATAGTGCCAGATGTTAGAAAACATCCAATCTCCATGGTTGATGCCACTATGGCTTATGCAGGAGCCACAAGCTCAAATGTCAAGTTCTTGTTAGCAGAGAATGAATAGATGGCTAAGAAATTGCAAGCGACTAGGAAGAAATCAGAATAATCCGCAGGATTCACAGTGGCATAAATGAGGCAAGTGATACTTACTAAAGTATTAGCTCTTGAAGCCACCATGCAGAAACTCTATGACGGATTTGTCACCGTGCATAAGGTGGTTGTCCATCTATTTGGTTTTCAGTGGCGGAGCATAAATATTTTCCAAACTCTCAGAGACATACACACTACTATTACCCATGTGCAGGAATGGACAATGAGATACAAAGGAGCTCTGCTTCACCTGCCCAAGATGATGAAGCCATAAGCAGAGATAGAAAAATCAAAGATTTTGATGTAGATCTAGAACTATGAGCAGATCGCCTCGTTCGTCAGTAACATATAGGCTTCATATGCATGGTTGTTCAAGAGTTTGGATGTTATGGTGAGGACGCACATGATCCCATCAATCGGTTCCCTCACTGTAGTCAAGGAGAAGAACCAAGTCCGATGAGAGATCGACAGGTACATGGAGCAGCTCAGGCGGGAGGCCACCAGCGATGACTTGGATATGAGTGCAGAAAACATGTAGAAGTACATCGGTGGTCCTGTCGTAGTCAAGACCATGCTACGCATGCTTTAGGATGAGTTGGACAAAGGTTCCCAAATCATATACCCACAAGCTATGGAGGCAAGAGTTTGCTTCCAGAAAGACACCATCAAGAAGTATGGGGACACAATAGCACAGTACCAATCTTGGTATCAGTACGTCACCGAGAGTCATCAAGTGGATGTTGTCGAGTTGGTCTTCCCCCAGACTTCTGAGTCATAGTGTTGTGTCTTGTTTGGCTGTCTCTAGCCTATTTTGTCTCACATGGGTACATGTGGAAATTGTATATTATTTGTGAATATATTGTAAGTGAAATTCCAAGTGTCATCAGTGGAATGTGAATAGTCACTGTGTAATCTAATGAGTTATTTGTAAATAAGTTGAAGAGTCATGAGGGTAGTCAAAGAGTCAAAGGGGAATGTCAAGGGTCACCCCACCTTTGTTATAAATAGAACCTAATAACTCATAGAACAGGATATTGGGATCCAAACTTTTGGCTAGGCTTAGGCTTAGAGAGGGCTTGGGAGTATTGTGATGAGCCTTAGATTCTCCACAACATAGAGTGAGTATACTTCTTTGGAGGAGAAGGCAGTGTTGACTGTAATGTTCCACTATTGGGGCTAGTGGTTGTCAATGGTGTATGTATGGATGGAACTTTCACTTAATAATAATATAACTGAGCCAGCAAGTTTTCATGCATATTTTATTATTGTAGTTGAACTATTCTGGTTTCTTTCGCAATGTATGTTGTTTAACTTACGAATTTGCTTATGAACTAATTTTTTTGCAATTGTATGAATTTGGTTGAAGGCATGTTGTTGGATTAGCCCATCACTTTGTTTTGTGGATTATTCTGCATTGCAGCTTGTGATGTCATTCCGCTCGTGTGTTCCTTTCAAGCTGCATACTATTACAGGATTCTAAGGGACACACTTCTTTTCCCCTCCATGTGTTATAACCCCCATGCATCTCACTTGACTCACTATAAGGTCACACACTTTCTTCTTACCAAAGTCATCATACTTATCTATGCACTCTATGGCGGTGAAGGCACTACATTACCACCCACTGTTGGGGCTCCTACTCCAAACGGTTTGAGGTCTAGTTGGGAATTCTTACCAAGGAGATCCCCTTGAATGTTGGTGTGTCCAACAATGTCTACATGGTCTGACTTGCTATCTAGCAATATTGGCATGATATATAGATAACCATCCTTTGATGCCTCTAATCCATTTTGATCAATGTTCTCATTGATCTAGAATTCTCACCTATTAAAGGTGATCTATTGTGGGGTAATTTAACCATTATTTCATTCAAGTGATCCAACTAATGTTTAAGGTCGTCTAGTATATACTATAGGTTTAATTTGGATCATAGACAGATATTGGTTGTGTAATTTTTCCCTTACTTCATCTTGGTGGTTATCATGTGTTGACCTTCCTTAGGGTATTTCTTTCATTGTCTAGGAAGGACACAAAAGGGAGGCCTTGATGATGGTAGAATTCCATGTTATCCATATTTAACACCTATCATCGTTCTCTCATGTCCATTATCCCATCTTTTGATTGGTTGTTTTCATTTGTTTGTACTAGTTCATTGTTGGCCTTGTTCTGTGAGAAGATGGGGTTGAAAATACCCAAGGTTGATGTAGTTGTAAGAAAAGAAAATTCATAATCAAAATATCAAAATGCAAGAGAAAGGCAAGGTATGTAAAGCAAGCAAAATCCAATTATAGCTTGCGCTCTACCCCTTCTTATATAGCTACTCATCTTCAAGAGTATCTGTGCATGTCATACCTATCAAAGTAAAAGTTACTCTCATTTAACATCCCAACCCTGAAGAAATTTTGAACTAACCATCGTCAAAGGGGTATCATACCACCATTATTACTTAATAAATAAATAAATCTTATTAGACAAGTCATATCAAAGTAAGAAATAAAAAGGAAAATATGTGGTTTTGGAAAAACAAAGGTAATCAAAGGTAACTAAAGTAGCTAACTGCTCCCCCTATAAAGGTGCTCATGAACAATGGTTTCATATCCTAGTATAAGACTATGAAACCTTTAATGAAGTAAATCCCAAGCCATAACAACTATCACTTGCACATATGTCTTGAAAGGGTTGCCTTGGGAATTGTTCCTCCCCTTAGGATGGGAAGCAACTAATAAAGTCATGAGATAACCCTCTCATACCTAAGTGGGATAACTCGTGCACAATCATTAGCTAGTAGGCCATTTGAAGATGATACTTGTGAGAATTAATCTAATGGATTTGATATTGAATATGGTCTACCTTGATGTGTTTATGATTCTTGTACCCATCATGTTGATTTTACTTGGTGACATGAGTATGTGTTAGGTGATTCTTATAGGTGAAACCATGATCAATTGAGGAATGATATGATGCTTCTCTAAAACTTTATAGAGGATGTCTCACCCCATTCTTTGATGACATAAGATAATCGATGTTGGATGTCAGATCCCCCTCGAGGAGTATTGGCCTCGATGAGAGCTTAGGATAGATGGTGTGACCTTAATTCAGCCCTAAGACCTTGGATGTTTACCGTTGATGCTAGAATGTTGACTTGGAGAGTTGATGCACCCCTAATGATGATGTTGAACATTTGGGACCCTTTTACAAGGGTAAATGCACCTTCCACCATGATATTGTCATGCCCTAGGTTGATGATATTATCCTACCACCTCATTTGATGATGAAATGAGCTTAGGAGTGTTATTTTGGTGATGTAACGCCTCATTTGGATGAAGAATCATGACTTATGGGATAAGGTACATCCTTTGAGATAGTCATTGCATTGATTTTTGGAGAGAAGTACATTTTGGATGATGATGTCTCCCTTGGATGATCTTAGACTAACATGAGTGGGCTCATTGAGGCTTATTTTCATGTCATTTCATTGTTTAGTTATCTTTGGGGGTTGGCATGATAACCCATCCACTTTGTACCATGGTTTTAATTGTTTTTAGGGATTTTTAGTCTAAGTTTAAGGAAATTCACTTGGTGCCCTCATATAAATAAGGGAGTCAGTTTCCTTTTGGATCATTGTCACACTTTCATAATGATTTTCTTGCTCGTGTGTACAATGTAGGATTAGTAGAGAAATTTTTCGTGGGTGGTTCTTGCGATGTGATGTGATCTCTTTTCATGGACGCTTATAATCGACATATTAGGTGTTGCATGGTGAAGTTATTTTACTTTATTTACCATAGTATCATGTTCCATGGGATTAATATTCTTGTGCTAAGTTAGTTTATTGGATATTTTCTTCATCAATCCTTGTTGAGATAAACCCTTCCTTCAAGTATTTGAGAAATTGAGGTAGGTTTTTCTTTCCCCAAATCATCTAGGAAATTGAAAACCTAAATTACAAGCCCTAGGGAAATTTATTTTGTTTTCTTTAATTTTGTTTGGAAATAGAATCACAACAAAGAAACCCTATAATAGTTTGTATCCTAGACTCCATATGCGCTAGATTAATAAGGCATTAGCCTATCTCACTTGTGGTACTCATCTCAAATATAAATGTCAGAGGTTTTCCTACACAAAGGTTAGCAAAGAAAAATTTTCTTGTGGTGGTTAATAGGCTAACAACAATTATGAGGGTTTGAACCCTAGAAATAGGAATTATTCATATGATGTAAACAACTATGGGTAAAACTATTAAAAGAATATAAGACAAACAATAAATATTAGATATGAAACATATCACAACTACAAGAATCCATTACCCAAAGAGAATAAAGCCTTTTAATTAAAGAATATCACATGTGAAGACGCTCCTTATAGAGTGGCTAAAGGGGCCTCCTCATTGGGAGGGTTCTTTGGATTCCTTAACCTACAATTGTGGTTTCTCCCCCTCTCCTGAAGTTGGTTTTACAATCCATGGATACAAAATAAAAGAAAAAAGGAAGAGTGAGGTTTGAATGAGGAACACTCAAATGTCACATGATCATAATTTCAAGGATGATAATGGTCATGGTGAAATGAGTGGAGAAAACCTCTCTATTTATAGTGAAATGATAGGTTAGATTTGATATGGTCAAATAATAAAATATTTGTTGGACCAAATCAAGATCTTGTAGGAATTTACAGGGTAAGTTCCTCAGAAAGAACACCAAAAGGACACCGCTCACAACCAGATCACAGATCAATACACCAGTATTTTTGACATGGTTAAAACCCTCAAAGAGGGAAACAGTCCACAGCCTGAGCCAACGCGGCCACTTCAGGCAATTTATTAATCAAAGAATGAAAATTTACATAAGCTTCTCTCATGCACGGATTACCCTACAAATGACCCTCCATGCGCTTTAAATAGAATTCATGGACCAATCGGGTGTCAAGCCATGGATCAAGTGTCGGTAATATCGAGGAGAGAATGAACCGTCGGATCACTACATATCGTGACCATCGGATTGTAAGTTACAAAATGTACAACAGTAAAGAAACGCACTTTACCTAACTCTTTACTAGACCAAGTTGTACTTAACTATTTCCTATGTGTCGGAATATTTTAACATCCCCCCTTAAGAACAACTTGGGATAGGATTGAAGGATTTACAAATATGACACAATAGGAGAAGGAAGGAGGCACTAGAGCCTATCCCCCCTTAGTGACAACTTCCTGAACTCCAACCATAAATCGAAGTTTAGTGAACTTCGCCTCTGTGAGAACCTTTGTGAAGATGTCTACAACTTGATCATCTGTTGAACAATATTGCACTTCAAGAACATGGTCGTGAATGAGCTTTCTGATGAAGTGCATGTGCAGTTCAATGTGTTTTCTGCGCTGATGTTGAACTGGATCTTTGCATAGTTGAATGGCACTTTGATTATCACACCAAAGTGTAGTCGAATGTTGCTGTTGAAAGCCAAATTCTGACAGGATCTAACAAAGCCACAAGGCTTCCTTACTAGCTTCTACGGCACCACGATACTCTGCTTCTGTTGATGAAAGAGAGATGGCACCCTGTTTCTTACAAGCCCATGTAATAGGTCTTGAACCAAGAGTGAACACATAACCGGCAGTAGACTTCCGATCATCAGGGTCACCAGCCCAATCGGAATCAGTGAAACCAACCAATAGAGGAGATGCTTTGGCACTGTAATGAATCCCAAACTGAACTGTACCTCGAACATAACGAAGTATTCTTTTAGCTGCTTTCCAATGACTTTCACGGGGTTTTTGCATGAACCGAGCAACAAGGCCAGCAGCAAAGGAAAGGTCAGGACGAGTATGGGTTAGATACAAAAGTTTTCCTACAAGTTGACGGTATAAGGTAGCATCAACTTCAGGAGAAGTACAAGTGACTGAGAGTTTGACTCCATACTGAAAGGGAGAAGGGGCTGGCTTACAGTCTTCCATGTGAAAATGACGTAGAATATCACAAGCATACTTGGACTAGGAAAGGGAAATACCCTCCTTGGATTGCAAGACTTGAAGACCGAGAAAATAGTGTAAGTGTCCTAAGTCTGTCATTTCAAATTTCCTTCTTAGGCTAGACTTCACATGGTTTATAAGGTTGGGATCACTACCAGTAAGGATAAGATCATCAACATAAAGAACAAGGATGATAAGAGAGTTGCCCACTTTCTTGGTGTAGACAGTATTGTCAGAATGACACCTAGAAAAGCCAGATTCTAAAAGAAAGCTATCCATTTTGGCATACCAAGGCCGAGGAGCTTGCTTGAGACCATAAAGGGATTTCTTAAGTCGACATACAAGGCTGGAGTCTGCTTGTATGAAGCCAATGGGTTGTTCCATATAGATTTCTTCATGCAAGTCCCCATGCAAGAAGGCAGATTTAACATCCATCTGATGGACTTCCCATTTGAATGAGGCAGCAAGGGAAAGAACAAGGCGGATAGAGTTCATTTTGGCAACAGGGGAGAAGGTTTCAGTGTAGTCAATGCCTTCAACCTGTGAAAAACCTTTACCAACAAGACGAGCTTTATGTTTATCAACTTTCCCATCTGGTCCATACTTGGTTCTGTAAACCCATTTGCATCTAACAGGTTTTCGTCCCTTGGTAAAGGAACAAGATCCCATGTATCATTTGCCAATAATGAATGATATTCTTCATTCATAGCTGCTTCCCAATCTGGATGGCCTGAAGCTTCTGCAAAGGTGTCAGGATCATAATTTATTGGAGCTTGAGCCAGTAAAGAAGAGGCTCTCTCGAACTGAGAACGTGTGCGTCGCTGATCTGTAGGATCACCGGCAAGATCACCTGCTGCATCTCGAGTAGCACGAACCCATTTTGGAAGCTCAGGAGCTGAAGGAGGATCCTGAGATGGTGGGGGAGGATTGTCATCCTCACTTTCATCATCTGAAGAAGAAATGTTTTCAAAGGTAGAAGAGATAGGGAGAGGTGGCACATCCGCCGGACTAGGCTCGCAGACCGATATATTTTCATCAAATTTTACATCTCTTCTAATGATAACATTTTTGGACTTAAATGGAATAAGTCTATAGCTTTGACATCTTCAGAATATCCAACAAAAGTACATTTTTCACTCTTAGGTTCTAAAGCTTTATGCTTTTCATTTGGAATATGGGCCCACGCTTCACTTCCAAAAACACGAAAGTGACTTACATCTGGTTTGATTGAGCTCCATGCTTCTTCTGGAGTGATATTCTTTAAAGCCTTAGTAGGAGTGCGATTTATTATGTAATTTGCACAGTTAATTGCTTCTGCCCAAAAACTAAGACCAAGTCCTTTAGATTGTAGCATACAATTAGCCATTTCCTTTAAGGTGCGATTCTTCCTTTCAGCTACACCATTTTGTTGTGGAGTATATGGAACAGTATGTTGCATTTGAATTCCATTCTCAGTGAAATAGTTGATGAAAGTGTTTTTAACATATTCTCCGCCATTATCAGATCTTAACTTAAGAATTTGATGTCCAGATTGTTTTTCAACAAAAGCCTTGAAGGCCAAAAAAGTGTTAAATACTTCACTCTTGAGTTTTAAGAAGTATACCCAAGTGCGTCTGGAGAAATCATCAATGAAAGTTAAGAAATACTTGCAACCAGAGAATGACACAACTGGAAGTGGACCACATAAATCACTATGCACAAGCTGTAAAGGGGCTGAGGCGTGCCAAGAGGCACGTTTTTCAAAACGGTCCAGATGATGTTTTCCGAGTACACATCCGGAACAAACACCATCTCTGCAAGATACCATAGGAAGACCTGTCACCATATTTTCTTTACATAGATGTTGAAGGGAGCGATAGTTTAAGTGACCAAATCGCTCATGCCAAAGTTTGCTCACTTCATCGGTATGAGCAACAAATACTGAGGGAAGATTTGATGACCCAAAGTTGTGAAACTTATACAACCTTGTAGAATCATCAGCAATGCCAGTAGCCAAAATCTGTTTAGGATCTTTTAAGTCCTTGATTACAACATCATGAGGTGAAAATTCAACGATTTTACCTTCACCTGAATGAGTTATCTGATATACAGATACAACGTTGCAGGATAATGTTGGAACACATAATACATCATTAAATTGACCATTGTCTAGATGAACAGTTCCAGTCCCTACAACATTAAGAGATCTATCATCACCAACATATATATTTTTGGTGTTACAATCATTTAAAGAAGAAAACATGGCTTTGTTTTTGGCCATGTGATAAGAAGCTCCAGAATCAATGAGCCACTCATGAGAATGAGAAGAAGAAGATACATTTAATGCATAGCCAGACCGAGATGCTTGACAACCACATGCAGAAAGTGCCATTCCTGAAGATGAAGTTGAAGTTGAAGATTGCCCCAAATGGATGTTATGCTTCTTCATTGTTGCTTCCAAGGCTTCCATCTTTTTAAAGCATTTTGATTCTAAGTGGCCATCTCGATTACAAAATTGCAATGTCTATCAGTCTTCTTCCCTTTGTTTTTATTTTTCTTATCATTTTGTTGAAATGATTTTTCATTTTGGGGCTGAAATTGCTTAGGACCCTTGTTTGGTTTAGGACCATTCTTTTTAGGATATGACTTCTTAGGATTCTTTGAATTTGGTTGTTGCTGGGCGGCTAACGCTTTCTTGGAAGAGTTTCCAAGATTAAGAAGACCAAGGTGTAAGAGTTTTTCTTGTTCTCTTATTAAAGAATCACAAAAAGAGTCAAAGGAAGGGGGCTTGTAGTCTTTTCCTTGAGAAATGAAGGCTTCTCTTGTAGAATGGAAGGTGGAAACAAATACAGAGTAGGCTGGTCCCAACTTAGTAAGGATGGAATAAATAAGGTTACTATTTTTTTCGTAACCTTAACACTTTCCAAGAGATATCTAAGGGTCTTGAACTTGGACAAAAAATCTTCAATGCAAGAAAAATCATTAGGGTCCAATGTAAGCAACTCATTTTCAAGTTGATGGGCTCTAATTTCATTTTTAATCCCAAAAACTTTAGTGATTTGTTCCAATGCTTCATTAGGAGTATCAAGTTCTGCAATATGGAATCTAAGATCAGGAGAGATAGACATCCCTATCAAACCACGTGCTTGATCTTGTCTATTTTCCCATTTAGCAACCTTATCTTCATCCTTCGGTTTCTTCTCTTGGCTTGTGGCTATTCTGTAGAGACCTTTACTTCTAAGTAAATCCTCAATGTAGGACAACCATTGGAAGTAGTTGGTGCTGTCAAGGGTAACTTGGTATTGACTTTCCATTTCAACAGAAACTGAAGCTGAAGATGCTGAAAGTAAGTGTTCCAATGGATAGATCTTGAAAAATTAGACTGGTTTAAAAAAAACGGCTCTGAAAAAGGCTTCCGGAAGAAGAAGTTATGGCTTTTTGAAAAAAAGTTGTTGAAGTTGCCAACGAAGTGCGGGAATGTGCGGAAATGAAAAAAAGTCCGCCCCCACAAAATGGAGACTTGAACCCAAGACCTCTACTCTCTTAAAATAGCTTTGAACCAATTGATCTATACAAAAAATTTGAGAGAGAGAGAGAGAGCAATTGATCTATACAAAAAATTTGAGAGAGAGAGAGAGAGGGGGGGGGGGGGGGCTTTGGGTTGCGTACTTGCTTTGAGAAAGCTCTTTTTCCCTACAAAACAAAAAACACAAAACCCAACACGGACATGCAAAGAAAACGAACCTTATGGCTCGAAGTTAGCTTTAGCCGAAAAACTAAATATTTTCAAAAATGAACCTTGCGGCTCAAAGTTAGCTTTGGCCAGAAACTAAATATTTTCCTCAATGTTTCTGATTTTCCGAGATCACCCTAAGGCGCAGGGAAAAGAGCATACGCATGAGAAAAATCCTTCCTTTCTGTTTCTGATTTTCCTAGATCGCACAGAGTCGCAGGGCAAAGAGCATACGCAAAAATGAAAGGTATAGATCCGGTAATAAAAAGGCTAAATAAACCGAAACCAAAATAAACAGAGAGAAAATAACAGTGAACTGCAAATAAACACTGTATACCTCCAGATCTTAAAAATGACGCAGCTAGGGCTACCGGAAACCTTTTCGCGTGAAACGAAAGGGGTTCCTCACTGGAACAGATGCTCCGAACACAACAGAGCAGTCCTCTCAGCCCGAAAGCAGTCAGAAACAGGAGATCTAGGAAACGGCAGTCGGATGCAGTTCTACCGGCTTCAGATTTGGATCACCAACGGACGCGGCCCTCAAATAGCTCTGATACCATGTAGGAATTTACAGGGTAAGTTCCTCAGAAAGAACACCAAAAGGACACCACTCACAACCAGATCACAGATCAATACACCAGTATTTTTGACGTGGTTAAAACCCTCAAAGAGGGAAACAGTCCACGGCCTGAGCCAACGCGGCCACTTCATGCAATTTATTAATCAAAGAATGAAAATTTACATAAGCTTCTCTCATGCACGGATTACCCTACAAATGACCCTCCATGCGCTTTAAATAGAATTCATGGACCAATCGGGTGTCAAGCCACGGATCAAGTATCGGTAATACCGAGGAGAGAATGAACCGTCGGATCACTACATATCGTGACCGTCAGATTGTAAGTTACAAAATGTACAACGGTAAAGAAACACACTTTACCTAACTCTATACTAGACCAAGTTGTACTTAACTATTTCCTATGTGTCGAAATATCCTAACAGATCTAACCAATTTAGAAATTTTATTATTATTTGTTAGAGGAAAAGGTCAAAGAAATGGTTAGTAACTTTTATTTAGATAACTAACTCAAAAAATAATGATTTATTGAGTTAATTAATAAAAATGGGTAAAATCATAAGAAATAATTAATAACCAAATGAGTGTATTAAATTACTTCTAAGTGAAATGGTCAAATAAGTTATAAACAATTTAGAAATAATGATTTAATAAATTATTTATTTTAAGCCCACAGGGCTTTGGATTGATGGTGAATGGGTGCATTGTTAAGGCACTCCTTGCGATAGGTCACTGGTTCAAATCCCCCATGGGTACTTACCTACCCAAAAAAAAAAAGATTTAATAAATTATTTCTATGAAAATGTTTAAAGGATTAATCATTAAAAAAACGATTTATTGAATTATTTCTATGGAAACGGAAAAT
Organism: Pinus tabuliformis; assembly: GCA_031772625.1. Lineage (NCBI taxonomy): Eukaryota > Viridiplantae > Streptophyta > Pinopsida > Pinales > Pinaceae > Pinus > Pinus tabuliformis. The sequence continues at coordinate 1,638,787,916 of CM062817.1, forward strand.
GTGAGTGAAGATATTTTGAATTATTTTCACTTTAATGGGTAAAAATACGAGAATGACAAAAAAACAATGAGTTATGGGTTATTCTTGTGTGGGTAAATTAATTAATGGAAATAACTTAGGAAAAGTGGAAGTGGTTCATTAGGTCATTTCATTAGATGAAAGTTGGTTTTAATGTGTAAAAGTTCATACTACATGGCATATTTTGATCCACCTAATTAATTATGGCTAGATGATCAATTTTTATATGATAACAATAAATATCATTTTTCTTATTTTTTATGGTAAATTAGAGTTAAATTGCTAAAAAAACTTATGCTTTAACATTTAATGACTTGTTGATGTATTCCATAAGGTTTGGTCTTTTTTAAAAGTGCATTAGAGAGGCTAGATTGAAGAATCTATTTAATTTTCAGCCATTTTATAGGGTTGACATTAAGTTTTATTTGTTGTTACATACTTTATTAATCACCAGAATTTGTTGGATTTTATCTTTAGTTTACTCTCAAATTTATCATTCATCTCACATAATTTTTATATAATGTTAGTCACTAAATTTTCTACTATTATAAACAATTGTTTTTCTGCCATTTTGTAGCCTGAAACCCTATTTTATTGTGGCCTTGAATCTTTTTTATTTGGTGTGTTTAGGTAACCTGTTTGAGACTCCTTAGGCTAATTCTAGCCTTTGGATTGACCCATAGGTCCTTTTAACCCAAATCTTGAACTTCTTTGTGCATTACACACCCTAGTTTGCCATACCTATCTATCTAGTGGATTTTTGTTGTAGGATCCTTAGGAGGTCATTAGCTTAAGATCCTTAGGTTACTTGATCCCTAATCCCTACCAAGGAAGCCTCCCTTATGTTGGATTGTGTCCTTCATTAAAGAGATGGGAATAGTTGTTGAGGTGACAAGCGTAAAACTCCCATGTTTTACACATTTTGTATGTCACTCGGTGCATCTTTATGCTAGGTGCTAGATTTTGCTATAACGTTTTTGGTGTCATTGTCCATGAGGAATTGAGTCCTTCTTCTTGAGATCCAAAGTTTATGCTACAACATTTTTCCTTGATAAGTATATCTCAAATCTTTCTTTAGTGTACTTATCTAGTGACCCCATTAGAGGAACGAAGTCCTTATTCCTTATAGTTCTTTGAAGATTTTGTGTTTGTAGGGTGAAACAAGAGTAACTCCATAATCTTGTATTATGGAAATTGAATGCGATAGAAAATGGCTCCTTGGTATTTTCATGTGTTGTACCTTTATCTGGATGTCTAGGATGTTCTAAGACACCCATATTTCTATAGTCCAAGTTTCTACATGAATTGTCCAAAATTTGATGGCATTCCTTCTTTGGCTATTACACATGTTGAGAAAGTATAAAAGTACATTTCATAAATTAATATGGTACATGAATATGAAAATATAAGATTATTCATTAATTCTCTAAATGCAAAACATTTGGATTAGATTAAAAACTTCTTGTAGTCCAAAGATCATATCTTCCATCGCACAACTTATTTGAATAATTTCTTAAGCATTAGGGTATGATATTCCAGAAGTATGAATATGTTCTTCATGACTTGGCCAAATCTCCTGAAAAATAAGTGATTATGGATATTCCCTAAGATTCAGAATAAGCATTTATAGAAGATGAATAATTTCCTTTTGAAGATGGTGAAGACATCCTTGAAGAAGAAGAAGAAATTAATGAGGAAAGCTACCAAGAGTAAGAATAAGAAACCTTGGTTGATCCAATCAAAGGTGAAAGCATTGATGAAGGTCACAATGAAGGCCATGATCTTATGGGAGATGTAGCTAGTGATACTAAGGATCATATCCACAAAAGATATCTCATTGAAGAAAACATTCTTCCTCATGAAGACAAGAATGAGACAATCCATTTTCCTTTTGAAATTTTTGAGCTCTATGCTACATCTTTTGAAAACTTTCAAATGGAAGTCTTTAGAAATTGAGGATGTAAATGATTTAATATACATTTGAAGATGTAAGTGGGATATGAGTTATTTTTATTTTGATAGAAACCTTTTTTATGAGACTGATGATAATTATAGAGAAATATTGGGGAAACAATATTTTACAAGTGGAATTTTAGACAACTCTCATAACCACTTCCAACCCTACATACGTAGTGATGATTTTGAGTCACAAGAGGATATAATCATGGATTTTTTTCAACCATCATTACCTCCCCCTTGTCATGATCTTTAGCCACTCCTTTACTTAGATTTAGATGATAATCCATGCGTCAAGTCAACATTGAAGCATCATTTTGAGTATAATACTTGTCAAGGACAACGGATTTTTGAAAGCAAGACTTTTCAACCTCTCTTACTATAATTTATCCTCAACTTTCCTCTAAAGATACAAATGGAAATATTATGTTTGGGATTGAAATAGTTACAAGGCATGATTGTTTTCAATTTATAGGTTGTTGCTTAGATATCAAGTTATGTGAAAGGATGCAACAAGCCTTAAAATTGGAACAATTTTTTTTTCAAAGTTTGAACTCATCCTCCCCTTTCCATTAAAAATCCTTATGGTTATTCTTAGATTCCTTATGATCCCTTCCCATTGGTGATGATGTCAAGTGAAGCTAGAAAGGTTACCTCTTAGGTCATTTGGATCTTTCTTTTGAGATGATGGGGTTTTCAATGAAAACCTCTCTTGGAGGAAGGGTGAGCCAACATTGGTTTATTTCAACCCCACTACGACCCAACCTTATGACTTTGATGCCTTCTCTGATCATTGTGTGATATTGGCTTCTGATCACCTTATACTTGACATATCCTTGTTTTGTTTCATAATCAAGCATAAGGGTAGAGTCCTTGGTTTTGATATGATGTTAACCTATATTCATTAGTTGTATGACTATATGTGATTGAATTTGATTTGTTAGTGTAGATCAGCGTAGATTGTGTGTCATGCATAATGATTCTGTATCCTTCCTTGATTTTTATCACACTAATTTCATTACATAGTTATTTATTATTTGTTCCAAAATTACAAATAAATAGTAATTTAGTTTATATTTTGAGATGTAATCTTTATAATTTTTCCTATTCTAAGATGTTGATATCACCTTGGTATTATGTTACTAATAGTTTCTTGTAGAATCTAGCAATTTTTGTGATGCAGACCACAAGATTGTGAGCACCAAGGATTGTTATGATTTTCTTCCACTCTTCATTTGAGTACATGGATCACACACTCCATAATGAGCACATATCCTTGAGTTGGAGCAAGATGTTATCTATCTATATACATGGGTAACCCTAGGAAAAAAAAAATTCTCATATGATATAACTTTCCAGCTAGCAACCCTACCATGATCCATATATAGCCAAACTTAGATTCCTCTAATCCATGTTAATCAATGCACTCTTTAATCTCACCTACTCCTTTGTTGAAGGTGGATCATTTATTTTTAGGCACTTTTACCATTTTTTCCATTCAAGTGCTTTCAATTAATGTTGAAATCGTTCTAGCATGGATCAAGGGTTGAAATTGGATTGTAGGCCACTATTAGTTGTGTACGTGTTCCCTTCACTTTGGTGGTTATCATGTGTGCCTAGTTCAATGTGACCTTCCTCGGCGTTGTGGATGTGTTATATTATCTGCATGATTAGTACCATACACGACTCATATGCATCAAATGCGGTGGGGATGTCATAAGGGGGTGGAACCTACAACAAAAATGTGGTTTTTTTTCATCCATCTTTTGTGGCTTTCACCACACAATTTTCACTTGTAGTGGTTTTATGGAACATGGTGGTTTAGCCCATGATTTTGTAATTCCAATTAATAAAATATGGTGTATTCCAATCCAAGGTTAGTGGATTGGGTGTTTATGGATATCATGGGATATACATATTGTTTTTCAACATCATAAAGACATAATATATTGAAAAAATATTTATGGTTTTCTTGGTTTGGGTTTCCAAGGCAAAATCTATGTGTTAAAAATGTTTGTGTGCCATTGCATATTTTATATTTTCATTAAGAATTTGTTTGCGGAAATTAAATATACAGTGTTAAAACTAACATCTGGTATCATAGAAATTTGGATTCAAGGGGATGCCTCTATGGTTGAGGGTTTTGGCTTAGGCTTATGGAAAGCCTTGTTATATGAGAAGATCTGCAAAATCGATTCTTGTGGTGAAAGGAAACAATGATCATTTCAAAGATAGATATTGAGAAATTCAATGGATAGAGTTTTGATCTATGAAATATCAAACTGTAAGATTTTTTGGTGGACAAAGATATCAGATCTCCTATAAACCTAGAACCCAATAATCCATTGACCTGGCATATTAAAGATCTATTGAATGAACACACATCTAGGTTATTAACATTAACTAGTCGAAGAAAAATATAACCAATATCACAAAAATTAACACAACAAATTCTACACAATCAAATCAATTCATCATTAAATTGATTCAGATCCTACTTGGGCTTCTATCCTATGAAAATGTCCTAATTGAGGAAATATATGTATAGTGTTGTATCTAACCTAGGGGAACAACCCCTCCTTAGGTTATTTGGATCTCCTTGCTACCCCTTTCCTTGGAGCCAACACTTCAGAGTATCAGACCCATCACTGAGATGCCTCTCTCAATATTGTGTTATTGTGTGGTGTGTCTTCTCCCTATCCTTAGCCTTGTTTTTTATATTTTTACATTGAGCTAAATACCTAACCCTAATATCCAAAGTGATTAATAGTTGAGATTAGATCTCACCTCACTTGAGATCAAGGCATGAGATTAAAACATAATCATTTAAGTAATTATTCACTTTTCCTGAGCTTACTCTAACTCGATTATCCAACATAATAATTATGTTCTTTCCTTGAGTTAAAAACTTATGATCATTTACAAATGCAATTTTCTCACACTAGAGTAAGTGTCTAAGGAGACTTTGGGCAAATTTTGCATGTATGGACACTTAGGCATATGCAGAAGTACCTACCCAAGGTACAAACATAAACACTCCCTCTTAGTGAGGGAGGTACTTTTTCTCCTTGGAACTAACTTGAAGACTATAATTGCATTTTTTTTCTCATGGTTTCTCCCTCTAAATCGAAATAATTCCTTAATTCCTAGTCTAGAAACATCCTTGAAATCTTCCAATACAATACAATATAAAGGTCATCACATACCAAGATACATTCTTGGGAGAATTTGCAAACTACTCCTTCCTTCTTGAACTTGAAGAATGACTCCCTCTAAGTTACTCAAACATCAAATCTTCTTGCTTCTTGTTATTTGTAACTACTTTTCTTCTCTATATGGCCCATATGTTAAGTCCTTCTAGAACCCATAAGAACTTGTTGGTTTACAAATCCATTAGGATCTCCCTTATGGATCTATGTTGATCCTTTGTAACATCAATGGAATCTAATGTCAAATCTTCGATTGGTGTAATCTCCCTCTCTCCCTTTCAGGGTTAACCTCTACCAATCCTATGAGAAAACCCTATTGGTATCATCCTTCTTACCATGCTCTATGGGCCATTATTAACTTGCACATGTCATAGCAGACACCCTACCCAGTGACTTTTCTTAATCATTTTTCCAACGATCCTTTGTTTTCCACTAAATGATCGCAATTACTCAACCATGTCCAACGTGGCATACTACCTATTGCATGATCCTTTGTGTTGTCTCATTCAAACACACTTGGAAATTTCTCTGCATCCCTCCTCTCATCCCATGACTTATCATTGTTGTCAGCTCATGCTATACCCATGTTTGTTACCTGTGTAGGCTACCTACTCATGCATGTACACAAGCTCGGTTGTTTCCTCTACACAATGGCTTGTCAACCTATTGGTATGGCATGTCCACATTCCAAATGTGATGTCAATTGGTTCTTGGCATGGTTCTCTGCATCCCTCCTCTCATCCGATGACTTATCATTGTTGTCAGTTAATGTTATACCCCTGTTCGTTACCTATTTGGGCCACCTACTCATGCATGTACCCAAGCTCAGTGGTTTCTTTTGCACAATGGCTTTTTGACCTATTGGTATGGCTTGTCCACATTCCAAATGCGTTGTCACTTGGTTCTTGGTCAGTTGTAGGTTTACTCAACCACAAAATTATAGTTGTCACATGTACCTTTATAGCCTTGCTTCTTCCTTAGTTTGCTTCATTGTGAACCTTGGCTTGGTTACAACAACAAAAATTGTGCAATTCATCAAATATGGACAAACTTGTGATGGTTGGATCAGCCATGTCTCTACCTGCATGCTCGTGTTGCAGTTCCCACAATAGTCTCTGAAAATTTCCACTTTTCATATCTACCTACAACTCAACCTACGACTAGCCAATCCCTCCATCTCAGTCATTATATTATTTTTGGTGCCCTTGCAACCATAGATGGTAGTGCCATAACATCTCAAACAACAACTTTGATATCGTGTTATATATCCTATGAACCAAGCATCTAGAAATCTATTGATCGACCAAATTAAAGATCTAATGAATGAACACATAGCTAGGTTATTAACATTAATTAGTGGAAGAAAGTTGCTTGTTGGGTATACGACTCTCATCGACTCTTCATCTAGGGTTCTAACAGATTGAATCAACTTCCCTGTAGCGGCCATATTGGTTGGCTAGGGTCGATCGGCCTCTTCCCCCTGCATAGATCCTACCCACGATGCTTGTTGTTTTGGTTACGGAGTAGCGTATCCCAATGAGTGGCCCCTCGATTGGGCAGGGGGGGCTTCCATCGTTTAGAGATGCAGTCAACTAGATGCCCTTCATCCATACCAGTAATGTTGCACCAAACACTTTAACTTCGATGGCTACAAAAACACCAATGATGGGTGTGTAATGGTAAGCGTGGGGTCGGAGTCGTTACCTCCCAAAGGCAGAGAAGAACCCCAAATTTGTGATCCCCAACAATCGTCTAGAGAAATAAAAACAATACATGAAATATCACGCCCCGATCTATAAGTTTCTAGGTATTTGGCCTCGAGAGTAAGATATTCTTCAGTGGATCCAAAACAAATGGGCCCCTCAGGGTTAGATCTAACTTTGCATGTGATTCAAGGGATTTTTCACAGTGGTCTTTGCAGATCTGGATGAAAGGAAACACATTTTTTATAATGGGCCTTATTTCATGAACAATATAGGACACTTTCTTCACTATTGGGAGGAGCGTTATAATCTTGACAAGGAAGAGCTTCAAGCAGCTCTGGTATGGGTAAGGTTATTCTCACTACCAAATGTCTTATGGGAGCCTGATATCCTAGAAGGAATAGGTAATGTGATAGGTCAATTTGTAAAAATTTTAGAGATCACAAAGTGTTGGCGGCATGTAGCATATGCCTGCATCTGTGTCCATATGAATATCTCCCAACCCCTCCCTAAAGCAATCAAGTTGGTATATCATGACTCCATTTGGTCGCAACCCCTTGATTATGAGCATGTCTCTTTTAAATGTCATTGTTGCCACAAATACGGCCACCTATTTCGTGACTACCCCCTTACCATAGTCGAGGAAGCCCAACGTGCAGCCCAGCAATGTGATGATGAAGGTTTCCAACCTGTAGGAGGTAGACGCAACTGTCAAAATTGATCTCAAGCCGCACCCTCGATTGCCCGATCTAACCCACCAACACCTCAACCACGACCAGACCAAACATCCCACCCGACTGGTAAAACCCCTCCCCAAGGGGATGAAAACCCCTTTGCACTTATGGAAACATTAGAGCCGACGCAAGAGAAGCAAGTCAAAAAATATGTTTTGTCTCAATTATTGCTCGAGGCTATGGATGTCAACAAACAAACCATAATTTCCATGGACAAAGAAATTCCCAAGAGGAAAGTGTTAGAAACTACAAATGAAGATTGAAGAATAAAGGAGATCCTCAATCACACAATCAAAGTGCTGGAGATGGAGGAACGAAATAATCAACTAGGCCCAGAGGAAAGGAAAATGCTCGACATATTCAGAGTATGGTTCAAAGGAAACATTAGATAAATCCCATCCAACGAGCTTTCACACTTTGAAAATGTTTTCAACCAATGGAGCATCAAACTAGGAAAGTAGGAGATCGATCCCAAACCTCCCAGTTCGGGGAAAGAAGGAGGCATGTTGGCTATCACCCGCCCATATCCATGTGTACTTGATAGAGGGAAAAAAGGGAGGAAGATGACAAGATAAGTAATTAGAGAAGTGGGTGAACTATTGTTAAACTCAGGACAAATGGGACAATTGACAGATTATTTTCCCAAATCTGTACCCCCCTCTCAATGAAAATATTCTCTTGGAATATTCAAGGCTGCAACAAAAAAGGTAAGCTCTGATCTCTTAAAGTCAAACTGGATATTGTGATGCTACAGGAAACCAAAATGAGAATAGCAAAAATAATGGAGGCTAGCCAGCATTTTTGGAAGAATAGTGATGTAATGATGATAGATGCCATTGGAATGGCTGGTGGCATTGCGGTGCTTTGGAATCCGGCCTAATTCATTTTCAAATACTGGGTTGGCACCCGCTATACGCTGTCTGGTACCTTTAGTCTAATCGGATCTGATGTGTGGTATAACCTGTCGGCAGTCTATGGACCCTAAATTCTGCAATCTAAGGATTTTTTTCTGAAATATCTCCAAGAAATTCAATCCATCATCTCATCCTTCGAATGGATAATAGGGGGTGACTTCAATCTCATTCGAAATTTTGAAGAAAAACATGGAGGGGTTAGATAGTTGGAACCCAAATCCATTGCATTCAATGCTTTGATCGAGGAACTTCATTTGGCAGACGTGAAACAAAAGACGGGGCTTCACACTTGGAATAATCGAAGAGGAGGCCCAAACCAGGTGATCTGTCGGTTGGATCGGTATCTTCTATCAGAAGAACTCCTTCTAAAGGATCATTTCATTTAAGCTTACATTCCACCCTCTCTTGGCTCAGATCATTGGCCCATATGTCTCAATATAGCCTCACATGCCCCTCCGAAGGACAAACCCTTTCACTTTGAAATTTTTTGGCTGCGACACTTGGGCTTCTTGGGAAAATTAGAAGAATGGTGGAAGACCCTTGAGGTTCCCCCAAGTTCCTACATGGAAAAATTTCAAAGGAAACTCAAAGCACTTAAATTAAAAATCAAATTTTAGAATTGCGAGGAGTTTCGGGACATATTCGCTGACAAATGGAAGCTAGAGGAGTAGATGGAGAATATCCAAACGTAGATCGTTTATGAAGGTTGCTTAGACGCATTAGCAGTCATAGAGGGGAAACTCCTAGTACAATTGGAGTAAAGGAGGCTTCAAGAGGAACCATTATGGAGGCAAAATTCTAGAATTCAGTGGCTTCGAGAGGGGGAGCGGAACTCAAAGTTCTTCCATAGATCCATGATCAACAATTGGCAACATAACCACATCACTTCGTTTAATTTTGAGGAAGGGGTTTGTATGGAATCGCACCAAGCAATGGAGCAAGAACTCATCTCTTTTTATTCATCACTATTGTCCAAATAAGACATTGAACGAACTGAAGACATAGAACGAATTACTCATCACATCCCCAGCCTCGTGACAGAAGAGAAAAAACAAAGCCTTAATATGGCTAGTGACATTCAAAGAAGTGGAGACCATGGTTAAAAAGATGCCTTATAACAAAGTTCCTGGCTTGAATGGGTTCACCTTAGAGTTCTTCAAGGCTTGTTGGTCATTCCTGGGTCCAAATATTGTAGAGATGGTGGAAGGGTCCCGGCAATGAAGACAAATTTGGTCTAGAATGAATGCAACCTTCCTCACTCTAATTCCAAAATCAAAGGAAGCCAATGCCCTAAGTGGATTTAGGCCCATTGTGCTATTCAATGTTATTTACAAGATCCTTTCCATCGTCCTAGTTCGATGGATGAAACCCATTCTTCACCACATAATCAGTCTAACGTATTTGGGATTTGTAGAAGGGAGGAAAATACTGGATGGCATAGGCTCAGCCCATGAAACTATCCATCCACTCCAGTGACATAAGAAGCGGGAGATGATATTAAATTTGGATGTTTCTAAAACCTACAACCCTCTCAGTTTGGCATACCTTCTCTTGGTCATGAAATCATTTGGTTTCAAAGAGGAATGGCTTAGTTGGATTCATTCAATGCTCTCCACCCATTTCTTCTCAATTTTGGTTAATGGGGACCCTTCTACCACGTATTTATCTTCCATGGGTCTCAGACAAGGTGACCTAATATTTCCATTTCTATTCATCATAGATGTTGAAGGCCTGAGTCATCTGATCAAGGTGGCCAAACTCAACAATGACCTGAAAGGACTTCCCCTATCTATTTCTTTAATCCTCCCCACTCGATCCAACTTTTTATGGCTTGTATCTTATGCTTCTCCATAGGGACTGTTATCACCCTAAAATTTTTGTTTCTAAGCTTTGGAAAGTTCCCCTTGTTTCTAGTCATAGTCTTATAGGCTTTGAGTCCTCTCATCTAAATAAGTGTCGTTCTCTTTTCCAAAAAAAAGTTTCACAGCCTCATTCCATGTCCTAAAAGCCTCACCATGTGTTTTGACATCACTAAGATTCCAAAGGATTGGTGTTAGTCTTGGTCTATTCTTTCAATGGTCGCTTTAGTGTTTAATATTTATAAAAGAGTCTTGTTGGTATAGTCAAATAGGGTCAACACTCCGTTCTTGCCCATCACTGGTCCCACATCACCTAAAATTCCATGTGTCAAACTTGTGTCAAGGTTTTTGTAGTGCAAAACTCACTCTAGGTGTTTTCGTAGCGCAAAACCCAGAATTTGCACTGGCTGCGCTACGAAATCGAGGATTCATAACTAGGAGTTTTCGTAGCGTGCTACGAAACCCTTGAAAAACCTGTTTCAGCATAAAAAACTATGTTTTCTGCTTTTACTAGTCAACTTCCAGAAGGTTTTCGAAGCAGCTGAGAACTCAATTTTGAAAACTAAAAGAGGCTTTTCTTCCTAACATACTGAACTACAAAAACCTCTTTTATTTTCTTCCAATTCATTCTGAGGTGGGATAAATGTATGGTTAAACTTGCACTACGAAACTACTGTAGGTGCAGTTTTGTCTTCTAGTTTTAGCAGTATTTTTCAAGATCAGTTTCTGGTTACAAGAAAACTTATTTCAAAATTATGAGGGATGTTTCTCTTCATAAAATATCCAGCTACAATAACCTATTTCACTTTCTTCATAAGTGTTTTCAGTTGGGAGATACTAAGCTTTCATTGAGACCCTAATTTCAAAAAACAGATTTTTCCTGTTTTACACGTGTTTTTCAAGGACAGATTCTAGACAGCTGGAGAAGTTTTTTAAAAAAACAAGAGATTTTTTTGTTATAGACATCATGGACTACAAAAACCTCCTTCAGTATCAAAAAATATGTCGTCGATGAGAAGATAAAGGCTCTGTCCCACGTGCTAATTTTCAAAGATCCTTAACCTAAAAACAGGGAAACATGTTCCCTAATTTCTAGGGTTTGTCATTATTAGTAAGGTGACAACGTGGGAGGCTTCATCAAATTCGACTTCATGAGGTTGCAGCTGTCAAAGAATGCATTTAAATGTTTAGACAAGGTTGTTGTAATCATAATAAGGAGTTACACTCCTAGTTGTATTAGGACTCTAGGACTGCTAGTTTGTTGTCATTTGTATTTAATAGTTTGTTTTATGGTTAGAATAGGTGTCACTCATAGAAAATTTGAATTCTCTTGATGAGGGATGAAGGAATACATGTTTGAAATTCTATATATAGAGCAAGAAGTCGAATTAGCAAAGGGTTTGAAGACTTTTTGGCCTAGCTGTTGCTTTATGTTATGAACTATAATCAGTATTGCGGAGAGGTTTTTCTGAACAGATCTGAGTTCTCATGGGTTTAATGTTGTCTTGATTTATATGTTACTTTGAATCATTTGTAGTAGATCTCATTGCTATTACTTAGAATTCACAACTATGTGCTCTGACTTCTTTTAGAAATGATATGACTGTGTCTTTTTGCAGTTTGTGAGTAAACAATCTTTGAACTACTAGCAGCAAGTTTCATTACCGTTACTCAGATTTCATAACCCTATTCTCTGACTTCATTTAGTAATGGAATTGTTGTCTTTGTGTAGTATATCTCATTGCTATCACTCAGAATTCACAACCATGTGCTCTGACTTCCTCTAGAAATGAGATGATTGTATCTTCTACATTTTGTTAGTAAACTATCTTTGAACTACTAGCAGTAAGTTTAATTACTATTACTCAGAATTCATAACCCTATGCTCTAACTTCCTTTAGTAATGGAATTATTGTGATGACCTATTTCCTTGAGTGAATTATCTTTGTTTTAAAACCCCATTTGCCTCAGCTTTCATGTCAAGAAACCTTGCCACTGAATTTATTGACTTGTTGACTCCATAGCCCAATGGTAGCAAGCCTTCATCTTTTCAACCTACAAACACACAAAACCAAGATAGAGTTAGCCATCTATATTATCATCAATCAATATCATTAATCCTTTGAGAGAGCCCTCTTAGGCTGAGGAGGCTAAGCCTTAGCTAAAAGATTGGTTTGAAATAGTTACACCGAGATAGTTTGATCAGCAGCCTATCAGGGACCTATTTTGGTGATAACATTTTGGTGCGTCTGCCGGGAGTCTGAAGATTATTCATTCCCAAAATCAAGAAGCTGAACTTCTGAAGGTAGTAGGAGCTCAGAAATTTTTTAAGGCTGCAAACTACCTTGGCGACTCCACACATCAAAAAACAAATTGGAAGGTGACTCCACTGCTAGAAGATCAGTAGCTTGATGAAGTTTCAAAATGAGTTCCATTGCAAGAATGAATGCCAGGTATGCCCCTATGAATCGGTCTCATATTCCTAGTTTTCCAAATCCTATGCCAAAGGTTGATTGGTTAGATGATCTTCCAATATTCAAAGATGAAAAGAAAGACAATGTTGCTCTTCATTTGGTTAGGTTCCATATGCATGTACGCAGTCTTAAGGTTCAGTTCCCTGAAGATTGTCTCATGAGGATGTTTATGACCACTTTAGAAGGAAAAGCATGGTCTTGGTATAAAAGCTTGGAAAATGGTTCATTATATTCTCTTGCTGATTTCCATGATGTATTCTATGACATGTATAAATAGTGTCATCCCTCCTTATTGCTGGTCAAAGATTGTTGTAAACATTCTATGAATTTTATTCAATATTTGGAGGATTGTTATGATGATGATGAGTTTATGGATGAAGAAATTTTAGAGGCTCTTCATAATAATACATTTCAACACCAAGAAGAAAGTATAACATCCCATGAAATGCAGCATGAAAATCAGCAGGGGTTTACTTATGAAAATCATATTACATCCTTCGAGATTGATGTAGAGATGCAACAAACTTGCTAGTATTTTGATCATAAAGAGTATGAAAATGATTACAAACACCAAGAAGAAATTCTGGAAGAAATTTTTTATAACCCTTAGGCAAAGGAAAAGGTTGTTCATTTTTGTAATTCCTTGCAGCAGCTTACATCAAAAAATGATCATAATGATGAGGAAAATTACAATGTTTGTGGGAATCATTTAGAAAAGCAGTTGGATAGCATATCAAATAAATGTTGTGTAGCTGAGGATCAGTTGTTTGAAGATATAGAATGTTATGATGATCATCAAACTAATCATGTCTTTTTTGACCCTATAGCTGATTACATAGAAAAGATTTATTGTTCAGGCTTCCAGTTATATTTTCATCTTGAAGAATAGTTACACCTCATGCTGCCTTGGTTATTTCAGTATCTGGTTTATTTTTGCTTCAAGCATAGTCAAGAGATTCAAGTGTCAGATCAGATCAACGACTGGCTTCATTGGAAGTTTCATGTTCCTTGAGCTACAAGTGGAGATTGCAGCTGATAGGGTAGGTAGGGATGTGCAAATAAGCTCAGGGTAGGTTGATTGAGCATCTGTTTCAGTAGGTGCAGTATTGAATTCTTCTTTCAAAAATCATTAAAGGTTTGAGGAGAAAATTGGGCAGAAGTTCAAAGTTTTATTCTAAAAGATGGATAGCGGCACTGGAGCTACAAGTTCTTAGTATACCACAAGGGTAGACTATCCCTAGTGGAGCCACTGTTATCACCCTAAAATTTTTGTTTGTAAGCTTCCGAAAGTTCACCTTGTTTCTAGTCATAGTCTTATAGGTTTTGAGTCATCTCATCTAAATAAGTGTCGTTCTCTTTTCCAAAAAAAAGTTTCACAACCTCATTCCATGTCCTAAAAGCCTTACCATGTGTTTTGACATCACTAAGATTCCCAAGGATGGTGTTAGTCTTGGTCTAGTCTTTCCATGGTCGCTTTAGTGTTTAAGATTTAGAAAAGAGTCTTGTTGGTATAGTCAAAAAGGGTCAACACTCCGTTCTTGCCCATCACTGGTCCCACATCACCTAAAATTCCATGTGTCAAACTTGTGTCAAGGTTTTCGTAGTGAAAAACTCACTCTAGGTGTTTTCGTAGTGCAAAACCCAAAATTTTCACTGGCTGCACTATGAAATCGAGGATTCTGAACTAGGAGTTTTCGTAGCGCGCTACGAAACCCCTTAAAAACTTGTTTCAGCATAAAAAAACTATGTTTTCTGCTTTTGCTAGTCAACTTCCATAAGGTTTGTTGAGCAGCTGAGAACTCAATTTTGAAAACTGAAAGAGGCTTTTATTCCTAACATACTGAACTAAAAAAACCTCTTTCAGTTTCTTCCAATTCGTTCTGAGGTGGGAGAAATTTATGGTTAAACTTGCGCTACGAAACTGTTGTAGGTACAGTTTTGTCTTCTGGTTTTAGCAGTCTTTTTCAAGATCAGTTTCTGGTTACAGGAAAACTTATTTTAGAATTCTGAGGGAGGTTTATCTTCATAAACTCTCCATATACAATAACATATTTCACTTTCTTCATAAGTGTTTTCAGTTGGGAGATACTAAGCTTTCATTGAGACCCTAATTTCAGAAAACGGATTTTTCCTGTTTTACACATGTTTTTCAAGGACAGATTCTGGACAGTTGGAGAAGTGTTTTAGAAAACCAATAGACGTTTTTGTTATAGACATCATGGAATACAAAAAACTCCTTCAGTTTCAAAAAATATGTCATGGATGAGAAGATAAAGGCTCTGTCCCACGTGCTAATTTTCAAAGATCCTAAACCTAAAAACAGGGAAACATGTTCCCTAATTTCTAGGGTTTGTCATCAGCAGTAAGGTGACAACGTGGGAGGCTTCATCAAATTTGACTTCATGAGGTTGCAACTGTCAAAGAATGCATTTAAATGTTTAGATAAGGTTGTTGCAATCATAATAAGGAGTTACACTCCTAGTTGTATTAGGACTCTAGGACTGCTAGTTTGTTGTCATTTGTATTTAATAGTTTGTTTTATGGTTAGAATAGGTGTCACTCATAGAAAATTTGAATTCTCTTGATGAGGGATGAAGGAATACATGTTGTAAATGCTATATATAAAGCAATAGGTCGAATTAGCAAAGGGGTTGAAGACTTTTTGGCCTAGTTGTTGCTTTATGTTATGAACTATAATCAGTAATGCAGAGAGGTTTTTCTGAACAGATCTGAGTTCTCATGGGGTTAATGTGGTCTTGATTTATATGTTACTTTGAATAATTTGTAGTAGATATCATTGCTATTACTTAGATTCACAACTATGTGCTCTGACTTCTTTTAGAAATGAATTGACTGTGTCTTTTTGCAGTTTGTGAGTAAACAATCTTTGAACTACTAGCAGCAAGTTTCATTACCATTACTCAGATTTCATAACCTTATTCTCTGACTTCCTTTAGTAACGGAATTGTTGTGTTTATGTAGTAGATCTCATTGCTATCACTCAAAATTCACAACCATGTGCTCTGACTTCCTTTAGAAATGAGATGATTGTATCTTCTACATTTTGTTAGTAAACTATCTTTGAACTACTAGCAGTGAGTTGCATTACTATTACTCAAAATTCATAACCCTATGCTCTGACTTCCTTTAGTAATGGAATTATTGTGATGACCTATTTCCTTGAGTGAATTATCTTTGTTTTAAAACCCCATTTGCCTCAGCTTTCATGTCAAGAAACCTTGCCACTGAATTTATTGACTTGTTGACTCCATAGCTCAATGGTAACAAGCCTTCATCTTTTCAACCTACAAACACACAAAACCAAGATAGAGTTAGCCATCTATATTATCATCAATCAATATCATTAATCCTTTGAGAGAGCCCTCTGAGGCTGAGGAGGCTAAGCCTTAGCCAAAAGATTGGTTTGAAATAGTTACATTGAGATAGTTTGATTAGCAGCCTATCAGGGACCTATTTTGGTGATAACAGGGACTCTCCCGTCGAAATATCTAGGTGTTACTTTACTGGCTAATCCTCTTCAAATTTCCCACTAGAAATATTTATGCTCCAAAGTCCTTAAAAAATTTTCCAACTGAACACTCAGGGTCCTTAACCTAGCAAGTCGTGCTACTTTCCTCATATCTATGCTTCAAGTTATCCCTCTCTACCAACTTTATGTTCTTACTGCTCCCAAAAGAATATATAGAGAGTTGAAAACTGTCTTCAGAAAATTCTTGTGGCATAGTTCCACCCTTGCAAAAAAATGGCCCCTTGTTGCTTGGAATAAACTTTTCCGCCTTAAAGCGCAAGGGGGTCTCGGTTTGAGGGATCCTGAGGATTTGAATGTGGCTTTAGGAGCCAAGCTTTGGTGGCAATGGATATAGGGTGGTACGGAGCAATGGAGAAGGATCTAGTCACAGAAATATGGGCAAGGTAAAACACAATGTGTTCTACTCTAAGATCCCTCTTATCCTACGGGATCGGCCATATGGAACTTGGCAAATCTGAACAGCTACCTCATGTAGGATCATTTATTTTGAGAAATTAAGGATGGGAATTTAAATTTATTTTGGGAGGACTCATGGTAGTAACTCCCTCATTTGAATAGAGAGGCCCCCTGCATGAGTTAAATCTCATTATTCAATATCATAGTGAGGGATGAGTAGCTAACTATTGGAAGGTACAACCAGACCCTCAGGGCTGGAGAGAATGGAAAATAGCAGTTGACTGATAGTTGGCGGCACCTCAGGAATGATCCAAATTGGATCCTAAAACTCTCTAAGTTTTCATGATTGTTTCAGTTATGCTAAAATATTCAAGTCATATAAAAGATCAAAGCTATCAGAAGGAATCATCATAATAATTGCAGTTGTGGCTAGAGCGGAGCAACGAGGACCCTTGGTCGAGCGCGCAAATCATTGGCCCATGGTAAAGCGCAATGGCACGAAACTGGAAAAACCAGAGGCTAGATCAAGAAACGGAGGTGGATCTGATACGCGATAAGTGCTAATCACGTATCACAGGGTGTCCCCCTCAGTGAAGGAAAGCCCTGAAATGCTCAGGCCCGAAAACGCTATAAAACTCGGAAAAGTAACTGTTTCGGTTCTATAGCACGAATTCCCTAAAATTGGTAGGATATCAGAAGGCTTCAAGGTAATAAGTAGTTTTGACTGATTCCCCTCTCGATGCCACACATCAAGTGACACGTCTCCGGCGGAAGAGAGAGAAAACCGCCCGCATCGGACGGATAAACATCGTGCGACTTGTCTGCCCGATATGCAGGACGACCATAGGATCTGGGGGGTCCAGATCGATGGTGGAGATATGTCCCGATGACTGACTGGATTTGACAGGTCAAAAAGAAATATGACAAGGATTTGACGTCCAACGTGGATGATGAGTTGGCAAACGATTCGTGTTCATAGGCGATCTTGAAGAAAATAGATTTAACGGCCATTCGAGTATGATTTAGGGAATTTGACACCCAGTTCGTTATCAAATAGGTGGCCACCTCCCTGCGAGGCATTACCTAGTGATGATGATGCAGAGCAGAGGAATTCGAATGGACAGAGGAAAGGAAACTAGAAGGCCGGGAAGCGAAAGCGAGCAGTCGAAGAGTCGACTGGATTTAAAGCATGAACTAAAAGAAGTAGAAAACAGAGAGGTAGACAATCAAGAGACACAGAAAGCCAACAGCAGAGAACAAAGAGTAGAAGCCAAGCTGACCTGAAGGCAACATCGAGCCAGACAAAGCCAGAGAGAGTCATAGAGTCTGTGTACTCCATTAAAGGCTTGAGAGGTTCAAGCAAGCTCCTCGGCATAGGCCTGTCATACTACTGTGACCCTCAGAGATCGAGTTCAGTAAGGAGAGTCTGTGCACTCCATTCCTACTGACTTCATTCTGTTAGTGAGACTCGAATCAAGCTCACTGTTGTAAAAACTCTACTTGAAAACATAATAGAGAGGCCACCACTGAAAGGCTAGACCAGGAGACATAGCCCAGGAGCATTGAGTGAACTCCTTATTAAACTTGTTTTGTTTACATGTTTGATTGTTATGTTTTCTCTAATTGCCTTAGTGTCTATGTATTCTATCAATATTATCGATCTGTTGCATAGGTAACATAGGCACCTCCATGCACATGAGTCTATAATACCTTTCATTCTTTATCCTGGATAAATTCGAGATCAAGTGGTATCAGAGCAATTGGTTTATTAATGTTAGACAAGCTTGTGCTGGATTTTGTGTTGAATGCTAACTAGATCAAAGCTTAAATTAGGAAAAGGAGAATTGGCTGAAACTAACCCAGAAATTGGAAGAGTCTATTCTAAGAGGAAAATGTCAGAAAAAAATCCCTTGGAATCAGACCCCCAGTTCATGGATAGTTTTATGACCCTGAAATCCATGGTGGAGGAAATGTATAGGGACTATAAGAAACATAGAGATGAAGATGCATCTAGCTCCAAACAAGACAAAGGAGTAGAAGAATCTCTCCTCCATGACCACTCCAAAGGAAAAAGGAAATAAGAAAAATTCCTCATGCCTCTTAATAGCCCTGAACATAAAAAGAAGACATCTTTGATTAATTAGATCTTAAATTTGATTTACCAATATATGATGGAGAGTTGAATGTAGAGAAGCTGGACAATTGGATCACACAGATTGATGTTTATTGCAGAGTGCAGAGCATCGACTCAGACAAGACCAAGATTCAGCTGGCCAGCCTACGCCTCGAAGGCACTGCCTTGGTATGGTGGGAAGGCAGGACACAAGCTGACATGAAGAAACATGGTAAGATTCTTTCTGTCTGGAGAGAATTTATTTCTGCAATTAAAAAGCAATTATATCCACTAGCCTACATGCAGCAAGCCATGATGAGCTGGCAAACTCTTTGACAACTAAAAGGGAAAAGTGTACAAGGTTACACTCAAGAATTTAGGAAAAGAGCTTTGATTCTATGAATCTCTTTAGACTCACCTGAGACTATGTTGAAGTATATAGGTGGTCTACACAGCTACATGAGGCACACTATCCTCATGTTTAATCCCACTAGCATAGATGAGGTATCCGTTTAGGCTATGCATCTAGAAGCTAGAGGTAAGAATGGGAACCCAAATCTGCTACAGAGATTAGAAGCTTCTTAGGAGAAGCACAATATTGGAGAAAGTTTATTTCTAACCTTTCCTTAATTGCAGCTCCCTTACATGCTTTAATAGGATTGAACAAGGTGTTTTAGTGGGGAGCCAAACAACAGAAAGCCTTCGACACCTTTAAAGAAAAGATTAGTACAGCACCAGTACTGGCACTGCCTGATCTTCAAAGACCATTTGAGATTGAAATAGATGCCAGTGACTATGCCATGGGAGCAGTGTTAATGCAGCACGGTAAACCCATATGTTATCATTCTGAGACATTTAATTCTGCAGTAGTTAACTATCCTACATATGATAAAGCATTGTATGCATTAGTACGGAGTGGGAAAAAGTGGAAACATTACTTAATGGGAAAAGAAACAGTTATACATACTGATCATCAACCACTTCAATATCTACACTCCCAAACTAAGTTGCAGCAATCAAGACACTATATATGGATGGATTTTCTACAACAATTTCATTTAGTCATTAGATATAAAAAAAGGCATACACAATAAAGTTGCAGATATGTTTTCTATACCAATTATAAATGCAACTACTATACTTAAGCATAATTCAGTATTGCATGAGAGCTACATTGAACAATATGCTCAAGATATACATTTTAAAGATGTATATGCAACTTTAAGTCAAGGCAAATGAGTAGAAAAATTGGATTATCATATTAAGATCCAACTCTTGTATCATTGTGAGAAGCTATGCATTCCACAAACTGAAAGAGTAAAGATAATTCGAGAATCACACACTTCTCTAATATCAGGTCACTTTGGTGTAAGCAAAACGGTTGCACAGCTGCAAAGATTTTGTTATTGGCTGAAAATGAATGAGACAGTTTATAGATATGTAAGAGGGTGTACCATGTGTGCTAAAAGCAAGCCCAACAATAGAAAACTAGGCTTGTACACTCCCTACCAGTTCCTTCTCATCCTTGGGAAAGTGTTTCCATGGACTTTGTTGGAGGACTGCCTAAATCTAGGAAAGATCATGACTATTTATATGTTTTTGTGGATAGGTTCAGCAAAATGTGTATTTTAATACCTTGTAACAAACAGATTACAGCTGAACAAATTGCAAAGTTGTTCTTTCAACATGTATGGGTTCATTTTGGATTACCCACTTCCATAATATTTGATCAAGATACCCGATTTGTTGGGAAATTTTTCTCAAACTTGTGGGAATTGATGGACACCAGGCTGAAGAAAAGCACAACTTTTCATCCGCAAACAGATGGCCAAACAGAAGTGGTCAACAGGACAGTGATCCAGTTGCTCAAAGGCTATTGCAACAAGCATCCCAAACTTTGGGATGAACATTTATGCTATGTGCAGCATGCTTACAACTGAGCTAAACATTCTTCTACACAGAGATCTCCTTTCGAGACCTGTTTTGGTTTCACACCAAGGTCTCCCTTGGATTTTGTCTTTGGTAAAGATATAGCAGTTGATGGACACAGTGATGTGGACAAAGCAACCAAGTTCATTGAACAAATCCAAGAGATTCACCAGGCAATAGAGGAACAGCTGGAAAAGAGCCAAGCCAAGTACAAGGCAAGGCATGAAAAGCATCGGATGGAGCATAGTTTCCAAGTTGGTGACCAAGTCTGACTATATATCAGCAAAGACAAGATGCAAGGTGAAGGTAAGAAGTTGAAGCCAATAAGGTATGGACCTTCCAATATACTTGAGAAAATTAGTGAGAATGCTTTTCGCCTTGATCTACTAGCTTACATTCACATCTACTCAGTTGTTACTGTGGATAGCTTGAGACTATTTGAACCTTAATTAATTGAAGATCCTGAAGAGCAAAGTCAATTGCCTTCTATTGATGATCTGTTACCTGAATATCTTAATGAGTTGCAGGAAGATGCAGTTCTGGACAGGAAGGTAAAAACTACATGCAGAGGTGACGTTGAGTACCTCAGGATCAGACTCAAAGGTTTAAAGCCAAGCAGTGCGAAATGGATAGAAATTGAGCAAGCAATACCCTCACTTGATTGATGATTAAAAGAAAACCAACTTTTGGTGGTCCAAAAGCTTTTTCAGTGGGAAGGTCGTGATCTGAATTGGATCCTAAAACTCTCTAAGTTTTCATGACTATTTCAGTTATGCTAAAAGATTCAAGTCCTAGAAAAGATCGAAGCTATCAGAAGGAATCATCATAACAATTGCAGTTGTGGCCAGAGCAGAGCAATGAGGACCCTTGGTCGAGCGCGTAGACCGTTGGCCCATGGTAAAGAGCAATGGCACGAACTGGCAAAACCGGAGGCTAGATCAAGAAATGGAGGTGAATTGCGTATCGCAGGGCATTCCCCTCAGTGAAGGAAAGCCCCAGAATGCTCGGACCCAAAAACGCTATAAAACTCGGAAAAGTAAATGTTCTAGTTCCATAGCACGTATTTATCGGAAGGCTTCGAGACGGTAAGAAGTTTTGACTAAGTCCCACCCGATGCCACACATCGAGCAACACGCGTTCGGCGGAAGAGAGAGAAAACCGCTCGCATCGGACGAGTAAACGTCGTGCGGCTTGTCCGCCCGATATGAAGGATGACCGTAGGATCTGGGGGGTCTATATCGACAACGGAGATACATCCCAATGACTTACCAGATTTGACAGGTCAAAAAGCAAGATGATAGGGATTTGACATCCGACGTGGATGATGAGTCGGAAAACGATTCGTGTTCGCAGGCGATCTTGAAACAAACAGATTTAATGGCCATTTGAGTATGATTCAGGGAATCTGACACCCAGTTCGTTAGCAAACAGGTGGCCACCTCCCTGCGAGGCGTTACCAAGTGATGATGATGCAAAGCAGAGGAATTCAAATGGACAGAGGAAAGGAAACCAAAAGGCTGGGAAGCAGAAGCGAGTAGTCGAAGAGTAGACTGGCTTGAAAGCCATGAACTGAAAGAAGTAGAAAACAGAGAGGCAGACAACGAAGAGACGCGGAAAGCCAGCAGCAGAGAACAGAGAGTAGAAGTCGAGCTGACCTGAAGGCAGCATCGAGCTAGACAGATCCAGAGAGAGTCAGAGATTCTGTGTACTCCATTGAAGGCTTGAGAGGTTCAAGCAAGCTCCTCGGCATAGGCCTGTCATACTACTGTGACCCTCAGAGGTCGAGATCAGTAAGGAGAGTCTGTGCACTCCATTCCTACTGACTTCATTCTGTTAGTGAGACTCAAATCGAGCTAATTGTTGTAAAAACTCTACTTGAAAAACATAATAGAGAGGCCACCACTAAAAGGTTGGACCAGGAGATGTGGCCTAGGAACATTGGGTGAACTCCTTATTAAACTTGTTTTGTTTACATGTTTGACTGTTATGTTTTCTCTGATTTCCTCAGTGTCTATGTATTCTAGCAATCTTATCGATCCGTTGCATAAGTAACATAGGCACCATGTACATGAGTCTGTAATACCTTTCATTCTTTATCCTAGATAAATTCTAGATCAAGGAAGCATGGCAGAACCTCTCACAACAGTTGAATCATAGACGTATCCCTATCTCTTTGGGGTCTAACAAAATAAGATGGGGGTACTTTACATTTGGCTCCTTCACCCTCAATGAAGCTTATCTCATCACGGTCAATCCACACACCATGCCCCACTGGAGAATTTGGATTTTCATATCGGGGTCAAAGGTTCAGCCCAAAGTGGCTCACTTTCTTTGGCTCATTGGGCATAAATGAATCCTAACTTGGGATTGTTTGCTGAAGAAAGGCTCCTTGGGCCCCTCACAATGCCCCCTCTTCAAAAACTAGGAAGAAAATTTACAACACCTTCTAAATGCTTGTCCCATTCTGGGAGAAGTATGGGATTTGATAGTTGCCCCGTTCTGTCCCTACGAGCGCCATCTAGATGACATTCTAGAGACAATTGAAAATTTATCTTAAAATTTATTCAAAAACCCAATTGTTAAGGGAGCATGGTGCCTAATCTTGGGATTCATCTTGTGGAACATCTAGAAAGAAAGGAACCGAGCCATCTTCCATGATCAGACACCCTCTAGTGCCTCCATCTGGGGAATAGTCGAAGACAACACCAGGGAGACAATCCTATCAGAGAAATGGGATCCATATGATTGGCAAGCAACTCCATCAGAGTCAGCCATTCTCATATCCCTTAATTTGTCTCAAGATAAGATTCTACCCTTACTTCTATGATCAAGGACCCTCCTATATCAACTCCTTTTGTTTTCACCCGACCTCCTACAAGTTGCATTCAAATCAACTTCGATGGAGCATCCAAAGGTAACCCTGGCCCTGCGAGGTATGGGGGATTCTTACGCAACTCTGGGGGAGCCCCGATAGGAATTTACGTTGGGTATTGTGGCAACACCACTAATAAGGTAGTGGAACTCAGAGCAATGGAGAAGGGTCTCACTCTAGCTAGACAACATTATTGCTTAAGGATCCATATAATTGGGGACTCCAAAGTGGTGGTGTAGATGGCCCAGAAGATCATTGATGGCTCTCCCATCTGCAAAATTACCAAAAGTTGGCGTCTTCAAGCTCAGCTAGCAAGAATAAAAGACCTCTTGGAGAAATTTGAATATATCACGATGGGCCATATCCTTCAGGCTGGAAATAAAGTGGCCAATTGGTTAGCTAATCAATGGGTGATGAACCAGCACAGATAATTTTCCATTCCATGGCATGATGCTTTAAGTGTTGTCGATTTAGACCCTAGTGAGTTGTCGACTCTTCAGGATCTCCTAAAAGCAGACTCTTCTTCCCCCAATGGGGGTGTGCATTTCGATGTACAGGTGGTGCGTCAAAGGCCATTTGGGCCTGCTCCCCCTCCACGTGAATATTAACTCCCCATTGTTGAACCCATCCTGTTAGAAAATTATATATTACAGAGCAATGGAACACATAAAATATTGCATAAATATAAACACATAAAACAAGAGAGACACAGATATACGTGGTTCACCCAATTTGGGCTACGTCCACGGAGAAATAGCCAGTCATTCCTTTTATATTATCCATCAAAATGAAGAGATACAACCTACAGGAGATCCGTTGTAATTCCCTCTTTGCTCTCACAAAATCTCCTCTCTCTTTCTCACTCAGAATACACATATACATAGTTGCATTACAATTCCCTCATATATAGCGAGGG
Source organism: Pinus tabuliformis (assembly GCA_031772625.1). Classification (NCBI taxonomy): domain Eukaryota; kingdom Viridiplantae; phylum Streptophyta; class Pinopsida; order Pinales; family Pinaceae; genus Pinus; species Pinus tabuliformis. The sequence goes on from CM062817.1 coordinate 1,638,812,559, forward strand.
GTTACCTTCTAGGGCAAAAAACCCTAAATTAAACATAACTTATACTGTCAGATTTTCGCCTAATGAACAACCAAGATTGACTACAAAATTACAACATTTTACAAGGAAATTTTACATCTTTAGCTTCAGGGGTGCTGCTCTCGATCCCCCGCCAAGGGGGGGCTCTAAAGAATCATCGTCACCCCCCCTGGTGGCACGCATAAATGGGCGGTGTTGCCGCCACATTACGAAATGGGGTCCAATGCAACGATATCTCTAAATAAAGAAAATAATTAGGTTCCACACCCAACAATCTCCCACTTTTACTCTGTCTGTACGATGATCCCCCTCGCGAGATGTGCAGATAAATTCGAAGCCTGGCATGTGAATTTTTTTAGTGTAGCTATTTGGGAAATGAATTTGGGTGTTAAGGAGAAAGGAAGTGGTCAGTTCAATGTCTATGGCACCTCACTGGGGCTCCAGCCTTGGGTGAGGAGGGCAGATGACATTTAGAGTTGCTTAGCGTGGATTAGGATAAGTCTATTGGTCTTCCCTTGGGACCCAATACATAGATAGTTGTGGTTTGGCTTTGCTCCCTCGCCAATGGATACAAGTCCTTTTTTCTCTTATGCCAGTTTCTGGATCCACTCCCACTCGCCAGGACCCTTGCTGGTCTTCACAGGTGCATTGGTTTTCATCTTCTATTTGGTAATTTGTGCTCTAGGTTCGGGTCTTTCCTTTGGCATGAAGGTTTATATGGCTTCTCAGTCAGCACTCGAGGTTGTGGGTTCTATTTGTGTGAAGATTTTGGGTGGTTTATGGGATTTCTCCGCTCAGTCACCCAGCCTGGATAAGTGTGAGGCCATCTTTCCTTCTTGTGAGGAGTGTCGGGCTAGCAGTTCATATTTGTTTTGGTAAGAGTGTATGTGGCTCTGTATTGTTTCATCTCTTGTGCAGGGTCTCTCAAGCGTTCTCTGTGAGCTCCCTCTGTTGCGAGCCATCAACCACCGTGACCCGCAAGATGCCACGACAGCGGAGTCGTCCTCGTCACGGGCGAGGGCAAAAAGCCCAGGCTAGGTGTCATGATCTAGGCCATCACTCGTCCTCTGCCACCTCTTCCAGCCAGGAAATAGAGGATGTCGAGGCCATTTCTCCAGCCAATTCGCGAGGCCGCCTAATGGCTCCTGCCTTTATGGAATCTATTGCTGAGCAGTTACAGCACATACAAATTGACATTGATATTCTAAGGGACCACAAGTATGAAGATCATAATGAAATTTTTGCTTATCTTATTGATATTTAATATAGACATAATTACATTCTGGAACAGTTGGACAATCTCTGGTGCAGTCAATGTCGCACTAACAACCACCTCCGCAGCCTGGAGGCACGGGTGGAACATATTGACTTCCACATACATGATCGTGTTGGCTACTTTGCAGCTCCCCCTATAATGGCCCCTCATCCCCCTCCTTTATATGTTGCTATCATTTCAGGTATCTTTTTGTGTCTCACATAGTATGCTAAGGCCATAGGGCCCTCCGAAAATAATGTATGCAAGTTGTCTATCCTGGTATTCTCCTTCCCCCGATCTCAAAAAGTCTGGTCGAAAATGAGGAAGCGGGGGATGTTGAGATCATTTTTGTACGCTATGAGATTTTGAAAATCCAATGAAAGCCATTTTGAATGACAAAAAAAAACATTAATTAGTGGAAGCAAGATATAACCAAACTCACAAAAATTGACACAACATATTTTTCCCAATCAAAACAGTTCATCATTAAATTGATTCAGGAACTACTTGGGGTCTCATTCAATGACCCAACTAAGGGAATACATGTACAACATTGGATTTGATCCAACTAACTAATCCCTCCTTGGTTGACCTGGATATCCTTGTTTCCCCCTTCCTCAGACCCAACATTATAGAGTACCACACTCCTCACTGAATTTCCTTTCTCAATCTTGTGTTGTTGTATGATGTGTCTTCTCCTTCTCCTTAGCCTTGCTTCTATAAATTTACATTGAACTAAATCCATAACCCTAATATCTAAAGTGATTAATGGCCAATATTATATCTTGTTGCACTTTAGATTAAGGGATGAGATTAAAACATAATCACTAAAGTAATTATTCACTTTTCTAGATCTTACTTTAACTCAGTTAGCCAACATAATAATTATGTGTTAAGTTACAAATGCAACTTACTTAAACTAGAGCAAGTGTATAAGTATATTTTCGGAAAATTTTGCATGCGTAGATACTTAGGCCTATGCAGAAGAAACTATTGAGCTACAAACATCAAAAAAAGATCAATTGATTATTATGGATACGGGTACTACATTCGTAGTGATGTCGATAAAATATTAGACTGATTTGGACCAAAAAAGGAAATAGCACAATACAACTATGTCTCTCAGATTCAATATTATTGAATGTTTTAGGATAAACTACAATCAAGGTATTGTGGAACAAGTTAGGGGCTTTGTACCAGTCTATGTCATTGGTGGAAAAATCATTCAGGTGGAAGAAGTTGTATAAGCTAAGAAAAAATGATGGGTACCCAACAAAAGATCATGTGAATGCCTTCAATAATGTGGTAATTTGGCTATTATATATTGATATTAATATTTCACATGAAGATAAGTGTATTTGTTTGTTTTTTTCTCTACCAAACTTGTGGGATAGTTTGTTTGTTTCCATAGGTAGTAATGCAACTACTTTTAAGTTTTCATCAAATAGTCTCATCCTTTTTATTAGAGGAGATAGGACAAACAAAAAGGAAATTTAAAATGTAGATGCCTTATCTATAAGAGGACACTCTCATGATACAAATATAAATAAGTCCTCAAGTTTGAGATCTAAATCTCCAGGAAAATTCGTAAAGGTCTGTCGGAGATGTGGAAAAGAAGGGCATTACAAGAAACATGGTAGATCCAAAAGTGTTGAGAAAGGAAAGAGATCTAATGATACTTCTTCTATATAAGCAAAAAAACTCCTCAAATAAAGGAATGGATGTGTACTTGGCTTCTTCTATAACACATACAGATCACGAGGCATGGCTCGTTGACTCAGGTGCATTTATTCATATGAATCCTCATAGTAATGGTTTTGTGAGAATGAAAGATATGATGGTTTTGACATTTTCTTGGGAGATAAATCAACAACTAGAATAATAGGACGATGAAAAGACAAGTTGAAGCTCATAGATGGAATGATTAGAACACTCATTGTTGTTCTGCACATCCCATAACTGGCAAGAAATTTTATTTCTATAAGCAAGATGAACGATACAAGTGTAAAAATAGTTTTTGAAAAGGAAACCTACAAGATCGTTCAAGAAGTAGTGATATTGCTCAAGGGTGTTTGGATTAGAACTCTATATAAGTTTCTTGGAAGAAATACCAGTGATGAGTGCAATAGTTCCATTGTTCCTAAGTGTGGATTTAATGAAGTAAAAAATCCTATAGGCTATGGAGATAAGACTATGTTGTGGCTTCAAATACTAGGACATTATAGGTTTTAACCCCATACAGATAATACCTGCAAATGAATTCTTGAAAAACAAAGAATATACATAATGGAAATAACAGAAAATATACGTAGAATTTTTTCTCCTCGAACCCAAAATCAGGAAATCCAATTTGATTTTTCATTATATTCGCTTTAATGTTACAATACATTATATACATATCGAAACATTCATAAACCCCCAATCCATTAACTCTAGATTATAACATAACTATAGTTTCTTTGACCAGATCTACAAAACCATGGGAAAAACCACCATGTGTAAAACCATGGGTCGGTCTGCCCAATTTTCTTTTTTGGGAACACTTCCCCAAACCCCGTGCAGGGGGGCTATCCCCCCCTTGTGACCCTCCCAATGCATCTTGCACAATGTAACATGCTTGGTACATTAGTCATGCAAAGAATATAAAACATACCCAGCATACACATTGGAGAGAAGGGCCTTCGAGTACTACATCATAAAAATATGGTAGGAGGTATGTCTAATTGCTCTCTATATTTTTATTTTTATGAAGATTGCTTGCATGGAAGGTAAAATTTGGTAAGATTCTCCTCTACTGTTGCAAGGGGAAAGGGAATATTACAATTGGTGCATAATGATTTCCTTGGAACTGTGTTAGTTCCATTTGGGTAAATCTATGTAGTGTCTCTCATTTATAGATGACTTCTCAAGGGATACATGGATTTATTTCCTCAAGAAGAAATATGAATTTTTTGACAAATTTAAAGAGTTTAAGGCTCTTATGGAAAATTAGATAGAGAATAAAATTAAGGTGCTTAAGATATATAATGGTGGATAATTTTGTGGAAATGAATTTGAGGAATTATGTAAGAAGTTTAGTATAGCAATGCTGAATACTAATCTATACACATTGTTAGTTCCATTTGGGTAAATCTATGTAGTGCCTCTCATTTATAGATGACTTCTCAAGGGATACATGGATTTATTTCCTCAAGAAGAAATATGAATTTTTTGACAAATTTAAAGAGTTTAAGGCTCTTATGGAAAATTAGATAGAGAATAAAATTAAGGTGCTTAGGATATATAATGGTGGATAATTTTGTGGAAATGAATTTGAGGAATTATGTAAGAAGTTTAGTATAGCAAGGTTGAATACTAATCTATACACATCTTGGTAGAATGGAGTTTCAAAAAGGATGAATAGGACACTGATGGAAAAATAAAGGAGCATGCTCAGTGGTGTCATATTGGAATAGAAATTCTAGACAGATGTAGTGGATACTACATGTTACCTAGTAAATTGATCACCCTCATTATATTTGGATGAAAATAATTCACATGAAGTATGGACTAGTAAGAAACTATCTCTTAAATATCTCAATATATTTGGCTATGGTGATTATGTACATGCTCCAAAGGAAAATAGGAGTAAGCTGGATAAGAAAGTTTAGGAGTGTACCTTTATTAGTTATAAAGATGGGTTGAAGGTTATATGTGTTTGAACCTAGAAATTGAGAAAGTTACATATAGTTGAGATGTGCTATTTAGAGAAATCAAAGATGTTGTCAAATGGGAAGTCCTACAATGGGAAAAAAAATAGAGAATATATAGTTTGAATTGAAGGATGATGAATCAAACTCTACAAAAGAACAAGAATTAGAAGAAAAAGAACCACATATTCAAGTAGTGAGGAGATTGGTTTGGGAAATAAGACAACCAAAAGGCATACTACACTTGATTTCCACTCTGATTTTTCTTTGTATATTATTGATGACGATCCTAAGTCTATTGGGGAGGCAGTGGATTTAGAGGATGGAAAACTCTAAAAAAATTCCCTAGTTGAAGAAATAACAGCCTTGGACAAGAATGAAGCATGGGATCTACTAGAGTTGGCAGTTAAAAGAAAGCCCATTTGTAACAAGTGTGTGTTTAAGAAGTAGAATGCAAAAGACAAAGTGGAGAAATACAAATCCTAGTTAGTAGCAAAAGGTTATTCATAGTTAGAGGGAATTGACTTTGGTGATATTTTTTTCTCATGTTGCCAACGCTTTTTTATCTATGTGGTTCACGGACCCCGAAGATAGGTGATTTCTACGTCCACGAAACATTTGTACCAGGCAAATCCACCCAAAGGGATCACTTCTTGTTGGCTCAACCACAAAGCCTAACCCCGAGGGTGTTGAGAGAATTGAACTTGTGACCTCTCAATAGAAAAGGTGCTTTAACAATGAGGACTCGACCATTTGAGTTAACCCTCAAGGCTTCATGTTGCCAAGTTAAATTCTATTAGATTTATTTTATTTGTTGTTTTTGCTTTTGATTTTAAAGTAGAATAGATGGATGTGAAGACAACAATCCTACATGGGGATCTAGAAGAACAAATCTACATAAAGCAACTAAAATAATTTTTAGTGATGGGAAAGAGATAACTAGTATGCGGGTTGCAAATTCCTTTTATGGGTTAAAGCAATCTCCAACGATGTGGTATCAAAAATTTGATACTTATGTATTGGGGCTTGGTTTTACAAGGAACATAGCAAATCACTGTGTGTATTTCAAATTAGTTGGTGATCATCTTATTTATTTAGTCTTATATGTGGATGATATGTTGTTGATTCCAAATATGATCTAGGATGTGAAATCTCATTTGTCCTCTAAATTTGACATGAAGTATATTGGTGCTACAAATTTCATTTTGGGCATTGAAATCAAAAGAGATAAGGAAAACAAGAAACTCCGGTTAAATCAAAGGAAGTATTTTAAGACAATATTGTAGAGGTTCAATATGTAGGAATGTAAATCAATAAAGATCCATATTCTTGTAGGTGTAAAGTTATGTATTGATCATTTTCCTGAGACACAGGGTTATGAAGAGGACATGTCTCATGTTCCTTATGTTGATACAATTGATAATTTGATGTATGAAATGGTTTTCACTAGACCAAGCATTACGCATGTAGTAGGGGTATTGAGCCTATATATGTCAAAGTCGGGGAAGGAACATTGGGAAGCAACAAATACGGTTTTCAAGTTTTGCATGGGATTAATGATTATAGATTATGCTACTAGGAAGATTAGAATGGAGAGAGCATTGGACATACATGGCTTTGTTAATGCAGATTATAGTGAATGGAAATAAATAACTAATATGCACGCTAAATATTCCTTATATGGATTAAAACAATCAGCAATGATGTGGTAAAAAAAAAAATGATACTTATATAATAGGACTTGGCTTCACATGGAGCAAAGTAGATCACTATGTATATTTCAAATTAGTTGGTGATTGTATTATTTATTTGGTCTTGTGTGTGGATGATATGTTGTTGATTAGAAATAAGGAAACTATCCAGGATGTCAAAATTCATTTTTCCTCTAAATTTGACATGAAGGATCATGGTTCTGCAAATTTTAGTTTGGGCATGTAAATGAAAGAGATTGGGAAAACAAGAAACTTTGGTTAAACCACATGAAGTATGTTGAGACAATATTTTAGAGGTTCAATATGTAGGAATGTAAACTAATAAAGTTCCATATTCATATAGGTGTAAATTTCTATGTGGGTAAATGTCCCAATCCATAGGAAGAGGAAGAGGACATGTCTCATGTTTTGTACGCTACCACAATCGATAGTTTGATGTATAAAATGGTTTGTACTAGACATGCATTGCACATGCAGTGGGAGTATTGAGCAGGTGATTAGTTGTGAAATCAACATATTTTTTCAACCAAACTATCCCTTTTTGCTTCCAGTTTATATTTCCTTCTCGACTTTAAACCTATAAAATATATCTTTTTGTGATCTTAAAGCTCAAGTATAATTACTTGTGATCTTAAATATCATAATCACCACTATTCCAAAATCATATAATGGAACAACAAAACCAAAAAAATCATTTCATATTTTATATTCTCAACACTTAAGAATATAATCTCAATAATTTAAATATGAATGTGCACAATTAAGTAAATCAAAAGTAATTAGTATGAAATTACTTATGGCTTTGAATTCGTCTTCTTTTCAGATGTTTACACGACACTCACTTGCATTTGATGGTTTTCACATATGTAACCCAACCCTCCAATCCAAAAGAAATTTAGGGGCTCATCTGTAAGTTTCTATACCTCAATATTCTAACTTCTGTTTTCCTGTGTAACACCCTGCCCCACATTTACCCACTTTTACAAGCTCTCTAGGGTAAACATGAATTGAGAGTTACGATGAGATGACCCAACATTCAAGTTCCTATTATGGAAGTGGGGTCAACAAACCAAAAACATATTACAACCTCCCAGGAGCACCACATCACCTAGATACCAGACAACATTTGTTCATGGTGTTGCCCTGGGCTAGAAATAACTTTTTCCTTACCTACATCCCAATCGCACACATGCCAAGTTGTGCATGTAGCCATAAGGCCCCAGTCACACGCACAAGCCTTCCTCCATGTGGTTCTAGCTGAAATATCTCAGTTCATAGGGTGATGCTAGCAACTCAAGTCTAGATTTTCAAGGCTGGCTACAAGCCAGCTACCCTAAACAACCCAGAATTTTCTAGAACTCAATCTAAGATGATAATAAGTATGTATGATAAGCACTATGGCTAGATATTACTTAAAATTTTCCAAACACTTACTAAACATTTCGTCAAGCACATGGTAAACATGACAATCTAGAGTTCATGGATGCATATATATTCAATGTCTTCTTAACTTCATCAAAGAAACACCAAGAAGGCTTAATTCCCTCTCAAACTAGCTGCAACAACACTTGTTAGCCCATGCATTCATATACCATTCAATAACTTACTAAACCATAAGCAAGATCCATGACAAGAGCACATTATACAAGAAGAATGAAAGATGCTTATAAACTAGGATTTAACCAGAATAAATCCATGAAAAACCAGTCATAAAATCAACACAATAACTCATACAAGTGCTCATTGATATCAATAAGAAATAACACATAATAACATAATCATAAATCCAACCAAGTCATTGACTTCCACGTACCACCCGATCATAGATTGGGCTGAAGCAAATCTATCTTTCAGCGAATCACCCCTGTTCCATATTCCAAGCATGAATGTGGGATCATAAGGGTTAAACCAAAATAGGACAAATCATGGTTTTCAGAGGCCAAAACACCTCAACCCTAAACCACAGTGATTTCACCTAAACTGATCTACAAATCACTAACACCAAACAAGCTTGGATGCCTCCGACTTTCTTCACCACACCCAGAGGAATTTTCATGTCTCCACCCATCCCTCAAGAGTTCCAAGAGAAAGCCCATCTCCACCCTCAACCCTTGGTAATATTTTTAAGACCACCTCAACGAGATCTAAATTCTATTGACCATCCAAAGCTTAATCTCAAAGGCGAACCCACTACACCATGATTATCTAGGAAATGGAAAGCAAAGGCTAAACCCATTGTCCATCCAAGCAAATCCCATGCCAATGACAACAAAGCAACCAAATAACCAAATGCATGTACCATGCATTCAAATATCAGCAATGAAATCACACATGCAACTTGTTACCTACAATGTTCTCCTGTTATAGCTACTTTTCCAACCTTCTCTTTCGATGCCCATGAATTTCTTTGCTTGTTTGCTTCTATTCAAGTGCTTTCTCTCTCCAAGTCCAAGTGACAATGCCTCAATGTCCAATTGAATGCTAGAATGCTCAAAGAATGCTCTATGTGTAAGAGTGTAAGAGTGACTAAGAGTAACCAAGAGTAACCAAGAGAGACATAGAATGTTCTCTCTCTCCTTTGGTTTCTTTTTTATTTTCCTTTTCCTTCATTTTTCCTTGCATGCATATTTGTTTCTCTTCATCTCCCTTTTATCCTATTTTCCTTTATTTCCCATATTAAATTATCATTTATTTCCTTTTTCCTTTACCAATGCCAATTCCAATTTCCATGGCCAATAATAAACCACAAGTGATTCCCACAATAGTATTTTCCCCTCCATTCAACTTGGAATACGTGTCCCATGACCTTGGTTCAATTTATTTACATATAAAATGAACACGGGGTTGTTAAAAACCCCTCCCCCTTGAAGGAATATTGTCCTTAGTGTTCTATGGCACTTATGACTAGCAAAACATACTGCTTATGGAGCTTTATAACACAACTTGATGTGGTATTTACAATGACATGCATACATACATATATATACACCAAAAACTCATTTACTTCAACCAACAAATAAAGAAGGATATAATCCCCACATTTGAGCAGCCATCTCCCATGTACCTTCATCAAGCCCAAAGTGCTTCCACTACACTTTAACATGCTCTATTGCTCAATTTCGGAGCATGAGTTGTTTCTGTTGCAATATGCATCATGAATCTCATTGGAATTCTCCCTCTGGTTCCACTTGCAATACAAACCAATCAATCACATGATCAACATCATGTACATATTTTTTAAACAATTAAACATGGAAAACATCATGGAATTTCACTGGTGGCGACAGTGGAAGTCTATATGCCATTGGGCCAATCCTCTCAAGGATCTCAAAAGGTTGGCAATACCCAGGTGTCAGCGTGGCACATGACCCAATCCTCAAGGAGATCCTCTTGGGCTTGATGCGCAAGTACACATGCTCCCCAAATTGAAACCCCTTGAATTCTTTATGTTGATCTACATAACTCTTCTGACTATCATGTGTTTCCTTTAGGTTCCTTTTAATAACCTGCATCTCCTGCTTCATCTCTACCAACATATCCAGTCCAATCAATAGCTTATTCACTAGATCACTCCAGCTAATAGGAGTTTACAACTTCACCCGTAGAGATCCTCTAATGGACTCGTCTTCAAGGATTCATAATACCCATTATTATAAGTAAACTCCACCAGTGGAAGATACTCCTCCCACTTCATATGTTGATGCATGACAAACATCCTCAACATATCCTCTAGGGTCCTGTTAACCCTCTCTATCTGTATATCTGTCTACATATGATAAGTTGTGCTAAAGGCTAAATATGTCCCCAACCATACAAACAATTCCTTCCAAAACTTGGAAGTGAGCTTGGCATCTCTATCTGATATAATATTCTCAGGAACTCCATGCAACCCCACTATCTCCCTGATGAAGATCTTAGCTACCTCACTAACTGAATTAGTAGGCTTTACCAAAATGAAGTGAGATACCTTGCTCAACCTGTCAACCACGAACATGAAGGAATCATGTTGTCTCGATGTCCTTGGAAATCATGTAATGAAGTCCATGGAAATGACTTCCCATTTCATTCTGGAATCGGAATAGACTGCAACAAACCAGCTAGATGCTTACATTCAACTTTCACTTGCTCACAGTCCAAGCACCTTGCAAGAAACTCAGCCACCTCTTTCTTTAAATTTGGCCAATAGTAGAACTTCTTGATAGCTATCAAAGTCTTCTGGTATCTTGGGTGGCCTAAATATGGCTTGACATGAAACTCTTTTAATAGAATCTTCTTCAACTTGCTGCTATTTGGCACATAAATCCTACTCTTGAATAATGACCAAGCCATCTGTTGTGAGGTGATATTCCCCATCCCTATCACCTTCACCTTGTTGTTGTAACCTCTCCTTCAGTTGTTGGTACTTCTCATCCTACTGCCTTGCATGTAAGATTCGCTCCCATAAATTTCTCCATAAGAGCTCACATCTAAAATATGATTCATCGACACTCTCCTACTGAGAGCATTCGCAACCCAATTCTCCTTGCCCTTAATGTACCTAATCTCAAAATGAAACTCATTGAGAGTAGCTAACCATATTTCTTGCCTTACATTTAGATTGGGTTAGTCAAACAAGTACCTCAATCCACTGTGATCGTTCATCAAGACTAACCTCCTGCCAAGAAGATAATGTCTCCACATCTTCAATGCATGAATGATAGGTTCCAACTCAAGATCATGAGTCACGTAGTTTTTCTCGTTCTCATTCAACTTTCTTGATTCATAGAAAACCACCTTCCCTTACTACATTAGGACTTCACCAATTCCTTCCTTGCAAGCATCTGTACAAACCGGAAACTCCTTATCAGGATCTGCATTCTTCAAAACCTGGAGCATTTGTAAGCAAATGCTTCAACTGATCAAAGCTAGCTACACACTCCTCAGTCCATTCAAACTTTTTCCCTTTCCTTTGAAAATATGTAATAGGATATCAAATATTGGAAAAGTTCCTAATGAACTGCCTATAATAACCTGCTAGTCCCATGAATGATTTGACTTCATCCACAATTTTTGAAGCTAGCCAATCCATGATATCCTTAATATTTTCTAGATCCACTGCTTCCCCTCCTTGGAAAAAATGTGTCCTAAGTAATGAATCACATTCTAAAAGAAATTGCATTTGTTGAGCTTGGCATACAACTTATTCTCTCTCAACAATCTTAATACTCTTTTCAGGTGCTCTGTGTGCTCCTCCTCATTCTTTGAATATACCAGTGTGTCATCAACAAAGACTATCACAAACTTATCCAAGTAAGGGCGCAACACATTGTTCATAAAACACATGAAGGTGGCTGCAGCATTGGTAAGACCAAAAGGAACCACCACAAACTCATAATGCCTATACCTTGTACGGAATGCAGTCTTATAGATGTCTTCTTCTTTAATGTGCACCTAATGATATCTTGATCTCAAATCAATATTGAAAATCACTGCAACTCCATTTGATCAAACAAATCATCAATCTATGACAATGGATACCTTTTATTGATAGTCACCTTTTTCAACTGCCTATAATTTGTTGTCACTCACTTCTTTACAAGTTATCAGTTGCCCATAATGCATAAGAGCAGTGAATTTTGAATACATTTCCTAAGCCACATAAGCTCTCAGATTTTAGTCAGTCCCTCTATATTGCATAGTGCTCGTGATAAGATTTCCAACGGTATATGGAAGTCCGAAAATGGACTGCTGGATCAGAAGTTAAAGTAGATTAAAGATACCCTCTAAAAACCTAGAAAGCAAGGAGAAAATAACTAAGGGTCAAGCTTATCGCAAATCTTATATCGGCAATTGGAGGGCCCCGAGCACAGTAAATCCTACATATCAGTGATGGGAAAATCCTGCAGTCTCGCATCCCACATATCGGCCATATCGCAATCCCGCAACCCTGCAGTCCCGCGATCCCACAGTCCTGCAGTACCAAATATTAGACTTCCCTCTAATCAAGCATATCGGTGATCGGCGAGCACGATGGGCCATCCTTAAGGAATTATGGGGGGGACACACAGATATCGCAAATCACCGATAATTCGGGACCTCAGTGTTAAAGCATCGGGAGGGGTCGATTTCATTTAACAAACAAAATCACTAAAAATAAAGGGCAAGAGGACCCCATTTCTCTCTCCTCTAGGGGGGCATGTGGTGGACTACCATTGGTCCTTATAAATTACATGGGAGCTAACGTCATCATGACATGGCAGTACGAAGCTTACGTGGTTGCATGGAGGACACATGTCACGCGCAATCGGAATTTTCAGGGTCCTAAGGGGGGCATTTTTGGGTGACACATGTCACCACTCATAGGGTGACATGCGGCAATGATGACGTCACCCATGCAATCATGTATCGGCGATCACACGAGTCAAGGCCCTCCTCCACTATAATCCCTCCAGGTTTGTGATTGCAATATGTGGGGGATCCTCCTGGATGCGATAATTTATGTATTATAGTTTATGAGGATCTCGCGTCCAGACAGTCGCCCTGCACTATTAAAAGAAGTGGATGGGTCTCTCCCTCTCCCATATAGTGATTAAGATACCCTGGGTGGGCCCAGCCCCGCAAATCGATGTAAGCGCTATAAAACTCCAGTGTGAGGGATATTATGCAACAAAGGAAAAAGGCCCCCAGATAAGAGTCTAAAGGCTCTAGTGCCTTAGGGCTAGGCCCCAGGTCATAGCCCTTGGTCCTATTATGCAGAAACATAGAAGGGGGCTAAGTCACAGGGGGCCAAAGGCGATCGGGACCCATTGTTCTGTGACGTCTTTTAGAGTAAAGGTCCCGATGTGGTAATCCTTCGATAGCATTGTGCAGATATTTAAAGGGAAAATGGGTCGGCAGCTATGGTATTGAATGAAGGCATGGGGTAGTGGCACACCAAGATGGGCTAATCCTGTAGAAGCCCCTGCAGCAAGAAACCAAGGACTACATAGGCCACAAAAATGGATTCAACGGATTCAATGCACAACTATTGTGAGTAAATGATACTATCGAAGGATCAGGAAGACTTAGTGCCTCAACATGGTGCTCCACTACATCACACAATAAAGTACTACTGCGACACACTCCATTCCCACTTAGTGACAAGAATTCACAGTTGACCCACTCCCTACTCCAGAGAATGAGCTATTCAAGCAGTTAAGGTGGAAGTGATAGGAACCAGTCGAGCGGCAGGAGAAGCACATCACAACTGAGACGTGGCTTGACCAGATGCCACTCATAGGAACAACAGAGGGGACATTTCCTCCATTTTCTTTCCATTTTCCTCTTTCTTTTCATTATTTTGCAATTTCAGTTTATTTCCAAGAAGGGATGAAATCCTGATTGTAATCATTTTGGGCAACAAAGCCTTGCATGTCGAGACAGCTAGTCTAGCACATAGTTGAAGCTTTGGTGAAGATATGTTTTGTAACCATAATCCAAGCTCCCCCTCTTCTTATAAATAGGGGAAAGCAACACTTTAAAAAGGTTTTGGAATTTTGCACCTATAGGTCAGGATTTCTACGATTCCACTTTGGTTCTATTTGCTCATTCATGGGGGACTTGACTAATGTTGTGCTGAATGTTATGGATTGGTATGTTGGACTCATATTGGATTAATGAAACTCCCTGGTGATTCCAAGTAGATCAATGCATAGTATGTTTTACCTTATGTAATCTCATTTCATATATGTTTTCCTTCTCTAAAAGTAGTGTGATGAATTTTTCGGTTTCCCTCTGGTTCATGGATTTATCTAGGCTACTAAATAAGCGAACAGTGCCTGTGCATAAGACAGATTTACTTGTGTTAGTCTATAACCTACAGTACCTGTGTGCAAGACAGATTTACTCGTGTTATTTTATTAACCTGCAGTACCTGTGTGAGCCCAGATTTACTTCTGTTGTTTAGCGCTAATGGTAAACATGTTATATCTAATAAGGAACCTCAGTAAGTATTATGCTCTTCTACATCCTCTCTCCTCCATATTTATGTTGGAACATTATTGATGAGGATTATGTTTGTCTACAGCCCTATGCATCTATTTCCCTCCTTCCTCTCCTCCTCTCTACCATCTCCACAACTTCAGTATTAAGTTGTCTCATTATTGTGTGTCAGCCACTAGAAGAAGACATTTCTCTGTGAGATTGCCCCAATATGCCCCCCGCATTTGGATCCATGTGTTGGATGGAGTCTACCTCAATGAAGGCCTATTGAAACAAGCCCCTCTTATTATCTTTTACTTACGTGACAATTGGAGTGCAACAGAAACCCCACTCATAATATTTTATCCACTCCTCTATTTAAGATGTCCTAGGAATTGGTCTACAATCAACCCAGAGGTTGTCTCTAGGAGGCTTTCTAGGTCTCCTGAAGCACTCACTCTAAAGGTGGTGCTAGAAATAGCCACAACATCTTTTTGGCATCGTTTCCGAGGAATGGATTAGAATAATTTTTCCTGGGTATGATAAATTTTTACGTTTCCTTTATTAGGTGAGGAAAGGAAGTTTGGGTTGAATATCTCTCACCTTGGAGACTCCACTGTTTCAATTTTATGGTAAACATCCTAGCGAATCCACTGTCCATATCTCTATTTGATCATCCTGGCTTTCAAGCAGCCCCATACTCACTCAGATGCTACAACAGCCGAAAACTTTCCATACCTTTGAACCTGAGATCACTCATCTAGGAAGGTTTTCAAGATGACCCTTCTTGCATTCCTGGCCAACCAATTTTCCCCACTGTATTTTTATTCTATTTTTGGTTATCCCAATCAAGTCCCTTTGTTTTATGAATGGATTACCTATTTGCCTAGACTCAGTGGGAACACAGAGAAAATGCCTGACGAGCACCTCAAAGTTTTTCATGAATGCATGGAGCAACAAGGTATTTTTCTTGAAGATGTACAAATGAAGTTGTTCAAGTTTTGTTTAGATGGGGATGCTAGAGTTTGGTATAAAACAATACCTCATGGCAACATATCTTGCTTGAAATTTTTTCATGTAGCATTCCATCAATATTTCAAAAAATTATATCCACCGAATGCTCTATTTGAAGATTGGTGCACACATTTTAGTAATGCAGACCTTCTCGAAGTTAATGACCCAACTGAAGATGTTTGTGGAGCTCCACTCCAAGAAAACATCTACTCCCATCAAGAAGCATCACCCAATGAGCAGGAAAGAGAAGAAGGGAACATCTTCGAGCTGCTAATAAACTCTTAGAGATATTATTCAGTCGAGTCTGATGTTCCATTTTCTTATGATATATATGACTCTAATGGAGAGTCAAGTGAGGCAGAGCCACCACAATCCCAATTATGGGAAGCTGCACAAGCAGGGGAGGCCCACCAGGAGGTTAGTAAAGAGGCTTTAGTCCACGATGCACATATTTTGGTTGGAGAACAAGATCAAGATCCTCCTCCAATTTACGATTCATATTATTCGGAGGAAGATGAGATGGTCGTGGCTGTTCAGAAGGAACTATTTACCAGCAAGTGGGGAGCCTGCTCCCAGCAGTAGATTTTTCACAAAGAGCCCAAAGTTGAAAGACCACTCAGAATCTGCTACTACCCATTGCAGAAATTTTCCTGCCAAGAAGTCTTAGTAGATTCTCTGGTGTACGACTCTTACAGTTCAGAAAATGAAGAGTCTATTGTAGATTTCCAAGAGGGTTGTCCCTTTGAAAAATGGGTAGTAAAATATCAGCAACAAGTTTCTCTTAGGAAAGCTAAAGTTGAGGAGTTGGACAGTAATTGTGGTTTCCCTGACCAAGAAGACATCAATCAGCAAACTATTTTTGAAAAAGAGGAAACTGCAAACTTTCCTTGCCAATTCCATGACCTTGCAGATGAGTACATGAGCATATTCTTTGGCCAGCATTAGAGGTTGTTTTTGGAGTATGCATCAAAGCTTCTTATTTGTAGATTTTTCATGGTGCATGCTTGTTTTGTTTTTAAATTTCAGCAGCATGAAGGCATTAGGTCCAGCACCCAAATGCTAGCTTGGCTCCATTGGACGGTTGAACTCACTTAGGTGAATTAGGCCCCGTGCATAAGTAGGAATGTATATAAATAATCTCACTAGCTGAGCATTTACTTTTGAGTTGTTAAAATTTCTATTTCTGCATTTTAGTTTGATGAGGAAAGTACTCCCAACAAATGAAGCCCCATGGAGATTTTCTGGTTATATTGATTCATTATATTTCTAACTCCATGCTCAATGGTGAAGGATACTAGTATGTAGGTTCTCAGCACCTTGTCAGCAAGGCACTCTCCTCAGTTGGAGCCAATGTTGTTAGTCATTGCTTTACAATATATCAATTGCCTAGAATGCATAAGAGAAGTGAAGTTTGAAGCCAATTCATAAGCCACAAAAGATATCAGAGTTTAACCAATCCCTTTCCATTGCATGGTGCTCGTGATAATATTTCCAACGGTATATGGAAGTCCAAAAATGGACTCCTAGATTAGAAGTTAAAGCAGATTAAAGATACCCTCTGAAAACCTAGAAAGCAAGGACAAAATAACTAACGGTCAAGCTGATCGCAAATCGCATATCGGTGATTGGAGGGCCCCGGGCACAGTAAATCCCGCATATTAGCGGTGGGAAAATCTCGAATTCCTGCATCCCGCATATCATCCATATCGCAATCCCACAACCCCACAGTCCCGCGATCCCACAGTATTGCATATTGGACTTCCTGGTAGTCAAGCATATCGAAGATTGGCAGGCCCGATGGGCCATCCTTAAGGAATTGCGGGGGGAAACACGCTGATAGTGTAAATCGCTGATAATTCAAGCCCTCGATGTTAAAGAGTCGGGAGAGGTCGATTTCATTTAACAAAGAAAATCACTGAAAAACTAAGGGCATGTGGGCCCCCTTTCTCTCTCCTCCAAGGGGCCACATGCTGGACTACCATTGGTCCTTATAAATGACATGTCATCTGATGTAATCATGATGGGGTAGTATGGAGCTGATGTGGTGGTACGGAGGACACATGTCACACGGATTCGGCATTTTCAGGGTCCTAAGGGGGCAATTATGGGTGACATGTGTCACCACTCATAGAGTGACATGTGGCAGTGATGACATCACCCATCTCAATTTCATATCGGTGATCGCATGAGTCAAGGCCCTCCTCCACTATAATCCCTCCAGGTTTGTGATTGCGATATGTGGGGGATCCTCCCGGATGCGATATTTTATGTATTATAGTTTATGAGGATCCCACGTCCGAACAGTCAGCCTGCGCTATGAAAAGAAGTGGATGGGTCTCTCCCTCTCCCGTGTGGCGATTATGATACCTCGAGTGGGCCCAGTCCTGCAGATCGGCGATTGTAGGTGTCAGGGGGTGTTATCAAAGGCAAGCACTATAAAACGTCAATGTGCGGGATATTACGTAACAAAGGAAAAAGGCCCACAGACAAGATTCTAAAGGATCTAGTGCCTTAGGGGTAGGCCCCAAGTAACAGCCCTCAGTCCTATTATGAAGAAACACAAAAGGGGGCTAAGTCACGGGGGGCCAAAGGTTATCGGGACCTGTTGTTTTGTGACGTCTTTTAGAGTAAAGGTCCTAATGCAGAAATGCTTCGATAGCATTGTGCAGAGATTTAAAGGGCGTATGGGTCGGCAATTGTTGTATTGAATGAAGGCATGAAGCAATGGCACACTGAGATGGGATAATCATGTAGAAGCCCCTGCAGAAGGAAACCAACGACTAATAGGCTGCAGAAATGGATTCGACAGTTTTCACTGCACAATTGTTGTGAGTAAATGACAGTATGGGAGGCTCAGGAAGACTTATCACCTCAGCATGGTGATCCACTCCATCACATAGTAAAGGACTATCATGACACGCTCCATTCCCACTCCACGACAAGCATTCATAGTTGACCCACTACCTACTCCAGAGAACAAGCTATTTAGGCAGTTAAGGCAGAAATGGCAGGAACCGGTCGAGCAATAGGAGTAGCACATCACAACTAAGACATGGCTTGAATAGAGACCACTCACAGGAACAATATCGTTTTGGGCAACAAATCCTTGCACGCTGAGACAGCTAGTCTAGTAGACAACTGAAGCTCTTGCGAAGATATGTTTTGTAACTGTAATCCAAGCTCCCCCTTTCTTATAAATAGGGGAAAGCAACACTTTGAAAAGGTTCTGAAATTATGCACCTATAGGTCAAGATTTTTGTGATTCCACTTTCGTTCTATTTGCTCATTCATGGGGGACTTGACTGATGTTGTGCTGAATGTTATGGACTAGTATGTTGGACTCATGTTGGATTAATGAAACTCCCTAGTGATTCCAAGCAGATCAATGCGCAGTATGTTTTCCCTTCTGTAATCTCATTTCATTTATGTTTTCCACTTCTAAAATTAGTGTGATGAATCTGTCAGTTTCCCTCTAATTCATGGATTTATCTAGGCTACTAAATAAGTGAACAGTACATGTGCATAAGACAAATTTACTTTTGTTCGTCTATAACCTACAGTACCTGTGTGTAAGATAGATTTACTCGTGTTATTTGATTAACCTACAGTACCTATGTGAGCCCAGATTTACTTTTGTTGTTTAGCGCTGTTGGAGAGGTAAGTCCCCTCTACGAATAGAGGCGATCCCTACTAGCCCAGAACGGGTCTAGCAACAATCAGTCAATGCTACTATGCAAGTTCCTAATTGCAATTAAACAAGAGGCAAAGAGCACCTACTTGGATTCCAGCATTGTTGTTTGATGAAGAGATGCCACCTTCGCTCCTTCGCTCTGGCTGGTCACGATCCTCCGCGATCTCCGCGAATAGACACCTGCACACACGAAGAGGAAACAAACACAAGCGTGAAATCTAATAAAAGCAACCATACATCAGTCAGAAAGGATGTAATTCACATTTAACCATTGCATAGACAAATGAGAATGGAACCATAACAATAGTCATCTATTATTAATCAAGCAGAGAAGAGTACAACCAAATGTTCTGACGTCGGTATCCTTCTCAGGAGGGGCCAGTCAGCAAGTGTCTCAAGCATTCACCTTTAGGAATGGATCTCCCAAGTCAAGCAACTCTCTCTCACACAAAACTCTAAGACTCCACAACCTTTCTCTAGCTCTCTAGCAATCCACACTTTGTCACACCAACTACCTACTAGCAGCAGCACACAAAAACACTATGAATTCCTTGTTGTCAAAAACTATCTTTCAAAACTCGCTGCTGATGGTAATGGTGGAGGAATATATAGGAGAAGGAGTCTCCATGGAGGGTGGAAGGATAATCTTATCTCCAAGAAAGGTGGCCCATATGACGAACAGACATGCCATAGAAGGGACGGCGACACTCACAAGGCCAACAACCAGGTCTGGAGTCATCTGGAAGGTTGGCTGTTAGAACAAATTCGCCCAAACAGGATCAGCGCGGATTATAGCGGGACTGGCGCGCTGACGTCGCATCCTAATAACTGAGAAGGCTATGTCAGCGCGACTCAATACAAAGGCAAGGTGCGCTGGCTCATGAAATTCGATCAGCGCGGAAAACATGTGTACTTCCGCGCTGGCAGCGCATTTGGTCTGTTATGGAGCGCCCATCAGTGCGGTTATTTGGCCAAAAGTCGCGCTGATAGCAAAAACTTTGGAAAAGTGGGTTTTGAGCCAGTTCAGAAGGCATGAACTTGATTATTGTGAATTCCTGACACAGTAGGGTGACTGACAGGGAGACAGTGACAAATTACTGTGTAACAGATGCCCCCTAAAGCATGAAGACCGAGAGAGTGGGAGGGGTGAAATGCTTTACAAAACTCACCGAACTGGAACACCACCAGGAAGGACCGAATATCTCTGATAATCAAGTACATGCAGTCTAGGCATGGGTGCAGCCATCCGAAAGACATGCGAAAAGGTCTGTGGAATGGACGCAGCCACCCAGCTAAAGAGACGAGAATAACGATAGGGTATGGTCGCAGCCATCCATGAAGACTCAGGTATGGGCGCAGCCATCCATCAATGAGTCATGTAATGATCATCCACAAAATCGCAACCTGGACCATAACAGACAGAGATCCAGGGTCTTGCGCTCCGTCCCGACCCGAACAAAGTACAAGTCCAAGCATGCGAATACATGAGCTGAAGTCGAACATGCATGAACATCGTCTGATTACCAGTCAATGATGAAAACTGTTAACAGACACGAGAGGTACCACTAATAATGACAATGATCCTCAAGGTACTATAGGTACAATCTGCGGCGTGTGAATCAATGAGCTGGTGTCGAACACCCGCAGAATCATCCGATCGGAGGCCAATGATGAAAACCTCACGTCGAACACGAAGAACCTGCCATTGAGGCATGCAGGCTCTAAGGCACCTGAAGGGAGTCTCTAAGTTACCGTCCTGGATAATGAGCTGAGGTCGACAGGAGGTAACCTCGATCGAAGGTGGGCCATAATGTTTCCCACATCATCGACACGAGACAAAGGAAGATTGTTGTGATGAATCAGAAGTATGTGAGGCGTCAAGGGTAGGTTGTAACTTTGCAGAGGTCAACTTCTCTTGAACATATCGGCGGCACGATAGCGGACTTGGCAGTATTTGACATCAAATGAGCAGGGGTCATGGTGACAAGGCAATGAGCAGATGAGAGGTCAGATAGGATAACCCAAACCCATGGAGGCTAGTGAAAAACAAGATGAGATGGTCCCACCCAGACACGAAGCAGAGGAGTGCCATGTTCAAGAGCGACATACTGCCGACACGACTATGATTACAGTTCCATTTTCCCCGCCATTTCTGGCAGGTACCCCGATTATTTTTGGATGACAAGCTTGACGGGGGTAGCATATGCTTGAAAAAGTGTCATTTCGACGATACCCGATGTCATTTAAGTTTTAACGAGTCTGACAAAGGAAGAACTCGGCGTCTTTTCCTGTTTAGAGAGTCTGAAAAGACAGCAGAAAAGAAAACTCCAGGGGGGTCCTTTTTCGTAAAGTTGTGTCTCTCGAGCCCGAAAAAGTATAAAACAATACTCGAAAGAACGGCCCGACCAAAATGATCGAGGAGTACTTTTCGTAAATAGTGACTTCAACCCGAAAAAGTAAAAAAGCGGTCAGAAGCACGTCGTTTTGGAGCCAATAACGAGTTCGAAACGACAAAAACCCGGCAATCTTTTTAGTTTAAATGGTCGAAAAAAGAGCTTTAAAGGCGACCGCCTCTCATTCCTTTTAACGAGTCAAGGGGAAACTCGGCAATCTTTTCATCTTTAAATAGTCGGAAAAGAGCTGAAAGCAGACCTCCATTTTTATTCTCTTTAACGAGTCAAAAAGGGAAAAAAACTCGGCAATCTTTTCACATTTTACGAGTCAGAAAAGAGCTTAAAGGTGACCCGTCCTAGAGGAACGAGTGGTATAAAAGGTAGCAACTGGTTCCGGAAATGGTGGAACTGCTCAAAACATGTAATGGTCAAGAGGCTGGCTAATAAAACCACTCATCGCTGCGGTTCCTAGGAAAGGAAAAACAACCAAGTGAGAGCATATGATCAGCCAAAGAGATGGTAGTAATGGAATGAAACAACCAAGGCTTATCTAGCAGAATTCAGCGGATAAAAATGGCAATCACGAGATGTAAATCGGGTATGGGTTCATTTTTACACAAGCTTGAACCGTGGAGAACTTTGCTTGGATTCGGTTTCATGTTTACACAAGCTTGAAACGAAAAACTATGCTTGTTATAAGTTCGCATGCCCCCAGCATAATAATGCAAATCGAGGTACATGCCCCCCAAGCTTCATTGCATTCGACAAAGTGGATGGAATGAAGGTTCACTTTCAAGATCTTGGAAAGACTCGATTGGGATTTTACGAGATCTTAATCAAAGACTCAATCTGAAAAGGGAGTTGTTTCATTTTTTAATGAGGTTGACACAGTAAAAGAACTATCCTCATAACCCTTGTTTCATGTTTTAACGAGCTTGACACAAGATCAGGAACTATGCTCGAACACCTTATTGCATTTTTTAAGGAGCTTGACACAGGAAAGCGAACTATGCTCCGACCAGACCCAGTTTCATTTTTTAAGGAGCTTGACACCGAAAAAGAACTATGCTCCATCCAGGCTTCATCATAATGAACGGGAAGTGGAGGCCCCCAAGAAAGTGGCTCCGGAGGGAAGGCCGACATCTTGGAAATCAGGACCTAATGCCCCCAGGACACTATTCACGATGGTGTCATCACTGGGTACGGGCACGGGGTAGGTGGCCACGTAGTTGATTTGCGGCGAGGCAGATGCAACTTGTGGATGAAAGCCAGGAGGGAAGGACGAGTGCGCCGGAGGGGCTTGTGGACAAACGAACGATAATTGATCGAACGTCACGATTCTTCCATCGTGTGGAAAACAAACCACACGGAAAAGTGAAGAAACAAGGGCCCCCATGGCATACACATAATCACGACCAAGGAGAAGGCTGAAGTCTAAAGAACCTTGGGTAACTGAGATGTCTATATAGACAGTCTTGCCCCCCAAAGTAATAGGAAACTTTGGAAGGTTCCCTAATGGCTGACTCGTTCCTCCGTCAAACGCGGTGAGATGCGGTGCGACATGTACAAGCGATGGGGAACCCAAAGCTCGCCAAGTAGTAACGGGCATAAGACTAACCGATGCTCCTTCGTCTAACACAGTGCCAGGCAGCGCCTTATTGCAAGCATAGGCGGTGACCCAGAAAGGCACGTGGGATGGAAGGGGAGGGGTAGTCAAACGACTCCAATCAAAGGAAATGACCGAACTACTTGGTGGGGGAACCATATGGTTGCCCCCCTACTCGGAAAGAACCGACTATGAATCCTCGGGAGAGGTTGGGGTGGAAACACCATTATCAGGCTCAGGAGAATCTGAGGAGACGAGAAGAACATGAGAATTTTGCTCTTCCGAAACAGAGTGCTTGAGAGGAGGTGAACTCGAATCAACACCCTTTCCGACCGACGGCGGGTCTGGAACAGGCTAGGGACAGTCGGTTTCGGGAAGAGGGGGCTGGACAAGAGAAGAATCTAAAGCAATCTCTTTGTCAACAGGGGCGCGATCTACTGTTGTAGAAAGACGTTGATAACCAGCGGGAAATTGGTTCAAAGGAGTTGTAAGACTTTCCAAGACAACGGAGGCTTTATCCATGAGTGGACAAAGGTGAAGGGGATGATTGCCTTCACAAAGTCTGCAGGGGATTCGAATCTTCCCTTTCCCTTTGCCATTCCCAACTGATGAGGTAGCATCGCCATGATCATCAGTGGACGATGAAGGGCGGGCCGGATCGTGAGACCAAACTTCTAATACCCTGGGAATGCCAGAACAATTACGAAGCAGATGGTCGTCCCTGCATAATCGACAAGGAAACTTGACCTTCCGCGGAGGAGCAAAAGGTCACCCGACTTCAGGTATACTGGAGGGGATAGCTGGACTTGAGGGGGGGACTGTGTGTGTAAGCTCTCCTTTATGAGACTTCTTCTTCTTGGTCTTCTTCTTCTTCTTCTTAGCCACCTGGTTATGCGAATCGAGACTTTCACCAGGCGAAGTATAAGAGGATGACGTAGAAGTAGGCGTCGAAGGGGAGAGATCCACCTTATGATCAACATGATGTTGTTCAGGTGGAGGGACTGATGGACTAACAGCTGATACGGTAGGGACCAAAGAGGTTGAAAACAACCACACAGGCAACCCGACAGTTAACCCTGGGAGGGACAACGTCGCCATATACGGAGCACCAACATTCCCAAGAGGAGGGAATTGTCCTGGATTCCCATTAGAGGGGGACCCTGGGTTAGTGAATCCTGGAAAAGTTGCCATAGAAAACGAAAATGAAACCTACTCAAGCTAATGCACACAAGATCTAACCAGGTGATATTATCGTGGCCGAATAAATTTTTAAGACACAGGAACCAAACTTGACCTTTTCATGTTTCAAGAGTCGAGAAAAGGACGAAAAGATGACTCCAGTCTCCTTCGAATGTTTAATGAGCACGAAGTGACAAGACGCTCACAGGCACCTTTTCATTTAGGGAGTCCGAAAAGGATCAAAAGTGACTGCTCTGGAGACTCTAGGTAAAGGGTTTACCAAGCGACCCGTAAAACTGCTTATACACCTTAGCAATCGTATGAGAGCCAAGGGTTTTCCGTACTGCAGTCAATCTTCCCGAATGTTGTGTTCAGTGCGTTACGGTTCACAGGGCGGCAGACTCGGCTTCCTATGGATAAAGGATAAAAGCCTAGTGGGGTCTCCCTATATACGCGACGGTACGTGGGAGCACAGTCCGTGTTAGACCACTATCGAGTCACAAAAGGAGGAATCACCCAACCATAATGTGAAACAACAGTGACTATGTTTAAAGACGCCGGAACACGTCTCTAACCTAGACCTCTAGATATTTGTGTTTAGTTCCAATGCGTTTTTAGGTTAATTCAGTTCATTTTATGGTTGATCTTGAATTAAGTTTCGATTTCAGGCCCTATCGTGTGTTCTCTCACAATTACTTAGATGCAAACTACATGCCAAAGGACATCATTTCGTTCGATGAATTCTAACTATGAGAAGGTTAAGAGTTTTCAATCAAACAAAACGAATACAATCAAACAAGCAACCTAATGCAACTAATGGCAATGAAATAAAACTTTTTCTTTTGAGAACATAAATCAATGAAATGCTCTTTTTCCAATTAACTATTGAATGCAAAAGATACTAGTTTGATTTATTTCCCTATGGCACTATGCACTTTGAAATGAATTTTGAGAGACAGCAACACCGAGCAAACAAAAGCAAGATCACTCAATGCAAACTCAACAAAGTTCCCAAGACACCAAAACAGTTTCTCCAAATCAACGGAAAAACAATGGCTTGTACGAGCTATGTGATCTAAGCCCAACAAGGGAAAAAGGAATTCAAGCAAGAAGGAAGCAAGTGTGAACTGATCGATCCAAACAATCGTGATTTATGCTTGGTAGCGAAGAAATCGAATCAACATAAAAAGGTGGTTCAATAATCGACACTAAAAATCAACCAGCAACAAGTAGTGAAAAAGCCTCAAGCAAATCAATAAGAGGGTTGTGGATGAACCTTGAATAGACAAGTAACCTAAGCAAATGGTTTCTCGATGAAACTTCTAAAGGGCTAGGTCACATGGTCACAAGACTCACTCGAATGACATCAAAGAGAGAGTGCCCCTAACCAAAAGTAATCCAAACAAGCTAATTGAGGGACAAGAAACAACAGGGGATAAGAAAGATTGATGAATTCAGGAGATAAAGTTATAAAAACAACTTTTTAGGAATCAGCGCAAGTTTTACACTAAAAACCCATGTCAGCGCAATTTTTACACAGACCACCCACGCTGTCAGCGCGACTTTTGCCCAAAAAACCGAGCTGATCTCAGAAAAACACAGTCGTCGCGGGAATTAAGCTAGCAACCCAAGGTCAGCGCGGGTAAAAAGCTAGCAAGTGGCGCTGACGTCGCGACTATACACGTCTTTTCTGCGCTGATCCGATTTCCAGGATCGTCGCGACTGTTAGGCGTAATTACGCGATGAACAGGATGTTGCAAAAGGGTGAGCGCGATATCAGTGCGACTGTTAAAATTAAATCCGCGATGGAGCTCAAAAATAGTGACAGGCAAATCAAAACTCCCAAATCAAAACAGCCAATCTTTCAATCAAACAGGGGCATTTCCCATATCAACCCAGGAAACGCAAAGGACTGATAATTAATCCCCCAATCTTTGAAAAGAGAGTAAAAATCAAACTCAAAGAAAAAATGAACACAAAGAGACAAAGGCCAGCTCCCCAGCGGAGTCGCCAAATTGTTGGAGAGGTAAATCCCCTCTACGGATAGAGGCGATCCCTACTAACCCAGAACGGGTCTAGCAACAATCAGTCAATGCTACTATGCAAGTTCCTAATTGCAATTAAACAAGAGGCAAAGAGCACCTACTTGGATTCCAGCGCTGTTGTTTGATGAAGAGATGCCACCTTCGCTCCTTCACTCTGGCTGGTCACGATCCTCCGCGATCTCCGTGAATAGACACCTACACACACGAAGAGGAAACAAACACAAGCGTGAAATCTAATAAAAGCAACCATACATCAGTCAGAAAGGATGTAATTCACATTTAACCATTGCATAGACAAATGAGAATGGAACCATAACAGTAGTCATCTATTATTAATCAAGCAGAGAAGAGTACAACCAAATGTTCTGACGTCGGTATCCTTCTCAGGAGGGGCCAGTCAGCAAGTGTCTCAAGCATTCACCTTTAGGAATGGATCTCCCAAGTCAAGCAACTCTCTCTCACACAAAACTCTAAGACTCCACAACCTTTCTCTAGCTCTCTAGCAATCCACACTTTGTCACACCAACTACCTACTAGCAGCAGCACACAACAACACTATGAATTCCTTGTTGTCAAAAACTATCTTTCAAAACTCGCTGCTGATGGTAATGGTGGAGGAATATATAGGAGAAGGAGTCTCCATGGAGGGTAGAAGGATAAGCTTATCTCCAAGAAAGGTGGCCCATATGACGAACAGACATGCCATAGAAGGGAGGGCGACACTCACAAGGCCAACAACCAGGTGTGGAGTCATCTGGAAGGTTGGCTGTTAGAACAAATTCGCCCAAACAGGATCAGCGCGGATTATAGCGGGACTGGCGCGCTGACATCGCATCCTAATAACTGAGAAGGCTATGTCAGCGCGACTCAATACAAAGGAAAGGTGCGCTGGCTCATGAAATTCGATCAGCGCGGAAAACAGGTGTACTTCCGCACTGGCAGCGCATTTGGTCTGTTATGGAGCGCCCATCAGCGTGGTTATTTGGCCAAAAGTCGCGCTGATAGCAAAAACTTTGGAAAAGTGGGTTTTGAGCCAGTTCAGAAGGCATGAACTTGATTATTGTGAATTCCTGACACAGTAGGGTGACTGACAGGGAGACAGTGACAAATTACTGTGTAACAAGCGCTAATGGTACCCATGTTATATATGATATGGAACCTCAGTAAGTATTCCACTCTTCTACATCCTCTCTCTTTCATATTTCTGTTGGAACATCATTGCTAAGGATTTTGTTTGTCTACATCCCTACACATCTATTTCCCTCCTTCCTCTCCTCCTCTCCACCATCTCTACAACTTCAGTATTAAGTTGTCTCATTGTTATGTGTTGGCCACTAAAAGAAGACATTTCTCTTTGAGATTGCCCCAATATACCCCCCGCATTTGGATCCATGTGTTGGCTTGAGTCTACCTTAATGAAGTCTTATTGAACCAAGCCCCTCTTATTATCTTTTACTTACGTGACAATTGGAGTGCAACAAAAACCCCACTCATAATATTCTATGCACTCCTCTATTTAAGATGTCCTAGGCACTGGTCTACAATCAACCCAAAGGATGTATCTAGGAGGCTTTCTAGGTCCCCTAAGCACTCGTGTTGCAGGTGGTGCTAGAAATATCTACAACATAATCAATGCACAATATGAAGGTATCATCCTTCTTCCTTACAAACAACACTATTGCACCCCAAGGAGACACGCTTGGCCTTATTTATCCCTTATCAAGCATCTCTTTAAGTTGCAACTCCAATTCTACCAACTTGGGAGTACTCATCCTATAAGGATCCTTAGATGTTGGTGTCGCTCCTGGCATCAACTCAATAGAGAAATCCACCTCCCTATGAAGCAACAACTTTAGAATATATGCAAGAAACACATCCTGAAACTGCTGCAAAATAGGGTACTTCCTCGAGACTTCATCATCCTCATCTTCCTTCCCTTTGTCACTGGAAACATGTACTGCAAACAATAAACATCATTTCCTACGGCAGCACTTAGCTTACATAGTTGTAACCATTCTCACTGATGTAGGCTTCTTCTTTCCCTGCAAGACTCTCTTTTCTCCATCATCATTCAGGCACTCAATGGCCTTGTCATAGCAATCCACCTTAGTCCTATGAATGAACAACTAATCCATGCCCAAAATCATGTTATATGAACCCAAAGGAAGCACATTTATATGTGTTGATGTAGGCATGCCATTAAGCTCAAATGAAAAAGATCTCACCCGGTGATGAACTCTTCTTTTGGTCCCTGTAGCCAACTACGCCAACCAATATTTTGCATGCAATTCTTTATTCAACTAGAACTGATACACCAGGTCAGGACTAATATAGCTATAATTCTGTCCAAGATCAATGAAAATAGAAACAACTTGATCACAAAGCTTACATTCCATCTCGATAATAGATGTTTGATTATATGTTTGCATGTTATCCATTATTGCATAGATCCAGGGAATGTCTAACCAACATCCCCAACTATGTGCGCCTCCTCAGCACTATAGATTTGAGGCTTGCCACCCTAGTGTGATGGCATCCACCATAGGTCCAAAACCTCAAAGGTTTTTTGTTATCACCTTTATTCTACTACTCCTCGGGCTAAGACCCATGTCCTCTCTCAGCTACATTGAATTTCTTATGAGGTTCCACATTTTCCTTGTCACCCACATCTTGAGATATTCCTCGCTTCTTAGGCCATTTTCCTTTATTCTTCTCATTAACTTTCCATTCACAATTGAATTCAGGCTTGTGCTTTGACTGCTTGTCACAATGTTTTAACTTTCTGATGGCTTCCTTCAATGACCGAGACTCATCAAACTCAATCCGGTTTTTGAATGCTACTGGAAACCCGCTGATGAACCTTTGGATCTTCGCTTTCTCATCCTTGAAATTTGGTTGTGTACTCTTCTTTTGTCATGGAACCCATCCTGAGCTCATAGAACTCCTTGGCCTTCCATCATAATATCTCTTGGATGGATACTTCTTCCTTAAGAGTCTTTCAAACTCATCCAACTCTGCTCCTTTTCTCTGATGCCTCTAACATGCTTAACATCTTCCCACCAAATATTTGTTTTTCCCTTGTGTCTAAGGGTAGTTATGTTGCCTTTCATGTTCTGTGAGTAATCATGCAACATGAATCATTTCTTTATCCCTGTAATGGCCCTGGTTAAAAACTCCATGTAAAAATATGTAAGACCACGATTGATGGGACATGTATTCCAAGCTGAATGGTGGGAAAAACATCCTAGTGGGTGTTCATTTCGGTTATTATGGCTAAATGAAAGGGAAAAGTCTTTGGAAAGGCATGAGGCATTAATTGGCATTTTATTTATGAAAATAATGGAAATTAGGAGAAAAGGAAGGTGAAATGTCACAGGTTGCATGTGAGGAGGAAAATGAATGAAAATGAAGGAAATTGAAGAAAATAGATGCCTCATTGATAAAAAGGATTATGAGGATCAGTGGGTAAGTTTTTGCTCAATTTTGGAGCTCTCTCATTGTTCTCTCTCTCTATCTCACTCTTGGGCACTTAGAGTTTTCTTAGAGAACTTTGGCATTGGAGCAAGAAAGGAAAAGAAGGCAAGAGGAAGCAAAGATCAAACAGGGAAAGGAAGGATCAAGTAGTTATAACAGGATTCTTTGCAGGTATCGATTTGCATGTGTATTTTCCTTTATATATATGGCATGCATAGTGTTGCATGTGGTTGTTTGTTGTCATGGCATGGGTTTTTCCAGGTGTGACAATGTTTTCAGCCTAGCCTTTCCATTTCCCGATAGCCTCGATGACATGGGTTCTCATACTTCGGCTCAGGTGGATTGTTAGATGGATTTGAAGCTGAGTGCAGTGGATCTCTAAAATGAAAAACACATGGCCTAGTGGTCCTTGAACCGAATTGTGGATCACGGTAAAGCCACTGGCTTAGTAACTCCTGAGAAAAACTGTGGGTTGCGTTAAATCCATAATTGTGTGCCTGGGTGGGCTTGAGAATCCTTACTGGTGAATAGCGGGATATACGATAAATCCAAGAGGTGGATTGCTCTCTGTTGGGCCTAGTATTCCTGAGAAGAAATGTATGGTAAAGCTGGGGAATGGGTCTCGTTGTAGGGCCTAGTGATTCCTGGATCAGACTATGGAATACAGTAAAGCCTGAGAGACTAGGAGGCACTCAAATTCCTCATGGTGTAGGTGGAGAAATCTGGTAGCATCCATGTTTGTTTGGTTCTTTTCGGTTTGTTATGAGTCCCACATTCGTGCTTGGAATATGGCACGAGGGTGATTGGATGAAGAGAGACTTGGCTCGGCCAATATATGGTCGGGTGGAACATCGTAGTCCCATCTCCGGTTTGTTTTGCATTCATTAATGAGAAATTCATTCCCTTGGTTTTCATGTGTAAATGTATTGGTTTATATGTGGATATTATGGTTGATATATTTATGGTATTTCTGTTGTTACTATGTTGGTTATATGTATGTTTTATGACAACATCTATGTATGGCTCTCCATATGTTTTTACTTGTAGATGAATGGACAATGTATCTATGAACTAATAGATGATAATGCAATGAATGACATGAGGGAACAATGGTTCTTAGCGATTCTTAGATAAGTATGAGATTCCTATGCTTAATTTTGTTGTTTATACCTGTATATTATATGTTTGTGATATCTTTGACGAAATGCCTGTCATGGCTAGTAGGGGTTTGTTTAACTAATTGCTTCTACTTCATTGTTTCCTTGTTATTTTATTGTTCTTAAGATTAATCATTCCATTCAGGGCAATGACTTGAGATCTAGGCTGGAAAAAGTGGCTCAAATCCCAGGGACGCTGGCACAGAACTAGACAAATTGGTCCCTGGACGTTAGCATGTAGGCCTATGAGAGCGTCCAGAGGTCCCTGGATGCTGGCACGCCCATAGCATGAGAGCATCCAGAGGGCAAGTAATTAGAAGCTTCAGTGGAACCCAAGGGTAAGCTGCTTGAAGTGTTGACATGGTTCCTAGGGGTCCTGTAGCTGATGTGGAAGGTTTGTGTGTTGTGTTTCCATCGATTCCATTTCCTTAAGGTCGCATAGGAGGTCGAATCCAACCATAGTAGCCTCTCGTCAAATGTTTACCCCAATTGGTCGATTACTTGGGTAGATGTGGGAGGAGGGTGTTATAGAGTGGTATCAGAGCATGGTTCACCCCTCGGACTAGATGCGTTGTGTGTGTTGGTCATGAATGCATGTCAGTTGCATGTGAGTCTCTTACGCTGGCATTCCATGTGCTTGTTGCATTTGGTTGCTGTTGATCATGGTTGTAGTGATGTCACCCTGTGAAGGTGGATGGTGTTGTTGTGGGATGTGTCGTCATGAGTGTCAGTGGTATATGCATTTGTTATGCATGTCAGTGTCTATATGTTGTTATGCATGCATTGTCATGGTTATGGTTATGCATGTATGGTAGGTTAGACATCCATTTCAAGGTCATTGTATGCAATTAGGTCATCATGATGATATTAGTACTTTATGATGCTAATGT
Organism: Pinus tabuliformis; assembly: GCA_031772625.1. Lineage (NCBI taxonomy): Eukaryota > Viridiplantae > Streptophyta > Pinopsida > Pinales > Pinaceae > Pinus > Pinus tabuliformis. The sequence continues at coordinate 1,638,844,620 of CM062817.1, forward strand.
GTTGGCTGAGATAGAGCAGGAGATGCAGATCATTAAAGTGAATTTGCAGCATTGGACCTCGAGGCAAGAGCACATCGTCATACCTGTTTTTATGTTGGGCATGCATGTATGTAGGTTAAGGATTGTTATAAGCATTATGATTATGTGTATGTATTTAATTCTATTGAGGTTATGGTTACATACATGATAGATGCTAATTGATTAGTGTAGTCATATGAATGATAGTAACATGTGGTTGTATGCATTGCTATTTTTGTTTTATGTTAAGATAACTTGATGATTATGTTATACATTGTTGATGAGTATGTTATAGGTTAACTTTTTGTTGTTATATGATATTTAGCTTGATGATTAGGTTATATGTTATTGATGAACATGATATATAACTTCTTGTTGTTATATGATAGTTAGCTTGATGAATAGGTTATATGTTGTTGATGAGCATGATATATAACTTGTTGCTTTTATATGATAGTTAGCTTGATGATTAGGTTCTATGTTGTTGATGAGCATTATGTATAACTTGTTTTTGTTATATGCTAGTAACTTGATGATTAGCGTTATTACATTAAGATCTTGATGTTATATGTATCATGCTAAATGGGATTGGCCTATGCAGATGGTTAGGGTTATGAAATTCAAGTATGAATCAACTTATTTGTGACATTGTGTCGTGCTAATCTAGATTGGTTGTGAAAATGTGATTATTATGTATGAATGATAAATGCTTATGAGCTTATAATGTGGAGATGTTAGCTAGTGATTATTATGGATATCATGACCTTATTTGGGATTGAGTTGATATGTTGTGAAGTTATATCGTGCTAATATGGATTGATTGTGCAGACAAGATCACCTCCCTTGAGATACATTAAGGTATGAACTTGCTTATGTTGTCTACTTTGCGCTTGACTGCTTGATTATGATGTCTATTTGGTGTTTGAGTGTTTGGCGTCTATTATGTTGTCTAGCTGATTTATTTAACATGGTATGTTTGCAAGTTGTTTGAATGTTTGAGGAATTGCATAATATGAGTATGTGTTCCAATAATATTTTTAAAAGATGACTGTACCAATACATATGTGTTGAGATAACTAACATGTACTTGAGTGTAAGTAGGTGATAGTTGTATCTTTATGTCTAATGACTATGAGTTGACTATGAATTGTCTTTGTATTTGGAACATGTGGTTGACATGTGTGAGAAGTTGCAGGGAACCATGCTTGGTATTAGCTTGAAAAGGTAGTAATTGATGTGTTTATATAACTAACGTTGGGTGATGTGACAGTATATAGTAAGCCTCGATTGTAACAAGGTAAAAAGGTAAAAGAAAGGAATTAGGCAAGGATTCCTTTGGCTATGTTTGGAAACCATAATTCCAAACGAATGAGTGATTTGCATATAGGAAGTCTTCTTAACCTTGATTTGGTCTGGCATTATGTGGATATGTGCTATAGTCATGAACATGTATTTGACAGGTATATCAGCTAGTTCCAGTTATGGATGGATTCGTCAAGGGAATTGGAGCCCCTTGAGATATGGCATGGACATATTTAGTTAGACGACAATGTGCTTGGCACAACAAGGTAGGCTAACTAGTGTGTTGTTATGTTTATTTATGCATTGACAGTTATGTGTTGATGACAATATGATGCAAGGATTGCATAGCAAAGAGGTTGGCATGAAGTCGTGAATAAGGCTCATCTTGGGCTTTCCCTTGGAGGCTTTAGGAACCATGGGGATTGAGTCATGGTGTTTGCTTCCAATCTTGTGATTTTTGTCTTTTGTGATTTGTTGCGCTTGATTTGTGGCTTTGTTTATGTCTAGTGTATGGCCACACCACTTTGTTTGTGGAGACGTGTTGTTATTGGTTTTCATGGTTTTCTTCTTGTTTGTTTCGTGTGCTTTCCTTTTAAGGTATGAGAGCCTTGGGAATTGGTTGGAAAAGAGGAAAGTTAACGGATCTCGGGGAGAGTTGTGTGGTACCCAACAAGTAATGTAAGACATGGATGAAGCTCGATGCATGAGTAAGTGCAGCGGAAGGTAAGACTATGACAGTCAGTTGGACTGGTTGGGTCCATTGTGGTAAATGGACGGTGGCAGTACAGACATGAGAAAGGTAACCAAAAAAGGTAAAGTAAATGGATCTGAGGTGTCAGATGCCTTGGCTAAGTTGGGAACCGTGGTTCTCAATGTTGTGCACAAACAAGGAAGTTCTCTTAACCTATACCTTATGTTATTTGGTAATTATGTTGTGATCATAACTATGTTGATGTTTACATATGTATACATGTATGTATGTATGTCATGTCTGACAGGGTCATCATGGATCATGATTGATTAATGCTAATATGTATATGTATATATATGTATGTATCTATGTATCTATGTCACTATTTGACAGGGTCACTAGGAATGATTCGTTCTTGTAGATAAAGCATTGCTTATGCAAGTGAATGGCATGAAGAGATTCCTGGTTCATGAGGGATCAAGTGGAAAGAGTAGCCTGACAGATCTTTGAGGTTAGTATCATTTGGATATGAATTGATATTGTATGCTTGTATTATTTCTATATTTATGCTATCAGGTAACGTTGAAAGATACAACAGCGGAATGAAAGCAGTGTGGTCTGTGACATGTTGGGACAAGCATGCATAAGACACTGGAAGCAAGGTTGCTTGGTAGAGACAATGTGGTTTTCGATGTATGGTACTACTATTGTGCATTTGTTGTATACATTATACATGTTGCATCTGTGATGTTGTGTGCGTGTGGTGTTGTGTATACATAGTGTGTGTACATGTTGTTTATGCAATGTTATGTACAGGGTGGTACTGATAGCATTGTGTGAAATTTCATATGTAGTTTTGGATATATATGTTGTTGTGTGCATGTTGGATATGCAGTGTTGTGTACATAAGGTGCTATGTACATGTTGTATATGCATTGCTATGTACATGTTGTATATGCAGTGCTATGTACATATGATGTTGTGTGTGGTGGGCTCCAGTATTGCAGCAATGATGCTCCAACTCCTGAGACTCCCTTCTTTACTTTTATCAACTCGGTAGTTCGTAACAAACTTGGAAGCGATGGTGATGTATGCACAAGTACTAGCTCTTACTGCAGGCTGTCACTTGATCAGTTGGCACAAGTTCGCTAGGAGCTTAAGCCAACTTCTATGAGCTCTTAGAAGAAACTTTTAACTGTGATGGACATTGCAGAAAGAAGATGAAAGATGAAAGGAAATGCAAACCCTAGCAAACCCTAGTTTTTACCAACTAGCCCTACTGGTGCAAGAAAAGAGATGAAATCGGTGGAAATGGATGCCATTGAATTTTAGAAAGGTAAAATGCATGTGACTAAGCTACTTCTACAGTAAAATCTGGAAAAAAAAAAAACATATTTTTGCATTTTTTTAGTAATTTTGCAGAATTATTACGCATGTGCTTTAATTGTTTTTTACTGTGCAGAGGTTGATTGGCGAAAGGAAATGGAGTGGGTGCTTACAGGAGGTTGGGAAGGTGAGAAGGGGGCCTAAGAGGTCCCTAGCACCCTTCCAGAGAGTTTCACAGTGATCAGATCTTGAAAAAATGCTCACGTGAACTTCTACAGGAAGTCTGCAAGGGTTCTACAGGATGTTCTACAGGAAGATCCGAAAGAGGATTTTGGAGGGTTGATGGTGGAAAAACGGTGGGAAAGTGGAAATGGAGGTTGGATGAGGATGTGAAGGGGTCTAGGACCTGGTGAATGAAGCTAAGGAGTGAGTAAGGTGGTTGGATTTGTTCAAGGATGGAAAGGGCAATGTTGCACAAAGATGTAGAAATTAGGTCAAGTTGGAAAAGTGTGGCGAATGAAGGGAAGGAATCTAGAATTAGGGGTTGGAGCAGGTTGTATGATGGAGGAAGGGTAGGTGGGAATGTATCACAGGTATTATGCACACTATTTTCCAAAAACTGATCCAAACAAAGACAAGAAAACATGATTTCTGTGTGTGACTGTGCAGGAACAAAAAAAAATGAGTGTAATGGAGGTGTACAGAGATGGAAAAAGGTGACATATGGCGATGGGTGGAAACAGGGATGTTTACAGGCCTCATGGACAGATTCCCAACCTTCGGGTCCTCTTCAGAGATCAATTTTGGCTTGTTTGCAGGCTCTACAGGATCTTCCTGTAGAAGACACAAAACTTCCTATAGAAGGTGAAATTTGAGTCCGAATGAGACTAAATCTTGGGAAAAGGTAGTGGTCATGGAGGAATGGATTGTGAGGGATGCTTGCAGCCTGGTGCTGACCTCTGTCTTTGTTTTGTGTGATCCTCCTAACCTGCAATGTCCTTCCTGCAACCTGCAATTATTCAACAGAAATTAGGTTTATTTTTCTTTTCTCTTTTCTTCTTTCTTTTTCTCTTTTTTGAAAACAACTAGGGCGCCTCATGGAGGTTTTCACCCTAATTGCCTGCCCTGGGCACCTCCAAGGGAGGTTTTCACCCAGGGATCTTATTCTCTTTTTCTTTTCTCTTCTTTCCAACCCATTGACCACCTCATGGAGGTTTTCAATCAATGAGCCAATCTGAGGCGCCTCCGAGGAGGTTTTCACCTTAGATTTTTATTTTCCTCTTATTTTTCATTTTTTCTTTTTCTTTTTTCTTTTTCTTTTTTCTTTTTTCCTGCCCTACCTTACTTGAAAAACAAAATCATTTTCAAGTATAAGAATACTTCCAATGGAGCCATGTGCACATCAAGATGATAGACAAAATGATATGGAGGCTTGAAATGCATGCTTTGATAGGTATCTAGATTTCAGAGAGAAAATTATTTGACTTTGAAGGGATCAAGCATAGCTAAGGAAGAGAGTACTGCTGCAACTTAGTGACAATCTGGAACCATATCTCAATATAGCTCTGATATTCTTCATGTCACCTTCTACCATGACCTTCTCATCTTCCTCTTTTTGCTGATTTTTCTCTTGAATACATGGAGGATTTGATGGTAACCATGAGGGATCTCTCTCAATCTCTGATTTTGATGTCTTCCCTTCATCAAGTGCAGCCCATGGTTCTTTGCTCTTCTCTTTTGCATCTTCTTTTGCTAGATGTGGTCCTTCAATGATATCAATATAATTTCTTCCTTGCAATACTCTTCCTGAGCTATGGTGAATATCATTGAACTCAAAAGGAGTTGTTTGGAAATGTTGTGCCTCAGCATTGTAATTGGGTTGAGCTACTGCAATGTGCGGGTTGGGAAATGGTGGAACGGGTAGTGGAGTGGGGGTGTATATTTGAGATGGATGTGGATGGGGTTGTGGTTGGGCAGGTGGTTTCCCCCTATATGCTTGTTGAGCCTGCCTATTATTTGGGTTCGGGTTTGGTTGAGCAGGAATTTGGGGCTACCTTGGTGGAGCAGGAGGCGATGGTTGCGGTTGAGCAGGTGGTGGAGGCAAAGGATCGGGAGGAGAGTTGTACTGGGGCCTCCACCCCTGATGAGGTGCATTCCACTGAGGTTGTGGCTGAGCATAGGGGTGAAATGGATGAGCAGCTAGTTGGGCATAATATGGAGATGTGAAGGACAAAGGAGGAGGTGTGGACCAGGAAGGATGAGCAGGGGAACCCCAAGAAGGAATGGAAGTGGCTTGATAGGGGTTGTAATAGGTATGGGATGTCCCTTGCATTCCCTGCTAGTAAGGTATGGGTCCATGTGGCCTCCTTTGGTTCATATAATAGAGTGGTTCAGTGGCTCCTTTGGCCCTCTGATATTCAGCTTTGATTCTGGGTAAGGAAGGGCACTGGTTCATATGATGGTCTTTTTAATAGACAAAACACATTTCTATAGAGTGCAATGGACATTTGGTGAGCCCCAGTATTGTAGCAATAATTCTGCAACTCCTGGAACTCCCTTCTTTAATTTTATCAACCCGGTAGTTCGTAACAAACTTGGAAGCGACGGTGCTGTATGCACAAGTACTAGCTCTTGCCGCAACTGTCACTTGGTCAGCTGGCACAAGTCCGCTAGGGGCTTAAGCCAACTTCTATGAGCTCTTAGAAGAAGATTTTTAACAGATGGATGAAAGCTAACTCAAAGGAAGCTAATCTACTTGCGGAAAGAAACTGAAAGCCAAAAAGAAACACAAACCCTAGCAAACCCTAATTCTACCAGCTAGTCCTACTGATGCAAAGATGAGAATGAAAACTACAGAGAGAGATGCCATTACTTCTATGAAGGTAAGATACATGTGTCTAGACTACCTCTACCTGAAGAAAACATATTTTTGTATTTTTGAATAAGTTATTAGAATTATCATGCATGTGCTTTTAACTGGCTTTTTATTGTGCAGAGATGGATCAAGGAGGAGAAATGCTTGGAAGAGGTCGGGAAGGTTCAGAGAGGGTCTAAGGAGTCCCTAACACCCTTCCAGAGAGTTTCACAAAGTTTGGCTACCAAGAAACCTCATTTGCGAGCTTCTACAGGAAGTCTGCAGGGGTTCTACAGGATGTTTCAGGGATTTCTACAAGATGTTCAGAATTTCTACAGGATGTTCTAGGGTTGGATTTTGGATGATGGGTGAGTGAAAGAGGATGCATGAATGGATAGGGAGGTAGGGTAGGGGTCTGAAATAACTTGGTGGCCGAGGGATCAAGTGATAAGAGGGTGTGGAAAGCTAGCTTGTCTTAAAGAGGGCTGAGGCAATGGAAGGGCAAGAAGGTAGGGTGACGTGGGCAAAAGAGTAGTTGTGAGATGAGGGATCTAACTTGGAGATGGAGCAGTTGGCCTGGACGAAGCTTAGATGGATGAGAGAGTGATGGAGATGCACCGCACATTGTATACTTAACCAAATCAACCACGTCCTGCACACAATCAAAATATTAACTAATCTATCCTAACTGTTAATGAAACCAATGAACATCAACGTTATTTCTAAAGAGAACCATGTACAGTACTGAAGAAAAGAAACATTCCAAGAGGTCTGAACGCATGAATAACTCCTACAAATGAAAACATTGCACCAAAGATTGCATGGGTAAGCAAACTAGTGTTTTTGTTGGGCAGCACTGTCTGCAATTCCAGCCCCTAGGAAGAGGTGAAAATGAGAGTGCAGGCAACCCTTTTCTAGAGCTCTTATCAATTCTTATCTCATTACTTTATTCTAGATATCTGAAGCAACTCTATTTTTCAACAATGACCTACGTAACCACACAACGAAATCTAACTCAACAAACTGCATTTCAAATGCATACAAGGAAAATCATAATGTTGAAAGGAAAGATATCAATACAAAGAAGGAGGCCCTAGGCTCTCAGGTTGGGCCCAACCCCGAGAGCTATGGCTCCTCTAGAAACTCAGAGCTGAGATCAAATCTGACTGCTTCCCATTAAAAAATAATAATCATAAGTCAAGAGTCATGCCAATAATGGCTACAAAAGAACAAAACAGAGCTGGCAGCTTGTAGTGCAGAATGTGCAAAAGTTTTTCCAAAAGTCCCCCTCGAAGGCTGAAGCCCTCACATTTATACACCACGAGGCCCTAGCTGGCCTCCTAAATCCATGGGACTTGGCTGACCAAACTGGGAGTGAACAGTTGCTTCCACAAAATCTGTTTGGTTGCCTTCTAGATCCGGTTTTGGTGGCCTTTGGAGCTCGGAGTTGGGGGTGAAGATCCCGAGGGAGGCTATTTAATGCCATAGACAACCCCCCTACGAATCCTCAACCCAAGCTTGGCTGTCTCCTAGCCCTTGTCTGCTTGGTTTTGCTCCACATGTGTCAAAAAATCCTGAAATGAGCACGTGTTAGCCACCTAGGAATAGTGACTACCCTTATTCGTAAAAATGACATAAACATACTAAAAAAATGATGTAGAAGTTATGAAAAATGAAGGATTGAGCAAAGGTAGTTAGGCCAAATGAGCCCAAAATGTTACCAAATTTGGGGCTCATCATCACCCCCCTGCTAAAATGATTGCTCATCCCTGAGCAACTAATCCAGCTCCTCGTCCTTCATCGCTTTCACTGCCACCCTCACATCCCAGGCTTCTGAAGTAGTATCCTCCTCACTGCCATGGAACCCAGCCTTCCTTTCCACCTCTTCCCATTGCTTATGTGCTTCTTTCTCTGTGCTGCCTTCCATCAATCCCAAAAGCAAAGGTGGGCTTAGCTTGAGGCCAATACAGCTGGCTTGGAGGTTCTGTATGGACTTCTTGTAGAGGGGTACCCGTACTAGAGCTTCCCTCGTTCGAGTTGGAGTGTGATATTCCCTGATTTTGAGGCTGTGGGACAAGGTGTTCCACCGGCGGGTTCAAGCATGAACACAATTGTCCCCTAATAATCGCTCCATATCCTCGAAATGTGTTGTGGCCTGAGCCTGCTGATCCATGTATTTCAATAAAGCCCGAGAGTCAGTTGCTAAGTGTTGGTGGGCTGATATCAATGCAGTGGGGTCCCCTGGATCTGCTCTAATCAGCAGTGGTTCATGTAACTCTCGGTTCATGACCTCTTTGACCTCTGCTGCTCTCTTTTCTTCATGGTTCAACCATGAGGCAAATGCCATCAACTGCATATCTCCCACGACTGTGTTGGGATCCCATAAAGTCACATTAGGAAGGGCCAAATTATGGAGATAGAACTCCGATAGCTTGGCCTTGTCCTCTGTTGAACTGCTATTGCATAAATCTGTGAACTGCTAGGGGTCTTGGATTTGGGAGATACCCCTCTGTGCCAATGCATTAATTTGGAATTGCAGCCACTGGTCCCGTAGGTATAGGCCATAAGATTTTTCCGGTTGTCTACATTGTAGAGCATCCATGGCCCAACTGGCCATGCAGGCCAGTTGTGCCTCTTTTTGTTGCAACTGCTGTTTGAGAGCTTGTATCTCGATTTGTGCTTGCAATTCCCTTTCCTGTAGATGTTGGTTTAGCTCCCCAAGACCAACTTGCAGTCCTTCTTTGCCTTGAGGTTCTGTTGTAGTGTCCTCTGATGTTGTGCCCCTTTCTTTCCTCTGTTCCTGTAGCTACAGTTTGAGTTTCTCATTCTCTTCTTGTAGGAATACCCGCTGGCAGTTTCCCACGTGTTTGGCCATAGCTAATTCTCTTCGTGCCTCCTTGAGTTGTTCCTCCAAGGGACCTATATCTGCTACTCCTTTAGATTTAGCTATCCTCATCCACGTGTGGGTTCTCACTCTTTCTTCCTCCAACGCAAAGAAAAGCGGCATTGTGAATTTCTGTGGAATAATTTTTCCAGCCTCCAAAAAGTTATAATACGAGCTCAAGCTTGGCTGGGGACTAGGTTCCGGAATATGCTCTACCTCTTCTTCCCTCCATGGCTCTACTCCGTCTTCCCTTGGTGGTGATGTGGCTTCCTCTCCCTCCATTCTTTCGGTCTCCTTGAGCCTGGCCAATGTTTCCTGTAGAACGGCCTCAGCATCCTGTAGAGGGGTTTTTGAAGCCAACCTTTCCATTCTCTCCTTCCAGGAAGTTGTCTTCGGGCTCCCCCGCTCATAAGTGACTGATATTTTTGAGGGGGACCTCTCCCTTGGCGAGGTAGGGGTGTCTTCTATGGTAGTTGGGTCGTTGGATGGAGGTTGGGGCCTGCCTGTTTTGATTCTTACACTTCTCCTTGCTTTGAAATACAGAGGGGTCTCCCTCTTTCATTTTTCCTTTGGCTTGGGAGGGGTACTTAGGGTGGCCAGCATAGCTGCTGCCTCCCTAGCAAGGATTTCGGCCGTCTTCCCCTTCCGTGTTCCTTTCTCAGGACTTCCTGTAGAAAGCCCTGTAGCGGCTGATTTCTGGCTTCCTATAGAAGCCGTTTTTTATTTTCCTGTAGAAACAGGTGGCACCGTTTTAGCCTGCTTGGCTGATGGTGCTTTGTCTTTTGAATTTGCTGAGGCTGCCTTAGAGGTGCCTTCACTGACGTGGACTTGTTCAGTCCTTTCCACCCTTCTCTGTAACCTTTTCTCCCTGGGTGTTAATGTGGGTTTGTCATCCTCTGTTTTGGCAGCCTGTTGTTTCTCTTGTTTCCCCTTGTGTTCTTTCTTTGGCGCTTTGGCCATGGTTTCTTGGCCTTTTCCTTTCTTCTCTGTTTGAATTGGTTCCTTCTCCTCGCTGCTGGAGGTGGTGAGCTCCTCAACCAACATTTTGATGTCATCATCCTTAGTTAAGTTTCGAAAGGCTTCCCACGAGAGAGGGACAGTGTATGTGTGGAGTGCATCCTCCACGAGGAGCTTAATGAGCCCATGATGGGCTACCTGGTCTGGCGTTCCCTCTCGTAATTTGGTGGCAGATTCAGTCATGCACTGCAGGAGGAAGTAAGGAATACTCAACTTGTTTTCTGAGGGTAGGTCCATTTGGTGCCTAAATTCTGTGAGCAGCCGGAAATGGTATCCATACACGATGTTGAATCGCCCCTCGCACGTGATATACTTCATAATTTGGAGGCTGACCTCACTCCAGAGTGGCTGTAGGCTGGCTCTTCGAACTCCGTTCTTGTCCTCTGAGAATTGCTCCTCTGGCAGAAAGAACTCCTTCTTAGCCTTCTAGCCCAGTTTTCTTTCCTCCTTATCCCAAGGTACTCCCATCGGGAGATCAGTGACTCTGCTGATGAACTGTGGGGTGAGTCTCAGGTTCAAACCTCGAAAATTGACAATGGCTAGCGTTTTTGATTTTGGCTTCAAAGCTCGCAGGAATTCTTTTGCCACCTCGTCCTCGTAACCTTAAAGCTTGTCGCAGAACGACATCCACCGTGCACGAGAAAACAGGTCTACCACCTCAAGGTTTTCCCGTAGCTTCTTTGAGTCTGTCGTCTCTTTCCTAATGAACCCACCCTGCATGGTGAAAGCTTGTTGTGTTAGCCGGAGCCGGCTGGCGCGTATAAAAAGATGGACCTTTGGGATTTCCTTAGACAGAGCGCGGAATTACGCCTCTGGCATGCACACAGTTTGTAAATTCACGACTGTCTACAGGTGAGCCTTGATAGTGGCTCAATTATGAACCAAACCCTGTAGAAAAACCCCGCATACACACTACGACGAAAATTCTCATGCAGAAGTAAGACGACGCTTGCAAATTCATGCACAGACTGTAATTCTACTCTTTTAGGACGTCGACTTCACCACCCTTCGAACCAATTGCATGGGAGGACTATGTTCAGGCTTACCTCATTCCAACTTGCCACCTTTGACATGAATAGTTTAATTTCCTCCGTGGCGGTGAGCTTCCTGTAGCGCAGCTTCCTGTAGAAGTCGTGCACGGGTTCTGGAGAGCGCGTCAGTGGTTCTGGGCCTTCTGTGCAACCACCGGACGTTTGAACAGGCTGAGGACTCGGAGTAACAGTCTTCAGGAAATTTCGGATGCTTACTCGACTGAAAAGCGGTTGAGGATAAATGAGTGGAGTGCCATACGCGATCTAGCCGGTGGATTTGAATCCCTGCGGAACTCGTGGCGCGGGGGTGAGTTGTCCCTGTCGGCCCGTTGGACGACGTCACCTGCTATCATTCCACTGTAAGTCTGCCTGACCGCCGAATCGTTCCCTGCATATCTACCGCCGCCATTTTCTGTTAGATCGCTGCTTCTCTCCGACTGGACGCTTCCCACGTGTCCATTTCCTGTCTTGTTTGACACAACCAACGTTTTTCGGATCGGACGAGACCATCGGACTGGTCGTGGTGGCCAGTTGAATGGCTACCCGACTTGCTCAACCCATTCATTTTCATACTCACACACATTTTAGAGCATTGTTCATGTAATTTGACGAAACAGGGTGAGGCACTTACCTGTGCGGCCGCGACGTTATTGTCATGCTTCAAGACGAGGGTGACGGACCCACTTGTTGCTGCTTCGTGCACAGGCACGAGAGTTCCTTCTTGTCGACTGCTGTTGGTTACGAGACCGGTCGCCTGGCTGCGGATGGTGTGTGCGCCAGCTTTATGAGTTGTAGGTGCCTTCATGGTGTATGCTCTAGCCAGATCAACTGCTACAGGATTCCTATAGGATAGCCTGTAGTCATTTCACCTCCTAGGGTGCATTCCGAAACGGTGGAATCACGGTCACGGTTGCAGGGTCCTCGGATTGCTTTGATAAGTAGCGCATTGGGCCTCTGCATACTTTATTCCATTTGAGAATTGTTTCTTCTGAGAATCCAACGTTCTGATTTGACTGTGCAGGTATTTCCATTGTATGGCAGCAGGGGTGGTAGAAGGAGGCAACAGCAGTGGGTGATGGAGAAAAACATTGGTTGCATGCCTCCTTATTGGACTTCGGGCTTCAAATTCTTCCACACAGTCGGTCCTGGGCCGTCCAAAGATTCTACAGGAAGTTTCCTGTAGAAATACAGAACTTCCTATAGAAAGTCCTGTAGCTTCCTATAGAAGGCTAAACTATGATCAAATCGTGCCCGGACCTTGGAAGAGAGGAGTGTTTCTGGAGGGAGTGCTGGTGAGGTCACCTGGTAGCATAGTAGGGACCCTTGTCCTTGAGTTGAGAGTCCTCCTTTCTGCATGGAATACCTGCAACCTGCATGAATTGTCAAATCTTGAGCCTATTTTCCTGTTTCTGCTTCCTTCTTTTATGTTTTCTTTTTCTTTGTTTGTTTTCTTCTTTCTTCTTTTTCTTTTTTTTTTTTTTTTTTAGAAGACAGCAGGGGCGCCTCAATGAGGTTTTCACCCCTACCATCTGCCTTGAGCGCCTCAGAGAGGTTTTCACCCAAGGGTCTTTTTTTATTCAAAAATTTTCAGAAAGACAGCAGGGGCGCCTCAATGAGGTTTTCAACCCTACCATCTGCCTTGGGAGCCTCAGAAAGGTTTTCACCTAAGGATCTTTTTTTTTTTTTTTTTTTTTTTTTTTTTTTTATGTTCATGGTATGCCCAAAACAGAGGCAGAACCCTTGTCTATGACCAGCACTGATTTTTCCACAGTTTTGATGAATTCTTGCCTCAAAAGAGGTTTCCTGTAGATCTTTAGTCGATGCCCATTGACGAGCATGGGGATGGCTTCCTCATCAATGGTCCGAACAAGAACGGACCCATTGTCATTACACTTCTCCACTGCATATGGTCCCAGCCATCATGTTCTCAGCTTCCCCTTAAAATCCTTATGTCTGGAATCGTACAACAGCGCCCAATCTCCCCGCTGGAATTGCTTGTCATTGAGGTGCTGGTCATGCCATACCTTCCTCTGAAGTTGAACCACTTATGAGTGGAGAAGGGCCTGCATTCGGTGCTCGTCTAACCCACTCAGCTGCAACAACATTTCTTGTTGGGCATGGCTGAGATCTAGGTCCAGCTGAGCTGCCATCCTCAAGGTGTTGTATTCGAACTCAATTGATAGCAAAGCTCTCTTCCCATAGACCAGCTCATAAGGTGTGAAGCCGGTTGTGGTCTTCCAAGTGGTGTTGTAAGCCCAAGTGGCCTCAACCAGGCGATCTGCCCAATCTTTTCTACTGCTGCTCACCACCTTAGTCAAGATCCCTTCTAATGCTCTATTGGTGACTTCCACCTGCCCATTTGCTTGAGGATGATAGGGGGTGGAAGTCTTATGCTTGATTTTGTGATGAGCGAGTAGGTCTTCAATTAAGTTGGAGGTGAACTGGCTTCCTTGATCGGTGACTAGCTCTCTTGGCCAAATTTGTAGAAGATGTTTTCTCTTAAAAACTCAGCCACCTTTTCTTCTGTCGCTGCTTTTATTGCCTTGGTTTCTGCCCACTTTGTCAGATAGTATGTGCACACAATGATGTAAGACCTTTGCCTTGAAGGAGGATTGATAGGACCCACAAAATCCATACCCCACTTCTCAAATGGCTCAAGAGTCACTTGAGGTTGGAGAGGCATTTCGTCCCTTGGAGTCGGTTTCCCCATCCTTTGGCATCGGTCACATTGGTTGATATATCTTCTGACATCTTGATGAAGCGTGGGCCAATAGTAGCCTGCCTGTAGAATTTTGAAGGCAGTTCTTTTGGCTGCAAAATGTCCTCCAGAAGGCCCGTCATGACAGGTTAGGAGGATATCAAAGACTTCCTCCTCCCTTACACAACGCCTTAAGATCTGATCGGGGCCAAGCTTGAACAGGTTGCCCCCGATCCAAGTGAATGAGGCACTCTTCCTTACGATTCTGCTCTTCTCTCTTGAGGATAGGTGCGGAGGGAACTGTGCTGAGACAAGGTAGTTTGCTATATCAACAAACCATGGAGAGAGTACTGAGATAGCAAACAGATGTTCATCTGGCATCTGGTCATCCACTGTTCCATCCTCACCTGCAGGTAAATCCAATCTAGACAAGAAGTCAGCAACAACATTTTCTTTACCTAGTTTGTCAACAATAGTCAAATCAAACTGTTGCAACAAAAGTAACCATCTAATAACATGAGCATTCACATCTGGTTTATTCATTAAATATCTAATTGCAGCATGATCAGTATGTACAAATTTTTGATAGCCAGTGATGTAGTGTCAGAACTTGTTCAGGGCATGGACCACGGCCAAGAATTCTTTCTCAGTTATAGTATAATTCAGTTCTGCCTTGGATAAGTTTTTGCTGACAAAGTATATGGTGTATGGAAGTTTTTGTTCAACTTGTCCTAAGGCTGCCCCTATGGCTTTTTTCGAGGCATCAGTGTGGATGTGGAAAGGTAGGGCCCAATTTAGACCTCTCAAGATTGGGGCAGACACCAACTTATCCTTTAATTCATTCAGAGCCCTCTAACAATCGTCAATCCATTTAAACTCAACATATTTTGCTAAGAGACCAAACAATGGCGAGGCTAGCTTGCTGAAGTCTTTAATGAATCTTCTATAATATTCTGCCAAGCCTAAGAAACTTCGAACATCTCTTACCTTCTGAGGGGGTGGAACCTTTTTGATGAGAGCAATTTTGTTAGGATCCACCTGTAACCCTTGGCGAGAAATGGTATGTCCTAGAACGGTCCCTTCAGTCATCCAGAATTCACATTTTTCAGGAATAAGGGACAGGTTCATCTCAATGCACTTGGTTAGGACTTTTCCCAGATTGGACAATGCTTCCTGGAAGTTGGACCCATAAGGAGTGAAGTCATCCATATAGATCTCCACCGAATCATGGACCAGCTCAGAAAAGATGCTCAAGACAGCTCTCTGGAAGGTGGCAGGAGCGTTGCATAGCCTAAAGGGAAGAAATCGGTAAGCAAAGGTACCCCAAGGACAAGTGAAGGTGGTCTTATCTTGGTCTTTCGGGTTGATTTGTATCTGATTATACCCGCTAAACCCATCTAGGAAAGAGAAAAACTTATTTCCCGCCAGCCCATCCAACACTTGATCTATGAACGGTAGAGGAAAGTGGTATTTCTTGGTGGCTTTGTTCAGTTCTCGGTAGTCCACATAGATTCTCCACTTCCCGTTTTTCTTGGGAACCAACACCAGCGGGGACACCCATTCGCTATCCGAGATGGGGTAAATGAATCCTGCATCCAACAATTTTTGCAATTCTTCTTTGACAATGTCCTTAAGGGCTAGATTCATTCTCCTTCGGGGTTGCCTAACCGGTTTACAATCTTCTTTGATGTAGATGTGATGGGTACAGACCGAAGGATGGACTCCTTTCATCTCCTTATAGCTCCAAGCAAAAGCATCTAGATGACTGACCAACATACTACACAACGCCTTTTCCTGGGAAGGAGATAGGGAGGAGCTGATCTTTAACGTTCTCTCGAGGCCAAACTCCACATTTTTTACTCTGGGAGTGATTGGATTGGTCACACAAAGGTCCACTAAGGTGCTGGCTTGGGTATCCTCCACCAATTTCTCTAAGGACAATGCACTGGGAGGTGGATTATGAATCAAGGTCTCAATCAAATCATCCTCGGTTTGAGGACCTCCCCTGGTGGTTTATAGGGTGCACAAGGGTGCAGAGTACACATCATCCTCTTCTCCTTCTTCCAACCAAAGTGGTAAGTCATGCTCTAATAGGGGTTGGGCAGGAGGGTATAGGACTAGCTGCTTGGACATAGGACCATTTTTTATGGTCATGTTTCCTGCACGACAGCTTATGTAAGCATCCGCAGTGGCTAACCAAGGGCTTCCCAAAATAAGGGGGTATCCAGTAAGCTTTGCCTTTGGTTGAAGAACCAAGAAGTCTGCAGGGTACTCCCAAGAGTCAACAGAGACCAAGACATCCTTCACAATCCCTTCAGGAGTCACGGTGGAGCGATCTGCTAGCTGCAGGACTGTCGAGGTCTTTCTTAAGGAACCCTGAAGGTTGAGTTTGAGCATGGTATCGTTGGTCATCACGTTAATGGCAGCCCCTAAATCAATCAAAGTGTGGGGTATGATGGTGCCATTGATGTGGACATCAACTACAGGACTCCCAGGATCCAAATACTTTGGGCAGATTACTTGCCCCAACATAAGATCAGACAATTGTCCTATGACATTGATGGTTGAGGCATCTCTTTTTCGCCTGCCTGGGTGTCTGAAACACTTTTCCTTAACCAGTTTGTTGTATATCGGTACATCTTTGATGGCCTGGAGAAGGGGTATTTTCACACACAACTATTTGAGTTCTCCGAGAAGCTCATCCTCCTCTGGGTTGGGTTGTGCGGTTGCTGTTAGTCTCTCAGGAAAGGGTGGAATGGCTTTTGGTTCACTTTCCTGTTTATCTTCCTCGTCCTCTGGGGGAGGAGGTTGGCGATCCGGAAGAGTCTTTCCAGATCGCAGGTTGATCTCCTGGATCTCCACAGCATAGGTAGGGCATGATGTTTCCCCAGTATATACCTGCTGGGCCTGTCGGTTGTTGGGGTTCAGGTTCGGTTGAGCAGGCATTTGGGGTTGTCTTGGAGGAGTAGGAGGTAATGGTTGTGGTTGAGCTGGTGGTGGAGGCAAAATGGCGGGAGGAGTGTTGTACTGGGGCCTCCACGCTGTTGAGGTGCATTCCACTGAGGTTGTGGCTGGACATGTGAGTGAAATGAATGAGTAGTGGGCTGAGTATGGTATTGAGGTGGGTAAGACCATGGAGGAGGCACAGACCAGGAAGGATGACCAGGGGGACCCCAGGAAGGCATAGGAGCAGATTGGTTGGGGCTATAATAAGCTTGGGATGTCCCTTGCATCCCCTGTTGGTAAGGTCTAGGTCCATGTGGCCTCCTTTGGTTGAGGAAGTAGAGAGGTTCAATGGGTGCCTCCGTTCTTGGTACATGGCTTTAAGCCCAGGTAAGGTTGGGCATTGGTTTGTGGGGTGGTCCTCCTCACAAACGAAACATACCTCTACCGAATGTAATGGGAACTCGTTCTTAGGGTGCTTCCTTGTACACCTAGGGCAGAAGATAGCCAAAGCCCTCTCAGCTTCCTCTTTCTTCTGTTGGATTCGGAATGTATCAAGTTGCATGGCAATGGTCTGTCTCACCTCACTCTTGAGGTCCTCTAACTGATTTGCAAACTCATGTTTGGAGAAAGGAATACTAGCTGAGAGGGGGTTTCCTCTACCTCTTTTCCGGGCTGCCCTAGAGTGGTTTCTAAACACAGTCTTTATATCCTCATAAGGTAGTTGGTAAATATCTCCTCCAGCTAGCATGTGAAGGGTATCTAAAAGGTCTTCAGGGACTCCTCGGAGCAGGACCAACTTGAGAGATTCAGGGTCAAGTGTGCACCTGGCCCGTTTATAGCTAAGTTGGAACCTTTCCTCGTAATCTTCTAAAGACTCATCATTTCCCAGGGTCATCCGAAAGATTTCTCCCTTGGCTTCCTTAGACCTACAGTAGTCCGGTATTTGGTATTGAAAGCTTGTTGCATCTGGTCCCAAGTGGTGATACTGTTCCCAGGTAAGCCCATGAACCAGCGTAATGCTGCATCCTTGAGGGTAGAGGGAAAGAGTTTCAGTTTTTGCTCATCTTCGGTATAGTCATAGGTTCGACAAAGGACAACAAACTCAAACAGGAAGGTATCAAGGTCTTCAGTAGTCAGTCCATGGAAGTGAGGTAAAGCGGAGGGGCTTATGTTTTTCATTTTCATGTCTCCATTGGTCTCTCAGATGGGAAAGGCACCTTCTATTCTCTCATCTTCTCTTCTATTGTCAGCCATGGCTTCAGATGGAGTGTTCTCTAACTCTTCTTCTGTTATAGGATCTTCGTATATCTCAGGAGGCTCGCCTATAGGTTCTTCTAGATCACTGTCACCAAAGAAGAGAGAAGGGTGACTCAGTGAAGTGGTGGGGGTGTTGGGTAAGAATTTGCCTGTTTTATCTCGATTTATACGAGGCATGAAATGGAAAGACTTCTGATTGCTTTTGTTTTTTTTTTTTTTTTTTTTCTGGTACCTGCAAAACTAAAATAGATTGAACTGCAACTAACTATCTTGCTGAAATGGAAATGCGGAATTGAAATGAAAGCATGAAAGGACTAATCTAATTTGCTCAAATGAAATTGCAGGAATGAAATGCTAGGCTACGCTTGCGGAATTGAAATGCTAATCTACGCTTGCAGAAATGAAATGGTGGAATTGAAATGCTAATCTATGAAAGCAGGAAATGTCTACGCTACTTTTGCGGAAAGGAAATTGTAGAATGGAAATGAAATAAACTACTTAGCAGAACGCGAGAGTAGGAAAATAGAAGAAAAGCAACAATTACCAATACTCTGACTCTTCCCCGGCAATGACGCCAAAAAGATGGTGAGCCCCAGTATTGTAGCAATAATGCTACAACTCCTGGAACTCCCTTCTTTAATTTTATCAACCCGGTAGTTCGTAACAAAATTGGAAGCGACGGTGTTGTATGCACAAGTACTAGCTCTTGCCGCAGCTGTCACTTGGTCAGCTGGCACAAGTCCGCTAGGGGCTTAAGCCAACTTCTACGAGCTCTTAGAAGAAGCTTTTTAACTGATGGATGAAAGCTAACTCAAAGGAAGCTAATCTACTTGTGGAAAGAAACTGAAAGCCAAAAAGAAACACAAACCCTAGCAAACCCTAATTCTACCAGCTAGTCCTACTGATGCAAAGATGAGAATGAAAACTACAGAGAGAGATGCCATTACTTCTATGAAGGTAAGATACATGTGTCTAGACTACCTCTACCTGAAGAAAACATATTTTTGTATTTTTGAATAAGTTATTAGAATTATCATGCATGTGCTTTTAATTGGCTTTTTACTGTGCAGAGGTGGATCAAGGAGGAGAAATGCTTGGAAGAGGTCGGGAAGGTTCAGAGAGGGTCTAAGGAGTCCCTAACACCCTTCCAGAGAGTTTCACAAAGTTTAGCTACCAGGAAACCTCATTTGTGAGCTTCTACAGGAAGTCTGCAGGGGTTCTACAGGATGTTTCAGGGATTTCTACAGGATGTTCAGAATTTCTACAGGATGTTCTAAGGTTGGATTTTGGATGATGGGTGAGTGAAAGAGGATGCATGAATGGATAGGGAGGTAGGGTAGGGGTCTGAAATAACTCGGTGACCGAGGGATGAAGTGATAAGAGGGTGTGGAAAGCTAGCTTGTCTTAAAGAGGGCTGAGGCAATGGAAGGGCAAGAAGGTAGGGTGACGTGGGCAAAAGAGTAGTTGTGAGACGAGGGATCTAACTTGGAGATGGAGCAGTTGGCTTGGACGAAGCTTAGATGGACGAGAGAGTGATGGAGATGCACCGCATAGTGTATGCTTAACCAAATCAACCACGTCCTGCACACAATCAAAATATTAACTAACATATCCTAACTGTTAATGAAACCAATGAACAGCAACGTTATTTCTAAAGAGAACCATGTACAGTACTGAAGCAAAGAAACATTCCAAGAGGTTTGAATGCATGAATAACTCCTACAAAAGAAAACATTGCACCAAAGATTGCATGGGTAAGCAAACTAGTGTTTTTGTTGGGCAGCACTGTCTGCAATTCCAGCCCCTAGGAAGAGGTGAAAATGAGAGTGCAAGCAACCCTTTTCTGGAGCTCTTATCAATTCTTATCTCATTACTTTATTCTAGATATCTGAAGCAACTCTATTTTTCAACAATGACCTACGTAACCACACAACGAAATCTAACTCAACAAACTGTGTTTTAAATGCATACAAGGCAAATCATAATGCTGAAAGGAAAGATATCAATACAAAGAAGGAGGCCCTAGGCTCTCAGGTTGGGCCTAGCCCTGAGAGCTATGGCTCCTCTAGAAACTCAGAGCTGAGATCAAATCTGACTGCTTCCCATTAAAAAATAATAATCATAAGTCAAGAGTCATACCAATAATGGCTACAAAAGAACAAAACAGAGCTGGCAGCTTGTAGTGCATAATGTGCAAAAGTTTTTACAAAAGTCCCCCTCGAAGGCTGAAGCCCTCACATTTATACACCACGAGGCCCTAGTTGGCCTCCTAAATCCATGGGACTTGGCTGACCAAACTGGGAGTGAACAGCTGCTTCCACAAAATCTGTTTGGCTGCCTTCTAGATCCGGTTTTGGTGGCCTTTCGAGCTCGGAGTTGGGGGTGAAGATCCCGAGGGAGGCTATTTAATGCCATAGACAACCCCCCTACGAATCCTCAACCCAAGCTTGGCTGTCTCCTAGCCCTTGTCTGCTTGGTTTTGCTCCACATGTGTCAAAAAATCCTGAAATGAGCACGTGTTAGCCACATAGGAATAGTGACTACCCTTATTCGTACAAATGACATAAACATGCTAAAAAATGATGCAGAAGTTATGAAAACTAAAGGATTGAGCAAAGGTAGTTAGGCCAAATGAGCCCAAAATTTTACCAAATTTGGGGCTCATCAACATTCGTTCCTAGGATGCTTTCTAGTGCACCTGGGACAAAAGATGGCCAAAGCCCTCTCAGCTTCCTCTTGCTTCCTTTGGATCTGCAAGGTATCCATTTGCATGGCAAGAAACTGGCTCATCTCACTCTTGAAATCTTCCCACATGTTTCCAATTTCACCTTCAATGGATGTGTTAGAAGAAAAGGTATTGCTCCAATCATTTCTGTTTTCAGCCATTTGCTCCAAAGGAATGTTTTCTTCTTCTTTTCCCCTATAGGTTCTTCAAATATGACTTGTTGTCCACCCAAGGGTTCTTCTTAATCACAGCCATCGAAGAAGAGAGAAGGTTGGTTGTGTGAAGCAGTGGGAGTGTTGTACAAACATTTTTCTAACTTATCTCTACTCCTACAAGGCATGAAAGGAAATCTTTTTGGTTCATTTTTTTTTTTAACTAACTGAAATCTATCTTGCTGAAATGAAAATGCAGAATTGAAATGGAAGCAGGAAAGGACTAATCTATGTTGCTGAAATGAAATGCAAGAATGAAATGCTAAGCTACGCTTGCAGAATTGAAATTGCAGAAATAAAATGCTAATCTACACTTGCAGAATTGGAATTGCAGAATTGAAATGCTAATATATGCTTGCAGAATTGAAATTGCGGAATTGAAATGCTAATCTATGAAAGCGGGAAATATCTAATCTACGCTTGTTGAAATGAAATGAAAGCAGGAAATGTCTAATCTACTTTTGCTAAAATAAAATTGTAGAATGGAAATGAAACAACTACTCTACTCTTGCTGAAATAAACTACTTAGAAGAATGTTGCAGTAGAAAATAGAAGAAAAACAGCAATCACAAAGTACTTTGACGCTTCCCCTGCAACGACGCCAAAAATATAGTGGGCTCCAGTATTGCAGCAATGATGTTGCAACTCCTGGGACTCCCTTCTTTACTTTTATCAACCCGGTAGTTCGTAACAAACTTGGAAGCGACAGTGTTGTATGCACAAGTACTAGCTCTTACTGCAGGCTGTCACTTGATCAGTTGGCACAAGTTCGCTAGGAGCTTAAACCAACTTCTATGAGCTCTTAGAAGAAGCTTTTAACTGTGATGGATGAAATCTAACTCAAAAGAGGCTAATCTACTTGTAGAAAGAAGATGAAAGCTGAAAGGAAATGCAAACCCTAGTTTTTACCAACTAGCCCTACTGGTGCAAGAAAAGAGATGAAAGCAGTGGAAATGGATTCCATTGAATTTTAGAAAGGTAAAATTCATGTGACTAAGCTACTTCTGCAATAAAATCTGGAGAAAACATCTTTTTTCATTTTTGAGTAATTTTGTAGAATTATTATGCATGTGCTTTAACTGTTTTTGATTGTGTAGAGGTTGATTGGCAAAAGGAAACGGAGTGGGCACTTGCAGGAGGTTGGGAAGGTGAGAAGATGGCCTAAGGGGTCCCTAGCACCCTTCCAGAGAGATCCAGAGTGATCAGATCTCGAAAAACTGCTCACGTGAACTTCTACAGGAAGTTTGCAGGGGTTTTACAGGATGTTTTACAGGAAGATCCGAAAGAGGATTTTGGAGGGTTGATGGTGGAAAAACGGTGGGAAAGTGGAAATGGAGGTTGGATGAGGATGTGAAGGGGTTTAGGACCTGTTGAATGAAGATAAGGAGTGATTAAGGTGGTTGGATTTGTTCAAGGATGGAAAGGGCAATGTTGCACAATGATGTAGAAATTAGGTCAAGTTAGAAAAGTGTGCCGAATGAAGGGAAGGAATCTGGAATTACGGGTTGAAGCAGGTTGTATGATGGAGGAAGGGTAGGTGGGAATGTATCACAGGTATTCTGCACACTATTTTCCAAAAACTGATCCAAACAAAGACAAAAAAACAGAGATCTACCTACGTTGACCTAATCTCCTTATAAAAACCAGAAATATGATGAACAACAGTGTATAAACAGAAAATAATGCAAGAGAGCTATGGAAACTAAACAAGAACAAATCGAAACATGCAAGTACAACTGGTATCAACTTTTCCAACTAAAAATATAACGCTAGCAGTTGCATGGAAAGGCAAGAACAATGTTTTTGTGGCAGCAAGTATGCCTTGGTCTCAGCTCATGGTCCCAAGGAGGGAGAGCTGAGATCAAGGATTGCTTGATGGCCTTTTTGCAGATATTTTCTGTTACCAAACTTTCAAATCAACCTGAAGCATGAAAAGTTATTTTAATCACCAAAAACAACCTAAATAACAAAGCAAGATCTTAACCTAAATAACAAAAATTATTCTATGAATGCAGGAAATACACATAAAAGTACACAAAGGAGGTACTGGCACTCGGGTTGGGCCCAACCCCAAGAGCTACAGCCTCCTAAGGAAGATCAGAGCTGGTGCGAAGCTAGATTCATCTTTATTGATCAAGAAATAATAGTTACATCCCAAAAATTGTCTGCAAGAAAAAGCTTGAAAATGTGTTGATACAGAGCTACACTAAAGTGCGAAAATAGACTAACAAAATGAATAACCTACTAACTAAAATATAACTAACATCTGACTAACCAAACTGAGGCCCTAAGCCTTCTTATTTATACAAATTGAGGACCCCAACATTCCTCCTAAACTTTAGGAACTTAGCTGCCAAAACTTGCAGTTAACAGCAACTTTACTAGCCCTGCTCGGCTGCCCTTGTGATCATCGATGTGGTGGCCCTTGAACTCCGAGCTACTGGTGGAGAATTCGAGGTAAGGGCTCATAAATGAAGGGGACACCTTCCTACAAATCCTCTCCCTTGTTCTTCCATGAATTTGGCTACCAAGTGCTCATTAAAACCTTTGATTTTGTCTCAAAATTGACCAAAAATCTGCATAAAGCACACATTAGACTTTTTGGCATAATGACTAACCCAATTCACTCTATTAGCATAACTATAATAAAAAACATGCAATAAACTAATGATAATGGTGGATTAAGTCGAATTAGGAGGTAAAATGAGCCCATATAATTACCCATTTATGGGGCTCATCAGTGTACATGTTGTATATTTGGTGCTATGTACATATGGTGTTATGTGCATGATTGTACAAGTGGTGTTGTGAGCATGTGGTGCCATGTAAATGTTGTACATATGGTGTTGTGTGTAGGTGGTGTTGTGTATATGTCGTGCATATGGTGTTGTGTACATGTGGTGGCGTTTACATGTCGTGCATGTGGTGTTGTGTACATCTAGCATTGTGTACACGTTGTACAAGTGGTACGAAGTACATGTGGCATTGTGTATATGTTGTGTAGGTGGTGTCATGTACATGTGATGTTGTGTACACATTGTGCGAGTGGTGCTTTGTACATTTGGTACTATGTACATGTTGTACATGTGGTATTATGTGCATGTTGTACATGTTGTCTTGCAGGCATGCAGTACTATGTATGTGCATTGTGTAGTCATGGTATTGTGACATGTGTATTCATTGTGATGTACTCTATGTATGTATACGTATTGTGTTGTGCACTGGGTGTAGGTGTATGTGTTGTATGTCAGGTGTAGGTATATGGTGTTGTATGTCATGTATAGTTGTATGTGTGTGATGCACACTATGTGTATGTGCACATGGTTGAGGAGAAGGCATTGGGTGTTTGTTGGGTGTGGCAACCGATCTAGTATGCGTATGGAATGAGGGAAAAGGTAGAAGTTAAGGATTGATTAAAGGATAACTATCAGTATTTTTATTTCAATTTCATTATGCATGTGATTTATGATTTTGGTCTATGTTGATTACATGTGATTTATGATTATAGTCTATGATGGTTACATGTGATCTATGATACTATTTTATCATGGTTACATGTGATTTATGATTTTGATCTATGATGGTTGTGTTTTGAGCTAACCTGATGTACATGATGTCAAAGATGCTAGTTTGACTTGTTGTGATAGGAAGTAAACAGGATTGCAACTGTACCTTATTGACGAGCTACCAATGAGGTATGGTTTGAAGTTATTTCAATTTATTTCAAATCTAGTGGAAATTATGTGCTTGGTACAGGAATGCATAAACATTCCCGGTTGGGTGGCTGAAACTAACAACAAGAATTAGCAACGACAACAAAAGGAATTGAAAAATGCATTAGTATGTTGGTAAAGTATTCAAGAGCAGGGCCATTGTGGGACACTAGTACCCAATAGTGTCCATTGGTTTCCATGAGCATGCTATGGCTGGTATGATGGTTTTAAGGCAAGTATATGCCTTGGTTGTTGACCTTCCGATGTGAAGAAGCCTTGCCAAGGGATGGATCGCCTGAGATAGGGGATGTCGGGGAGCTTGGAAGGTGAGTGACTGCACAAAAGGGGGTGATTGAATTTCCTGAGGGATTGTGTAGCAGAGAAGGGTAGGTCAGGGATATATTTGATTGGTCAATATCATTTCCAGATGGAATTAGATGCACATTAGGAGTGTGCCCTGAAACAATGAGTCGGTAACTGTTTACTTAGAGGACATGTAGCGTGGGGTTGTAGCATTGGACATTGATCCAGACTTTGGCTCTGCTAGAGGGTTCTGGACTTCCTAGGAAGGAGGTGAATCATGGTATTACTTTAAGGGGGATGTGTGAGCCTCTGGATTCCCTTATTGATTGATATGGGTATCGTATCCTTTTATTTTTTACTTTAGCAAATGTGCATATGTGTATATCATTGTAAATATTGTATCGAGATGGATTTATAAATCTCCATAGACAGTAGGGTTATTTGTTGGTTGAAGCAAATGTGTATAAGTATATGTGGTTGTTATTGTAAATACCGTAATGAGTTGTGTTATAAAGCTCCAGTAAATTTTATGTTTGTCATGTTTTAGCATATGGTCATTGCAAATACTGCAACGAGCCGTGTTATAAATCTCCATGGGCAGTATGTTTTGTTTTCAGTAGTCTTTTTGGTTATAGGTGTCATTGAACACCGAGGACGGTGTCCCCGTTCATCACATATTTACCTCGGTTGACCAGTAAACTTGGGTAAGTGTGGGAGGAGGGTGTTACAAACCCCATAACAATTGCGAAGATGCAAAAGGAAAGGGTCGAGAAACAAAATACGGGAGACAAGAAATACTCCGACAAATAACGACCTGTCAAGTGCTGCAAGTTAATGCAGAGAGATAGAGAGAGAGAGAGGTGTTGCAAGTTAATGCAAAAATAGAGAGAGAGAGAGAGAGAGGTGTTGCAAGTTAATGCAAAAATAGAGAGAGAGAGAGAGAGGTGTTGCAAGTTAATGCAAAGTGCGAGGTCGTGGAACCTAAACCCATGAACGGGTCAACAACCAACAAGTACATTCCAAGTGGCACTGGGAGATTAGCTAGGGGGTATATCCATGTAGTTGAAATGATGACATGGCACTATATAATTCACTAAAACTGTAATGGGCACATAGCTTGATTCGTCACATATTTACCTCAGTTGACCGGTAAACTTGGGTAAGTGTGGGAGGAGGGTGTTACAAACCCTGCAACAGTTGCAAAGATGCAAAAGGAAAGGGTTGGGTAACAGAATACGAGAGACGTGAAATACTTTGACAAATAATGACCCGTCAAGTGCTGCAAGTTGGTGTAGAGAGAGAGAGAGAGAGATAGAGGTGTTGTAATTTAATGCAAAGTGTGAGGTCGTGGAACCTAAACCCATTGGCCAGGGGATATAGCCACGTGGTTGAGATGATGACATGGCACTATATAATTCACTAAAACTGCAATGGGCACAACTCTTGATCCAAAGGTTGGATTGAGGTAAAGTTTTATATCATCGGTCTCTTCTCGATGAGACAAACATAATGGTGATGTCAGACTGAGGCACTAAATGAGTTTAAAAAAAATCATCAAAAATTTTCGACTCCATTTCCATAACAACACCTTAGATCTTGGGTCAGCATAATAATTTTCCTCCTCCTAACCTATGTTTTGTAGGGGATTACGAGGGGGGTTGTTAGAGAGTGGTATTAGAGCATCCAAGTTCAACACTTGGACTTGATGAGCTCTATCATGGGAAATTAACTACAAAAACTCTTGAAGGAAGGTCTTATAATGATTTTTTTTTAGAAAATTAATAAAACGAATATTTACATGTTAAAAGTTGGTCTAAGAATATTTGGCTGCATATATGACTGACATAGTTACTTTGTGATTTTCTTATGTAGCATGGACTAATAGCTGATATGTTTCCATTAATGTGATGAGCTAACAATTGTGTTGACATATGTACAATTTGAGGACTATGCAGGCCTATATGTTAATAATTTGTTGATTAACTAACATTAGTGAATTGATATGGATTGTTTCTTTCAACTAAGGTTTTCCATAGCAGTTCTGCAAAATTAGGATCATGGACTTGATTTCTTTTTAATTACCTATATGATTATGTGTCTAATTATTATGTGAGAATGAAAACACATGACATAAGATGAAGTTCACCCAGAATAACAAAGGGTGGTACACCATAGATATTGATTACCAAGAAATGATCAATAAGATGGTAGAATATATCTCTGACCTCACACCACACAGGCATGAATAAGAAAGATTAGTTGGCCAAGGGGGGAGGACAAAATCTCCTCATTGGATAGATACCTTAAGGAGCCTAAGGGCTGAGGTCAAAATATTTAAGGAAAACAATGAAATATTGGTTAGAACTCAGGAGAAGCAAGTTGAATTTAATGTGGTTATCTTGCAAAGCCTCTTAGATTTACAGAGACAGAAGCAACACAAGTTGAGAACTAGTCAGAGAGACAAGAAAAGCCTTTGAGAAACAAAAGAGAAAATAAATGGAGCAGATGGTAGAAGGTCTAGGAAGAGGCACATGCTGGAGATTGAAGACACGGTGAAGGGAAGTGTACCCCTAAGTACCCCAGAAGGAATAACTAGCACTTATGTGCACCACTCTGGTAGATATTCTAGCTCTGCTACTGGGAGACACCATCATCACTCTCATCATCATCGTCGTCATTAGAGGAGGAAAAAATATCAAATGCTTGAGGAATTTAACAAATCCAAGCCACCCACATTTGATGGAGATATGAATAAATTTGAATATGCAGAAGCATGGTTGCTTGGCATGAACAATCTTTTCAGAATCCATGATTACTCTGAAAACATGAAATCCAATATTCCCACATATAGTTTGAAAGGAAAAGTAAAAATTGTTGAATTTCCATGACCTTGGGTTTAGGATAGAATCTTAAGATCTCTGATGCTACCAAATGAATAATCTCAACAAAGCTACTTTGCACAGCGGAATATAAACAACAGTAAATCACACACACACACACAAATATAAACAACTTTTTACAATTTTTTTCAACCCAACTTTGTTATATTAATCAACATATGATAGAACAATATAGGGCTCCCATACCAGGGATAATGGCCCTCAATTATCCACAAGAACAAGAATACAAGATACGATCACAATATCAATGCTCTAGTGCACAATCACAACCTCTATGTTGTATCTCGTCCTGTCAGTCCTTTGCTTACGGTATGCTCTCTAGCTTCCCCTTAGTCCATCAAGAGACAACACATAGAGACTCTATGAGGGATGCCACCTATCACTACTACAAGTCACTTCTGCTACAATGAACATGGGTTGATCCAATCTGCTCTTCTAGGCTGGCCAACACCTGAGCTCCAATCTGCCAATCTAGTAGCTTCTTTCATCCATCAAAGAGCTACACATTAGGCTCCAATCTTCACCCAATCACGTAACAATCCACATCCTTCTTGTTTGATTCTCTAGGGATACTTTGGGCTACCTACACATTTTGCAACAAGAGTCCAAAGGTTCCCAATCCAATCACTATAGAATCTGCTCCTAGAAGAGGCTTCTAACCACCAAGTCAAGCCTAATCTACTTGGCTTCCACATGATGCAATTTTGTCCACACTTGGAAACTACCCAACTGGCAATCAATTCAAGACAAACTCATCATACATACCTTTGGTTATGCATGCTATTGTATCTCTTCACTGGTTAGGGCACCCACAATATATGTTACAACCCTAAAACTACTCCAACAGTCACCTAGAAAACTGCAACCTTCCTTCCACAAGACCCTCCTACATTTGTTGCTTCATTTGGCTTCCTGTTTTAGTTTGTTAAGGACTACAATCCTCACAAAATGCACCTACAGGATTGTGGCTAGGTCTGCATATAAAGAGTAGGGTTGCATCGTTCCAAAACAGGGAAGACTGCCCTTCAAAACCGACACACAACCACTTAGATCTGCTTCAAGGCATGTGACTTTCCTTCTTGCTCAAACTTGGACTAAAGGGGATGAAAAACACATGAGAACAACTTCAGATTTGTCTCTAAGCCTACGACTATTCTCCTATAGCAACTTGACCTGATTTCAGATGCTAAATTTCACCAATCAAAGACCCAAACAAATTTGTCCTTCTCTTCTAGAGCTCGGCCTATTTCAGAGAGTTATCTATGAATTGAAGCACATTTGGATGTGTGAAATGACTTCACATCACCTTGTATCTATAGACTTTACAAGGGCTCCACGAATTACCCAAGAGACATGACTTTTAGCTCATTTCACTTCAAGCCTACATGACTTGAAGGCCCAAAAATCAATTACTGACTTCAAAAATTCATATCTCATCAAGGACATCTCAGATTTCGATTATTCTCAATGTGTTGGATTATCCTCACCATACTCTATCATCTTCATCCATCACATGTAAAAAATACTCCATGTTTTGGCCTAAACGTCGATAGGTGCAAAACCCCAACCTTGGATTCCAAGCCCACAATGACTTTTGTGGCGCTTCAACCTCCAAACCTCGAACCCTTGATTTTTTAGTATCTTGGGAGGTATTCCAAGCCCACAATGACTTTTGTGGCGCTTCAGCCTCCAAACCTCGAACCCTAGGGCTTGGAATACCTCCCAAGATACTAAAAAATCAACACTCCCTCTTAGTGAGGGAGGTACTTCCAAGAATAGAAAGTAGCTCATCATCATCATCATTACTCGCAACACTCGCCCAACTCCGGGCTCTCACAACTGCAACAATCCTTGTCGTATGAACTACACCTCTCTCGGAAGTGTTGTTGTCACTGGAAGCATCCTACTTCTTCTTCTTCTCCTAGAATGTATTCCAATCTCTCCATGATTCCTTATTGGCAGTTGTAGGAGCACCCTTGCTCCACACTAACCACACACTCTTCTTGGGCTACAAAGTCTCCCTATGAACCTGCAAACTCCCGGTAGAACTTGACTCCCCTTGAGTCTCTGGAACCTATACCTTCTTCTTTGGAACCTATACTTACGGCTTTGAAGCCTACACCTACACCTGCTTCTATGGAACCTGCTGTTGGTCCCCTTACTTCTTCTTCCCATGATCCATAAGCTTGCCCGTCAGCCTATATAGACAATGCTTTCTGACTCCAAGCACAATACCTATAGAGCTAGAGCCTTTGGGCCTAAGTCTTGCCTTCCCATCCTGTAATAAGACCTCAAACCCCTTCTTCTCTATCATCGAGACAAATATCATGCTATATTTGAGTCTTGGTACATACAATACATCCTAGAACTGTTCAAGAAAGTGTAACTAGGTTCGGTCTTCATAAATGTACTTTAGATATTTGTATTTATTCAACAAAAGAAATATTATTTCTCAATGATTTTCTTGCTCATTGAGGTAGGTCAAGAAAATGGTTAAGTGCTTCTAGGAAGTCAAAAGGTCAATATATTTATATAAGACCCTTAGAGGAATACCTCCAAGACAAGTGCAAGTCCTCTCCATGCAGTAACGTCCTCCACAAGAAGCTAAACGAAGAAAATAATGAAGATATGGTCAAGTCGGCCTAAAGACGGAATGTCAGCCTAAAGGAGGGACAATCTCTATATATATAGGTTGTCCACTCCCTCATAAAGGACAGAATGAAATCTCTGAAATCAGCAAAGAGATAGGTTGAGAAAAGGAAAGTGAAGAAAGTCTAAAGGGTCTCCAAAAGTGCATCAAAGGAAGGAGGAAACTTAGCGAAGGTAGGTGATTGTTTCCAGGGCTAAAAACAGTCACACGTGCGAAGAGAAGGAGGGTAGATTGTAGATATAACAGCAGTAACATTTCAGTGCAATATTCATTGGTGTTTGGGCTAGATATTAGGCCTACAAGGCCTCCCAATACAAGCAAAGAAGTCTCTCCCTCTATCGAAGGTGAAAGGACCCTAATTCACTAAGGGTACCCTCCACATGTGGGAAAACTAGGGAAATAGAACAACAATATAGTCATACACCCATATCGCAAGAAGGGTCTCATTTGGTCAAATAAGAAGTCTACTTGAGCAAAGGATAGAAGAGGAGCATCTCATCTATAAGGCTCACTCAAGGAAGGCCTATCTCTAGACTAGAAACAAAGAGGGAGGACGAAGTGTTGGGGAGCAAAGTGTTGGGGAGCAAAGTGCCAGAAGGAGGAAGTCTATGTGTTGGGAAACCAAGTGCAGAAAAAAGGAAGGACTTGACTTGTGCTCAGAGAACATCCTAGTCAAGGGTCTAGGGTTTGGCATGAAAGAAGCTTCAATAAGAGAAAATTTACCGAAGGGTTTTCCTCTCAAGAGAAGAGAGGTTTTGGCCCTGGCAGAGAGCCAACATTTGTGTTCTCATCTTTATGTTTTTGGTAGCAATTTGATGAAACACACACTAATAATAAGAATAATATCAATCTAAGATAATTGTAAAAGTGCCTCGCAAATTGTTATCAAGTCAAGAAGAATCACACTACACCTAATTGCCCTAGATTCTTCAACATGGTATCAGAGCTAAGGTGACACATCAAGGAAAGGGAAACTCAAGAACACTCATCAAGGAAAAGCATCTACAAGGTTGAAGCATCAAGCCAAATCTACTCAAGGAAAATAAGGCCTACCATCTATCATTCATCAAGGAAGACTACATAGCAAGAAGAAGAGCCTTACACAAAGGCACCTACAAAGAAGAGCATATCAAAGAGGGACCTACATCATCTACAAGTTACCAAGCAAATCTCTTCATCAAGCAAGTCCACTTGGAGAAGGCAACTTGAAGAACATCAAGATCCTAGGAAGGAAATCCCTCAAGTCTTCAAGGAGAAATCAAATCCACTACATCTCAAAAATATATCAAGTATATGTCCCCTTCTGAATATACATCAATGTCTTTTTGCAAGGAAAGCAACAAATTGGTAGGTACCAATAACTTTCTTGCATGGAAGAAGAGGACTGATTTACTTCTCAAGGAGAATGAAATCCTATAACATGTCAAAGGGAATATCACTATCCCTGCTAAGGAACAAACTCAAGCCTTAGCCAATTATAATAAGGATGAGACAAGAGCTCAAAAGATTCTAATAGAATAAATCAAAGGCTCTCTCATTCCTTATGTCTCCAAATTTGAAACATCAAAAGAAATTTATGATAAGCTAGTAGAGCTATTCTCGGTACCCACAGCCGAAGAAGTGATATTTCTAAGAAATGAATAGTTCAAGATGAAGATATCAAAGGAAGGAAGAGCTCCCTACTTCATGATGATCTCTGAGATTAGGGATCAAATTCAAGAGCTTGGGGAAGTCATGTTTGACAGAGAAGTGACAATTGTAGTACTCAATGCTCTACCTGAGGATTGGGGCAACTTCAGATCAAGCATATATGCCAAGAAGGAAGCAACCAAACTCAGTGAAACGTGGTCTCTATGAAAGATAGAGGAAACCAAACTTAAAGCAAAGGAAGATGTGGGATCAAAGGAGCAAGCATTTGCTACCATGGCTAAGAGAAAGGGAAAATTTGGCAAATTTGGTCCACGAAGAACAAACTTCAAAGACATTTCCAAAATCCAATGCTATGGATGCCAAGAATATTGACACTACAAAAGGAATTGTCCTAAGCTTAAGAACAACAACAACAACAACAAAAGAAAGAGGGAAGAAGCTCACATGAATCAAGAGGTGAAAGAAGAAGAAAAGAAGCAAAAGAAGGAAGATCCTTCGGATCTCTACTATGACTAATTCAAACTCTTTACTTTAAGTCTTCTTTCAAGGTTTTGAGTAGGATAGGAGCATGTAGGGATAAAATAAAATTTTGTGACTAGAAACATCTTATAGAATCTAGAAGCATGAAGTACATAGAGTTCTAGATACTCAGGAAGAAGTAACATTTATAATGAGAATAAAAATGCATGGTTAGAAATATCTTCTAGAATATAGGAGCTTGTTAGATATAGCTCAAAATATTCATGTAGAAGGAGCATACCTAGTATATGATCTCATCCATGATGAAAGAAGATTGCTCATGATTAATAATATTAGAAGACCTCCATCATCAAAAGAAATGAAACATTTTCAAGGCAAGGGTCTTTAAGATCCTAGGATGGAATCTTCAAAAGAAGGTTCATGAACCAAAGCAGATGTCTCATTGGGAATCCCATTCATGGGATTCAAAGAAAAGGATGATATGCAGGCAAGCTAAGATGAAGCAAGAAGGGCCACACCAAGGACAACCAAATGAAGCTAAGATGATCAAAGGAGAATCAAGATGAGGTATGTATGCATCAAAGTTTAGTCATGTTATCATTTGTATATTATTGAGTCATGGGAATAGTTCTATAACATGATCAAGTAGGAAAGAATCTCTTTCACCAATGACATGCTCGAAGGCATGTACTACAATGCAATAAAGGTCAACAAAAGGATATGCTCACATAAGGAGTATAAGATTGCTGACTAAAAGGCAAGAAGAAATGTTGACTAGTCCAGGAAGCAAGCAATGAAGAAGTGTTCTCAAGAAGCATAAGGTGGTTGACCAATTTATCCAAAGAGAAGCAAATGAAGAAAGAGATCAAGCATGTGAAGAACACCATGATCACCGAGAATCACTATCTGACAAAATACTTTGAAGATATCTCCAGAAATAAGGTAGGACAACTTTGACAAAGGAAGGAAGGACCCTTGACACCTATGAAGGCCTTGGAAATATGAAAGATGCAGAAAACTAATTCTAATCTATGAAGATGTCTGGTAAAAAAGTCATCCAAAAAAATAAAAAGCAATGTTGAAGCAATATCAAGATGAAGTCATGATGGGCTACTAGGTCAAAGCATGTAAACAAGCAAGTACGATGAAGCATCCATGAGAAGAGTATTCTGAAGCATGGACAGATGACAAAGAAGTAGCCAAATGACAAGAAAACCTGATGCATGACAAGAAAGCCACTTTCCACAAAGGAAGAAATGACATGACAAACCAGGAAGGAAGGTGATCGATGGATGGTGCCCTACCTAGAAGAAGTTCGAATAAATACTTCATGACATCAAAGAAAGTAGATCAAGCAACTAAAGGACCCACGAAGAAGAAGTTGCTGATGAATGAAAGAGTCCCTAGTTAAGAGGGAGCTCTAATAGGTCCCTAATCAAGAGGGAGTTTTGGATCACCCCTGATTACAAAGGAGTGACAATTGTTTTTTTCCATTTCATGGGTCATGCACTAGACTGGGACTAACAACCGTAAGTCTAGATGAAGGCCATGAACGGAAATGTAGACACAAGATAGACACAACATTCTTGTATTCACTTGGGAAGAAAGAATGGGAGGATTGGGTAATCATCTCGCATCTGATACTCTTTGAGGATGTGTAGGGCATCCAAGCTAAGAGTAGGCAAGAGGGCCGATATTATTTAAAGGATGGGAACCCAAGGCAAGAATAGTCCTAGAAGGGTCATACTCAATGAACACCCGGGTGGGTATGTACCTTGAGAGATAATGATTAAGGTATCTATAAGTCATTGGTCTTGCCAACATTGTGCTCTAATCTTTTGAGAGATAGAGTTGTCAATCAAGGCCTTACTGTGGAAACAATGTTGGTTACTATCATGCTATAACATATGGATTGCAAATCTGGTTTCTCTTATGTGAATTCTTTAAGATTGAAACATAGCTAAACACCTTGTAATGTTGTATGAATACCTCCCTAGTTAAGAGGGAGTGTGATCTGAAATGACCATAACTAAAAACTGATGTAGAATTGATTAACCATTAATGATTTGAATGTTAACTTAAAGCACGGAAATCGAGGTAAACTGTTTGAGAAGAACACTTTACAACAGCTGATTGAACATGAAATCAATGCATAACAGAAGTGCAAACAGTAAAAACACAGCGATACCAGACAGCAAGATTGATGACGGAGTTAGTCCTTAATGGACTATGTCTCCGAGTCCGCTTTCAAGATGGGCGACCATTTTTATTATGAATGAGAAGAAGGTGTTGATTACACAAAGAATTGATCAGTTTGAATGTGCACGCAAGCGCTTCTGATCACTGTCATCAGATAGCCCTCTGAACCAGCTTTTCAACGCTGGTTTCCAAAACTGACTCCGGATGCTCCCGTAACACTCTATGATAGCTGATTAAACATAAAATCGATGTATAACAAAAGTGAAAACAGTAAAAACATAGCAATACCAGACAACAAGATTGAAGATGGAGTTCGCTCCTGATGGACTACGTCTCCGGGTCCGCTTTCAAGATGAGTGATTGTTTTTATTAGGAATGAGAATAAGGTGTTGATTACACAGAGAATTGATCAGTCTGAATGTGCACACAGGCACTTTTGATCACTGTCATCAGATAGCCCTCTGAACCAGATTTCCAACGCTTCTTATGATTTCCAAAATCGCTTATGTCCTCCAGAATCTGGATACAAAAGTAAAAAAACCCACCCTCCCTCAATGAGGACAAATTTTGCCTTTTAAAGGCCTCCAGGTTCATGAAAACCACTTTTTCTGAATCCATGGTGAATTTGTTGCTTCAGGATGGGTTTACAAGCTCGGTCTAGTTGCAATTTTCCACATAGGCTAGGGTTTCATGACCTTCGAATTAGTTTTAACAAACTAAACCTTTTAAAACCCAAAATAACTTTGTATTAATCAATAAACCATTTGTGGTCAACTTTAACCGGGTGGGGTTGGACAACTCATGTGAGCGGTGACCGAAGCGGTTTAGGCGTCGGCGGTTCTGCTGATAGTTTCAATTGGCGGTCTCCGACTTGCACGTTGTTCACATGTCACCTCTAACCTCGACAGTTAACTTTTCCGTTGTGGTCTAACCTTAAGCCCTGACTCCAACGGTTTATTCATAACTGTTCACATGTCAACTCAACATGGTAACTGTTGCGGTTACTACTAGCCTCCGTTGGTTGACTCTGCTCACATGAGTTGCGATCCCGCTGTGGTTTAGGGATGTACAAATTTTGAATAATTAAACACTTATTCACAGAGATTATCCCGATTATACGCGGAATACATGCACAATACATAACCTCCTCTATGTTGATCATCAATTTAGCAGCATTAAAAACAATGAAACATCAATCGCATGCGCACATTAACACAGTATGTAACCCGAGGAAAGCATACAGCTAAAAACCCCACACTATCTGTATATTATATTGATTAAGAACATGTAACAATACATAGTACAATACTCCTCGCAAGTACTCAGTACTATCTCCACCTGCTACACACAAACTAGCTTAGATATGAATCAATCACAGGTTCAAATCTCCTACACTGCTTGCCTGCCTCCACTGTGCAATCCTGCATGAGAATAATGATGAATGGCTGAAGCAAACTTGTATTTCCTTGGTTGAACCACGCAATTCTCATTGGCATTACTCAATCCCATTGATTGTGCAAGATCTCATGCACAACTATAGTCACAACTGATAGCAATCTCAACCTCTAACACCTGTCTCCACTGAACTGTCCATGCACTGAGTTAACTAATGTATTCTTTAGTTGCTTTATGAGTTAATAATTAGTGATTTAATTAACAATTAATTCACATCACTCATCACTAGTGTATTCTGCAGTTAGACTAAATACAACTAGTTCAACTAAGTCAAACTGAACACAACTCCATCAACTCCTCAATCAACTCCACCAAACTCAACCACTTGAGTTCTAACTGAAGTCCTTCATGCAATAGCTCAACTAACCCATAAGAAAAGCGTATTTCCTTCTGATAGCTACATGTGCCACATCTGTAGCTCGAACTGAAGTGCTCCAAGAGGATAAGATAATGTTTATAGTCCAAATATTATTAAGAGCTAATAATATTCGATTGTTCTATTTTTAGCCTGGCAGTCTAAAAATAGACTCCGCCCATATGTCTAAAAATAGAAGTCCATCTATTTTTACCAACATGACCAATCATCCACAAATAGCATCCTGAAACTCATAGACCATGATCCATATGTCTAAAAATACACTTTGCGCCAAAAATAGCCTTCGGGCCCACTTAGTGAAGGCAACTCATTTCCACTAAGCTCCGTCATCTTGTTGCATTTTCAACAAGGGATGGCAGTTAGGGACCTGTGGTCAACTCCGACGGCTAACTCTAATCCTGTTCACATGTCCTCCTCCGCCACAGTCTCCATACCTGCATGGTTTAGGATTGTTATTGTAATGTTTTGTTATAATTAGGTTGAGAGTTTAATGGTTAGGGTTAGGACTTTAGGTGCTAGGTTTGAATGAAAAATGCAATGGGTATGACTTAGAACTAGGTCTTAGGTGATAGGTTCAACACTTAGTTTTTTTATTTGCAATAGGTTTGATAGGTTTAGGTTTTAGATGTAGGATTACGGTTTTAGCAATTTGATCACCCATTTACAATCATTCGTCGCTAAGTGACATTAGCGACATTTGTCACCTAATGATGAACTTGTTGACAATGTGACATAAAACCACACACACCATCGACTCCAGCTACCTTTACGATGACAACCCTGACGACGAACCTATGCCACAGACGACACTCATGTCGAACCCAAAACCTGTGAAGTCATACGACAAAACACGTGTCATCGACCAATCCTGGTGGAACTGTCAATCAACACAAGTCGACAGCCAGGTACAAACCCATATCAACTGAATGCCATAAACATTACCTGATCCATAACCAACATTGTTGAAGGTGAACTGAAGTGACAATGACACTAAACACTGATGACGACACTTGAACACCTGTACAAGTAAATCAACGGAATCCTCCTGGATCATTCCTCTCCACTTGAAATATTTTGGACCACAAAAGTTTGACTAAACATTTAGTCGACGAGGGTAGATCTCCCTCTCTTTCCACCTTGACCTGACGATGTACCAAGACATTTGATGATGTTGCGATGTACAAGTGATGACCCTGATGATGTTGACCATGATACCTTTTGAGTCGGTGACTTGTTTCATCCATCCGCAGTATGAACAACTTGCGACGATGGGAAAACAACCTGTTATCAACATGACAATTGAATTCTTTCCACAAAGAATCATGAGTCAGTGATTCACAATCTTTGAAAACGGTCTCTACTAGATGTTGTTCAATACCATCAACATGTATAAACAATCTATTTTGCAAAATGACAAAGACAATCAAAGATATACTTGACATCAAACCAGCTATACTTTCCTGATTCCTGTTTACTAAGTGAACTTGCTGCACTAAACCTATCCAACTGTAAGGTGAAATTTGCTGCAACTTAGTTTGATTCTGAAAGTATTGAATTAGTTGTTGATTTGTTTGAATCACTTTTCCTTCATTTATTACATGATTTTTTCATTGATTAGCACTTTCCTCTGATGCATAAGTTCCCATTATACACTTTGACACTGCTTTAGAAAAGGATTTGATATGAAAACAAATATGTTTCCACTCCACTTGAAAAGAGGTTTCCAAATTGTTCGAGGTATGACATGGTGACACAATACAAGAGAAATCGAACACTGACTTTCCCGAATTCTGACATGTATCCCTACAACTGTTAAGTTCCAAACTTAAACTGCTTTGATTCATTCTGACATTAGGAAGAGGAGATTTAGGCACAAACTGTAACTCATGTTGTATTCCCTGCTTATGATAAAGATGTTTGGTTTTACATAGAATTGAACAAGTTTCTATCTCTTTAATCAAACCATCTTTAAGTTGAGTTGCATAACAAGAATCATGTTGATTGTTTTGTTGATCCTTTACACACATGATTACAAACCTCTTGTTTGAACTTATTAATCATTTCATCTGATTAACATTAACTAAATTCAAGTGATTTTTGTTTTGATGTGCCCTGACAATTAATTCAACCCCATCTTTCTTAAGGTGATATTTATGTTCTCTCCTGTAAAATATTGCATTATGATCATAAAGATAAGGACTTCCTAAGACAACTCCACATATGTCTATTGGAACCACATCTAATTCCACTTCATCAATGTAATTAGTTGTTATGGCAAATCTTAATCGACATTGTTTGGTGACTTTTATCTAAGTTGACTTATTTAGCCATCCTAATGGGTAAGGTCTTGGATGATTTCGTGTTTCCAAACCCAAACTTTTAACTAAATATTCAGATATTAAATTCACCTGTGATCCATTGTCAAACATTGTATCTATCTTTGTATGCTTAGAAGTTATCCTTATGTTAAATAATTCAACTCTTTTATCCTCATGTGAAGGATTTATGTTTGAAGAAGATGCAAAAGTTTTCGAACTTGAACTAGTTTAAGAAGTTTTACTTGTCGTAACAATGGCAGTTATCCTCCTTTCATCACCTGAATTTGAACCTAGATCCTGCTGGACTGCTGCAATGGCATTCTTTTCATCCTTCTCCTTAAGGAACTTTTTGGGCTTAATTTTTGGATGAAGTTTCCAACACTTCGATTCATCATGACCAATTCTCTAGCAATTAGAACAAGTAGATCTTTCCTTCTGAACGATCATTGATTTCTTTCTCTTTGAAATGTTCTTCCCCTTACTATCATTGGAATCTTTGGTTTCCAACTCTTTGGATGATTGCTATGAAAACTTGAATGGTCTGACACCTGATTCAATATGTATGGCCTGAACACACACCTCATCAAAATCATCGAGATTAAACATTAATAAAGTATGTTGCAAATATGAATGTAAATTTCCGACGTATTTTAACAAAGTTTCACGTGTATCCAATGAAATACCAAGCGCCAATGCTTTCTTTCTGAACTCCTGAGTAAACTCCTGAACACTCTGCCCTTTACCTTGCCTCAGATGTTGCCAATCAATAACAACTTTCTGCATGTATCCTAAAGGATAGAACTGTTTCCTAAGAGCTTTTAAAAACTTAGACCATGACAAGATGACTTTTCTTTTACGCTTTACATCTAGCTGAGTTTTACTTTCCCACCAGGTTAAAGTTGTTCCCACCATTCTAAGTGTAGCTAACTGAATTTTAGTTTTATCGCTAGAAATGTTCTAAATTCGACAATACACTTCTAACTTCTTTATCCAATTACCTATCTTTTCAGGATTTATTTCGCCATCATAAATAGGTTAACTCAAATTTAACATCAAGTTTCAAAAGGGATGTTTTCTTAGGTTTCTTTTATGTTTCGGATTCTGAACTGGAAGAAGAAGAAGAAGAAGAAGATGATGGAGATGATGGAGGTGAATGTGGTTTATCAGTCTTCCCTTTACCTTTTTCCTTCTTCGATGGCTTTGAAGAAGTTGCATCTCACGCCTTCTTATCTTCGTACAATTCTCCCAACATCTACTGCATAGTCAAGAATTCTTGCTGAAACTGTTCTTCACTCATCTTAGTTTCAGTGTTTTCACCTACATCTGATCCTGACATGGTCGATTTATGATCGACTCATCGCTTTCCAATCTTTGGATCGATCTGCTCAAGGATTCATTCTCCTCGTTGTGACTTTGACCTGGTTAACATTCAATGGAAAATTCTACAAACGCAACCTGCTCTGATACCAAATTATATGATCTGAAATTACCATAACTAAAAAATGATGTAGAATTGATTAACCATTAATGATTTGAATGTTAACTGAAAGCACGAAAATCGAGGTAAACTGCTTGAGAAGAACACTTTACGACAGTTGATTAAACATAAAATCAATGCATAACAGAAGTGCAAACAGTAAAAACACAGCGATACTAAGCAACAAGATTGATGACAGAGTTTGTCCCTTATGGACTATTTCTCTGAGTCCGCTTTCAAGATGGGCGGCTGTTTTTATTAGGAATGAGAAGAAGGTGTTGATTACATAGAGAATTGATCAGTCTGAATGTGCACACAGGCACTTCTAATCATTGTCATCATATAGTCCTCTGAACCAGCTTTCCAACGCTGGTTTCCAAAACCGACTTCGGAGGCTCCCGCAACACTTTACGACAGCTGATTAAACATCAAATCGATGCATAACAGAAGTGCAAACAGTGAAAACACAACAATACCAGACAACAAGATTGATTACGAAGTTCGTCCCTCATGGACTACGTCTCCAGGTCCGCTTTCAAGATGGGCGATCGTTTTTATTAAGAATGAGAAGAAGGTGTTGATTACACAGAGAATTGATCAGTATTAATGTGTACGAAGGCACTTCTGGTCACTATCATCAGATAGCCCTCTGAACCAGCTTTCTAACGCTTCTTACGGTTTCCAAAACTGACTTTGGATGCTCCCGTATCACTGAAAAAAAAAAAAAAAAAAAAAAACGCCTATGTCCTCCAGAATCTGCATACAAAAGTCAAAAAAACCACCCTCCCTCAATGAGGACAAAATCCGCCTTTTAAAGGCCTCCAGGTTCATGAAAACCACTTTTTCTGAATCTATGGTGAATTTGTTTCTCCAGGATGGGTTTACAAGCACGTTCTAGTTGCAATTTGCCACATAGGCTAGGGTTCCATGACCTTCGAATTAGTTTTAACAAACTAAACCTTTTAAAACCCAAAATAACTTTGTATTAATCAATAAACCATTTGCGGTCAGCTTTAACTGAGCGGGGTTGGAAAACTCATGTGAGCGGTGACCGAACCCACGGTTTAGGCACCGGTGGTTTTGCTGATAGATTCAACTAGCGGTCTTTGGCTTGCACATTGTTCACATGTCACCTCTAACCCCGACGGTTAACCTTTCCACTATAGTCTAACCTTAAGCCCTGACTCCAACGGTTTATTCATAACCGTTCACATGTCAACCCAACACGGTAACTGTTGCGGTTACTATCATCCTCCATTGGTTGACTCTGCTCACATGAGTCGTGGTCCCGCTATGGTTTAGGGGTGGTGGTTAGGGGTGGTGGTCAACTCCGACGGCTAACTCCGATCCTGTTCACATGTCCTCCTCCGCTGCAGTCTCCATATCCGCACGATTTAGGACTATTATTGTAATGTTTTGTTATGATTAGGCCAAGAGTTTAATGGTTAGGGTTAGGACTTTAGGTGTTAGGTTTGAATGAACAATGCAATGGGTAGGACTTAGAACTAGGTCTTTAAGTGATAGGTTCAACACTTAGTTTTTGTATTTGCAATAGGTTTGATAGGTTTAGTTTTAGATGTAGGATTATGGTTTTAGCAATTTGATCACCCATTTACAATCATTCGTCGCTAAGTGACATTAGCGACATTTGTCGCCTAATGACGAACTTGTCGACAATGTGACATAAAACCACACACATCATCGACTCCAGCTACCTTTACGATGACAACCCTGACGACGAACCTATGCCACGGACGACACCCATGTCGAACCCAAAACCTGCAAAGTCGTATGACAAAACACATGTCGTCGACCAATCCTGGCAGAACTGTCCATGAACACAAGTTGACAGCCAGGTACAAAACCATATCAACTAAATGCCATAAACATTACCTGATCCATAACCAACACTGTCGAACTATTGAAGTTGAACTGAAGTGACGATGACACTGAACACTGATGACGACACTTGAACACCTATACAACTGAATCAACAGAATCCTCCTGGATCAGAGTTTTGAAGAAAGTGTAACTAGGTTCGATCTTCATAAATGTAATTTTGATATTTGTATTTATTCAAGAAAAGAAATATTATTTTTATATTATTTGTCAATGAGTTTCTTGTTCATTGAGGTAGGTCAAGCACATGTATAAGTGCTTCTAGGAAGTCTAAAGGTAAATAGATTTATATAAGACCCTTAGAGGGCATGTTACACTATGTACAATATTAAAGGAATACCTCCAAGATAAGTGCAAGTCCTCTCCATGTAGCAATGTCCTCCACAAGAAGCTAAATGAAGAAAATAATGAAGATATGGTAAAGTCAGCCTAAAGACAGAATGTCAGACTAGAGGAGGGATAATCCTCTATATATAGAGGTTGTCCACTCCCTCATAAAGGAGGGCAGATTGCAGATATAACAATAGTAACATTTTAGTGCAAGATTCGTTGGTGTTTGGGCTACATATTAGGCCTACAAGGCCTCCGAAGACAAGCGAAGAAGTCTCTCTCTCTAGCGAAGGTGAAATGACCCTAATTCATTAAGGGTACCCTCCACGTGTGGGAAAACTAGGGTAGCAGAACAATAGTACAGTCATACACCCATATCTTAAGAAGGGTCACATTTGGTCAAAGAAGAAGTCTACTTGAGCAAAGGGTAGAAGAGGAACATCTCATCTAGAAGGCTCACTCAAGGAAGGTCTATCTCTAGACTAGAAACAAAGAGGGAGGACGAAGTGTTGGGAAACAAATTTCTGGAAGGAGGAATTCTATGTGTTGGGGAACCAAGTGCAGAAAAAAGGAAGGACTTGACTTGTGCTTGGAGGACATTCTAGTCAAGGGTCTAGGGTTTGGAATTGATCAAGAAAGAAGCTTCAATAAGAGAAAACTTACCAAAGGGTTTTGCTCTCAAGAGAAGAGATGTTTTGGCCTTGGCAGAGAGCCAGCATTTACATTCTTGTCTTTATGTTTTTGGTAGAAGTTTGATGAAACACACACATTAATAATAAGAAGAAGATCAATCTAATATAATTGTAAAAGTTCCTCACAAATTTTTATAAAGTCAAGAAGAATCACACTACACCTAATTGCCATAGATTCTTCAACAAGACCCACATCACCCGTCCTGTCTCCATCCTGAATGGCACAACTCTCGATCCTCAGATCTCCTTTTGACTCTTGTTGCCCAACACCATGTTCAACTTCGAGTCCCATTCAACTAGAGTATCAAAAACCTCCTGTGACCCTATCATATGTTTCGACACACCACTATCCACGTACCATCCATCCTCATCTATAGTACCCTACAAGAAATGAGAGATCATAGCAAAGTCCTCATCCTCCAACCTCCTACTGAGAGCATTTATCTCAGTAGAGGTGGCAACACTGACAACCTGCTTCCTTTCTTCTTCTCATTATCTCCTGCCTTCTTCTTCATTGGGAATC
Organism: Pinus tabuliformis; assembly: GCA_031772625.1. Classification (NCBI taxonomy): domain Eukaryota; kingdom Viridiplantae; phylum Streptophyta; class Pinopsida; order Pinales; family Pinaceae; genus Pinus; species Pinus tabuliformis. The sequence goes on from CM062817.1 coordinate 1,638,888,546, forward strand.
TCGATGAAAAATGACCCATCTTGCCATAGTTAAAACATTTAACTTTACTCAAGTCCTTCTTTTGCTTGCCCTTTTCATGCTACAAGTGCCACGTCATCATCTAAATTCTTCTTCTTCTTATGAAGATCCTCGTCTCGCAACTCTTCCTGAATGAAGTCACAGCACAGCCTATTCCAGTTTGGAAACTTCTCTTTGGAAACATTCCCCTTGATGAAGGGCTTCCATTCCTCGGTGAACCCTTTCAAAACAATCCTCACCATATTAGAATCTGAAATAGTCACGTCGACGACAACAAGCTCATATTTGACCTAAGACAATATCATCAGATATGAAGTCACTCCTTCACCCTGTATCTTCTTGGTGGACTTCAACTTGTCCTCTAATACCAATACTTAATTCTTGTTCTTATTCGGAACAAATTTTGAAGAGGCATCCACATCTCATGTGCAATGTTCTTCCCAGACAAATGAGGTATTAGGGGATCCTTCACACCATCTAGGATGATCAATCTCGCCGTCGTATCTAAATCCTCATACATTTACAACTCCTTTGGGTCAGTTGGATTCTTGATGGCTTTCTTGGTGAACTGCTAGATCCTGTTGACCTACAAGGCCAACTTGATCCTTTCCTTCCATGGACTATATTTGGAAAACCCCTCCAACCTGTCCTCATACCAGAGACCAACTTGCAACTTCAACATTGTAGTGATCCCTTTGCCTACAATGTGACCAACTCCCTTTTAAGTTGTACTTTGTTGTACACACTCTGATTCACTATATCCCAAAGCAGCTCAGACACACTCTAATACCATGTTGAATTTCCACAACCTTAGGTCCAAGATAGAATCTTAAGATCTCCAATGACACCAAACCAGGAATCTCAACAAAGCTACTTTGCACAATGGAATATAAATAACAGTAAATCACACATGCACAAATATAGACAACTTTTTACAATTTTTTTCATCCCAACTTGGTTATATTAATCAACATATGACACAACAGTCTAGGGATGTCGCACAAGCGATAATGGCTCTCAATTATCCACCAGTACAAGAATACAAGATACAATGGCAATCTCGTTGCTCTAGTGCACAATCACAACCTTTATGGTGTATCTCGTACTACCGATCCTTCACTTTTGATATGCTCTCTAGCTACCCCTTAGTCCATCAAGAGACAACAAATAGAGACTCCAAGAGGGTTGTCACCTATCACTACTGCAAGTTACTTTTGCTACAATGAACACATGCTAATCCAATCTTATCTTCTAGGCTAACCAACACCTAAGCTCCAATCTACCAGTCTAGTAGCTTCTTTCATCCATCAAAGAGCTACACATTAGGCTCCAATCTTCACCCAATCAAGTAACATATGACATCCTTCTTGTTTGATGCTCTAGGGCTACTTTGGGCTACCTACACACTGCCCACCAACAGTCCAAAGGTGCCCAATCCAATCACTGTAGAATATGCTCCTAGGAGAGGTTTCTAACCACCAAGTCAAACCCAATCTACTTGGCTTCCATGAGCTGCAATTTTGTCCACACTTGGAAACTACCCAACTAGCAATTAGTTCAACACAAAATCGTCATATATAGTTCTGGTTATGCATGTTGTTGTAGCTCTTCACTAGTTAGGGCACCCAAAGTATATGTTACAGCCTTAAAACTGCTCCAACAGTCACCTAGAAAATTGCGGTCTTCCTTCCAACTAACCCTCCTACCTTCGCTGCTTCATTAGGCTTCATGTTTTAGTTTGTTAAGGAGTACAGTCCTCACAAAATGTACCTATCGGACTGCGGCCAAGTCAGCATATAAAGATTGGGGTTGTGGTTGTCCAAAACAAGGAAGATTTCCCTCCAAAACCCACACAACCCCACTCAGATCTACTTAAAGGTATGCGACCTTCCTTCCTACTTAAACTCAGACCTATAGGGGATAAAAAACACATGAGAACAACTTCATATTTGTCTCTAAGCCTGTCATTATCCTCCTTTAGCAACTTGGTATGATTTCAAATGCTAAACTTCACCCAATCAAAGACCTAAATAGATTTGACCTTCTCTTCTAGAGCTCAACCTATTTCAAAGAGTTATCTATGAATTGATGCACATTTGGATGTGTGAAATGACTTCACATTACCTTGTATTTATAAAATTTACAAGGGCTCCACGAATTACCCAAGAGACATGACTTTTGGCTCATTTCACTTCAAGCCTACATGGTTTGAATGCCCAAAAATCAATTACTAACTTTAATTCATATCTCATCAAGGACATCTTAGATTTCGATGATTCTCAATGCGTTGGATTCTCCTCACCATCCTCTATCATCTCCATCCATCACATGTCCAAAATTCTCCATGGTTTTGGCCCAAACATCAATGGGTGCAAAACCCCAACCTTGGGTTCCACGCCCACAATGACATTTGTGGCGCTTCAACCTCCAAACCCCGAACCCTAGGGCTTGGAATACCTCCCAAGCTACTAAAAAATCAACAGACATAAGGTGGGAGGATTTGAAGAATGTCAGAGGTATCATGGAAGAGGAGTTGACTTGCTGTGAATTTGAAAGGCTCTTAAAAAATTAGTATTTATTAGAGCAATACTATGACAGTAGAGCAAAATAATTTTATGAGCTTAAGATGAGGCAAATGATAGATGATGAGTATGTCACCAAGTTTCTAGAATTGTTAAGATATGTGCCATATCTTAAAGGCGAGAAGGACAAGATTCAAAGGTTCATCAATAGGTTTCCTTTAATATTCAAAGACTTAATTAAATGGTTAGAACCTCAGACCTTAAATGATTCCATAAGAAATTTAAATATTGTTATGAGTAGGCAAAGCACAAGTCAAAGATCAAAGGTGACTGGAGAGCAATGAACAATGTTGGAAATAAAAATAAATGGCCTAAGAAAAACATGGACAGAAAGGAAGGCATACTTCCAACTAAAGCAAATTGATCTCAACTGAAAATCAGTCCTGTTTCCAAAGGCATTGCGCACCAGCCAACAGTAGAGCAATGCACAACTGAGATAAAAGAGCAATTGAAATGTTGAACGTGTGTTATAGACATTTTTGGGCACTGCAACCCCAATCATAAATGTCCATAAACCAAGGGCTCCTAAGTCCCTAAAAGTGTTGTTCCGACCCCTAAAAGAACAAGGTCGGCTGATTACATCATCTCTCAGAGGTTCTCCATGAAAAAATACTCAGAACTGGTCAAAACTGGACCATCTCATCTGCTCCATGGTCAAAGTACGATGCATCCCACCTAATGCACAAGGGAGGTGTGATGCATACTAAAAAACCCTTCTATAGGGTGCGATGGACGAGAATAGACAAGTGGCGGAGACAGTTTGCGAGGTGGATGATCATGGAATCTTCCAGAAACTTCCCCTGTGACACTTGCCTCTCAGAATCGACCAAGGATGAGTAAGAGATCAATGAGATCTCCAAGTGGAATCAAGAACTATCAGAGAGAAGACACTAATCAAAAACCCAGAGTTGACTCACACCTCTGCAAATATCTATATATAGATCTCTCATCCCAGAGATCTAGAGGTTAGAGGTTGGAATTTTGTATCTTGTAAGGAAGTGCTGCTAGTTTCTTGGTGCAACATCATAGTGTTGGGTGATCTAAGCTTTTCATGAGGTGAAGAAGGGCTTTCTTGCTGAGAGGATGATGCTGGGTCAGAATAATTGGTTGTAATCCTCTTTTCTCTTTCTTGATTATCAATAAAGCTATTCAAGTTTCCCTCCACATTCTTGTATGATTGATGTTATATGCATTTGTGTGGTCAATATATATCTGGTCCTATATTGTTTATGATAATAGATCTATGTTCTTAGATAGTTTTATGCTGCTTTGATTCTACAAGTGCTCTTTGAAGCTGGGTAGACGAGGAAGCGAGTGGCAAAGATCTATCAGAAGGGAGAGGAATTGAGCGAGGAACCAAGCGCAAGACAGAGGTTGGTCTCCTTATTCCCCTCTTATCTATTTCTCATAAAGGAAAACGAAAGTAGTTTTAGTTTGTTTGTTTCTAAGGTAGCTACCAGCCTTAGTGGGATTAGCAGCTCTGCATAGACACTAGATTTCCTGATAACAACGTGCGATCAAAACCACCATAAAAGAGATTGCCCACATCGAAGGAATGTAGGGCCTAATATTTACAGTGCCTGGGAAGCTCGTACAGTGGGGGACGTAGCTCATAGAGAATTTATGTAGCTTTGGACAACCGCCAGGTAGACCACCAAGCATCCATCATCGAGATGGAAGGTAAGTTGTGTGATCAATTTATTTCTATTTTAATTGACCCCTGTTCTAACTACAACTATGTTAGCCTAGAGCTTGCGGAAAGATGCAAATTGACTAAGGAATTGCACACAGAGCCATGGTTAGTTCAATTAGAAACCAAGACAAAGAAAATAGTTAATCATTGGATGAAATCATGTGGATTTGAACTCAATGACATGCCCACAAAAACACATCTAAATTTATTGCCATTGGGTGCATATAGTATATTACTAGGCATGGATTGGCTGTACATGCATAGAACCAAAGTGGATTGTTTTGAAAAACAATTGAATTCCTGGATGATGTTGGGGAAAGAAAAAGTTTGCAAGGCAAGCGAAAGTCAACTTCAATCAGATTAATCACAACAATGCAGGATAAACCCAATTGCTAAAAGGGTTGTAAATTGTTTGTTGTACAAATATCCAACGATAAAGAGGCTAGTGACAACGTTGGACAAGAAGAAAGTGAATTACTAAAGAAGTATCTGGTGCTATAGCAATATGAGGACGTGATTCCAATGGATATACCTGGTTTAACTCCTCATAGGGAAATCAATTTCTCTATTGAATCTGTACTTGGGGTAGCACTAGCATCCTAAGCACCATACTGGATGAGTATGCCAAAGTTAGTTGAGTTAAAATTACAACTAAAGGAGATGCTTGATAGAGGTCACATACGACCAAGTGTATCACCACGGGGAGCTCCAGTGTTATTTGTGAAGAAGAAGGATGTGACGCTTTGACTCTGTATTGATTATAGGAAATTAAATAAAGTAACCATTGGGAACCTATATTAGTTGCAAATGATTGATGATTTATTCGATTAAATGAAAGGAGTAGTAATCTTCTCGAAGATCGAGTTGAGTTATGGATATCATCAAGTGCATATCAAAGTTAGAGATATTCATAAAACTATTTTCGGGACAAGATACAGGCACTATGAGTTTATAGTGATACCCTTTGGGCTTATCAGTGCACCTACAACCTTTATGTGTCTTATGAACAATGTGTTGTGCTCTTATTTGGATAAGTTTGTCATAGTCTTTTTGGATGACATTTTGGTTTATTCAAGGACCAAGGAGGAGCACGAAGAGCATTTGGCAATAGTATTGCAATTGCTAAGAGAGCATAAGCTTTATGCAAAGTTTAGTAAATGCAATTTTTTCCAATCACAAATTCATTACTTATGGCATATTGTCTCAAGGGAGGGAGTAGCAGCTGACCCAGAGAAGATTAAGGCTATTATGGAATGGCCAACATCGAAGAATGTGAATGAGGTTAGATCATTCATGGGATTGGTAGGATACTATGAGAGATTCATCAATAACTTATCCAAGATAGGCCACACCATTACGTCCTTGCAAAGGAAAGGAAAGATGTTCGAGTGGACAGTTGAATGTGCAACAAGCTTCGAGTAGTTGAAGTAGTTGCTCACTAATGCATTCGTGTTGAGGATTCTAAATTTGGATAAAGATTTTGTAATATGCACAAATGTCTGCAAGGAAGGACTCGGTGGAATCTTGATGTAGGAAGGTCAAGCTGTTTGCTATGTGTCACAAAACCTAAATGGGCATGAGGTAAATTATGTGACTTATGATCTAGAGTTAGCTGCCATTATCCATGCATTTAATATGTGGAGGAATTATTTCATTGAAAAAAAATTCACACTCACAACAAATCATGGTGGACTCAGATATCTATTTGATCAACCTAAGTTGAATGCAAGACAAGCTAGGTGGTTGGCTACACTTAGCGAGTTTGACTTTGAGATTGGGTATATCAAGGGAAAAGAAAACAAGGTTGTTGATGCACTTAGTAGAAGGATACAATTGAATCACTTGATAACTATAAGCTCTTACGAAGTGGACTTGAAGGAAAGGGTCAACAATGCAAGACAACATGATGAAAAATATCAACAAGTGAAGGAAAAATTACAGCAAGAAGGTGAGGATGAGGAGTATCATCTCACAAGTGATGGCCTAGTTAGATTCAAGAACAAAATCTATGTACCAAATACTGTTGATCTAAACAGGCTTATACCGAGAGAGTTTCGTGACAAACCATATTCCAACCATCCAGGATATCAAAATACTCTCACGACCATTAAAAAGTTTTATCATTGGCCTAATTTGAAGAGGGAAGTGGTTGATTTTGTTGCTAAATGCATAACATATCAACAAGTAAGAGTTGGATGCAAACACCCAACATGTTTATTACAACCCATTCCCATTCTGGAATGAAAGTGGGGAGTAATCTCTAAGGATTTTATTACAGGATTACCAAGAACTTCCAAGTAACATGACACCATCATGGTGGTGATTGACAAGTTGAGCAAGGTGGCTCACTTTGTGGCAGTCAAATCCACCAACTCAGTAAGTGAGGTAGCTAAGATTTTCATAAAGAAAATTGTGAGGCTGCATGGAACCCCCAAGAATATTATCTCATATAGAGATACCAAGTTTACTTCCAAGTTTTGGAAGAATCTATTTGTAGGTTTGGGGACTGAATTGGCATTCAATACAGTGTATCATCCACAAACAGAAGGGCATAAATAGAGGACAAATAAAATCCTCGAAGACATGTTGAGGATGTATGTGATGCACCAACCTAAAAAGTGGGAAGAATATCTTCCTCTTCTAGAGTTCACATACAATAATGGGTATCAAAAATCCATAAAAATGAGCCCATTTGAGGCACTGTATGGAAAGAGTTACGATACACCTATCAGTTGGAGTGATCTAGCGAACAGGATCCTTGTTAGGCCTGATATGTTAAAATAATTGGAGTAACAAATGCAGGCCATAAAACAAAATTTGAAGGTGCCACAGGAAAGGGACAAAAGCTACGCGGATCAGCATAGGGTACACAAATATTTCCAAGTTGGGGAACCTGTCTATTTGCAAATTAAACCAAAGAAAAGTTCCTAGAAATTGGGTCATGTGCCAAGCTAACACCTTGATTTTGTGGACCTTTCGAGATCCTTAAAAGGATTGGAACAATGGATTATAAGCTGAACTACCTCCATCAGTGAAAGTCCATAATGTTTTCCATGTTTCTTTGCTTAAAAGACATGTACAAGATTCTAATCATGCCATTGATTGGTCTATGCTATAAGTGGAACTATAGGGAGAGTTCCAGCTAAATCCCCTATGCATCCTAGATTGGAGGAGCATCACTCTTCGACATCGAGTAATAGAGAAATTCAAAGTGCAGTGGAGGCACTTTAGGCCCGAGGAAGTCACTTGGGAAATGACTGACTTAACGAAGGAAACATATCCTTTTTTGTTTGTTGGTTCAAGCAAATGTATATGAACTGTAAATACTGTACAAAGCTATGTATATAAAACTCCATAAACATTATGTGTTTGTTTTAAGCATGTCTTTTGTGTTGCATATCGGTAAAGAACACTGAGGATGGTGTTCCCCAAGGGGGAGGGGTTTTTAATAGCCCAATTTATTAACCTCATGTTTGCATTGTAAATACTTTTATGAAAAGAAATATGGGTCGAATTATGGGACACAGATTCTAGATACTAAGGAGGATAATTGCTGGGATTTAAGTACTATGACAACCAAGGAGGATGGTAGGTATGCTTTATGATTGAGTTGGAGCATACCATTAAAGATGTGGATGAATAAGATGATATGGGCCATGCTTCATTTGGGGAAAAATGCATGCAAAAGAGGACGAAAAATAAATGGCATGACAACGCCTTTGAGGAGGTGATGTCTAGAGCACACAAGCGCAAGAGGGTCGTTGGATTGCAGTTAACAGACAAGGGAGTAGGGAGACGTGGCACAACCCCACAAGCCAAGAAGATCCTGCATCGCTTGTCAGACAATAGGCGAAGAACCACTATGGAGGAAAGGGGAGAATATAATAGGAACTTCAGGAAATGGGTAGGAGTACGAGAGGGAGGAGTGTTATGAAACCAGCTCACACAAAGATAGAAAAGATAGATGAGCTCCTTAGAAATAAGCCTCTTTGAGGGGGCAACCTCCTTTACATTACACAAATGAACAATTCTCAGATTATTCAAATGACAAAACCTCCTTTCTATATATATGAGTGTAAGGGGTCACAATATAACCAAGCCGAACTAACAATAATAATATAAAGCCACAAAAATAGCAATAGAGGGATTCTATGGGGCACAATAATAACAATATGGGGACAATAGGGGCACAAAAATAATAATAAAGGATACAACAACAATAGTTATGGGGGAATCACTAGTATTATAGGGACCTAACATGCCCCTCTCCTTCAAAAAAGTGTTGTCCTCAACGCTTGAGTAGTTCTGGATGCTTTTGTATAAAATTCTCACCCTCCCATGTGGAATCTTCAGCAAATAAGTTCTTCCACTTGATGAGATACTCTGAAATTGATTGATTTCGTAGCTGTCGAGTTCTTGTCTCAGTGACTGCTTCTGGTTCCAATATAATTTTTTCTTCCTCGTCAAGTTTTGGCAATATTGTTTGAATTGGGAGCTTGTCGCCTATAACCTTCTTTAAACATGAAACATGGAAAACTGGGTGCACTCGAGAAGCTGCAGGAAGCTCCAATTTGTATGCCATAGTACCAATCTTTTGCAACACCTTGTACGGACCATAATACTTTGGTGATAATTTATTATCCTTCTTAGCTTGCTTGAGGGACATTTGTTAAATGGTTGTAGCCGTAGGAATACCCAATCACTTACATCAAAACTTCTTTTGCTGCGATGTTGATCTGCCTATTTTTTCATTCTATTCTGTGCCAACACGAGGTTATCCTTTAAGAGTTGGAGAACTTGCTGTTGATGCTCGATGTGATATTCCACTGCTTGAACCTTAGAATTTTCTCTTAAATATGATGTGATGGATGGTGGCTGATATCCATAAAGTGCCATAAATGGGAAATTTTTGTTGCAGTATGGAAGGAAGTGTTATACCACCATTCAGCCAGAGGCAACCATTTGACCCATTATGTCTATTTATCAGATACAAAGCAATGAAGATATCCTTCCAAACATTTGTTTACTATCTCAGTTTGCCCATCAGATTGAGGATGATAAGATGAGATATGAGCTAACTGAGTACAAAGATAAGAAAATAATTTTGTCCAAAAATTTCCAATGAAAATGGGATCTTTGTCACTTACAATAATCTTTGGGTTTCCATGTATCTTTTGATTTGTTTCCATAAATGCAGTAGAAACTGTACTGGCTTTAAATGGATGTGATAATGCACAAAAGTGTGCATACTTGGTAAGTCTGTCAACTACCACTATGATGACACTCTTTCCTTCAGACTTGGATAAACCTGTGATAAAATCCATTGAAACCTCCTCCCAATGTTAGCCTGTAATGGATAAAGGTTGTAAGAGACCTGCGGTCATAATTGTTTCAACTTTATTTTGTTGGCAAACCAAACGTTCCACCACAAACTTTTGAACATCCAATTTAAGGCCATCCCAAAAAGATTCCTTCTTAACCCTGTGGTAAGTTTTTAAAAATCCCGAGTGCCCTCCTAAGGGAGAAGTGTGCAATTCCATAAGAATATTTTGTTTGAGTTGGGAATTCTTATAGAGGTATAAGCGATCTTTGTACCATAATGAATCATTTTTCTAGCTAAATGTATCAGATGTACTGGAATCTTGTTAACTTTCGAATAAGTGCCCACACTTCTTCGTTATTCTTCCATTCCTCCCTTGCTTCATTTATCCAATCTGGTTGGAAAATAGAAATGGTGCACAACAATGCTTCCATAGCCTCATCCTCTCTTGAGAGTGCATCTGCCACAACATTTTGCTTCCCTTTTTTGTAGATGATTTCAAAGTCATAACCCAACATCTTTGTGACCCATTTTTGTTGCTCTTTAGAGGATAATCTTTGTTCTAAAAAGTATTTAAGGCTATCATGATCCATTTTTACCTTGAAGTGTCTTCCCATTAGGTAGGGTCGCCATTTCTTAAGTGCATGTAGTATTGCAAACATTTCCTTCTCATAAATAGCTTTGTGTAAATAATTTCCCTTGATTGGACGACTTTTGAAAGCAATGGGTCTTTCATCTTGCATTAAAACAGTGCCAATTCCATTTCCTGAAGCATCACATTCCACATCAAGGTTTTTGTGAAGTCCGGTGTAGCTAAGACCGGTGCTTGGCACATTGCCTCTTTAAGATGTTCGAAGGCCTTTGTTGCTTCTGGAGTCCATGAAAATGCATATTTCTTCAATAATGTTGTTAGAGGTGCTGCTATTCTCCCATAATTCTTAACAAACTTGCGATAATACCCTGTCAACCCAAGAAATCCTCGCAAATGCTTTATGGATGTGGGGATTTCCCATTCCTTAATGGCTTTAATTTTTCTAGGGTCTACCTTAACACCTTCATGAGATACAATATGACCCAGATATTCCACCTCTTGTACTCTAAAGAAGCATTTGGAGTTTTTTTGCATATAATTGTTTCTCCTCCAATAGTTGTAGCACCCTGTCAACATGTTCAACATGATCCTTCCAAGACTTGTTGTAGATTAGTATATCATAAAAAAATACTAACACAAATTTTATAAGGAAGGGTTTGAAAATGGAATTCATCAAACCTTGAAATGTAGAAGGTGCATTGGTAAGGCCAAAAGGCATGACCAAAAATTCATAATGACCCTCATGAGTTCTAAATGTTGTTTTTGGAATGTATTCAGCCTTCATTCTGATTTGATGATATCCTGAACGAAGATCCAACTTGGTGAAGTAAATTGATCCATGCAATTCATCCAATAATTCATCAATGACAGGAATGGGAAATTTATCTTTAATAGTGAGCTTGTTGAGCTCCTATAATCCGGACACATGTGCCATGATCCATCCTTCTTGTGCACCAATACTACTGGAGCAGAGAAAGAACTTTGACTAGGTTGAATTATATCAGTCTCTAGCATTTCTGCAGCCATACGTTCAATTTCACACTTTTGGGCATAGGGATATCTGTATGGCCTGATGTTTGGAGGAACACTTCCTGGAATCAAATGAATAGCATGATCATGATCACGAATAGGTGGGAGACCTTTGGGAGTCTCAAATACCTTGGAATGATTGTCCAAGACTTTTTGGAGAGCTGGAGAAATAGATGATTTCGATGTGGAAACATCTAGCGAACATAATTGTGCAATTACTCCTCGTTGCTCCTTTTTTAGAAGCTTTGTCATACCGTTAGAGCTGATTATCTTTCCCGGTTTCCCTGCAATACCCCTTAATTCAACTTCCCTTCCTTTCGCAGAAAATTTCATGAAAAGTTCTTGAAAATTAAAAGCTATTGTACCCAAGGATTGTAGCCATTGGACTCCTAGTACAACATCAACACCTCCCATTGGAATGGAAAGCATTGGGTTATTCAATACATATTCTCCCATGGATAGCTTGATATTATGGCACTTTCCAGAGCAATTGATGGTTCCTCCACTTGCAACCATCACTTGACACTCTGGTGCTGGATATAGGAAGCAATTCAATTCTTTTGCTATCTTACAATGAATAAAATTGTGGGTACTTCCTGAATCAATCAACACTATTACCTTTTTCTTCTTGATATGTCCTTCTATCTTGATATTTTGAGGAGTGTTAATTCCAGCCAATGCATTACAAGATATGGTTGGATTCATTTCCTCTTTATCAAGGGTTTGTTCCTGAAGTATATCCTCTTCTTTTGACATTTCTTGTTCCTTTTCTTTCTCCTCTTCACAATCTATGTAGAATAATTTATTCTCAGCACACTTATGACCTTTAGTGTATTTGCTATCACAATTGTAACAAAGCCCTTTTGCTCTTTTTTCTTCCAATTGTTGTGGTGTCAACTTTATAGGTTGTGGAAGGCTAGGGGCAACAACACTTCCATCTTTATAGTTGTGAGTGGAAGGCTTTCTGGTTGCCATAATTTTGCTTTCCATTTTTCTTGCTAACCTGAATGCATTCTCCAATGAATCAGGTTCCCAAAGGCGAACCTCATGTTGGATATTATCCTTTAAAGTCCCTATGAACACATCAATCCTATGCTCCTCTGGAATATCTTTTACCCTTATGTTCAATTTTTGGAAGTCCTCGATGTGCTCCATCATTGAACCCTTTTGTTTGAGACTTATCAATTGGATAAAAAAGGTATTGCTTTTTGAATCCTCATAATATGCTGTCATTTCTTCCATAAAAATTGCCCAAGTGACAATTTGCTTACAAGAGCAAAGCCATCGATACCATACAAACTGATTTGGTTCCAAATATAAAGTTGCAATACGTACCTTTTGTGTTTTGCACATTATGGAGATTGAAAAATTGCTCCATCTGTAGTATCCATGTTGCGGGATCCTTGCCATCAAACTTTCTCATATCGATTTTTGGAATATGGTGGGTCTTCAATCCAACATTAGAGTCTATGAAATCATGATTAACATTTCTTTTGTTCTCATCATGAGTTTCCTTTACTACCCTTTCACCATTAGTGACCATTTCTTGTAGCAACTTATTCAAATTTATCTTCAATTCTTCCATCTTATCGTCCATGCCATTCATCTTAGCTTCCATGCCATCCATCTTAGCTTTCACGCCATTCATCTTAACTTGCATGCCATTCATATTAGCTTCCATGCCATTCATCTTGGCTTCATTTACCTTTAGTGAGAATGAAATTTGTTGTACTTGGTCTTGTAATTTTGATATATCATGTTGCATTTCTTCCTCTTCTTCACGAGTCATGCTAGAGCTTTCAAGTTGCTTACTAGGTGTTTCCATTTTCTTTCTTCGGGGCATTAATTAATGCTAATAATTCTTCAATATTCCCTTTGAATTCCTTCAAACTATTTTTTCAAACCAAGCTTATGCAAAAATTTAAAAAAATCTACACACCTTTTTTCACTTTGTAGGAGCTCGATATTGCATCTGATGTATCTCTATAATTTCAGATCTTCCAGTTCTGAAATTGCGACCTACAGTAGCTCTCCGCGTCCTCTTTCCAATGCCACCAGTCTGATTGAATTTAGATTCTCCAAGAAAGAGTTATGCACAATCTCCCAAGATGACCTGATTATATACCTTTTGAGAAGAGCGAAATTGTATGAAGTGCCACGTGTCACTGTTTTGACCTTAGTATTTGAAAAATACATAAAGGAAACTATAGTCCGTCCTTTTTCTATAACTTCTTATGAAATTTCAATCTAATGCTCAAAACAAAAGCTATGACGATTTTCCCCAGGTCACTTGTTTGGAATGTAATTCGGGAGGTTGCAAAAAGGCCAACTTTCTCAGATCATATCTCCGCAAATATAGCGTGAAAAGCTTTGAAATTCAGACCTGAGGTTCAGAACGATTTCAACCAGAATTGTTTTTTTTGTTTAGCGTCTGAAACATCGTAGAAAAAAAGTTACAGCGCAAATGCCACGATAACCTGTTTGGAGCAATGAAACCCTAGAATCGAAAGGTCTAATACCAAATGTTATGAAACCAGATCACAAAAAGATAGAAAAGATAAATGAACGCCTTAGAAATAAGACTCTTCGAGGGGGCAACCTCCTTTACATTACACAAATGAACAATTCTTGGATGATTCAAATGACAAAGCCTCCTTTCTATATATAGGAGTCTAAGGAGTCACAATATAACCAAGCCAACCTAACAATAATAATATAAAGCCACAAAAATAATAATAGAGGGATTCTATAGGGCACAATAATAAAAATATGGGGACAATAGGGGCACAACAATAATAATAAGGGATACAATGACAATAGTAATGGGGGAATCACTAGTATTATAGGGACCTAACAAGGAGGAACACAGTCGAATAGGGAAACAACACTGAACTTGGAACGATAACTTGGTAGAGGAGAGAACACAAAGGAAAGGCAAAAAGAGCAAGAGATAACTCTCGGTTGGCAAGAATCCAAGACGGGATCATTCCGGGTGGGGAAGAAATTTCCTTTCGAGACCCCATTGGCCAGAGTGTGGAGACAATGATTCTTATAAAATCCCTAATGGTTGGGGTGTAGGGATTATTCCTAGAAAAAGTCTCAGATGGTCTTTGAATGGCTTCTTGTTGTGTGTTTGAATTGTTGTGGTTCCGGAGTCCCCAAGCTGGGTGCAGCCACGTTGTTGGATTAAAGGGTGGAGACAATGAAACTCTGGATTCCCTGTGTATCTTGTTGCTTACAACTCAGTTGGAGGGTGGAGATAGAGAGACCTTTGGAGCCCCTATTCCAACCAAAAATTGCTATACAATCCCTTGAGCAAAACACCTCTCAGTCTCTAGACTTTGGCTCAAGGGTGATAGTTGCAAGAGAGAACTGGCTGAAAATATCTATGGTTAGGTGGAGAGTCATAGTCCCAAACTCAGTTGCCCTAAGACTTACAAGATAACTGTTTCTTATGTATGTTTCCCGATAATGGATGTGTGATGCATTTATGGCTTGAAATGGTGTTGTTGAGCAAAATGCATGACTATGTTACTATTATTACACAATTGACTAACATAATGTGCAATGTTTAAAGGCATGGGAATAAGCAATAAGAATATTGATTTAGTCACAAGAATATTTAGCATGAAAACTTCTTCTTATTCAGTATGATTATTACATTAACAACAATTTGCATCGACAAGGTTTATGTTGCAATGTGATAATGCTGAGGATTTCTTCCTCCCTTAATCTTATTAACTTGTGATCTGATATGGGGGACCTCTTTGAACCCTCAATGAT
This sequence comes from Pinus tabuliformis, assembly GCA_031772625.1. NCBI lineage: Eukaryota > Viridiplantae > Streptophyta > Pinopsida > Pinales > Pinaceae > Pinus > Pinus tabuliformis. Next base: position 1,638,903,563 of record CM062817.1, read on the forward strand.
GCACATCCTAATGATTGGGTCTATACCTCCACTTCACTCGGGAGTCAGACCAATAAGTCGGTATTCTACATTTTGTTAGGCACGCTCTCTTGAAGACTAGATGACTTGGATTTATGCCCCCTGCACTTTGTACAAGATTCCATCTTTGTTATGCACTCTTTGATATGAACCTCACAGATTTAGAAGCCATATATGTCACTATGTTTTTTCTCTTTATGTAGGATAATGTTTATATATGTGTATGTAACCACCGTGTGGTTGTAATACTCGTTGGTTAGCATTGTGGTATGCAATGTGAACATTGGAGGCTCTTTAGGAGTCACCAAGCCTATAGTATAGGGTCGCTAACAACCGTCGTTACAACTATGCGTGGAATTCTTTCCCGAAAAAGGGGAGGTTTACAGGTCTCGGATACTATCCATCATTTTCCTATCCATAGGGTTCATGCTTGTAATCGGTCTTAAAAAGGAGGAAACCTTTTTTCTTAAGGAGTGTTGATCTCCTTGTGGTCCTTTTGGCACCATGTGCTTTATGGTTATGCTTAGATGTCGACGATGCATATTTGGTCTTTGAAAGAGACCTGTGAATATGTAAGTCAAGATATATTTGATCTCTATAAGACATGGAAAGCCCAAGGGACCGTAGATCCTTAAGAGAAAAAGTTAATAAGTCTCTAGCCCAAATGAGTAAGTCCCTGATCAGTGTTCCTTGCTACTGACACTGTGAACCCAAAGAGAGTAACTTTGATGTAAGCTCAGGAGGGATAGCACCAATCGGTGCCTTAGTAAACCTCAATGGGCGCAATTGGAATGTGGCACAAGTCCAAATGTTTATAAAACCACTGTAGTTGAGACATGATGGTGTTCCATTGGAAAGGGCATGCAATGCATAATGGGAGCAATCCTTTATGAAAACCACTAGATTTAAGATCGAGCATATTGCGTATGAGTCGGGTAGGACCTCCTTAATGGGGCCATGGGCAAAGTCTCGCTGTGAGTTGCGCTTCTGCTAATACAAGCATATGGCTTAACCTTATAGCTCTATCTTTTTAAACCTGAGCCAGTTGACCTAACTAAAGTCTCTTAATGGGAGTGACATATTGGGTGATTTGATTACACCTTATCACGATAAGGATGGGTGGAAGGATGACGTGTCCTAAAGGTTATAATCCCGTAAACTCAAGGGTGGATCACGCTTTGAAGGGAACAACATGACATGGAGTCGGGACATGGTGGCCTCCATGTGATCCCGACTGCCATTGCATTGGCACAAGGCAGGCCCACGAGACAGGTCAACCTGACAAAAACCAACCTCGAAACATTTACAAGAGCTGAAAGGAGGAGGAGTCAGGTATTAAAGCTTTGGAGACGAAAAATTTTATGCCATTAAATGTTTTGACAATTGACGGTTGACTCGTGAGCCCAAAGGCTATTTCCGGGAAGTATGAAGAGGAGCACATAATCTAATAATAGGATGCAAGCTTGGGTCATCGTGGCAGACACGTGAGCCCGGCAACCTAGCCATTGATGCAAATGTGCGGGCCCCCAAACGGGTCAACCTGGAGGGTAGACCCCGAAACAATTGCGAAGATGCAAAAGGAAAGGGCTAGGTAACAAAACACGGGAGATGGAAAATACTCCAGCATATAATGACCTGTCAAGTGGGCAGAGTATATATATATAATGGTGTTGCAAGTTAATGCAAAGTGCGAGGTCATGGAACCTAAACCCATTGTTACACAGTAATTTGTCACCATCCCTGTTACTCCTCTTGTCGTACCTTGGAGGACTCATTCCGGGAGTTATAAGAAGTGACAAGGGCTAAAAACACTTGCATTATGTTCCCCTGAGTATGTACTCCATGTTCCCTGAAGACACCTTCTGCAGATCATCCCTAAAAAGTGCTCTTTTTCCATTGGCGCAAGTCCACTGTATCCTACCCGCGCCAATGATGGAGATCCTCAAAAGAGGGCGCGACCATTGGCGCCCTGTCTCAGAGCAACGGTCGCGCCAACCAAATTTAGTCATGCTTTTTGCCTTAATGCACGTCCAACTGTTGTTTCCTTCATTACATGGAGCTTTTCTGAGGATAGAAAATCAGTCTTTTGTCGAGCTTTATCCATCTTTTTGGCTTTTGCTAATTCCACAAAAGGTGTCCCGGTTCATCGCATCCTCCTCCCTTCTCCATCTATATAAGCTTGTCATTATGCATTGGACAAGCTAGTTCGAGAGTGTTGGTGGTAGTGTTATGCTAGTGATTTGGTAATTGAGTGATAGTAGTGATGATTATTGGTCATGGAGAGAATGCTAATGAGTGCTAGAGAGGTTATGCTGCCGGAGAGGAGATGCATGCCAAGACACATATAGTTACTCACCCAGCCAGGAGAAGGGTCGACGTCAGAACAATGGTTGTAACTTTTCCTGTTTATTAATTGATGAGCGACTGCTGTTATAGTTCCAATCTCATTATCTATCATGGTGATATGTTGATTTATTTCCTTTCTGACTAAAATATAGTTGTGCCTTGGTAGTTTCTATGTTGGTATTTGTCTCTTCCTTTGCTTGTGCAGGTGTTCGTTTATGGTCTGTTGGAGCAAGGGAGCGAGGATATCCACTCTGCTTCAATCATAGCGTTGGACTCCAGGTTAGTCTTCTCGATTCACCTTTGATGCATAACTAGGAACTTGCGTAGCAGCGTGGTTTGTTTGTGGCTAGTTCTGTGATAGGCTAGTGGGATCGCCTCTGTCCGCAGAGGGGATTTACCTTACCAACACCCATGAAAGTGTCGATAACCAACGAATTAATGCTAAGTGGTGATGGGAGATTAGCCAGGCCCACGAGACAGGTCAACTTGACAAAAACCAACCTTGAAACATTTACAAGAGCTCAAAGGAGGAGGAGTCGGGTATTAAAGCTTTGGAGACGAAAAAGTTTATGCCATTAAATGTTCTGACAATTGACGGTTGACTCTTGAGCCCAAAGGCTATTTCCGAGAAGCATGAAGAGGAGCACATAATCTAATAAGAGGATGTAAGCTTGGGTCAACGTGGCAGACATGTGAGCCCGACAACCTAGCCATTGATGCAAATGTGCGGGCCCCCAAACGGGTCAACTCGGAGGGTAGACCCCGAAACAATTGCGAAGATGCAAAAGGAAAGGGCTAGGTAATAGAACACGAGAGATGGAAAATACTCCAGCATATAATGACTTGTCAAGTGGCCAGAGTATATATATACATATATATGTATATGTATATATATATATGTATATATGTATATGTATATATATATATATATATGTATATGTATATATATATATATATGTATATAGATATATGTATATATATATATATATATATATATGTATATAGATATATGTATATATATATATGTATATAGATATATGTATATATATATATACATATACATATATATATATATGTGTGTGTGTGTATACATATATGTGTATATATATGTATACATATACGTGTATATATATGTATACATATACATATATATATGTATACATATACATATACATATATATATATATATATATATATATATATATACATACATATACGTATACATACATACATACATACATACATATATATATAATGGTGTTGCAAGTTAATGTAAAGTGCGAGGTCGTGGAACCTAAACCCATGAAAGTGTCGACAACCAACGAATTAATGCTAAGTGGTGATGGGAGATTAGCCAGGTGGTATAGTCACGTGGTTGGCTGAGATGATGATGTATTGTTATCTAATTTTCCAAAACTGTAAGGTTAGATTGAGGTAAAGTTTTACATCACCAGAATCGTCTTGACGAGATGAACACAATGGTGATGTCAGATTCAGGCTTTAAAAGAGTTAAAATAATCGAAATTTTTAGACCCCATTTCCATAACGACACCTTGGACCTTTGGTTTTGCAGAGAAATAGTCCTTCTCCTAACCTATGTTTTGTAGGGGATTAGGAGGGCGACAATTACACTAACTATGTAAGCACCTCCCATGCTTTTCATAATTATCTCCGCAGTGTAGCCCCTAGCTATTTGCCTCTTTTGAGTCCTAAATCTCGCATTAGTCATTTCCAACAATGTGCCGATGAAATCCTTTCTTGTAGACAAACGAAGAAGTTTGCACAGGTTGGCAACCTGCACAAATGTTTATTTTTCTCTGCCACTTTCACTACCGCCTATGCCCAAAATCGCTAACAACAACAACAACTCATCTACCTTCGCCCATATAAGTATACCTCTGTTCATTACGAGACTTCCATGTGTTGCATATGCCACATGTACCCGAGTTTAGCTAGTGAGGAGGAGGTGGGCCATATTGCCATTCCCCTCATTATTCCTTTCAACCACCCCCATGAGGTTGCACTGTACTATAATTGTTATTATTAGATGTTCTTATTTTTTTATTAGAATTTGATGATAATTTTATAATGTGTAAATAAATTTAACTTCTTCAAGAATCTACATGATACAATTACAAACTTAAACCTAGTATTCTTAAAAAAAGAAGAAGCCAAAATATAATTTAAAAATACTTTTCTAAAAATTCCCACTAAATTTTGACAAATTTGGCGTGCAAACATGCCAACTAAAAAAAGTTAAATACTTACGAAATCCAAATTTGTCAATTAAAAAAAATTAAATGCTTACTAAATCCAAAATAAGATAGATCTAAACTAATTTAATTATTAATTATAATTATAATTTTTTAAAGTTAATTTTAATTATTAAATCCAAAATTAAAATATATCTAAACTGATTTAAATATTAATTATAATTATAAATATAAATTTTAAATTTTCTTATTTAATTTTAATAAGTAAAAATGTTTGCAGGCGCAACAAGATCACAAATACGGTGAACAAAAATTCCGCCAAAACACAAAGTGCGACGGATCGTGCATTCGCTCACATGGAGTTCTAGGGTTTTGACGGTACCTGGTAATATGAAGGGCTAGGGTTTTGCCGGTACTTGGTCACATGGAAGGCTAGGGTTTTGCCCTTGACCTGGCCACATTGTATGCTCTAGGGTTTTGTGGATAAGGGTTTACTATTTATTCTGGTTCGAGGAAACAGAATCTTCATGGTGGTTGAAATGGGCCGCCCAAGTTAGGCTTTTCAGTAGGGGTCGCTCTTCATGGACTTCGAGAAGCTCTCTGCACTCGATTGTTTAGCACGGATGACATGTGCCTATTTTGTTAACAGGATTCAGTTTGCTCCTTTCAGCATAAAATATTTTTCATGCTGCTTTCTTCTTTGGAAGGATTCGTGAACAAATAACTGGTATTGAACTTGTTTGTGCATGTATCTTGATTGTGAGAGTTTCATTATCGGTATTCACTCTAGTCAGCAGGCGAATTCCAGTGTCTGCACGACTCGGCCTCTTGAAGCCAAATTGATCGTATTTTCAAAGAGGCAGGCTTAGCACGCTGCATCGTTTCATTTGGCGGTGTGGTCTTAGCGGTTATGATACATTTTATTTATCTTGGTTTTCATATTTAATATTTTGGGGTGTAGGGTACATGTTTTGGCCAATGGACTACGCTGATGACCAATTATATTATTCATGAATGCGAGCATGATCGCAAAAATGAACATCTAAGGGACTGAGTTGTCCACATATATGTCGGTCGTCATCTCAAAGTTAAATGATTTATAGATCGCAATGGCTAGTGTGGCTTAATGATAAAATTTCTTTGAGTATGGTTTTTTTTTAACTCACTGCTACCGGTGGTTTACTTGCCTTTTTTTTGTTTGATTTGTTGGTTTTCTTGCCTGGCCTAAAAATATGATTTGCTGAGATCTGGTCATATGAACCCAACTATCTGTTTAATGGCTGAACAACTGGGATGACTACATAACTCATTTTGAGTGCGGATATGATCGCAACAAAGAACATCTAAGGGGCTGAGTTGTTCATTCTACCATCTTCCAGAATCCTATTTTTGGTTTTCCGAGTGAAGAAATATTTAATGCAATCTATATATTTTTGCATCCAGAACCCTATATTCGGTTTTCCTGCAATTAGCTTTATTTATTTGTTTTCTATCGGTTTAGTGTAAATATAATCTGTTATATTTTGCGGGGAGAACCTATATTCGTCTTATTCGTATTTTCTTTGAAACCATTTCAATATGGGGTTTTTACCGTATGAAAATGCGTTTCAATATGGGAATGAAATGCATATGAAAATGCGTTTCAATATGGGCATTTTCATGTACGAAATTGAACGCCTATAATCTCTTTTCTTTTACAGTTGAATTTTGATTGGTTTTAAAAATTGTCTGTTTTCTGTCTGTTTTTTTTTCGACTGTTAAAATGTCTGTTTTTCAATTGTGGCATTTTCATCCATTGGTTAATAATCTAGGTAGATTTCTGCCCACTTTAAGGATCCAACCAGCCGCTAGCTTAACCCACTGAGGGGCACCTCTCACTGAGTAATAACACTAATAATATGGGTAAATCTCTGCAGCTACATCTTTGGGGGCAATAATCCGAGTAGATCTCCCCCAACCATGAAGGGATCCATGGGGTAATAATCTGGGTAGATCTCCCCCCACCCGAAGGGATCCATGGGGTAATAATCTGGGTAGATCTCCCCCCACCCGAAGGGATCCAACCCTGGCCTGGCTTATCAGTGGCCTAACCCACTGAGTGACAACTACAACTACATCCATGAGGGATGGGTTAATATTCCGGGCAGATCTCTCCCCACCTGAAGGGATCCAACCATGGTTTATCTGGTGGCGTAACCCCGGCCTAACGCGACGGGTATCAAGGATATCGTAAACATAAAGAGGAGAAACACGTAGCTTTCAAATTGGAAATGAGCCTCACAATTGAAATGAAAAGGAAAGGTAGTTAGCAATGGAACTCAACTAATTGAATTATCCCTTGGATCTTTGCTGGATGCCATGTTCAAACAAGGCTTTAGATCTTTGTTGAATGCCATGTTCAGGCAAGGCTTTGTTGAATGTCATATTCAAAAACAATAGTTTAAGCATCAGTTCTGAATCCCATTAGGGTTTCCGGAAGTGATAATTTCTAAACAATTGCAGAAGCAGAGTCGTTGAGGGCAATAAAAGCGTATACAGTTCTGAACAAATGGCCAATAGAATTCCTGAACAACTGGGGTGACCTCAAGACTTTTATTGCAAAAATGAGCGCACTAAAGAACATTCAAGTCGATTAGATGTTCATTCATCTTCCGCAGGGGAATCATTTTTTACTGTAATCTAAATTTTGTTTTCCTGCAACTTGCGCTATTTTGTATGGTTTTTTGTTGTCAGATTTCAAGAAAAAAATCAAGTCTATTATGTAATCATGAGGACAACTAGGCGATTTGCATACTCAAACCGCTGGGCAGTTCAGGCCGCTGGAGCTTTCAAGATATCTTGTAATGTTTGTTTGGACTCTCTCTCTGTAAAGGGGAAGAAAAACTCATTACAAGGATTTTGGATTTTCTGGTTTTGGTGGTTCTATTTTCTTGTCCTTCAGGCTGTAACCATTTTAGGATTCTGGATTTTCTGGTTTTGGTGGTTCTATTTTCTTGTTCTTCACGCTGTAACCATTTTGCATATTTCGCTATTGTCATATGTATTTCATTTTTGAAGATTAATGAAGAAGTTGTTGGTGATTCCAAGTATTGGAATATGTAGTATGTGTTTTTCCGAATTTAATTTTATGTGTGTTTTTCTTTTTCATAAATTATGTAATTGTAGTTGTTGGATTCACTCTTAAATTTGAGAATTTACTTATGATGTAGCTGATGGTATTTGTAAAATAACAGATTTATGTGATAGCAGATGGTACTTGTGAAGTCACAAATTTACTAAGGTTATGCAATAGCATGTGATAGCAGATGGTAGTTGTGAAATTGTAGATTTACCTATGTTATGTGATAGCAGATGGTACTTGTGAGAGTGCGGATTTACATATGTTGTATGTTGTGTGATAGTAGATAGTACCCTTGACATTGAGATGAAAACTTTAAAATGCATTCCATAATTTTTGCACTTCATTCCTTTTATCTTTTCATGATTCCATTGGTATTTGTTGCATATGATTATGTGTTTATACAACCTTTGCACTAGGTTCCTCTCTTACATTTCTCTTTTCCATCTTTATGCCACATTTTCTATGTGTTTGCCACTGCCACTAGCCTTGAAACATTTATTTTTGGGAATTATACATTATTCATGTTCCTCTTGTATTGCCTTTTAACATCTAAATCATTTTACATTTATCTTTTGATATGTACTAAATTATATTCAAAAGACACCAAGATGTCCTAAGCATTAACCTCTCCTCAACTTGAAGGTTGTCTATATGAGCTACAACAGGTTGAATTATGGGACACATATTCCAAAGATTGATGATGTTAATGGCTGGGATTTAATTACTATGACAATCCAGGAGGAGGGTAGGTATGCTTTTTGATTGAGTTGGAGCATACCATTAAAGAGGAGGCTAAATAAGAGGTTAGAAAAGATCCTACATCGCTTGTTAGACAACAGGTGGACAACCATTGTGGACGAAAGGGGAGAATAGAATGGGAATTACAGGAAATGGACCCAAGTATGAGAGGGAGGAGGAACATGATTGTATAAGGCAACAACATTGAACTTAGAAGTGCAACTTAACAAAGGAGAAAACACATAGGAAAGACAAAAGGAGCAAGACAAATCTCAATTGGCAAGAAGTTAGGAAGAGATCATTTTGGGTGGCGAAGAAATTGCCTCTCGAGTCCACACTGGCCATAGGGTGGAGATGGGGATTCTCATAAAATATTCGTGGAAAAAGTCTTGGATAGTCTTTGGATGGATTCTTTGTTGTATGTTTGAATTGTATTGTTTTGGAGTTCCCAAGCTTAGTGGAGCCACAATGTTGGATTGAAGTGGAGCCACAATGTTGGATTGAAGGGTGGAGACAATGAGTCTTTGGATTCCCTGTGTATCTTGTTCTTATTGTTCACAACCCATGTTATTGGAAATGAGAAATGGGAAATGACAACGGGATGAGAAATGATTATGGTACAAGAAACAGAGTTTGGAGGTTTTGCATTTAATAAATGAGGAGGGAAAAAAATAAGAAAAATGTGAAAGACATAAAACAAAGCATAGACAAAAGGAGCAAGACAAATCTCAATTGGTAAGAAGTTAGGAAGAGATCATTTTGGGTGGGGAAGAAATTGCCTCTTGAGTCCCCATTGGCCATAGGGTGGAGATGGGGATTCTCATAAAATATTCGTGGAAAAAGTCTTGGATAGTCTTTGGATGGATTCTTTGTTGTATGTTTGAATTGTATTGTTTTGGAGTTCCCAAGCTTAGTGGAGCCACAATGTTGGATTGAAGGGTGGAGACAATGAGTCTTTGGATTCCCTGTGTATCTTGTTCTTATTGTTCACAACCCATGTTACTTGAAATGAGAAATGGGAAATGACAATGGGATGAGAAATGACTATGGTACAAGAAATGAGTTTGGAGGTTTTGCATTTAATAAACGAGGAGAGGGAAAAAATAAGAAAAATGTGAAAGACATAAAACAAAGCATATATTATTCGCATTCTCCAATAATGTGGTTCATAGGTAATTAGTTGCTTATAGGCTTTTATTGCTCACATAGACATAGGCCATTCTTGAATATTCATAGTGAGAAACAAAGCTTGTGTTGCTTACATGGGCCATTCTCAAATACCCATGTTTGATCCTCTAATAGTGAATAAACCTTTTGCATTGAGCTCAAGCTTGATTTGGCCTTTCCATTTCCATTTGATTTGGACCTAGTGAGTGGATTTTTTTGAAGGCCATATCCCTAGAAATTTCTGGATTGAGTACATGATCTTGCATATCATGTGTATATTCTCCCATATGATTTGAGTGGACCTCAAATTTGGGCTATATTGTAGTATTTGGCAAGCAACTATTAAGTTGTAGTTTCCCTAGTTGGGTAATAGGATGGTGAAGATTGAATTGAGCTCCATTGGGATTTGGGAATTGAGCGAAAAGTAGAGGGCTGTTTAGAACTACTATTACCTTCAACTATCTTACTATAGGAAAAAGTGTTGCTCCCTCCATTGGCATTTTGCATAGAAGTGGAAGGGTTTAGAACCATAAATGCTACAACTAATGTTTGAAGACAACCTAAAAAAGTTACCATCAAAATTTCAAAACTTTATTGTTAATCCATTATAATAGTAATTAATCTTTATAATAATAAAAATAATATATAATGAAACAAGTTTTATATATTAAATGTAATAAAACTATATAAGGAACTCTACACTAAATACACTTTTAAATATAACCAACACAAAAATTAAGAAAATATAATTAAAACATTAAAAAAACATAACAATAGGCAACACATGGAAATAATATAATTTTAACAAACAAAATCCCTAAATGGACAATGTTGTTAAAGAAATTTTAAGCTAAGTATAGCAGACCATGAAACTACCTATGAAAACTATTCACAAAGCCATTCTTCATAATTTTTTCTTTTTATTTTTTGGCTCAACGTCCAACTGAGAGTGGTTCAACGTCCAACCGAGATGAGACCAACATTACAAATGAACCAGAACAACGTTTCTCAAAAAATTGTTTCAAAATACGTAATTGGTTTCATGTTTTGAAAAATGAAAATGATTGTATAAAATAGTGTTTTCCATACCATTTTGTTTTCTTTGTGTTTTTTTTGGAAAATGAATGCTCCAGTTTCGTTTTTGGTAACATAGCTCACAACTTAGTGGGAGAGTGGAGGTAGAGAGACCTATGGTGTCCTTGTTCCAACCAATAGTTGGTATACCATCCCTTGAACAAAAGACTTCTTAGTCTTTAGAATTTGACTTGAGGGTGTTGCAAGAGAGAATTGTTGCAACTATCTATGGTTAGGTGGAGGGTCATAATTATTTCTTATGTATGTTTCCTGATAATGAATGTGTGATGCATTTATGGTTTGAAACGCCGTTATTGTGAAAAATACATGATTGTGTTACTATTATTACACAATTGACTAACATACTATGCAATGTTTAGAGGCATGGGAATAAACTATAAGAATATTGATTTAATCACAACAATATTTAACATGCATTGACGGAGTTTATGTTGCAATGTGATAATGTTAATGATTTCTTCCTCCCTTAATCTTATTAACTTGTGATGTGATATGAGGGGACCTCTATGAACCCTTACTGATTGCACATCCTAATGATTGTGTCTATACCTCCACTTCACTCAAGAGTTAGACTAATAGGTCGGTATTTTGTGTTGTTTTAGGCATTTGGATTTATGCCCCTTGTACTTTGTACAATATTGCATCTTTGTTATGCATTCTTTGATATGAACCTCACAGATTTAGAAGCCATATTTGTTGCTATGTTTTTGCTCTTTATGTAGGATGATGTTTATATATGTGTATGTAACCATCGCGTGGTTGTAATACTCGTTGGTTAACACTGTGGTATGAAGTGTGAACATTGGAGGCTCTTTAGGAGTCACCAAGCCTATAGTAGAGGGTAATTGACAACCATCATTGCAACTATGCTTATAATTCCTTGTCTTGAAATAGGGGAGGCTTACAAGTTTGGGATACTATACATCATTTTCCTATCCATAGGGTTCATGCTTGTATTCAGTCTTAAAAAGGGGGAAATCCCGTTTCTTGAGGAGTGTTGATCTCCTTGAAATCCTTATGGCAACGTGTGCTTTTTATGGTTGCGCTTAGATGCTCGTGTTGCATATCTAGTATTTGAAGGAGACTTGTGAATATGTAAGTTGAGATCTATTTGATTTTTGTAAGACGTGGAAGGGCCAAGGGACCGTAGATACTTAAAAGACAAAGTTAATAAGTCTTCAACGTAAATGGACAAGTCCTTGATTAGTGTTCCTTGCTATCGACACTGTGAACCCAAAGAGAGTAACTTTGATGTAAGCTTAGGAGGGATAGCACCAATTGGTGCCTTAGTAAACCTCAATGGGCCTAGCCATTGGCGCAAATTTGTGGGCCCCCAAACAAGTTAGCTCTGAGGGTAAACCCCGAAACAATTGCTAAGATGCAAAAGGAAAGCGTTGGGTAACAGAACACGGGAGATGGGAAATACTCTGGCATATAATGACCCATCAAGTGGCCATAGTATATATATATATATATATTGCAAGTTAATGCAAAGTGCGAGGTCGTGGAACCTCAACCCATGAATTGGTCGACAACCAACAAATAAATGCTAAGTGGTGCTGGGAGATTAGCCAGGGGGTATAGCCACATGGTTACCATGTGGCTGAGATGATGATGTGGCATTATTTAATTTGCCAAAACTATAATGGGTACATCTCTTGATCCAAAGGTTAGATTGAGGTAAAGTTTTACATCACCAAAGTCATCTTGACGACCAAAATCATCTTGACGAGATGGAACACAATGGTGATGTCGAAATTTTTAGACCCCATTTCCATAATGACAACTTGGACCTTGGGTGAGCATAGTAATTGTCCTCCTACCCTGTGTTTTGTAGAGTATTAGGGAGGGCGTTCAGGGCGTGCGGAAGTTACACTATGTAAGCACCTCCCATGCTTTTTGCAATCATCTTCCCAATGTAGCCCTTAGCCATCTGCCTCTCTCAGGTCCCATACCTGGTATTTGTCACTTCCAACAATATGCTAATAAAATCCTTTCTTGCAGACGAACCAAGAAGTTTGCACATGTTGACAACTTAATACACACATTTCTTTTTCTCTCCGATCTTCACTACCACCCATCCTCAAAATTGCTAACAACAACTCATCTACTCTCCCGCATGTTAGTTTACCTCCATTGATTGCGAGACTTCCATATGTTACACATGCCACATGTACCCATGTTCAACTTGCGAAGAAGAAATGGGTCATATTGCCATTCCCTTCATTATGCCTTTCCACCACCCCCCATTGAGATGTAATTATTATTATTAAATATTTTTTATTTTTCGTTTCATAATAATTTTATAATGTGTAAATAAATTCAAGCTCAAAAATCTATATGATACAATTACAAAACTCAAACTTAGTATTCTTTAAAAAGGGGCCAAAATTGTTTGCTGAATCCAAAATTGAAATAAACTTAACTGATTTATTATTGACTATAATTATAAATATAAATCCTAAATTTTACATTTTCTTATTCTATATTGAATTTAATTTTAATTTTATTAATAAGTAAAAGTGTTTGCTGGCGCAACAACAGCACAAAGACCGTGAAAAAAATCCCGCCTAAAAACAAAGTGCGACGTGTTGTTCATTCGTTCACATGGAGCTCTAGGGTTTTGACGGTACCTGGTAACATGAAAGGCTAGGGTTTTGCCGGTACTTGGTCACATGGAAGGCTAGGGCTTTGCCCTTAACCTGGCCACATTGTATGCTCTAGGGTTTTGTGGATAAGGGTTTACTATTTATTCTGCTGCGAGGAAACAGAATCTTCATGGTGGTTGAAACCGGCCGCCCAGGTTAGGCGTTTCAGTAGGGGTCGCTCTTCATGACTTCGAGAAGATCTCTTCGTTCACTTGTTTAGCACGGATGCCATGTGCCTATTTTGTTAACAGGATTCAGTTTTCTCTTTCCAATATAAAATATTTTTCATGCTGCTTTTCTCTGTGGAAGGTTTCGTGAACAAATTAAACGGTATTGAACGTGTTTGTGCATATATCTTGATTGTGAGAGTTTCATTATCAGCATTTACTTTAGTCAGCAGGCGAATTTCAGTGTCTGCATGACTCATCCCCTTAAAGCCAAATTGATCGTATTTGCCAAGAGACAGGCTTAGCATGCTGCATCGTTTCATTTGGCGGTGTGGTATTAGCGGTTATGATACATTTTGTTTATCTTGGTTTTCAAATTTAATATTTTGGGGTGTAGGGTACAGGTTTTGACCGATGGACTACGCTGATGACCAATTATCTTATTCATGAATGCGAGCATGATCGCAAAAATGAACATCTAAGGGACTGAGTTGTCCACATATATGTCAGTCAGGTATCTCAAAGTTTAAATGATTTATAGATCGCAATGGCCATTGTGGTTTAGTGATAAAATTTATTCGAATATGTTTTCTTGTTTTGTTAAATAACTCGCTGCTACCGGTGGTTTCCCTGCCTTTTTTTTGTTTGATTTGTTGGTTTTCTTGGCTTGCCTAAAAATATGATTTGTTGATATGTGGTGATATAAACCCCACCATCGTTTAATGGCTGAAAACTGGGATGACTACATAACTCATTTTGAGTGCGGATATCATCGCGCCAAAGAACATCTAAGGGGCTGAGTTGTTCATTCTACCCAAATTGGCCTCTTTTTGTTTTGTTTCTTAAATGATTTTTTGGGTTTTGTTTTTTATCTGGTTCTACCAGAATCTTATATATGATTGTCTGCAGGGGATTTTTTTGTTTGTTTATTTCTTCTATTCTTTATGTGTTTGTATGTGTTGTTTAAATTTTTCTTCGGTAATTATCGATTAATTGTAAATGTAATCTGTTATATTTTGCAGGGAGAATCCTATATTCGTCTTTTCTTTGAAACCATTTCAATATGGGGTTTTTAGTGTAGAAAATTCGTTTCAATATGTGCATTTTCATTTATGAAATTGAATGCCTGAAGACTTTTTCTTTACTGTTGAATTTTGATGGGTTTTAAAAATTGTCTGTTGAATGTTATGTTCAGAAACAATAGTTTAAGCATGAGTTCTGAATCTCATCAGGGTTTCCGGAAGTGCTACGTTTCTATACAATTGCAGATGCAGAATCGTTAAGAGCAATAAAAGCGTAGATAGTTCTGAACAACTGGCCAATATAATTCCTGAACAACTGGGGTGACCTTAAATCTTATTTTTATTGCAAATATGATCTCACCAAAGAACATCCAAGTTGATGAGATGTTCATTCTGCTATCCGCACGGGGATCATTTTTTACTGTAATCTAAATTCTGTTTTCCTGCAACTCGTGATTTTGTATGGTTTTTTGTCGTCATATTTCAATATTGGTTTTTTCATTTGTGTAAGTGAATGGCAGTAGATCTCTGTTACAATTCTATGTTGATATGCTTAAAATTCCATTCGTTTGAATTTTATGTGGCCAAGCAATCATATAAAGACGAATTTTATGTGGCCAAGCAATCATATAAAGACGCATTTAGTTGCTGTCAATCTTACTGTAGCAAACTTAATTTGGTGTCACTATTCTCTTCAATGGCGGACGTAGGGTTAAGAATATTCGGGCTAAATAATTCATTTGTGAGTACTTCGATTGCCATTATATGGGGGCTTGTAGATGTCCTGTGCTGACAATAGGTGGGAGCATGCACATGAACTATAGAACTTAAGCAATTCAATCGACATTGCCATCTACAATTTGAGCGACAAGCTGAAACTTTGCAGTTAAGTATTTAAAATTTAAGGGCTTCATCAAAACATACGATACTCGCAAGTTGCCGTAAACAAGCAGAATCATGGCATTCTTTTTGCCATGCCATCCCATGTTCAAGAAGCCCCCTCTATATCTGAATGTTTGTCCTATAAGTTTAAATAATGCTTGTGGGCGTGTTTGTATTGAAATTTTGCAGGCTGCTGAAATTTGAGGCCACCAATAAAAATCCCGAGACCCGAGTTACAGTTATTTCACCACTAGAAAATAACATATATTAGGGATTATCTGTATCTAAATATGAAAATATAATGTACCTTATGGCCATGTATGATTAATGGTGTCATTTATTAGCAACTAAAAGTAGTTTTTAATTAGCAAACAATCATCAGAAGGCTCAAAAGTTATTGTTGGACTAGCTTTGCACCTTGGTAATCCTTGGAATAGCTTTTCACAATGATGCTATCCTTGGGGTGCATGCTCTGGAGGGTCCGAATTAAGAGGGGCTGGAACGTCGCTAAAGCCCATTTAAGGAGGGTTAGGGAGACCAGGTGGTCTGTCTTGCCTATCTGTACGGTTCGCACGCTATGAAGTGGCCTAGGGGACAGGCCTGGAACCCAGCCCAATACCTACAGTATGAGTTGTCCCAACCTAAAATCAGACCCGCTCGTTCTGACTAAGATGTTAGGGATCCGCTCTGTTGACTGTCTGCCACACTTCGGCACTAATGTTGTTTGTTTTGGTATCATGTCTTGCAGTCTCTCTGAATTGTGGCTGTTTAAGATATATGATGTTTACAATGTCTACAATAACTACGGGTTCTATCTCTGCAATGCGAATGTTCTATACTGAAATTTAATAATGTCAAAGGAGGTGAGACCATTTGTTATGGCCTTTGCACAATTGACACCTCTGGTAGATGGAAAATATGTTGAAGTATTAATACATGGTAGGGTTGCCTGAAACAATGTGAACTAATCAAAGCCTACCTTGCCTAAATTTTTTACTATGTTTTAAATTTTCTTGTAATTTATCTGACATGGTCTGTTTGATATATGTTTAGCTTATTGCACTAGTTGTTGTTACTGGTTAATGGAGATAATGAATGTGGAAAATCTTCCCACCTCTGTAGTTTTGGCACCTAAGTGGTAAATGTTCCAATTGCTTGGAAATGATGATTGGTTTTGAGCTTCCGAGTTGATTTAGAATTGGGGTAAAAGTAAAACTATTGGGGGGCTTCTGTCATACATTAGATCTTGGATCATGGTGGAACTTTGTAAAACCATTGGGGCTTCCACCATGCATATTAGATCTTGGATCGTGGTGGAAGTTTGCGTTATATTCAGCTTGCATCTCCTGACATGATGTTCAGATCATGTTTGGAAATTGCCTTATTTTCAGCTTACATCTCTGACATGATGTGCTGTTTGCTAAATGTTTAGCCATTTTACGATGTCACTACTAGTTGGAGCTAATACGTGTGCATAGACTTCCCTGCACCTGCTGTAATTTGGTGACTTAAAGAGGTAGTTTCTGCTCCATCGTGGTGGTCATTCTGGGCTGTTTGGACTTTAAATGCCTTTTTTGTTAGTTGTCCTGCTTTGAGTCATTTCAATTTGAGCCGTGGGCTTTTTTCTTGGTACTCTGTTCTCTGCCATAAGTTGTGTCTATTGTCTTGGTGCCATAGTTCTGTGGTCTGTAGTTTTTTCTGTATTGGTCGGTGTTCAAATTGATTGGAAATGATAGATTAATGAGCTTTGGGTTTGGTAAAGATGGAGTAATAACACTGAAGGTTTTCCATCATACATAGATCTTGTCTCATGGTGGGACTTTAATTTGAGACACTGAAAATTTTGTTGTGTTCAGTTTACATTTTATTGTATTCAGCTTGCATTTTGACAAGATTGTCCGAATGTGTCTGAATTTTTTTCCTATTCAGCTAACGCTTCTGACATGATTTTCTGCCTGTTATATGTTTTTAGCCACATGATTGTCTGCTTGCTATATGTTTAGCCACTTTGCTGGATGTTACTGCTAGTAGACGTACGAATAAGAAACTTTCCTCCGGCTGCTGTAATTTGGGGACCTGAGAAGTCTGTCCAATTGATTGAGAAAATGATCATCGATTTTTGAGCTCCTGGGTTGATGTAGCATAGGGTAAAAACCACTACTGGCTTCCTCCACACATGAAAGCCTAATTTACGATACATACATGTTGGACCAAGGTGAAACCTTAACTACCTCTGAAATTTCTGTTGCACTAATGTCACATATTTGTGATGATGGTCTGTTTGCTTTGGTTTTTAACTTTTTTCCTAGTAAATTGCATATCACTTGAGATTGCAGGAGTGGGCCTAATGATTGCTGTCTTGCATATATGATGGTTTGCTAAATGTTTAGCTTTTCCTAGTAAATTACATATAATTCAAGATTGCATTAGAAAGTAGACCTAGTGATTGCTGCCTCGCTTCATGATGGTCTGTTTGTTATATGTTTAGCTTTTGCCCTAGTAAATTGCATATCATCCAAGATTGCAAGAGTAGGCTTAACGATTGCTCTTTCATTGGTTTGGTTTAGAGTGAGTTAGTACTGTGTTATAAGGTTATACCATAACTCTGGCCGTGCCTGATTTCCGCTGGATATAACTCAAATTTATGACGGGAATGAGGAGCTGTCAAATTTATCACTGGAATGGGGGTCTATTTTTGATAGGTGTAGCTTATTCCTTAATAGATTCCATGGTTTAGGGTTGGGTCTAGTCATTAATGATTGGTGTCTTGCATTAAATGATTGGGAGTGTATTGTACGCGACTGTGGACAATTTGACTTGTAAATTCTTCAATCACTTCTCCATCTGTTCGTTGGAGGCATATTTTTTTTTCCTCAATCTATTCTACCTATGTATATATATTTTACGAGTAGTTTTGTTTTCGAATCTCTAGTTTGACCACATATATTGTAGTTTTGTGGTCAATTTGAAGAAAATTTGGAAGAAATTTGATAATGTTATTTATCTTCTGCAAGACCTATAGGGATGTGGCCCTCCTATTTATGTATATTGGGTAGGTGTATTTTGTCTCATAATTTGCATGATATTAACTGTCTCAAATTATTGTCAAGTGTGTGTATTCTAGCTATTCAAATCGAAGTTGATATCTTTGAATGTGTCTTCATATCATCCAGTATAACTTTGAGACTATTTAGGTGAGTTATATAAATTGTTATTCAGTGTAGCAATTTAAAGCTCAAGTTGAACTCCATCAGTATGTTAGTGCTTGCGATTATGTAGAACATAGAATCCAAGGTGTGAAACTCATTGGATGTGTCAGTGTCTTGAGATTCTTTCTTGAGCATGGTCAATTTGAAGAAAATTTGGAAGAAATTTGATAATGTTATTTATCTTCTGCAAGACCTATAGGGATGTGGCCCTCCTATTTATGTATATTGGGTAGGTGTATTTTGTCTCATAATTTGCATGATATTAACTGTCTCAAATTATTGTCAAGTGTGTGTAGTCTAGCTATTCAAATCGAAGTAGTGCTTGCGATTATGTAGAACATAGAATCCAAGGTGTGAAACTCATTGGATGTGTCAGTGTCTTGAGATTCTTTCTTGAGCATGGTAGGGACGTTTTTGTGTCTTGAGATTCTATTTTGAGCATGGAAGGGACGTGTCAGTGTCTTGGGATTCTATTTTGATCATGGAAGGGATATGTCAATGTTTCAAGATTTTATTTTGAGCATGGAAGGGATGCTTCTGTGTCTCGAGCGCTAGGTTTTTTACTTCTACTGAATCACGTCCCACTGGCATAGTTTTGTAAGCTAGGCAATCCAGTTGGGGGTTGCAGTTTGAGGTAAATTTGACTGGTGGTCCTCAACCACATATATATGGCATGGACGTTGTTTGTGTGTTGTCAATGTTAAGTCTGCTGTTTCGTTCTGTTATGTTTTTGGTGTAAGCTGATTTTCGATCGTGTTTGTGCATTTATTTGTCAGCAGGTAAAATGTGCTCCTGAATGACTCGGTTCATTTGGTAGTGTGGAAGTACTGGTGATTATATGTTTTCTTTACACAAGTTATATTTTAATATTTTGGGATAAAAAGCTAGGTTTAGTTGGTGGACGACAATGATGACCGCATAATCTTCTCTCTGAACGCGATCGTGATCTCGCAGGAACTGACATTAAAGGGGCTGAGTTGTCCACATTTGACCGTCTGTGATTGTAATCGGAATTTTGAAATAATTGCTGATTGTTTCTCGCTATATTTTTTTTTTATCCTTGAAGGGTTTTGTGGTTTTGTATTTTAAATTCCTTGACCCGTCATCAAGCTGTGATGAAATAGCTGTCAAAATATGGGGGCACAAGCTTGTTATTTTAGTGCAAGTGTCATTAATTCATCTTCATGGCTATATATAAAGTTTGGCCCTGGTGGTTGCCTTGTTATCCGCAGCTTGTAAGGTAACTGCATTTTGGCCATTGATCTCACGTTCAAGAGAACCTAGATGTATCATTACTCGTTCTCAGAGAAACCCGGTCTATTTTACTTCTAAAAAGTTTGGCTTTGAAAGCCTTCCATTGAGGCCTTGTTTCAACATTGATCTTAAAGTCAATATAGGGTCCATTGTCATCCTAATTTTTTTACAGATATTTTTGTGTTATTCTTTTTTTAGTAATGTTCAATTTCTGGAGCTTTTAAATGAGTATAGCGAAGCCCTGAGCTTCTTCAGAATCTCAGAGATCTTGGGTACCCTCTTTAAAATGGAGGGGAAGTGTATGGGAGGGGTTTTCACAAGAAGTATAATTGATCATATATATAAATATATTTGGGACATAAAAATCTGTGTAGCTCTAGCCATTGTAAGCATAGTTATCCTTTTGACTTACATTCAATTTTTACAAGTGGACAGCTCAGCTGTTAAACGAGTATATTATTGTTCAAATGCTCACTTGCAATTTTAGTTTTGATTCAATTCTTACAAGTGGACATGTTTAGTTTTGATTCAATTCTTACAAGTGGACATGTCCAGTTTCAATTCTTACTAGTGGACATGTTTAGCTGTTATTGTACAAATGCTCATTGTAATCATAGTTATCATCCTCATTCTTAAAAAAAATCACAAACATGTATTTGGCCCATTGAAGCCCCTTTTCAAGGACTAACCACGAAAAAGGCTTAAGCTTGAGAGTTTTGTGATACGTATATAGAGAAAATGTATATGCAAAACTAGCCTCCGAAAAAGGCTTAATCTTGAGAGTTTTGTGATACGTATATAGAGAAAATGTATATGCAAAACTAGCCTCCGATTTTCATGATTCATTGTTCCAAACCCAAACTCTTCTTTTTCCACCATAGGAAAAAGGTTTTTAACAAACTTACCCCATTCAAAAGCAAATGCCGCTTGCAATCCCAAATCCCTTAAGCTAAGCCACTATTCCCAAGAGCAATTGAATGTGAAGCTGTTATTTGCTTGAGCTAGAAGATATAGGCCTTTCACATTAAGGAAAGCTACAAAAGGATGAGAGCAAGTAGAAAGATAAGATCCCAAAAAAATCCTTCTCTAACCTAACTTGACACCCATTTCCAACCTTCCATACAATTTGAAAAGCCAATTAAAGGATGACATCAATACCCCCAAGTCAAAAAGCATGTATGTGTTGATTTGGAAACAAGCCATTTGAAAAGCCAATTAAAGGATGTCATCAATACCCTCCAAGTCAAAGAGCATATATTGTTGATTTGGAAACAAAGCTTGACATCAATACCCCTCAAGTCAAAAAGCATGTACGTGTTGATTTGGAAACAAGCCATTTGAAAAGCCAATTAAAGGATGTCATCAATACCCTCCAAGTCAAAGAGCAAGTATTGTTGATTGGGAAACAAAGCTTCAAATCCAATCCACCAAGGATGACTTTCTAAAGTATTTATCCTTTATCACCCACCAAGGATGAATTTTTAAAGTACTTATCCTTTATCGCCCACCAAAGATGTCTTTTTAATGTACTTATCTTTTATCACCCATCAAGGATGATCTTGACGATCTTTTAATGTACTTATCTTTGATCACCTCATTACATACTCATCTTTTATCACCCATCAAGGATGATCTTTTAATGTACTTATCTTTGATCACCTCATTACATAGCCCATTACCCAAAGAAGCCCCTTAGAGATCCTTCAATGTCCCAAACCAAAGAAATTTTTTTAGTCCCCATGCTTTTTTTTTGCCTTGATTTTAGGCCTGGAAAGGGACTTCAAAGTCGCTAAGTGAAATTTGTTCTCTTTTTCCACCTTCACCATAAAAAACTGAACATTCGTTCTTTGATTCTAAGATAAAGGAACTTTAACCAAGCTCAACCAAAAACCAACAATATGATTTCAAGCATTTGGAAACTTATCTCATGCCCCATCCATTCTTGGGATGGCAAGCAAGATAAATGATATTTTAAACAAGCTTGTTTTGAAAAATGATTGTACTTATTTAAATAGCTGAGCATTTATACAATGATATATTTATTTAAACAATAATATATACTCATTTAACAACTAAACATTTCCACTTGTAAGAATGGAATCTAAGTGAAGAGGGTAACTATGCTTACAATTGCAAATGAGAGTTTGTACAATAATATACTCGTTTAACAGCTAAACATGTCCACTTGTAAGAATTGAATCTAAGGATGATAACTATGCTTACAATTGCAACAACTAAACATGTCCACTTGTAACACTTGTAAGAATTGAATCTAAGTGAATATAAGAAGTAAGAATTGAATCTAAGTGAATATAAGTGAAGAAGATAGCCATGCTTACAATTGCAAATGAGCATGTGTACAATAATATACTCGTTTAACAACTAAACATGTCCACTTGTAAGAATTGAAACTAAACAGAATTGAAACTAAACATGTCCACTTGTAGGAATTGAAAGTTTGAATGGGGTAAGTTTGTTAAAAACCTTTTTCCTATGGTGGAAAAAGAAGAGTTTGGGTTTGGAACAATGAATCATGAAAATCGGAGGCTAGTTTTGCATATACATTTTCTCTATATACGTATCACAAAACTCTCAAGCTTAAGCCTTTTTCGTGGTTAGTCCTTGAAAAGGGGCTTTAGTGGGCCAAATAGATGTTTGTGCTTTTTTTTTTTTAGAAGAGTAAGCCTTTTTTGTGGTTAGTCCTTGAAAAGGGGCTTTAGTGGGCCAAATAGATGTTTGTGCTTTTTTTTTTTTTTGGGGAGAAGAGTATATATCACCTCTTCATTAACCGTAAGGTGGCTAAAGAGTTATGCCATTAACCGTAAGGTGGCTAAAGAGTTATGCCAAAATGTGATTAAAAATTAACCATTAGAATTATAATCTATAGTAGCTTTAATTATTGTGAGGAATGTTTGCAATTTTGGTCCATAGGAAAAAGAGGTCTCAAACCTTTCCAATTTTTGTTGCATGAGGCATTTGGAACATGTGAAATAGGCAATTCCCCATACTATTACAAACCACAACTAAAGTGGTTGCTTTCTACAGATATCTTTTTAGAGACATGACTAAGTAGTTAATGGTGGCTATTTGCCTTTTAATGAACATTGACCTTCTTGTAGCTCTTTTTTGGATGTCAAAAAAGTAAATGTGATGGTGAGTTTCTTATTAAAATTTCTTCTAATCATTGTAACTACAGATATCTTTTTAGAGACATGACTAAGTAGTTAAGGGTGGCTATTTGCCTTTTAATGAACATTGACCTTCTTGTAGCTCTTTTTTGGATGTCAAAGAAGTAAATGTGATGGTGAGTTTCTTATTAAAATTTCTTCTAATCATTGTTTGGTGATTTTGCAAGGGACCAATACCAAAGCGGGACTCATTGCATCATGGGCCATAATTTTCATTGTGAAGTTGATTTTTTAAAGGTTTTAGTTGGAGGAGATTCCAAATGCATAATAGATTAGTTGAGAAAGAAGTTAGATTTACAAGTTCTAGCATTGACATAAAGTCTTGATATGCATAGATTGCACAAATGATAATGGCAAAACAAGTCTTCTCAAACCTATATAGAATATTTTTTTTTGTAGCGGCTTTTTAAATTTTTTACAATTGGTCATCGTAGACCAAGCTTAGTAGATTGTTTACGTAATTTGTAGATGTTTACTGTATGATTAGTGACAATGTTTTGTTTTTTTTATAATGTATCTCTAATTCTCAATGAATAGCAAGATACATATTTTGTTTTTTTAAGAAAAAATAATACATAAAAAATGTAATGGCATATATTTAAACATGTTATAAAAAGTTCCAATTTACAAAATAATACCCCAACACTATAATAATAGCCAAAATTCTTTGAAAATAAACTTCTACACTATAATAATAGCCAAAATTCTATGAAAATAAACTTCTAATAAGATGTGCATAAAAAGAAAATAGAAAAAAGATGTAATTTTTTATTTTTATTTTTGATACATTTTAATAATGTTGATGATTAATGGAGGCCTAGTAGTGGTAACCATGGATTTTAATGCTCAACTCAATGGAAGTCTAGTAGGGTTAACCATTGGGTCTACCTTGGTGGAGGGAATGATTAATGGAGGCCTAGTAGGGGTAACCATTAATGTTAATACTCAACTCAATGGAAGTCTAGGGTTAACCATTGGCTCTACCTTGGTGGAGGGAATGATTAATGGAGGCATAGTAGGGGTAACCATCAATGTTAATACTCAACTCAATGGAAGTCTAGTAGGGTTAACCATTGGCTCTACCTTGGTGGAGGGGCAATTCTTTACCCAACCATGTGTATTTATGGACATCTACACTGTAGGTTGATACCCATAGGAATCCATTATTGGTTCAAGAGGAGCTTTCCAAGTGACCAACAAAAGGGGTCAACCTTGAAATTTGGGATTCTTTATGTGCAAGGGTTTTGGAACTTTAAAATAAGTGGGATGGCCTTTGTAATGGGTTAATCTTGAAAATTTTACAATGTTAGTCTACAATGAAATTTGAACTATATAGGGATTGTTGATATAGAAGGGTATTTAGGAAAAAAATACACCATTTTTTTATTAAAAACAAAAGACAAGTACAAATGCATGGATCTTGAATCCCAAAATTCTGGTTACAATGTAGAAAGAGTGAATTGATCTAATAGAGATTGTTCATCACTATAGAAGGGTTTGAAACTTGAAATTTGGGATTCTTTATGTGGAAGGGTTTTGGAACCTTAAAATAAGTGGGATGGCCTTTGTAATGGGTTAATCTTGAAATTTTACAATGTTAGTCTACAATGAAATTTGAACAATATAGGGATTGTTGATATAGAAGGGTATATTTTTTTCAAGAGGAAAAAAATACATCTTTTTTTAATTAAAAGCAAAAGACAAGTACAAATGTATGGAATTGAATCCCAAAATTCTGGTTACAATGTAGAAAGAGTGAATTGATCTAATAGAGATTGTTCATCACTATATAAGGGTTTGAAACTTGAAAATAAGCTTGGGATGGCCTCCTTGAGACCAAAACAATATGATTCTAAAATAAACCAAATAAAGCTTTGCCAATTTTTTTACATGTCACATGAGATGCTATTAGACAATGGGGTTCGAATGGTTATCATGAAGGTGTCTCATGTGTGATAGTATACTAGGGAATATTATAATTTTGAAATCCATTTAGGCCTACCTACTCATACTCGATGGGTGAGCACTCTAGAAAGTATGAAAATTGTAACCACCTTGGATTACAACCAAATGAAACCATCAATACCCTTCTAGTGCTTAATAAGTCATTGTGTTGTAAAATACGTGAATGTGGCCCTTCAATACTCTTTAATGGAGCAAGAGCCATAATGAATGTGATTGCAAGACAATACTTGAAAGATTATCTCAACCACCTTTTTGGGATACATGCACTCAGGACATCATTAAGATCTTCAATTGGGGTGTCATTTGACTTTTCCATACATTATTACGGGCACATATGAACATGTTTCTTTAACCACTAGACCTTATCATTTGGGATCATCAACTAAAATTGTTGTGGAAATGAACTTGAACTGAGAATAGACAACAAATTATAAAATGAACAAGAGTAGTCACTTTCCAAAATGACGGGTGATGTCTAAAGACACTATAAGTTCCAATGTGTTGTGATCAAAACATCAAAATGCATGATAATAAAATAAGACATCATACATGACCAATATATATATATTCAACCATAAGTTTTTTTCTTTGTAATATTCTAATCTATCTCTCTTTGATTGTGGAAGATTCAATCCATAAAAGAGTGTTGGCATTTCCAAGCATTTATGTGAAATTCACTTTGTTTTGTTGATTGGTTGTTCCAGTTGATTCATTTTTCGTCCTCTAGTTTCCTATCAAGTATATTCGTTTGGTCATTTGTTGTCAATCAATTAGTTCATCATATAATTGACTACTTTGTTGTTTAACCATTTGATTGCAGTGGATCCATCAATTGACTCGTGTTAGTTGATCCTCATTGGTTGATACTTCGAGTTACTATCTCTAAAAGTTATAGAGGTGTGATGAATTAGTGATATCTTCTATTCCAACATGGCCCCATCAACACAATGTTTGGGAGGTTCAAGGGGTGAAACTACATTTCTAAGACACCTTTTCATAATTGAAGCGTTTTGATGCCCAAACATACCACATAGCTTAATAAACTTAGCTTTGACTATTACTATTATTTTAGTAATTATATCAACAATATGCACATATGTATTGTAATATAAAATGGTGTCAACCTTCTCTTGAATCGATTGTATAAGGTAACAAGTGTGAAGTTTGACATGCTCTATCTTACTATGTGGAATAGGATTGTTAATAGTCTAAATTGCATTTTGATTATCAAAACAAGTAGAAGTTGAGGCCTAAATGGTAACAAGCTTTCCCAAGGGGTTGGCAAATCCAAATTGATTGTGCAATAACAACCTCATGATATTTAACTACTGCAATTGAGAGAGAAACTACATTGTTTCTTACATGAATAGCTGAAACATGTCGGTGTAAGTGGATTTTGTCAGCATCGTTGCTTGCCTAGTTAAAGCTTGTGAAGTTGACTAATGAAATTGAACATCAATTGTATATGATACGAAAATGAGATTTTTCTTAGTTGAATGAACATTTTTTTGGTTTTTTTAGAAGTAACTTGTCTTTTTGAGGATCTTGCATAAACCACCAAATTAACAACAAAAGAAATACCAAGTTCATTGAGTTAAATAAATTATTTAGGGCTACCAACTAGCTATCAATAAAGGGCAACATTGACTTTTGGGATTTGACATTTTTTAGTCGACTTAACTGAAAAGGTGTTTCAACAAGTACAATGCATATTTTGATTAAGAGAGAACCATTAGATAGTGGCAGAATTTGAAGATCGAAAAAATGCGGAAGATCAAGGTTGATCATCTTAATGGTGTGAGCAAGTCTATTCTTCAATCAAAGAACTTGTTCAATATTATTATCAATAATAATTAAGTCAACATATGCAACAACAATCTTGTTCATTATTATTATCAATAATAAACAAGTCAATATAGACAACAACAATAATAATCAAGTCAACATATACAACAACAATAATAATTAAGTCAACATATACAACAACAATCTTGTTAAATACTATTATCACTAATAATCAAGTCAATGTATACAACAATCGAAGTATCATCATTACAATATAACACAAGATTGTGATCAAGTTCATGACACTTGAACCCAATATTGGGAAAATTGATCAATCTTAACATACAAATCTGGAGGGGCTTGCTTCGAACTATATAATGTCATTTTTGATTAACAGATAAGATTTGACTATGAAACAAAATTAAGAGGTTGTTACATGTATATGTATATTTCATTAGATAAGTCACCATGAGGGAAGGCACTTATAATGTCCATTTGATAAATTTTCCATTCAAAATGAGCAACAAGGGGTATGACTACTGGAACAAAATTTAGTTTTGTGGTAGGGGAAAGGTTTCAGTGTAGTTGATGCTTTTTTATTGTGAAAGTTATTTTGTGACCAAACAAGTTTTAGAATGCTCAACACCACATTCATAAGTGTATTTGGTCTTGTATACACATTAGACGACATTCTTCCCTTGTGGTCAAGGAAGTAAGTGCCAAGTGGGCTTTTCCAAAAGAGAATCAATTTCAACTTGCATAGTTTGTTTCCATTTAGGTTACCCTTATGCGTTAACTTAGGAGTGATCATAGGGTTCATGAACATCAGCTATTGATGTGACATGTTGCTTCTTACTGTGAGTTTGTTGGCCCAAGGAAACATCGACATTAGGTCCAACAATTTCGATTGTTTTAAGAACTCACTGAGATAAACAAGGAGAGTATGATTTGACATTTGTTTTAGAAAGTTGATTAGGGGAGGCTATAATTTCAACTGAAAATGATCATTGTTCAATCAACACACTCAATGGAGTAGTCAAAACACTAAAAAGAGAGATAGTTGATCCATTGTCTTTAACAACATTAAGGGGATCGTTGTACAATTGTTTAAGATAATTCAACAATTTAATGTGAGCAGACTTCTCATAAAATATCACACTTCCTTTGATAATGATTTGTTGCTTGATAGGATCAAACAATGGATAGGTCTTTAACTCTTCAAAGTGGTCCATCATGAAGCAAGCATGACTCTTAACATCCAATTTCTTTCTATAATCATCATAAATATGTTTCTAAGCAATAGATTTGAAAACTCTAAGGTGATTAATTGAGGGCTTCTTGCCACACCATTCTTCAACTAGAGTCTCAATACTAACAATTTTGGTCAATTCTAGGATAGCTTCAGCCAAAATTTTGTTGATAAATCTTTGGCTTGTAAGAAAGATTGAGCCATTTGGACTAAGGTTCAATTTTCATATTTCCCCATCCATTTTGTTGCAGGGTATGGGGGATTGACCTCTACCAAAGGATACTTGATTGAACAAGGTATTCTTCAAATGGTCGATTACACATTTTTTCCATTACAAATCTCAGACATTTAATGGGTTGATGACATTATTTTTCAACCAATGCCCTAAATTACTTAAATTTTTTAAAGACAATTCTTATTTTTAAAGAAAAATAGTCAAGTAAACCTATAGAAATCAATAAAGGTCAAAATGTATTGTGCACTTTCTAATGAAGACTTATTAACAAAGAGCTCTCTAAACTAGCTTTAGTGGTTTTAGTGCAGTCCATGCTTTTCATAGTCAAAAGGTGCGCGATAATGCTTGCCCAACACACTTCCTCTCTAGACCATAAGGTGGAAGAACTTGGAGCAAACCAACAACCATGTCTTGTGTTGCCATTGTTTATAGTCTCAATTTTCACCCTAATTAAATGATTCTAATTTTAGGTGTAATTTGTGATTTTACACCCTATAAGGGGGCCCCTTCTATAAGCTCTATTGACCCTCTGCCCAACGTTGTCATGTTTGTTTCAGATCTTGCATCTTTTGAGCCCCCCTCAATTGTCCCAGTCAGGGGAAGGGAGGACAAACCCTCCCTCTTCTCTGGTAATCCTATTTCCCCTTCGATCATATTTGGATCTTATTCGACGATCCGGTCCTCTCTAGATTCTGAGGACACTGAAATGGCCTTTCCATTAAACAATTATTTGATTGGCCTTGGGCTAATGAATATTAAAAAGTATTTCTGTGTGGAGGAGGGGGTTATTGTTAGTCCAAATTCTAGAAAGAATGTCACTGTAAGGAAGAAGAGGGGTCCAAAATACAATAAGGTTTCTAATGTTTCTTTGGTCTCCTCAGAGCTTCAATAATCTTTTCATGATGTTGAGGGAGATTCTTCTATCTATTCTCTAAAATACAACCTTCCATTCCCTACGATGGAGGTTTTTGATGTTGTTGTCTCACGAGTCCTTGGAAATGCTTGGTGATGTCATTCCCTCATGATCTTGATGTCTTTCAATGTTCAAGGCCTGAGTTTTGCTCCTAAAAGAAGAGCCCTGGCGTAGCATAATTATTTTAAAGAATCCGAGTTTGGTTGTTGTTGTTGTTTTATTTATTTATTATTATTATTTTTTTTTTTTTATTTTCGAGTTTTTGTTTTTTTTTTGTTTTGTTTTGTTTGTTTGTTTGTTTTTTTTTTTTTTGATTTCTCGAGAAATCATGGTTAATAAAGAGAAGGCTTCAAATTACTTATTGAAAATGTGCCTTGAATGGTATGTCTATGCATCCAATGCTATAGGATATTTGGGTGGTTTGGCAACGTTTTGGGACCCCAAAATTCTACACCTTTGTGCATACAATTATTGCGTTGGGATGATCCTTTCAGGATTTATGAGAGGATCTTATACTTGCCTCCATGTAATCAATATATATGCCACCTATTTAGAAAGGAAATCTTTTTGGGAATGGATTGAAAACTGCGCGGAGCTGGAACTCAACTCTTTGATTGTGGCAGGGGAACTAAACATGACTATGCTGCTCAAGGAAGTTTGGCGTTCAAAAGGAAAAGGGGATAAGATGGAAGGTTTTTCAAGGATTTTTTGCACAAAACAATTTGCGAGACATTATCCCTTGCCCAATAAGACCTATGTGGTGGAATGGTTGGGTTGGAGTTGAGGGGATCTCAAAGAGATTGCACCAATTTTTTGTCAACTCAGATTTGTTTGGTAGATTGGATAAGTTACAATAATGGATCTATCATTCCTCTATCTCCGACCATGAGCTGATTTTCCTTGAATGGTTTGAGATTAATGAGAACAAGACACACCCTTTCAAGTTTAACCACTTGTGGTTAAAAGACCCAGATTTTGACTCCCTAGTTAGAGCCTCCTAGAATAAGCCAATCACAACTACAATGTCGTCTTGCATGGAGGCCATGAGTCATAAATTGAAAACATTAAGTATGCGGTTAGGCACTGGGAAAGGAGAATGAAAAAAAATCCCTAAACAGGGAAGTGATATCTTTAGACAACATGATCTGTGTTTTGAATGACTTGGCTAGATCTGACCTATTTCTCAAAGTCATAAAAATTGTAGTTTCTGTCTTTTGAAGAGAGATAGGGATAGATCTTGAAGATACAAGAGGGGTGGAGACTAAAAATTCGGGCCATATGGGTAGCGGTGGGAGACAAAAATACTCTGTTCTTCCATCAACTTGCCTCTAAAAGGAAAAATGAAAACACTATGGAGATAAAAGATGAAGAGGGGAATTTATTCACGTCCCTAAAAGATATACATAGGGAAGCAACCAAGTTTTCTAGTCG
This sequence comes from Pinus tabuliformis, assembly GCA_031772625.1. Taxonomy (NCBI): domain Eukaryota; kingdom Viridiplantae; phylum Streptophyta; class Pinopsida; order Pinales; family Pinaceae; genus Pinus; species Pinus tabuliformis. The sequence continues at coordinate 1,638,934,209 of CM062817.1, forward strand.
CCATTTTAGAGAGAGCACAGGGGATAATCTTGTGAATCAAATGCAATTCATTAACTTGTTCCCTAAAATGATAAAGAGAAAAGAAAGCGATGAATTGGGGAAAACCATTTTCATGGAAGAATTGAGAGGGTTTATGAAATCAATGGCTAGGGACAAGATCCATGATCGAAAGGGATGGTGATGAGCCTCAATATTGCAGCAAGAATGCTGCAACTTTCAAAGCTACCAACTTTACTTTATTAATTCGGGGTTTTGTACAAACTTAGAGGTGACGGTGTTGTATACACAACAGAGGCATTATTCTACTCATGCCACCTTCAACTATGTCACTTGATCATTAGGGTTCCACACCATTCCTCTACTGAAATGAAATGAGTCTAATTACTGAAAGAAAAATGTGAAGTCTAGTCCTAGTGCAGAGAAAGTAAATGCTTTTACACTCTAAAGATGAAAGGTGTCAAATTGTAAATGCTATGAAATTACACCAATCTTATGCTTACTTAAAAGAAATAAAACTATGCTAACTTGCACTTAATCATCTAGCGATTAAGGTTGCTTGAAAATAGAAGATTATTCTACCATTTCATAATTCAAGAATGCATGCATTGACTATCTAATTCACACTTGTGAAGTAAATAAAGTTCTAATCGTTAAATTCAGAAATCAAAAAACTAATGTTATCTGATCTCGCAGGAAGGAAAATGAGTGAAAGCACTGATCTAGGTGGCACTTCTAGTCATGGAGTTCAAGCTAAGGGGTGGAACTACTCCTAAACTAGGCTAAGCTATCATTGCAGGTTAAAACAAGGTTAAAACATGCTGCCTCAGGTGAGCTACATGATGTTGCTACAGGATGTCCTGCACTGTTATACGATATCTTGAAATGCTACAGGAAGTTGGATGAGAGGTTTTGGAGAGTAAGAGTGGTGATATGAAATGTTGGAAGGGTGTATGGTAGCTGGGGACATTGTGGATAGGCGATCTTCACCCTTGGCCAAGCCTAATACTTTAAGAAGGCCGGGTTTGGCTAGGATTGCTTACTCATGATGTCCTGGAAATAGAGATTTGGAACATGGGTTGGCATGCATCAACGGAAGGGGGAGAGGACCTAAATGGAGCTGTTGAAAATGATCCTTGCATGCAGATCAATAATCCTAGCATAACATCTACACTTATTACTTTTCATTTGCACATTGTTTTATGTCAATATGGAAAAGATGTATTGAATTTGGAAAAACTAATCTAACTATTGGTAAGAATTTGATTGATGAACTGAAATATCTTCTAAGTTACAACAATCAGGAGAAGCAAAATAACAAGTGTAACTCTTTCCAAGAAATCATAAACAACTATCTAACTAATGCTACAACTTGATTGATACAATTGACAGGGAATCAAACTTTGTTTTTGGGCTGTGAGAGCGGGGTCTTCTAATCATGAACCCATGAGGGAGATGAGATAGGGGTCATTGTCACAAGCTTTTTGATCTATTCTACTCTATTGCACCGCAACAACCAATTTATCCTCTAAGCTAATGGAAACATGAATAGACCAAAAACTTAATCAATCTTTTAAGCTAAAAGACACAAATAAACTGCAACAACTAATCAACATTCTAGCTTAAGAATATAGATAGAAGAGAGGAACTTTTGCTGTTAGGTTTGGGCCCTAACCCAAGAGCTTCAGCCTTCTGAGTCAACTCAGTGCTGGATCAAAACAGAGCTTTTCATTATCATTCAAAAAGTGGAAAATACATCATAACAATAACAGTGAAATGTGCTTCAGCTTAATGGTCTGTTGGCTATAATAAAATTTCAAACCCTAACAATAACAGTGAAATGTGCTTCAGCTTAATGGTCTGTTGGCTATAATAAAATTTCAAACCCTAATGAGTCTCTTAGCTGGTTTATTTATACAAAAATGGATCTACCAACAACTTCCTATAAAATAGGGATATTTGCCTCCCTAACTTGAGAATAGGTGAATCCAACTCCTCCTTGACTTGCACTGGATCGGCTGCCAATAAACTCGACCTGCTTGGCTGCCAATACATTGAATTGATGAGATAGAGTGGGGGATTTTCCACTGATTTGAGGAATTAAAGAGGTGGGCCACCTCTTAGAATATCTCTTGCTTGTCTACTTCAAGATCTTGCACTCAAATCATCTCAAAATACATCATAACAATAACAGTGAAATGTGCTTCAGCTTAATGGTCTGTTGGCTATAATAAAATTTCAAACCCTAATGAGTCTCTTAGCTGGTTTATTTATACAAAAATGGATCTACCAACAACTTATTGCCTCCCTAACTTGAGAATAGGTGAATCCAACTCCTCCTTGACTTGCACTGGATCGGCTGCCAATAAACTCGACCTGCTTGGCTGCCAATACATTGAATTGATGAGATAGAGTGGGGGATTTTCCACTGATTTGAGGAATTAAAGAGGTGGGCCACCTCTTAGAATATCTCTTGCTTGTCTACTTCAAGATCTTGCACTCAAATCATCTCAAAAGTGCTTCAATTCCTACATTTAACACACATTAGGCCACATGACATAGTAACACATCTTTACTCTTCACACTAAGCATAATATAACAAAATTTGTAGATAATTGTGAGAAAAAGATAATTTAATAAGTTGGAGGATGGCATTGTGACCCATATAATATACCTATTGATGAGCCTCATCGTCACCCCCCGACTGAAATTGTTGCTCATCCTCTCATCTATGTCCATGTCCTTCATGGCTTTGGTGGCCTCTCTGACATCCCAAGCTTCTGTAGATGGTGTCTCTTCCTGAGGATAGAAGCCTGCATTCTTCTCTATTTCTTCCCATTGCTTCCTTTCCTCTTCTTCCTTCCTTCCCTCCTATAAACCCAACAACAAAGGTGGACTGAGTTTAAGTCCAATCTAATTGATCTTCAATCTTTGCATTGCTTTATTGTACAAAGGTGTTCTATCCAATGCATTTCTCAATCTCTCAGGGGAGTGATACTCTCAGATCTAAAGATTGTGTGGCATGGTATTCCATCTTCTTTGACATGCTTATTGGCTCTCTGCCCCCAACAACCTTAGAGTGTCCTCAAAATGGGAGATGGTTTGTTCTTGTGTGGCAAGGTATCTGGGTGCCAGCTTAACATCATTGGAAATTGATGCTTTGATTATTGATTACAACCATGGAACTTATCTGCTCTGCCCTGATGTAGAGGGGTTCTCTTTCTTCTTTTATCAATACTCTCTTCACCTCCTTAGCCCTGGCCTCCTCATGACTCATCCAAGATGTAAGAGCCATTAGCTGCAAGTCTCCCAACTTGGCATTGGGATTCCAAACATTCATGCTAGTTAAGGTGAGGTTGTGTAGGTATAATTAAGCTAATTTGGCTTTGTCTTCAAGGCTACTCTTATCACACAACTTAATGAATTGCTTATAGTCCTGGAATGGCATGGTCCCATGTTGTGCTAATGTATTAATCTGGAACTGCAACCATTGGTCTTTGAGGAAAAGTGCATAGGATTTGGGTGGCAGTCTTCATTGAAGTGCCTCCATAGAGAGGCTTGCCATTATGGCCAATTGGGTCTCCTTTTCTTGCAGCTTCTTCCTCAACCATGTGTTTTCTGCTTGCAACCGTGTTCTCATTGTGTACTCTCTATCCCTCAACTCGCTCAATTCTTTTCCCATTTGTAAGAGTTTTTCCTCCATAAGGCCCACATCTTCCATTTTCTTGGACTTGGAAATTTGCATCCATGTGTCCTTCCTCTTTCTGCCTCAAGTTCAAAGAAGAAAGGGATTGCAAATTTATGTGGTATCACTCTTCCTTTTTTTTGTGTTTCTTCCTCTGTTTTCTGCTTCTGCCTCTGTCTCTTCTTCCTCTGCTGCTTTTGGCTTTTCCTCTTCTCTTTCCTTTTCTTCTTCCTCTTCTCCTCCAAGTGCAAGGACTTGAGTGTCAAGGAAGCCTTCTCTGTCCATGTCTCTGAATGTGAACTAGAGGACAAAAATTCTTAAGTTATTCAAAGCATCCTCCATTATTAATTTGATGAGGCCATGGTGTCCTAAGTGTTGTGGTTTGCCCTCTTTCACCTTCTAGCTCATGTCCATGCCATGGGAAATCTTGATCGAAATCTCAGTTCATGGAGCAGTTTGAACTGGTATCCATGGACTACACTTAGTCTTCCTTCATAAGAGATGAACTTAAGGATGTGGTAAGCCACCTCATCCCACGGATAGGGGAGGCTCTCCCTTATGACTCCATTTTTATCTTCAATTGGTTATTCATCATCAGTGAAGAAATTATTTTTAGCAAGGGCACTGCTAGATTTGTCCTCTTTCCTCCACTAGGCCCCTAGGGGAAGTGTTGTCACCCTACTAATCAACCTAGGAGTAATGGTAATGGATAATCCTCTCACCACAGTGGTAACACTGGTTCTCCCTTGAGGGTTTAGGGCCATGGAAAACTCATAAGTGATATCATCATCATATCCTTTTAGCAACTCAAAGAAACCTAACCATTGATGCCTCCTGAAAATGTCTACTACAGGGGGATGAAGGTGAATTCTCTTAGTATCTATAGGTTCTCTTCTATTGAACCCCCCTCCCATCTTCTTCTCTGTTTTTAATTAGGTGTAGGAGGGTTTTTCTATGGTAGCCCCAATATGAACTCAAAGGGAACAGAGGGGTGGAACCTCTAATTGATGACAATTATGTGTATCCCTTGTATTTTATAGCAAAAGACTTCTTTTAATCCACAAGATGACTGTAATTACTAAGAGAGTACAAGGTTCTCCAGCATGCAAATCATGGACAAAAGAATGAGAGGGCCACTTACTTTTCATTGTCAGGCTTGGTGTAATGACAATTGAAGACCAAATCGACCCTAGGCAATGTTTTTGCACCCTTGGAGGCTCCCTGTAGCAATTTATGTGCTTCCTGTAGCTTCTTGTAGCCTCCTGCACTTCCTATAGCTATTTCATGTAGCCTCTGCACTTCTTATAGTTGTTTCCGGTAGCCTTTGCAGAGTAGGGTTCGATTCTCTCGATATCCTCCCAATCCCAGTCCTACCTCAATGGATTTCGAAATGAGTGAAAATACAAGGAAGTTCGAGCTTTATGCTATTTGTGGCTAGGGATCAGAGCATTGTGATGGCTAGCAGTGGTACGAGTTTTCCTCATTTGGACCGTTGGCCCACCTTGGGTGATCATTCTCTCGAGCCTTGTAATTAACACCCACTCCCTCTTAACTAATTCCGACTTCCCTCTTAACTGATTTGACTGATGTGACACTCCTACGTTGCATGATGACTAATGGATCACTTTTTGTTCACTAGCTGAGGGTGGCCAAGTTAACTGGCCACCTCCAACTTATAAAAAACTTTCCTTCGACATTCATACATTTTTCATTATTTTACACCTAGGGAGAAGCTTAGAGGTTACCATACCTGTGCCTACCTTATGCTTGATCGATGCATGTTGGAGTGCTGGACCTATTGTGTTGTTGTTCAAGAAGTCATATTGCTGTCCCTTTTTCCGTGTATACTTTTTGTGCTCTTGTGTATTTTCTTGCTGATGTTGTTCATGGGTGCAGGTGCTTTGCTGATATCCTAGGTGTTGCTGTTGCTGTGGAGTCCTGCTTGGAATGGCAAGGTGTTCCAGGATGGTGGTACCATCCCCTCAATTTGGATGGGAAGAAGAATTAGGTTTCAAGTTTATCATCATAGTGGCACAGGTTGCTACAAGAGATCCTGTAGCAACCCTTTTTTTCTTCTTTTCCAAGGGCTTTTCTTCAGAGGAGTGGTGAGGAGTGTAGGGGTTGAAGGATGAAGTTAGAGTCTTGGTAGGGTAGTGAAGGGCTGTGGAAACAAAGGAAATGTCCTTTGTGTTTCTTTTTGAATTTTTTTTGAATGAGATAGGGCTTAGGGGTGGCTTTAAGACGATGTTTTTTTTAATTATCAGGGATGCATGGAGGATGGGTGAGTGGTTGGATAAAGGTGAGAGGACTCTAGCTAGCCTGGGGTAGGTGAAGCTTGATTATTTTCTTATCTGAACCTCCTTCCTGTAGAATTCCAGGACATCCTGTAGTGCTACAGGATTCCTGTAGCAGTTACGAGACATCCTGTAGCAGTTACGAGACATCCTGTAGCAAACTAGAGAGGGCCTAAAGATGAATTTTTGGGGCCCGAGGATGGGTGAGAGTAGCAAGGACATGGTCGCCATGGATGTTATGGAGTAGATGGAGGGAAAAACAGAATGAAGCTCGAGCATGCTATCCCTAGAGTTCTACAACTTGCCACTGTCCTCAAAACCTGCAAAATGACAAACTTTTAATGGACAAGTTGTAGATCCCTATCATGCCATTCTTCCTTTTTTTTTTTTGAGGGACACATAGGCTTAAGGGAGGTTTTCAACCTACCTGTCTGCCCTGGGCGCCTCAAGGGAGGTTTTCACTCGGGGATCTGTTATTTTTTCTTATTTTTTTCCACTCCTGGGCTGCCTCCATTAGGGGATTTTTGAGGTCTAAAATGGGCCTCCTAAGGTAATTATAAAATAATAATGGAAATAATTAAATAAGATTAGATTACATCATCAAATTTTAGAGGGAAAAAAGAAAAACCATTTTTTCAACTCATATTTGTTGTGTGTGGAACATGATTGTTCAGAGGTCTTTGTTTCAGCCGGATGTATAACCCAGGAAGTTTTGTACACCCCTCCACGCGGGGGGACTTGTCCCCCCCGTGGGGGTCCGGGGGCTAGCGGTCCCCTGGCGGGGGCTCGGGGGCAGCGCCCCCGAAGCCAAAAATAAATGTAAAATTGCCTTGTAAAAGTATAGTAATTTCTAGTCAATCTGGGCCATTCATTAGGTGGATGATCCGACGGTAGAACTTATGTTTAGTTTAGGGTTTTTTGCCCTAGAAGACAACCCCTCTCTTTGTATGAGGGCATTGTATTTGAGGTTGTGTGATAGATGTGTATTCTGTGAGCGAGAAATAGAGAGGTGAGACTGTGAGATAAAACAGAGGATATTACAACGGATTTGTTGTAGGTTGTGTCTCTTCATTTTGCTGGATAATAGAAAGGAAGGACTGGCTGTTCGGGGTGGACGTAGCCCAAACTGGGTGAACCACGTATATCTGTGTCTCTCTTGTTTTGTGCGTTTTCTGTGTTTATATTTCTGCAATATTTTATGTGTTCCATTGCTCCGTAATATATAATTTTCTAACAACTGGTATCAGAGCCGAAGGTCTATTTGGCTGATAAACTCGCAAGAAAGAAGAGTTCCTGGTTCGAGTGGGAGCAATGGCGGAAGATGGTAAGTTTAGGGTCGAGAAATTTAACGGCCAAAACTTCTCGCTGTGGAAGATGTAGATGGAAGATTATCTGTATCAGAAAGATCTATACCTACCATTGGGCGGAAAAACAAAGATGCCGACGGGTATGAAAGATGAATAATGGAACCTTCTCGATAGAAAGGCACTCGGAACAATACGGTTGTGCCTTGCTGCGTCAGTCGCCTTCAACATTTCGAAGGAAACCATGACAGAGGGTTTGATGTAGACGTTGTCGAAACTATATAAAAAACCCTCGGCCTCAAACAAGGTATTTCTTATGAAACGGTTATTTAATATGAATATGTCAGAAGGTGGATCTGTTGCAAACCATTTAAATGATTTTAATACAGTTACAAGTCAGTTAAGTTCTGTAGGGGTAAACTTTGATGATGAAGTTAGAGCTCTGTTATTCTTGTGCTCATTACCAAAAAGTTGGAATGGTTTGGTAATGGCCATTAGTAACTCCGTTTCTGGATCTAGTACTTTAAAGTTTGATGATGTTGTCGGTGCTATCCTTAGCGAGGAAATGCGACGGAAAAGCTCCGGTGAGACATCGGGAAATGCTTTGAGTGCAGAGTCTAGAGGAAGAAAAATGGAAAGAGGAAAGAGCTCAGGATATCGCAGTAAATCAAGGAAAGGCAGATCCAAGTCCAGATCGGGGATAGTGCGCTGGAAATGTGGAAAGAAAGGACACCTAAAGAAAGACTGTAGATCTCGGAAGGGAAAAGAAGGAGATGCACAGCAAGAAAACAATCATGAAGCAAATGTGACAGGTGAGGTGTTACAAGATGCTTTGATTCTTTCTTTCGAGAATATTACTGATTCCTGGGTGGTAGATTCAGGGGCTTCATTCCATGCCACACCTGATAAGAAATACTTTCATGACTATGTTCAAGGAGATTTTTGACAAGTCCGTCTGGGTGATGATAAACCCTGTAAAATCGTTGGAATGGGTAAGGTTCTTGTAAAACAGCAGAATGGAAACTAATGGCTATTAAAGGAGGTAAGGCATGTTCCATATCTAAAGAAAAATCTGATTTCAACAGGGCAGATAGGCGGTGAAGGTTGTGTGACAACTTTCACAGATAAAGCTTGGAAGGTCACTAAAGGAGCCCTGGTAATAGCAAAAGGCGAAAAGGTTGGTACATTGTATTTATGAAATGGTATTTCTAACTCTGTTAATGCTTTAACTTCCAAAGGAGCAGATGCAGCATTATGGCATCATAGGCTCGGAAACATGAGTGAAAAGGGGATGAAGATTCTTCACTCAAGGAATTTGTTGCCGGGTTTGAAGAATGTTGATTTGGACCTCTGTGAGAATTGCATTTATGGAAAACAGAAGAGAGTCAGATTTCTCAGAGTTGGGAAAGAAAAGAAGAATGAAAAATTAGAGCTTGTGCATACAGATGTATGGGGACCTGCTCAGGTATCATCTCGCGGTGGCTCTCGTGATTATGTTACTTTTATTGATGATGCAACTAGAAAAACTTGGATTTATTGTATTAAGAATAAATCTGATGTATTTGATACTTTCAAGAAATGGAAAGCTTTGGTTGAGATTGAGATAGGAAAGAAATTGAAGTGTCTTAGATCAGACAATGGAGGTGAATATTGTAGCAAAGAGTTTGATAGGTACTATTCAGAGCATGGAATTCGCAAAGAGAAGACAGTTCCAAGAACACCACAAGAAAATGGTGTGTCAGAAAGGATGAACAAAACAATCATGGAGCGTGCAAGGTGCATGAGATTGCATGCAGGATTACTTTTACAGTTTTGGGCAGATGCTGTAGATACTGCTGTTTATCTAATAAATAGAGGGCCTTCAAGTTCCTTGGATGGTGGTGTTCCAGAGGAAGCATGGACAGGTAAAAAGGTAAACTACTCTATTTTAAAGCCTTTTGGTTGTGAGGCCTTTGTCCATATTGATAAAGAAAATAGAACAAAGCTTGAGGCAAAGTCAAAGAAATGTACCTTTATTGGATATGGTGTAAATGATTTTCGTTATCACTTATATGATTATGAAAATCACAAAATCATTAGGAGCAGAGATGTAATATTCAATGAAAAGGTCTTGTATAAGAATCAGTTGTAGGAAAATAAGGAAGAAAAAGAAAACAAGGAATACGTAGTTCTTGACAAAATCACTGAAAAAGTAAAGGTGCCTGAAAATAATAATAATCAACAACCACAACAACAACGACCACCACAACAGCAACAGACACTCCAAACATCCGAAAGTGGTGTTAGAAGATCTACCAGGATAAGTAGACCCCCTGAACGTTACTCTCCTTCATTATATTATTTATTGTTGACTGATTCTAGTGAACCCGAATGTTATGAAGAAGCAGTGCAGGTAGAAACCAGGAAGAAATGGGAGCAAGCCATGAAAGAAGAGATGGAATCCTTAGCACATAACCAGACTTGGGACTTAGTCAGGTTGCCTGCAGGTAAAACAACATTGCAGAATAAATGGGTTTACAGGCTAAAGGAAGAAGATGGAGGAAAACAAAGGTATAAAGCTAGACTTGTGGTGAAGGGGTTTGCACAGAAGAAAGGTATTGATTTTGATGAAATATTTTCTCCTGTTGTTAAAATGACTTCAATCAGAACTATTTTAAGTCTTGTAGCAGATGAAGATTTGCATCTTGAGCAGTTAGATGTAAAGACAACCTTTCTCCATGGGGATTTGGAGGAAAGATATATATGTAGCAGACACAAGGATATGAGGTGAAAGGGAAGGAGAAACTAGTGTGCAGGTTGAAGAAGAGCTTGTATGGCTTAAAACAGGCTCCAAGGCAGTGGTATCTAAAATTTGACAAGTTTATGTCTGAACAAGGTTATACTAGATGTCACTCTGATCATTGTGTTTATTTGAAAAAGCAAAATGATGGCAGCTATATTATATTGTTATTGTATGTAGATGACATGCTTGTTGCAGGATCTAACATGCAAGAAATAAATGTGCTCAAAAGAAAATTGACAAATTCATTTGCAATGAAGGATTTGGGAGCTGCAAAACAAATCCTTGGTATGAGAATAACTAGAGACAGGAAAAATTGTAAATTAACATTGTCTCAGAATGAGTACATACAAAAGGTGTTGAAAAGATTTAACATGCACAATGCAAAACCAGTTAGTACACCTTTTGCTAGCCATTTCAAACTTAGCAAGGAAATGTGCCCAAAGACCCAAGAAGACATGGATTATATGTATAAAGTTCCATATGCATCAGCAGTTGGAAGCTTAATGTATGCAATGGTCTGCACAAGGCCCGATATTGCACATGCAGTAGAGTTGTAAGCAGGTACATGAACAATCTAGGAAATGAATATTGGATGGCAGTGAAATGGATTCTCAGATATTTGAAAGGTACCAAAAATCAAACATTATGCTTTGGTGGTTCAAACATCTCCCTACAAGGATATGTTGATGCAGATATGGAAGGTGACAGAGATAACAGGAGGAGCACTACAGGATATGTATTTACTGTTGGAGGAACAACTATCAGTTGGGTTTCAAAAATCCAAAGTGTTGTTGCACTTTCAACAATAGAAGCAGAGTATGTTGCTGCTACAGAGGCTAGTAAAGAAATGATTTTGTTACAAAGGTTTATGGGTGAGTTGGGTAAGAAGCATGATATGGGCACGTTATACAGTGATAGCCAAAGTGCCATTCATCTTGCAAAGAACTCAGCATTTCATTCCAGGACTAAACACATACAACTCAAGTATCATTTCATACGATCAATGTTGGAAGATGGAGAGTTGAAGCTGGAAAAGATACACACTAGCCAGAATCCTACAGATATGCTAACAAAAGTTGTAACCAGGGAGAAACTGAGAACATGCTCAGTTTCAATTGGTCTTCAAGGATGACGATAAAGATGAGAAACAGCCAGGTCCAAAGAGGAATCATTGTCCAGCAAATGAAGCAGCGGTGGAGTTGCTACAATCATTCTCCAAGTGGGAGATTGTTGTGTGTGGAGCATGATTGTTCAGAGGTCTTTGTTTCAGCCGGATGTATACCCCAGGAAGTTTTGTACACCCCTCCACGCGGGGGGGTGTGGGGGGGGACTTGTCCCCCCCGCGGGGGTCCGGGGGGGCCCATCCCCCTCGGCTGGGGGGTCCGGGGGCCAGCGGTCCCTCGGCAGGGGCTCGGGGGCAGCGCCCCCGAAGCCAAAAATAAATGTAAAATTGCCTTGTAAAAGTATAGTAATTTCTAGTCAATCTGGGCCGTTCATTAGGCAGATGATCTGACGGTAGAACTTATGTTTAGTTTAGGGTTTTTTACCCTAGAAGGCAACCCCTCTCTTTGTATGAGGGCATTGTATTTGAGGCTGTGTGATAGATGTGTATTCTGTGAGCGAGAAACAGAGAGGTGAGACTGTGAGAGAAAACAGAGGATATTACAGCGGATTTGCTGTAGGTTGTGTCTCTTCATTTCGCTGGATAATAGAAATGAAGGAATGGCTGTTCGGGGTGGACGTAGCCCAAACTGGGTGAACCATGTATATATGTGTCTCTCTTGTTTTGTGCGTTTTCTGTGTTTATATTTCTGCAATATTTTATGTGTTCCATTGCTCCTTAATATATAATTTTCTAACAATATTTTCAACTTATCTCCCTACGAGTATACTCAAATTTCAAGCGGAAACACTTATTGGATGCAAAATTTGATTCCTCATGTAAGGAGTACTCATGTTGCATACTTTCGATAGATCCTACTACACGAAAAATGAGAAATACATGAAAAACGTGATTGCAATCACATTTTTTCATGTATTTTTCATTTTTCGTGTAGCAAGGTCCATCAAAAGTATGCAACATGGGTACTCCTTGGATGAGGAACTAAATTTTGCATCCAAAAAATACTCCCGCTTAAAATTTGAGTAAATCCTTAGGGAGATAAGTTAAAAATACAAGTTGAAAAAGTAATTTTATTATTTTTACTTTTTTTACTCCAAAAATGGTGAATCATCCCCCATGGTTGACATCATTATATTGAATCCTATTGGTTCTTATAAAGTTTATTTTGGTTGTATATTTTTCTTAGAAGACCCATTTTAAACCTCAAAAGTCCCTTAATGAAGGAGGTTTTCAACCCAAGAGTTGACCTTAGATGCCTCATGGAGGTTTTCATCTAGGCCTTTTTTTTAAAATTCACAAATAAAAATAGTGTTTAGGGATGCTGTGACTTGGAAGTTAGGACACTCCCAATCACATTCACCTCCTTGTTGATGGTGCTGATGAACTCTTCCTTGGACAGAGGCTTCTTGTAAACCTTCAATCTGTAGCCATTGACAAGCAAGGGAATCCCTTCCTCATCAATGGTCCTAATCTGAACAACTCCATTGTCATGGCATTTCTCTATCAGGTATGGGCCCAACCACCTTGTCATCAATTTTCTTTTGAAGTCCTTGAACCTTGAGTCATATAGCAGAGCCCAATCTCCTTCTTGAAAGACCTTGTCCTTGATATTCTTATCATGCCATACCTTTCTTTGCAATTGAATAACTTCAGTGTGTAGGAGGGCTTGCATTCTGAATTCATCCAAGCCATTTACTAGAGCAGCCTCTCTTGCTGTTCCTTTGTAACATCTAAATCCAATTGTGCTGCCATTCTCAAGGTGTTGTATTCAAACACAATGGAGAGAAGATATTTATTTCCATAGACTAACTCATAAGGGGTGAAACTAGTGGTGGTTTTCCAAGCGTATTGTAGGTCCAAGTGGCCTCAATTAATTTGTTTGCCCAATATTTTCTGTTGCTACTCACAACCTTCGTGAGGATGCATTCTAGTGCCCTATTGGGGTCTTCTACTTGTCCATTGGCCCGAGGATGATAGGCAGTATATTTTCTGTGCTTGGTATGATGTTGCCTCAACAAATTCTCGATTAGATGTGATGTGAATTAAGCTCCCTGATCAGTGACTAGCTCTCTAGGGTACCCAAATTTGTAGAACACATTCTCCCTCAGGAACTTGGCTACTTTTTCCTCTGTTGCTACCTTGACAGCCTTTGTCTCAACCCAATTTGTCAAATAGTCAGTGCATACAATTATGTACTTTTTTTGCCTTGAGGATGGATCAATTGGCCCAATGAAATCCATGCCCCACTTGTCAAATGGCTCTAAATCCACCTGAGGTTGTAAGGGAATTTCATCCTTGGGAGTAGGTTTCCCCATCCTCTGGCATTGATCACATTGACTGGTGTATCTTCTTGCATCTTGGTGGAGAGTGGGCCAGTAGTAGCCAACTTGTAGAACCTTGAAAGTTGTCCTCTTGGAAGCAAAGTGACCTCCACAAGGCCCATCATGATAGGCTAAGAGGATGTCAACCCTGACACATCTCCTCAAGATTTGATCTGGTCCTAGCTTGAAGAGATTGCCCCTAATCCAAGTGAATGGGACACTCTTCCTTACAATTCTACTCTTCTCCCTGGATGACAAATTTGGAGGAAACTTTGCAGAAACTAGGTAGTTAGCTATGTTAGCAAACCATGGAGAGAGAACTAAAATAAAAAATAAGTGTTCATTTGGTAATTGATCATCAACCATCCCTTCCTCACATGTAGGCAAAGCAAGTCTAGACAAAAAATCTGCGACTACATTTTCTTTACCTGGATTATCAATGATAGTTAGATTAAACTGTTGTAGTAAAAACAACCATATAATAATTCTAGCATTCACATCAAGCTTGTTCATTAAGTACTTGATAACTGTATGTTCAGTATACACAAAGGTTTGATATCAGTGATGTAGTGTTTGAACCTATTCAGAGAGTGGACAACAGTTAGGAGTTCTCAGTTACAGTGTAATTCAATTAAGCCTTAGAGAGTTTTTTGCTAATGAAGTAAATGGCATAAGGCAACTTGTCATCTATCTGGCTTAGGGTTTCTCCTACAGCTTTTTCAGATGCATCAACATGGATGTGGCAAGGAAGAGCCCAATTTAGACCTCTAAGTATGGGTTTAGTAGTCAATTTGTCTTTCAAGATCTTTAGGGCCTCTGGGCAACTATCTGACCAACAAAATTCAAAGTCCTTAGCCAGCAATCCAAACAATGGTGAGGTTACTTTGCTGAAGTCTTTGATAAACCTCCTATAATATCCATCCAGGCCCAAGAAGCTCCTAACATCCCTTTGCTTTTGAGGAGTAGGGACCCTTTTTATAATGACAATTTTGTTTGGGTCCACTTGTATTCCCTCTTGAGATATTGAATGGCCGAGGACAGTCCCCACATTCATAAAAAAATCACACTTATCAGGACTAAGTGAGAGGTTCATTTCAATGCACTTCCTTAGGACTTTCCCAAGGTTAGAGAGATCTTCCAAGAAGTCACACCCATAGGGAGTGAAATCATCCATGTAGATCTCCACAGAGTCATGGACTAGCTCAACAAAGATGCTCAGAACTGCCCTTTGAAAAGTGGCAAGGGCATTACATAATCCAAAAGGAAGGACCCTATAAGCAAAGGTACCCCAAGGACAAGTGAATGTAGTTTTATCCTGGTCCTCTGGGCTGATCTGGATCTGATTGTAACCACTGAACCCATCCAGGAAAGAGAAGAACTTCTTCCCTGCAAGACCATCCAAGACTTGATCAATGAAAGGTAGAGGGAAATGGTCTTTTTTAGTGGCTTTGTTCAGTTCTTTGTAATCCACATAGATCCTCCATTTTCCATTTTTCTTTGGGACCAAGACCAGATGAGACACCCACTCACTATCTGAGATGGGGTAAATGAACCCTACATCCAACAACTTTTGCAATTCTTCCTTTACTATGTCTTTGAGGGTTGGGTTCATCCTCCTCTGAGATTGGCACATTGGTTTGCATCCTTCCTTGATGTAGATATGATGAGTACACACTGAAGGATGCTCTCCCTTCATTTCTCTATAGCTCAAAGCAAACGCGTCTAAGTGCTCTCTCAGCATGTCACACAACTTCTCTTCTTGATTCGCTGAGAGAGAGGGGTTGATATTCAAGGTTTTAGATGGACTAAATTCTACCATTTTGACATGTGCAGGACTTGGGTCCACTAGGCATAACTCAATCCAAGGATTACCCTCATATTTCTTCACAAGCTCATCAAGAGGCATGGTGTAGGGGGATTGGTTATGGATGATTTGGTCAATGAGGTCATCTTCATCGGGTTTCCCCCCTCCTATAATAGCATCTAGGGTACACATTGGATGGGATGTGGTATGATACACTTCATCTTCCTCCTCCTCTTCCAAAGATAGGGGTAAGTCATGCTTGAGGGATGGTTGAGAAGGAGGGTACAATACCAACTGCTTGGACAAATGCCCATTCTTGATGGTCATGTTTCCAGCTCTGCAACTTACGTAAGCTGACTAGCCATGGTCTTCGAAGGATGAGAGGATAACCATTGAATTTGGTTTTGGGCTAGAGAACTCAGAAGTCAGCAGGATACTCCCAGGAATCGATAGAGACCATTACATCCTCAACAACTCCCTCAGGAGCCACTGTGGATCTATATGCAAGTTGCAACACTGTTGTGGTATTTCTCAAGGATCCTTGGAGGTTTAGCTTCAGCGTAGTCTCCTTAATCATCACATTGATGGAAACCTCGAGATCAATCAAGGTGTGGGGGACAATGATGCCATCAATGTGCACATCTACCACAAGAATTCCAGGGTCTAGATACTTTGGGAAAATTACTCTCCCAGCATTAGATCAGACAATTGACTAATGACATTGATGGTAGGGGTGTCTTTATTTCTCCTCCCAGGATGTTTGAAACATTTCTCCTTTATAAGACTGTTGTATATGGGAACACCCTTGATAGATTGGAGGAGTGGGATTTTAACACACAAAATTTTCAATTCTCTCAGAAGTTCAGTCTCTTCTGGGGTGCGCTGGTGAGAATGGATCAATCTTTCAGGAAAAGGAGGTGGATTGTATTTAGGAACACTCTCTTCTTTTTCCTCTTCAAGCTCCTCAGGTGGAGATGGAGGTTGGTTATTTAGGAGCACACTTCCAAACCTGAGGTTGATTTATTGAATCTCCACAACATAGGCAGGGTAAGATGTCTCTCCACTATAAACCTGTTGTGCTTGCTTGTTGTTCGAGTTCGGATTTAGTTGAGCAAGCATATGAGGTTGCTTAGGTGGAGTAGGATGAATGAGATGTGGTTGAGATGGAGGTGGAGGCAATAAAGTAGGGGGTTGGTTGAATTGAGGCCTCCAACCTTGTGATGGGGGATTCCACTAAGGATGTGTAGAAGCATATGGCTGAAATGGTTGATTGGCAGGTTGGGGTGGATACTAAGGTGCATAAGGCCAAGGAGAAGGTGTGGACCATGAAGGATGAGTAGGAGAATACCAAGGGGGAAAGGGTGCATTCTAGTTGGGATGGTAATAGGAATAGGATGCACCTTGCATGCCCTGCTGGTATGGCTGAGGTCCTTGAGGTCTCCTTTGATTGATGTAACAGAGTTGTTTAGCCCCACCTTCTGCCCCTTGGTATACAAATTTCAATCTAGGCAAGGAAGGGCACTTATCTGTGGAATGGTTTTCCTCACAGACCGAGCATATCTCTATAACATTTAATGGACATTCATTTCTGGGGTGCCTTCTAGTGCATTTAGGGAAAAATATAACTAAGGCTCTCTCTGCTTCCTCTTGACCTGCATGGTGTCCATTTGTAGAGCAAAGGTGTGCAAAATTTCACTTTTAAAGTCCTCCAACATGTTTCCAATTTCATTCTTGATAGATGTGTTGGAGGAAGAGGAACTGACCAGAGCTTGACTAGACCTACCCTTCTTCCTAGCAACCCTAGAATGGTTTTTGAATACTGTCTTGATGTTGTCATAGGATAGCTGATAAATGTCCCCTCTAGACAACATGTTTAGGGTTTCTAATATGTCCTCCCTAATTCCTCTAAGAAGGACTAACTTGAGTGATTCAGGATCAAGGGTGCATTTAGCCCTTTTACAATTGAGTTGGAACCTTTCCTCATAGTCTTCCAGGGATTCATCTGGTCCAAGAGTCATCCTAAATATTTCCTCTTTGGTGTCTTTGGACCTACAATAGTCCCTGTACTTGTTGTTAAAGGATTGTTGCATTTGAGCCCAGGTAGTGATGCTATCCCCAGGTAGACCCATGAACCAACACAAGGCTGCATCCTTAAGGGTGGATGGGAACAACTTCAACTTCTGGTCATTAGAGGTATAATCATAAGTTCTACACACAACAAAAAACTCAAAAAAAAAGGTATCAGGGTCCTCTAAGGTTAAGCCATGGAAGTGAGGAAGGGTAGAAGGGCTTATGTTTTTCATCCTAACATCTCCATTAGTTTTTTTGATGGGAAAATCACCCTCATTTCTGTTTTCAACCATGGTGTGGGTATGTGGAATGGTTTCTTCTTCTTCTTCTTCAAATAGGCTCTTCAAAGATCTCAAGTTGTTCACCTAAGGGGTCCTCTAACTCCCCTGCAGTCAGAGAGGGAAGTTGATAATCACCGAAGAAGAGTGAAGGTTCACTGTTTGATGGTGTGGGGTTATTTGGAAATAATTTCCCTAAAGTGTCTCTACTCCTACGAGGCATTGTAGAGATTTATTTTTTTTGTTATGTGTTTTTCAAAATCAATTGCAAAACAGAAAGGAACGCAAGAATAAAATCTACCTACTGAATGTAAAACAGAAAGAAAAACGTAAATTACTCTTACCTAGACACCCCCCCCAACAACGACGCCAAAAACGTATGAGCCCCAGCATTGTCGCAAGAATGTTGCAACTCCCAAAGCTACCAACTTTACTTTATCAACCCGAAGTTTTGTACAAAATTAGAGGTTACATTGTTGTATACACAGTAGATACATTACGCTACTCATGTCACTCTCAACTGGGTCACTTGATCATTAGGGTTCCATACCATTCCTCTACTGAACTAAAATGAGTCTGACTAATGAAAACAGAATGTGAAGTCTAGTCCTAGTGCAGAGAATGTAAATGCTTTTACACTCAGAAGATGAAAAACAACGTAAACTTTGAAACAAAAACTGATATGCTTACCCCTTTTTTTGAAGTAGCAAAAAAATCATCCGATTTTGAAAAATGTTGATTCAGAATATATATATATATATATATATATATATATATATATATATATATTTTTTTTTTTTAATTTTTTAATTATTTAATTATTATTATTATTATTTTCGAAGCATATTTTTGACACTTTAAATTTTCTCATATATCAAATATAAATATTAGTTTTTAAATGTTGGTGATTTTCATACTGATTTTGAAATGGGATGATGTAGCATCAACCTTTTTTTTAGAGGGCTTATTTTTGACACTTTATATTTTCTAATGTATTAAATATGGATATATATTTTTAAAATGTTATATTTTTTGACACTTTATTTTTAATTTTTTTTTTTTAATTTTTTTTTTTTTATATGTCCAATTGTTTTTTAAATGTTGATTACTTAATAAATTTTCTAATTGTCCTTTTTTTTAATAATTTTTTATTTTTATTTTTATTTTTATTTTTAATGTTGATTACTTAAAAACACAAATGTAAAAAAGACAACATAAAAATGTAATTTTTATTTATTTATTTATATATAATATATAAAAAAGACAACATAAAAAATGTAATTTTTATTTATTTATTTATATATAAATAAATAAAAATACAATAATTTTAAAAAACAATTAAAAAAACCTAAAAATAAAAAATAAAAAATAAAAAAACTAGAAAATTAACCAAAAAAATTAAAACGATCTTAAATAATTTAAAAACAAAATTAAAACCAAGCAATTAAAAAACATAATTAATTAAAAATTAATAAACCTAAAAGACATAAAAAAAAACATAAAAAATATAATAAACCTAAAAGACATAATTAATTAAAATTTTTACAACATTAATATTAAAATCTTAAAAAAAAATTATTAACAAAACTTAAAAAAAATAAATAAATTTATTAACAAAAAAAAATAAAAATTGGAGGCATCCCTGCTCAGGGCCCCGGCCCCTCGGCTACCTTTAATTTTTTTTTTTTTTTTGTTAATAATAATTTTTTTGTTTTGTTTTGTTTTTTGTTTTTGTTTTTGTTTTGTTTTTGTTTTTGTTTGTTTTTTGTTTTTGTTTTTGTTTTTTTTGTTTGTTTTTTTTTTTTTTTTTAAATTCTAAAATTTAATTTTAATAGTTTTTTAATTTTTGTTGGTTTGTTTTTAAATTATTTAGAATTGTTTTATTTTTTAGCTTTTGTGTTTGTTTGTATATTTTTATTTTTTTTAAATAGTTTTTTAAAATCGTTGTATTTTTATTTATTTATTTTTATAATCTTTTTGACATTTTTTTTGTTATTATTTATTTCTTTATATCTTTTTAATTCTGATCTTTTATAGATTAATTTTGTTTTTATTTTTAAATTTATTTATAATTGATTTTTTTTTGACTTTTTAAGGTTATTTTGTTTATTTGTTTGTTTTTTTTTTTTATTATGTTTGATTTTTTTTGTCTTTTTATATATTTGATTTTTTTTGTTTTATAATTTTATGTTTATATATATATATATTAAATTTATGTTTTCGTTATTCTTTTGAAATTTTAATGTTTTTCAGAGTCAAGCTCAAATCTTTTGTGACATTATTTCAAAATGTTGAAAATTTATTCTGAAAAAAATAAACGTTATTTCAACGTCAACACATCAACAGTTTTCGTTTTCAGGGTGTTTTTCTTTACACAATTTTTGCACAAAAAATTGGTTTTCATTGCAATTTTTAAAACATGTTGAAAATTTACCCTAGAAAAAAAGTGTTATTCCAACATCAACACTTTTCATTTTCGAGTTGATTTTTCATGTTTTTTGGGAGATTTTTTGGCTAGAGTTCTCATTTTGAGTTTATAGTTCCCGTTTCAGAGTTTACATTGTTGAAAGCTATCAACTTGTAAATGCTATGAAATGACACCAATCTTATGCTACTTTGCATAAATGAAACTATGTTAACTTGCACTTAATCATCTAACTATCAGGGTTACTTGAAAACAAAAGATTATTCTACCATTTCATAATTCAAGAATGCATGCATTGACTATCTAATTAACACTTGCAGAGTAAATAAAGTTCTAATTGCTAAATTCAGAAATCAAAGAACTAATGCTATCTGATCTTGCAGGAAGGAAAATGAATGAAAGGACTGGTCTAGGTGGCACTTCTAGTCATGGAGTCCAAGCTAAGGGGTGGAACTACTCCTAAACTAGGCTAAGCTATCATTCCAGGTCAAAACAGGCTGCTACAGGTGAGCTACAAGATGTTGCTACAAGATGTCCTATACTGCTATAGGATATCCTGAAATGCTACAGGAAGTTGGCTGAGAGGTTTTGGAGAGTAAGAATGGTGATATGAAGTGTTGGAAGGGTGTATGACAGCTGGGGACAGTGTGGGGAAGGTGATCTTCACCCCTGGCCAAGCCTAGTACTTCAAAAACGCCGAGTTTGGCTAGGATGGCTTGCTCGCAGTGACCTGGAAACAAAGATTTGGAACATGGGTTGGCATGCATCAACAGAAGGGGGAGAGGACCTAAATGGAGCTGGTGGAAAGGATCCTTGCCTGCAGATCAACAATCCTGGCATAACACCTACACTTATTACTTTTCATTTGCAAATTATTTTATGTCAATATGGAAAAGATGAATTGAATTTGGAAAAACTAATCTAACTGCTGCTAAGAACTTGATTGATGAACTGAAATATCTTCTAAGCTACAACAATCAGGAGAAGCAAAATAAAAAGTGTAACTCTTTCCAAGAAATCATAAACAACTATCTAACTAATGCTACAACTTGATTTATGCAATTGACAAGAAATCAAACTCTGTTTTTGGGCTGTGAGAGTGGGGTCCTCTAATCATGATCCCATGAGGGAGATGGGATAGGGGTCACCATGAAAAGATATTTGATGTATTCTACTCTATTGCACTGCAACAACTAATTTATCCTCTAATATAATTGAACCATGAATAGATCAATAACTTAATCAATCTCTCAAGCTAAATGACACGAATAAACTGCAACAACTAATCAATATTCTAGCCTAAGAATATATATACAAGGGAGGAACTTCTGCTACTAGGGTTGGCCCTAACCCAAGAGCTTCAACCCTTTGAGTCAACTCAGTGCTGGATCAAAACATAACTTCTCATTATCATTCAAAAAGTGGCAAATACATCATAACAATAACAGTCAAATATGATTTAGCTTAATGGCCTCTTGGCTAAAATAAAACTTCGAATCCTAATGAGTCTCTTAGTTGGTTTATTTATACAAAAATGGAGCTACCAACAACTCCCTAGAAAATAAGGATATTTTCCTCCCTAACTCGAGAATAGGTGAATCCAACTCTTTCTTGACTTGCATTGACTCGGCTGCTAATGACACTGAATTGATGAGATAGAGTGGGGGATATTCGATTGATTTGAGGAATTAAAGAGGTGTATCACCTCTTAGAATCTCTCTTTCTTGTCTACTCCGAGTTCCTGCACTCAGATCATCTCAAAAGTGCTTCAATTCCTGTATTTAACACACATTAGGCAACATGACATAGTAACACATCTTTACTCACACTAGGCATAATATAACAAAATTTGTAGATAAATGTGAGAAAAAGATAATTTAATAAGCTGGAGGATGGCATTGTGACTCATATAATATACCTATTGATGAACCTCATCAGATGGTTAGAATTTTTTAGACACTTCGTGGCCATCATGGATTTAGAACTGTTGGCAGTAGCAGAAGAAATGAGACGTCTCTACTCAATTTCAGGATCTATCAATGCCACTTTTATAGTTCTCATCCCTTAAGAGCCGAATCCTTCTACCTTTGCTGATTATAGGCCTATTTATTTATGCAATAATGTATAAGCTGACCTTAAAAATAATTACCAATCAGATCAAAGCTCACTCTCTAGGTATATTACTTCGAAACAATTTGGTTTCTTGGACAACAGACAAATCCAAGATGCATTGACTTTAACTCAAGAATACTTACATTCTATTAAATGTCATGGGTTGGATGCTTGTCTTATGCAAATTGATTTGGTCAAGGTATACAACAGTTTGGATTGGGAGTTCTTGAGGATGATTCTTCACAATATTGGCATCAGTGTCAAGGTTGTAGATTGAATTATGGCATGCATTACATATGTGAACTATGCTGTCATAATTAATGGGACTCCATCATATTTTTTCAAGGCCTCTCGAGGTCTTAGGTAGGGGTGTGCACTGTCACCATTTCTATTCATTCTTGTCATTGATGGTCTTAGTAGAGGCATTAATGAAGCTCAATCAAAGGGTATCATAAAGATATGCAAGATTACAAAGGATATTCATATTTCTCTCTCCATGTTCATTGATGATGTCTTTTTTATTGGACATATTTCTATTGGGGAATGGAACATTTTCTATTAGATCCTCACTAGTTTTGGCACTGCCTCAGGCCTTATTATAAGGGAAAATCAACTCTTATTTTGGCATTAAAGGAGGAGGCAATTATTAGGGATATAACCTGTCTCTTTGAGGTGGCCGCAATTAATATGGAGGAAGGCTTCAAGTATTTGACTTTTGTTTTGAAACCAAAGAAGTATGACATTAGCGGTTGGAATGGTTGATAGGAAAATTTGAGCATAAGATGTCTTTATGGTTGAATAAGTGGATTTTGATTGGAGGGAGGCTGGTTATGGTCAAATTGGTTGTTCATAACATATCATTATTCTGGATGCATATGTATTTATTTGTTAAAAACATAATAAGAAGAATACATGCCATCATTGCTAGGTTAATTTGAGTTGGGCCTGGACTCATTAAGAAGATCCATTTAGTATGCTTGGAGGTGCTATCACTACATGTAAAGGAAGGGGGTTGGGCATAAAGGACACATAAAGTTTCAAAAAGGCTTTAATTGTTAAGAATTTATGGAGAGGGTTACAAGGAAAAAGTATATGACAATAAGTTATAAAGGAAAAATATCTAAAAAACAAGCAAGTTGAGGAATGGATTAAAGAGGGGGTTCTAGAGAAGAAGATGACATCATGCATATGGAGGGGTATGATGAAGAACAAACAATAACTATTTGGAAACTTGAGATGGGAGGTCGGTAGGGGGATTAGGATTAAAATCAATTCATGTTTCGTAAAATGAGTTGAGGGATTATAGATTCTCTCTGTACTTCTCCTTGATGTCTTACATGTAAAGATTTTCTCTTTATAAACCAAATCTATGTTAATTGAGACTCTTCACCTGTCACGGGTTTATGGATTAATGCCTTGGACATTGACCTGTCAGAGGAACTATCATCGAAATGGAACCAATGCATTTCTTAATTATGTATAACTGGTCTAACAATGACTGAGAAAGATGACAAACTGTCATGGGATGACATTATGGTTAAAGAGCAAATTTAGGTAAAGGACGCATACAAATACATAACAAAGAGACGAGGTCTGACAGATAACACAACATGGTTGCATAAGGCATGGAACTGGGCATTTCCTCCAAAAGTTAAATGTTTTGTGTGGTTGGTAGTCCATACTGGGATCTTGACGTGGGATAATCTCCTCAAAAGGGGTTTTCAGGGTCCTAACAAATGTATTTTTTGCAAAGAGGAGCTAGGAGATGTGGCACATCTTTTTCTACTCTATCCTCATGCAATCTATGTTTGGAATAGGGTCGTACAATCTATTTATATGATTGCATATTGGAATCAACAGTCCATAGAAATGTGTTTTACTTAGTGTTTTGAGGAGTACAAGTCATATCGTACATTACCTTTCTTCATTATGTAGGGCATTTGGAGAAGTAGGAATAAGCATAATTTTTACCAAAAAATCATGGACATATGAGGAACATTTTTAAGGATCTTTCCATATTTATTGGAGAATGAGCTATAGAAGGAAAAGTATATAGGGATGCACATCCCAATTGAAGCAGGTTTGGTCACAATTCCCTGTTAGTTGCCTTTTTTGATGGGGCATCTTCTAACAAGGTTTGTGGTTGCAATATTTTTTTAGAGTTTTGAAGCCTGATAGTTATTTTCATTTCAGCTGGCATAATGGTTCAGGGTCCAATAATAGAGATAAACTCATCACTTTGTGTGGGGCTTTGATATGTGTTAATTAGATTTCCATAGATGTTTTAGATGTTTTCGGTGACTCTAAGGTGATCTTGGGTTGGGTATAGAGGAGGTCAAATTTTGGTTCGCTGTACCTTATTGAATGCAACACATTAAAACATTGATGAGATCCTTTTATATATTGACCTATGGCCATGTCTATCGTGAACAAAATCAAGTTGTTGTTGTTGTTTTTTTTGTTTTTTGTATTTTGTTTTTTTTTTTTTGTCTTTGTTTTGTTTTTTTGTTCTTTTTTTTGTAGTTATAAAAGTTTTCTCCTTTTTTGAGACATTATGAGACTTCTAATGACCATGTCTATCGCGAACAAAATCAAGTTGTTGTTGTTTTTGTTTGTTTTTTTTTGTATTTGTGTTTTGTTTTTTAATAAAAGTTTTCTCCTTTTTTGAGACATTCTGAGACTTCCTATGGCCATGTCTATCGCGAACAAAATCAAGTTGTTGTTTTTTTGTTTTTGTTTTTATAAAAAATTTCTCTTTTTTCGAGACCTTCTGAGACTTCCTTTGGCCATGTCTATCACGAACAAAATCAAGTTGTTGTTGTTGTTTTTTGTTTTTGTTTTTGTTTATAAAATTTTTCTCATTTTTTGAGACATTCTGAGACTTCCTATGGCCATGTCTATCATGAACAAAATCAAGTTGTTGTTGTTATTTTTTTTGTTTTTGTTTTGTTTTTTGTTTTTTCCAATTATAAAAGTTTTCTCCTTTTGTTGAGACATTCTGAGACTTGCTATGGCCATGTCTATTGCAAACAAAATCAAGTTTTTTTGTTTTTTGTTTTTTGTATTTTTTTGCAGTTATAAAATTTTTCTCCTTTTTTGAGACATTCCGAGACTTTCTATGAGACACAAAGATGAAAGGAGGGAGATATGAAATTCCAGAACATGTATCAACTTTTCTTATTAATGAAGGTACAATGATTTTTTAGTTTTTGGAAAAAACATAAACTTAGTTGGCATTTTCAGACAAAAGACTACATGTGCATAGAAGCTAAAAATTGCCTTCTAAAACCAAAGGTGCACCACACTACACTAAAATTTATGTGCAGGTTTCAACACTCATTCTATTTGAGTGTTTCAAATTGTAAATGACTTTTTAAGTCATGTTACATAATCATATATGTTTAATGTTGTATTTTCAGTGAAAAAACACTACATTGTCCAAAAAAAGGTTACGTAAGACATGCCTAGTAAAACCCTAGAAATGCACAATCTGTTTGTAAAAAGTAAGCCAAGATTGTATTATATATTAGATTGTTGTTGAGGGTGTGGTTTATCATATTATTATTATTATTATTTCCCAAAGAAAAAACTGTATATTCATTTATAGAGTAAACAAAATTACAATTTGTATATACACATCCATGTATGTATTCAAGAAGAATCTGCCCAAATCCCTTCAGTGGCAAGACATGAGAAAAAACAATCCATCAGTACAAGATCATCATATATAGAATTCACCCATAAGGGTCTGCATGTAGGCCATCAAAAGAGATAACTTCCAAAATATACAACCTAGCAAAGTGAACAAAATGTTCAACCTTTAGGGCTTGTAGCATAGTGACAAAAAAGGACTAACAAAATTTATAATATGGAAATAACAATAATGTAACCAAACTATATCAAAGCATTAGGATTTTTCATAAATGGATGATGGTAGAAATTGAATCGATTGTCGTTCAACATTTCTTCAACAAGTCATAACCCCGAAACAAGCTGAAGGCCTTCTTTAGAAAGTCAATTTACTTCTCGGTTTCCCTCCCTATAAATATGAGTCAAGAAAAATATACATAAGAGAGTTTTATCCTTAGCAAATCCTCCAGAATGTGTAAAATATGTAAGTCGCGACACTGTTGAATTTCATTAACTTGGTGGATGACCAACAAAGAAGCGCTGAAAACTTGTAATTGATCACAACCCTTTTCTCTAGCGAATGCCAATAAATAACGACATGTAATTAGTTCGGGTATGTTATTTATCCCCCTCTCGAGACCCATGCTTAATTTGAAGAAGTGTTTCTTAGATAAATATAAACTAAAACCTTCACCACATGTGATATATTCTCCCCTAATTTCCCCCATTAAAGAACCCTCAAGGACACAATATTTTAGGCTCCTTCAGGATAAAAATTCTAGTTTTGGGTGTAGAGCAAGATTGAGAAAAATGTGCAAGAATGGCCAAGACTTCAACAACCACATGATGCGAACAAGATGGCATGTTTTAAAAAATTCCTCTATTTCTTGCTAACCATTGTACCCAAAAAAATGTGAAGAGGCAAGGCTCTGAAAGGTTTTATATTCTTATTTCAAACCCAAACTCTTCACCTCTCCTCAATATAATGACCTTTCCATAAGTAGTCATGACCAAAAATAATGTTGCAAATATTCTAGATTTGATAGGTAAAAGGACATTCAACAAATAAGTGCTCAATTTATCCACCATACGACTTGCAAAGGGAGCACAAGCCAGGGATGATCTTATGACGCCTATGCAAAATATCCCAAGTGGGAATTTTTTTAGCAAGAAGTTACCACATGAAGAGATGCGAATTTTCCAGGCACTTTACCTTTCAAACAACTTTCCACCACCATTCCTCTTTAGCTATACCACCAACCATATTCAAACAAAGATACCCCAAATATAATAGTCCATTGAAGAGTGAAACCAAACCAACTCATCCTAAAATTGGGTGAGTCTTATATGTATAGTAGTTAGATCTTCCAAATAACCTTTCTAATTCACATGGTATTCCTATTCTTTCTACAGATCCATAGTTGAAATCCAATCTTAACATGAAATAGAGGTTTGATCTAGATTGTTGATATGTGCAAGTCTCGAAAACCCTCTATCTCTTAACTGATCAATAAGTGCCTAAGGCATGCTGTAGCAATGCTCGCCTCCTATGCAAGGGTCCTGACCAAATCGAACCTTTAAAGCATTGCAAACCTTCCAAGTGAGACTTGAAGCAATAAGGTCAAATAATTAAGAACATCATGCCAGGTGATAGAAATGTTGATTCAAGGCTTATCGCTCAACCCAACCCAATCTTCTAAGGAGAGGGGGTGAATGTACTTTTGATAAACCACATGAGTCCACAAACTGAGTGGATAAAAGTATCTAGCCACATTTTTCTACTACTGCATGAGAAAACATGAAAATTATTTTGAGACCCCAACCACCAAGCACTTTGGGCATAGAAATACACTCCCATATTACCCAAGGTAGAACAAATTGTTATTGAGTACCAACCAAAAAGTATTTTGAAACACATTCTTCTTACTTTTTTCTAAGACTCCTTGAGGAATTCGAGTCGCTGACATCCAAAACACAAGCATGGCTTCCAACACAGATTTGACCAGGATAAATCTCCTTGCTCTAAACAACCATCTTAAACACCAACGTTCTAATCATTTTTCAATCTTGGCAGTTAACCATTACTAGTCTTCCTTCTTGTACCAATTAGGTTTCTGATGAAAATCCAAATATTTAATACTTGCATCCATCTCTAATAAGTGAAATTGGAAAACATTCCTGATAACATGCAATTCATGAAATGCCATATTTTGAGCGAAATAAAGGATTTTCTATCATTGATGACCATCCTATAACTATATCAAATAGATCAATAATCTCAGATATTTAGCAACATCTCTACAAGATCCATTATAGAAGATGAAAATATCATCAAAGAACAATAAGTGGGTGATTGCAAGGGTATTTTCAATGACAACACCCTGGAAATCACCCCTATGTTTTGCATCGGCTAAAAACTGATTAAGACCTTCAACAACTAACAATAACAATAAAGGGGACAAAGGGAATCCATGTCTAAGACCTCTCTGAGCATGGAAGAAAGGGGAGGCTGACCTGTTTATTAAGACAACAAAATAAACTAACTGAATACATCTCATCACCTAGTTTATAAAATCAACCTTGAACCCCAAGGGGGGGGAAATCTAAGTGACATCTATCTCACATGGTCATAAGATTTGGAAAGACCATTTTTTATTACTACTTTTAATCCGTGAGTTTTGTTACTATGGAGACCTTCTTAGGCCACCCTAATGGCCTCATGGATTTGTCATCCTTCAAGAAACTTGCTAAATTTTTCTTTAGAAATAGAATTTGATAGAAGTGGTTTTAATATTCCGGCGATAAATTTGGAGATGATCTTGATACAATTGCATAAATATATAGGGTAGGAATCATCGAAATATAGAGGATTATCCACTTTGGGGATGAGGGAAATGAAGGTATAATTAAAATTGGACTATACTCTTCCTTCCTTTCTTGATTCATTTACGACCCCCAATAGGTCCTTACTAATGATCTTGTAAAAACCTTAAAAAAAAAAATCTATCCCCCACCCGTTAGGTCCAAGACTTTTGTATTTCAAAAAAATTGCAATAACAACCTTTAATTATTCTTTAGAGACCTCCTCTATTAGAGCTGTATTGTCTTTGTCATCCACAAACCTTCGGAATAATTGGGAAACCCTGATATCTTCAGCAATGCTAACCCTTCCAAGCTCTTTAAACAAATTTTAAAAGTGTACATGACTTAAAGAAGTAAGCCCTTCAAAATTTGAGACCTCCATGCCTTCCTCATCTTGAAAATTCCATATTGTATTGCACATCTTTCTTCTCTTAGCATAAAATTGAAAATGTTTTGTGTTCTCATACCTTCCTACTAACCATATGGCTCTACTCTTCAATCATCAAGCTTCCTCTTGAGCTTCAAGGATAACCTTCCTCCAAGAAGTCAATTAAATCAAGGATTATTTCAAGTTCACATTCAGGAAACCCTCTTCACTAGAATCAAATACATCCCGAATTTCTCTTTAAATATGAACCAATTTCTATTCCTCTCTAGTCCGCCTTTTCTTTCCATATCCATAGCCAATGTTTTGACTCGTTTAAGGTCCTCTTCATATTGATGGGCAATTGATATTCCAATGTTTGGATCATAAGGTATCCAACCTTCCTTAAACAAGTTGACAAATTCATCATCTTTAATCCATGAAGAATTTAATTTAAAAGGGCATCCAGGCTGGGACCCACTTTTTTTGAGTTCTAACATAATGGGAGAGTGGCCAGACTCATCCCTAGAGCTGACCCACTATTGAAGATTTAAGAATCTCTCCACCGTTGCTTTTGCCACTAAATTTGTCAATCATTTTATCTATACAATTGATCAGACAATAAATATTTAGCTTAAAAGTAAACGTGCTCAGAATCACTCAAAACCTGAACGACCACATCTGTCTTGGTGATACGATCCCAACGCAACTCGTTTCACTCAAAACAAAGTTCTTATGAGGAAGATATCGTGTTGTGTCCGCTTTTCCAAATAGAGGGATTTTTGCAAAAAAAGGTACAGTCATTGCACAGTGAGTAGTCCGTACTAATGACGTGGAAAGTGACTGGGTAGGTCAAAGGCTTGGTCAACAACTAATGGAGTCTCACCAAGTGGCATGTTTTGGTTGGTCTGCAGTGTGATGAGTTGGCGGTTTCTTATTGGTGGAGTAAGGACCAATGAGGAGGAGACATGTGGCAAGCCCGGAGGCTACCACGTGTCCTGTTATCACTCAAGAAAAAATATTTTAAATTCTGAGCATCAATTTTTTAAATTTGTCAAAGGGTTGGTGTCATTTTTGGGTCTAGTCTTTTCATCTTGTTTCTGTATGTCAAATGGGGTCAATTTTATGTTTTAGTCTATCATTGGTCTCATATCTCACATGAATATCATATGTCGGCCCTCCTGTGGCTCTTGAGAAATGCTGGTCCAAAGGAACAAGAAGTTGCTGCTAAGGCGCTTAAGCATCTTATTAGAGATGCAGATGCTGCCATTGTCAACCAGTTGGTGGCTTTACTGTGGGGAATAAACCAAACTCAAAAGCACATGTGATAATGGTGTTGGGTTGCTTACTTTCAGTGGCATCTCATGAAGAGCTCATACAGAAAGGAGGTGCTGCAAATAAAGGTCTCCAATCACTAGTTCAGATGCTTGGTTCTTCTGAAGAGGAAACTCAAGAAAATGCTGCATCAGTTCTTGCTGATGTATTTGGTGTAAGAAAAGATATTTGTGAAAATCTTTCAAGGCTAGAAATCATCAACCCTTTAATCAAGTTATTAAATATTGGAACTGAGCGCATTGCTATGCAATCAGCTCGAGCACTTGCTGCACTTTTCTCCTCAACTGAAACTAACAAAGATGTGGTCTATATTGCTAGTGGTGCAGTCAAACCATTAATTGAACTTGGGAAGTCTTCAAGCATTTCTGCCGCAGAAATGGCAATCAATGCATTGGCTAGTCTTCTATCAGATGCCCAAATTGCTGAGCAGGCTTTAGCAGAGGATATCATTCCATCATTGACAAGAGTCCTCAGGGATGGTACAAAAAGGGGAAAGGGACATGCAGCAGGTGCTCTTGCTCGATTTCTGAGTCATATGCCTGTTGATGATGTGCTTATTGAATGTCTTCATCACTGTGGTACAGTTGTTGCTTTGGTAATTTTTTTGGCTTCTACTGATCTAGACAATGTAACGTCATCAGATGCTTTAGAAGCTCTTGCCATATTGGCTAGAGTGAAACAAGGTGGAGGTCCTGCTATTCCAACATGGGCAGTCCTTGCTGAATTTCCTAACAGCTTGGAACCATTGGTGAAGTGCTTGGCCATTGGACTCCCACCAGTTCAAGAAAAAGCAAGGAAAGGAAAGACATTTATGAACTCCAAAGTTTTATGTTATGAAAAGGTAGTCAACTTCCAGGAGGTCTCTAGAGCAACTGAAAGCATATTTTGGGAAATTGAAAGAGGTTTTTATTCCTAACATACTGAAATAGAAAAACCTCTTTCAGTTTCCTCAAATCCATTATGAGCTGGGAGAAATGGATGACTAAACTTGCGCTACGAAACTGCTGTAGGTGCAAGTTTTTCACAAGCATATTTCTCTGTTTTACACCTGTTTTTCAAAGACACATTTTGGGCGGTAGGGAAGGTGTTTAAAAAAACCAAGAGAGGTTTTTGTTCAGCATGGATTGGTTCACAAAAGCCTCCTTCATTTTTTCCAAATACGTTTTTTGTGAGAAGTTATGAACTCTGTCCCAAGACCTATTTTTCAGCCAGAACAGAGCAAGGGACAGTTTCCTAGTTTCTAGGAACAACAAAAGGGAAACCTTTTCGAAAAGGAGTTTCTAAAGAAGGATCACTTACACAAGACAAGAATTCTAGAAAATGAAAATTGAGGATCTAAAGATGTAGTTAAGCCAGCAGAAAGAATTTCCTTAAGGCAGTCACACATCAAGTAAGGTTATGTTTCAAATTTTGATGGTTTTCCTTGTTATAATCCTTCTTGAAGAATCATACCTTTCCACTCAGTTTTGAAAATCTTTGGAGCAATTGAAAAGGATGTTTAAATATCAAGAGGCTAAAAATAGAATAATTTTGGTTGAAACTGTGTTTTTGGAATAACACAACAGTTTCATAGCGCGCTACGAAACTGCTGAAGATGATGACTAACGCACAGCAGTTTCGTAGCGCGCTACGAAATTGCTGAAGCTGCACCATCTAATCTCAGTCAATCCGATTTTGAAATACAAGTGGAAATTTTTTGAAAAGGGAATATCTCCAAGGGATCATCTACAGGTATCAACTTTCAACAAGGTCAAGACAGGTGGAAGAAACATGTATTCGAATCCAATGCTAAACTTTTTGTCATAAAATGATCTTATTTACTACAGTCCAAGATATGTCAGACAACTTGGAGGAGTTTTTGTCTTCACACAAGGAAAAGGTTGATAGCACATCAAGGACGTGGCATTCTGATATGTTTTGTATAATCAAAGATGAAGGGCATAGTTCATTGGATTCGAACATCTTTGAGGAAAACCAAAGGCCGATAAACAGGGACAATTTTCTATTTTTCAGGGGCAATGGAGAAAGTGTGACATTGAAGACCAGTATGGAGCTTTGAACATCCACCACAGCCAAACTAAAAAGGGACCACATGTCAAAGAACAAGAATGACTGTAATTAAGGCTATTATTAGCATAATATGGAGTTAGACTCCTATTTGATTTAGATCTCTAGAAAGTCTAGTAACAATTTGTTATATTTAATAGGCAGTTAAGATTTGAATAGGTGTCATTAGAAGTAAATTTCGAGTTCCCCTCATGCTTGAGGAGGAATCTAAATTAGGTAGAAGAGCTCTATATATTGGAGAAAGAGCAATGTAAAGAGGGTTGGAAATTTATAAGCAAAAGCTCTGATATTTGGCTTATGTAAACACTGTTTTTTTTGGTAATACAATACTGACTTATGCTTCTCAAGAATCATGAAGAGTTCAATGTATGAGTTTCTTTGTTGTCTTTCCATGTTATCTACAGTGTTATGAGTATTTGATTACTTAGAAATCACTTATAGTGTTCTAATTTCCTTCATATACTCGTAAACTGCCTTCTATGTGTTTGGTATGCTCCACATATGTTGAAATATGAACGCCTTGACTTCATGCAAAGCCAAACCTATTGTTAATACTGAATCATATATGAATCCATAAGCCCAATGGATACTTGTTAGTTGTGTTTCCACCATTTTCATTTCTTAGTTGTTTCACAAGAGTTAGCCATCTTGATCATAATAAAAAACCTTTAATCCTTTGAGAGAGCCCTCTTGGGGAGGCTAAGCCTCAGCCTAAAGTAGGTTTGAAACAATTACTTGAAGTCTTCCTGGTCTGCAACCTTCCAGGGCCTGATTTTGAGATAACATGTCCCTCCCCAAAGGCCTAGGTATCAATGGTAAAATTTTGTGGCAGGTCAACAAAGTCAAACCCGCGACCTCTCCCGCACAGTGCCATGACTTACCACTATACCACCGCTTTATCACTTAATAGACTATGGTTGCAATACATATTTAAAGTTTAACATGTTGGCGGTTGGGGGGAGGAGAGGGCTAGCCCTGTAGGCCATCCCCATCCCATGTGACCATATTCAAAAACTGGAGGCTAGCACCAATCGCAAACCGTTGGCATTTACTACCACCATGTGACCACTACCACGAAGATCGGAGGCCGATGGTTGGCATTAAACACGCTTAATGTGCTAATCATAGTTAACCCCTAATTAATCTGAGATTATCGACTAATTAATGCACATTTAGCTTGGTGGAATTTTTGGCGATCCCCTAAATTTGACGCTAACTCCTGATTTAGCGGAGTTAACTGGAGTTCCTCCAATTTTAGTGGAGAATTCCTTGGAGAAACTATTTTGGCCATAACTTTTACAAGTTTCGACCAATTTGGGATCAAGAAAAGGTATTCCTAGGTGATTTTGATGTTATAAGCACATTGAAGCAGGTTTTAGGAGCATTAGAGCATTTTAAACAACACCATTTTTTTTTTTCCATTTTGAGCTAGTATATAGGCCCAAGCCATGGAAGTTGGACCAAGGAGATGTAGCCTAGGAGGGGTGAAATCCTTCATAAAAACACTGTGTTAAGTGTTCATTTTGATGGTTTGTTGTACATCTGTTCGATTTTGTTCAATACTTTACTTACATGCTATTTTTCTCATGAATTTGACATAAAACTTGATGAAATTTACCTGTTCATTCACAAATACCATAGAGGAAACCTATGCACATGAAACAAATGATAAGGAATTGTTTTTTAATTCTGAAGTTAAAGTTAGCACAACAAAACTAACATTCAACAACAAAACAAGTTGGTATCAGAGCAAAGGCTATTTACTTGATTGCTTGAGTTTTGTGCAAGTAGGGTTTTAATGGTTGCAAATTTGTGATGCTTACAAGGTTAAAGCTGTAGAGAGGAGAAGGGAAACTATTGGTTGAAAATCCTGAGGTAATTCCGAGAAGAAGGAGAGCCACAAGGTCACAATCTCCACTCAAAGTTTCAATCCCAGATGCACTTGAAGCACCTCAAGTTTTACCTTCAATTGTGATTGAGGAGGTATAAGCAGTGCCAGAAGCTGAGCTTGAATCCAAAGCCATCATGTTTGGAGAAAGAGAGACTGAAGGTCTTTCAGAAGAGGAAGCATTCAAGAAATATTTCTATGACTTAACTGACATGGTTAGAGTCCTCTATGAAGAGAGGAATACTAGAATGACTGGAGAGAGTTCTAAATCCCCACGTGGAGAGGGAATATCAAAAGATAAAAAAGATGAAAAGAAGGATTCAAATGGTAATGGAGGAAAGCCTCCTCCATCTCCACCATCTTCATCATCATCCTCATCATCTCAAACAACATCATCTTCCACTTCCACCACAAAAAATGTTCATACTCATTCAAAAACCCCAAAAGAAAAAACTCCCTTACTCAAATTGGACATTAAGTTTGAACTTCCCATGTACAATGGTGAGGTGAATGCAGAAAAGTTAGAGAATTGGATTCAAAAATTGAAGGTTTATTGCAGAATTTAGAACCTTCAGGAAGATGACATAAAAATCCAGTTGGCTTCACTGAGGCTAGAAGGAGCAGCACTAGTTTGGTGGGAAGTAAAGACTGAAGAGGAAATGTGAATTCATGGTAAGATATCCATTTCTTGGGTTGAATTTGTTTCTTCAATTAAAAGACAATTTTATCCTTTAGCCTATATGCAAAAATCCATTATGAGTTTGCAAAACTTTAGGCAAGTCAAGGGCCAAACAGTTCAAGACTATACCTAGGAGTTTAGGAAAAGGGATTTGTTGTTAGGATTAAACTTGAATTCCCAAGATAATTTCTTGAAATATATTGGGGGTTTACATTCCTATTTAAAACATACTATCCTTATGTTCAATCCAAGCAATTTAGATGAGGTATGTGTGCAAGCCATGCACCTTGAAGCAAGATGAAAGAACATTAAGGAAGAGGGTAGTAAGAAGAAGCCATTCAAGGGTAAGGAGAAAGAGAAGGGTGGAAAATGGAAGGGAAATAAGAATGGAAGTGTGAAGAGAGAAGGGGATAAAACTATATGCCAAAATTGTTCCAAAACGGGGCATGATGAAACCCACTATTGGAAACTACATCCCGAACTAAGGCCAAAGAAACCAAATAATAAGGGGAAACAAAAGACGACAACTATCACACAACATGATCTTGGATCCGATTCTGGTGATGAGACCAAGATCGCAACCATGGTCACAAAAGGAAAAGAATCTATAGCAAGCACTAGTTCCTTACATAGTCACAACAACACTCCAAATGAAGAATCAAGGATAGAGTTGTTCCATGTAAGGGTAATTTCAAATCATACAAATATTGATGCATTATTTGATAGTGGGTCACAATTGAACTTAATTTTAGAAGACTTGGTCAAAAAGCTTAACCTTGAAATTGTACCTCATCACAAGCCATATCCCTTGGGTTGGATAGTCAATAATGCAAATTTATAGGTTACAAGGAAATGCTTATTCAGGTTTTCCATCACTGAAAAATTCATTGATGAAGTTGAGTTAGATGTAGTTCCACTCGACATCTCAGGAATCATTTTGGGAAGCCCATATTTGTATGATAGGAAATAGGTATTTTATCTCCATGAGAACAAATACCAATTTCTCAAGGATGGAGTGGAGTATATTGTGAGAGCCCATCGCAAAAAGTTAAACATTTCTTTGGTTAATGCAGGGCAAATGAAGAGACTAGTAAATGCAAGTAAAAATTTTGTGCTTCTCATGATCAAGAAAAACAATGATACTGGTTATGAATCTTTTGAAGGTTGTGATGATAAGTTAAAATATGATTTGTTTGATGTGGTAAGCAAGCATGGCGAGTTGTTTCAAGAACCAAAGGGGTTATCTCCCAAGAGGGGAATTCAACATGAGATACATCTGCAACAGGATGTTCCACTTCCAAACATTGGCATGTATCACATGTCGATCATGGAGAGCATGGAAATCAAGAAGCAAATCCAAGATTTTATGAACAAAGGTATCATACGCCCATCTAATTCACCATGTGGTTCACCCATTGTTTTGGTGCCAAAGAAGGACGGGACTTGGCGCATGTGTGTGGATTTCCGTGCACTGAATAAGATAACAATAAAGAATCGTTATCCACTCCCAAGAATTGATGATTTTCTTGATCAATTGAGCATGCAAAGTATTTCACTAAGCTATACTTACAAAGTGTTTATCATCAAGTTAGAATCGTTGAAGAGGACATTTGGAAAATCGCATTTAAAACTAAACAAGGATTGTTTGAGTGGCTTGTTATGCCTTTCGGTCTTACAAATGCTCCAACTACTTTCATGAGAGTTATGAATGATGTATTGAGACAATTTATAGATGATTTTTTCATTGTTTACTTAGATGATATTCTAATATTCAGCAAATCCAGAGATGAACATGTCATGCATGTGAGCAAAGTACTTGATGTCTTGAGAAAAGAACAATTGTTTTTAAAGATGTCAAAGTGTGAATTTGGCAAGAGGTATTTAGTGTATTTGGGACACATTGTTGGAGGAGGTGAGCTGAAGATAGACCCCTCTAAGGTTGAGGTCATTGTGAATTGGCCCAAGCCCAATACAGTTATAGAGGTAAGAAGCCTTCTTGGGGCAACATAATATTGGAGGAGATTTATTGCTAATTTTTCTTCCATTACTGCTCCACTACATGCATTAACTAGTGTCAAGGAAGTCTTCCATTAGGGAGATGTAAAACAAAAAGCATTTGATGCTTTAAAATAAAAGACCGGTTGAGCACCGGTATTGGCTCTTCCAAATCTTAGACAACCATTTGAGATTCAAACGGATGCTAGTGATTACACCATGGGAGCAGTTCTTATGCAGCATGGTAATCCCATTTCATTTCATTATGAATTTTTTCATGGTGTTGTGACTAACTATCCCACTTATGACAAAGAAATTTAGGCATTGGTACAAAGTGTTAAAAAATGGAAACAATACTTGATGGGAAAGGAGACCATTATCCATACCGACCATAAACCATTGCAGTACTTACAATCATAGTCAAAGTTGCAGCAACCGTGACACTTCAGATGGATGGGTTTTCTGCAAAAATTTCTTTTGGTTATCAAGTACAAAAAGGGAATCTACAATAAGGTAGTTGATATGCTTTCTAGGCCTATTGTAAATTCATCCATTATACTCAAGCATAAATCTGTTTTACATGAAATTTACATTGAGCTATATGCATATGATAATGACTTTCAAGATGTGTATGCAAGCTTGAGGCAAGGAAAATAAATTGAAGAGTTATATCACCTGGGAAAGTTATGTATTCCACTGGGAGAAAGAAACAATATCATAAGGGAGATACACACTTCATTGATTGCTGGACACTTTGGTGCAGGCAAGACAATAGTGAATCTCCAAAGGTATTGTTATTGGCCACACATGTTTTATAATGTATCTCATTTCATTAGAGGATGCTATTTTTGTGCAATAAGTAAGCCTAGCAATAGGAAGCTAGGATTGTACACTCCACTTCCGGTAACTTCACGTTTATGGGAGAGTATCTCAATGGATTTTGTAGGAGGTCTTTCCATTGTCATGGAAAGGTCATGATTACTTGTATGTAGTTGTAGACAGGTTCAACAAGATGTGTATTCTAATGCCATGTAAAAAGAAAATTACAGCTAAACAAACAACTCATATTTTCTTTCAAAACATTTGGGTTCATTTTGGTCTTCCTACTTCCATTGTAAGTGATCAAGATTCTTGATTTGTTGGGAATTTTTGGTCAAATTTGTGGGACATGATGGATACTAAGTTGAAGAAGAGTACAACCTTGCATCTGTAAACAGATGGAAAAATCGAGATGGTCAACAGGATAGTCATTCATCTTCTTAGAGGATATTGCAGCAAACATCCCAAGCTGTGGGATGAATAGTTTCATTACATACATCATGCATACAACAGGGCAAAGCATTCTTCCACAAACACATCGCCATTTGGGGCATGTTTTTGGTACTTTCCAAGATCTCCATTGGACTTCTTCTTTGACAAATATATCGTCATCAATGGTCATAGCGACATCAATAAGGTAAGGAAGTTCGTTGAGCAAATTCAGTTGATACATCACATAGTGCAAGAACAACGTGAAAAGAATCAAAACAGCTACAAGTCAAGGCATGGAAAACACTGTGTCAATCATAATTTTTAAGTTGGAGACAAAGTTTGGTTATATATTAGCAAAGAGAGACTTCAAGGGGAAGGTAAAAAGCTAAAGCCAATCCATTATGGTCCTTTTAAAATTCTGGAAAAGATTGGTAACAATGCATTTAAGCTAGATTTGCCTCCTTATATGCAAATATACTCTGTTGTTAATGTTGAGAATTTGAGATTGTTTGAGCCTGCTTTGATTGATGATCAAGGAAAGCATGTTCAACTGCCATCAATAGATGATTTCTCACTAGAATATCTTGATGAACTTCAGCAAGATCTCATACTTGACAGAAGAACCAGAACTTCAAAGAGAGGGAATATCGAATACCTTTGGGTGGGACTCAAGGAACAAAATCCTTCTAAAGCCAATTGGATGTAGATTAAGAAGGTGAGGGAGTTGTAACCTCACCTACTAAACAATTGATAATATCTTTTTGGGTCCAAAAGGTTTCTAGCGGGGAGGAATGATCAGGTGATCATGATTTAGCTCAAAAATCAAAATGCTCAGAATTGCTCAAAACCTAAATGACCACGTCTGTCTCAGTGATACAATCCCAACACAACTTGTTTCACTCAAAACAAGGTTCATATGAGGAAGATATCCCATTCTATTCGCTTTTCCAAATAGAAGAATTTTTGCAAAAAAAAGGTACAGTCACTGTACAGTCAGCAGTCTATACTACTGACATGGAAGGTGACTGGGTAGGTCAATATCTAATGGAGTCTCACCAAGTGGTGCGTTTTGGTTGGTCTGCAGTGTGATGAGTTGGCAGTTTCTTATTGGTGGAGGAAGGTCCAATGAGGAGGAGACATGTGGCAAGCTTGGAGGCCACCACGTGTCCCTCCCCCAAAGGCCTGGGTATTAATGGAGCCCTGTGGTAAAATTTTATGGCAGGTCAGCAGAGTCGAATCCGCGACCTCACCCGCACAGTGCCCACGACTTACCACTATACCACCGCTTTGTCACTTAATAGACTATGGTTGCAATACATATTTAAGTTTAACATGTTGGTGGTTGGGGGGAGGAGAGGGCCAACCCCCTCCCATGTGAACATCTTCTAAGACTGGAGGCCAGCACCAATCACAAATCGTTGGCATTTATTGCCACCATGTGACCACTACCACGAAGACTGGAGGCTGACAATTGGCATTAAACGTGCTTAATGTGCTAAACATAGTTAACCCCTAATTATACGAGATTATCCACTAATTAGTGCATAGTTAGCTAGGAGACATTTTTGGCAGTCCCCTTAATTCGGCGCTAACTCCAGATTTAGCGAAGTTAACTAGAGTTCCTCCAGTTTTACTGGAGAATTCAT
Organism: Pinus tabuliformis; assembly: GCA_031772625.1. NCBI lineage: Eukaryota > Viridiplantae > Streptophyta > Pinopsida > Pinales > Pinaceae > Pinus > Pinus tabuliformis. Next base: position 1,638,974,121 of record CM062817.1, read on the forward strand.
AGGAGAAACTGTTTTGGCCATAACTTTTACAATTTTCGACCAATTTGGGATCATGAAAAGGTATTCCTAGATGATTTTGATGTTCTGAGCACGTTGAAGTAGGTTTCAGGAGCAGTAGAGCATTGTAAACAACATTGTTATCCATTTTGAGCTAATGTAGAGGCCCAAGCCATGGAAGTTGGACCAAGGAGATGTAGCAAAAGAGCGGTGAAATCCTTCATCAAAACACTGTGTTAAGTGTTCATTTTGATGGTTTGTTGTACATTTGTTTGCTGTTATTCAACACTTTACTTACATGCTATTTTTCTCATGAATTTGACATAAAACTTGACAAAATTTACCTGTTCATTCAAAAATACCATAAAGGAAACCTATGCACATGAAGAAAATGATAAGCAATTGTTTTTTTAATTATGAAGTTGAAATTAGCACAACAAAACTAACATTCAACAACAAATCAACAATCCACCCCAATATGATGATTTCTATAAGAAGGTTTGAACCATTGGTTCTCCATCTAATAATTTTTTTGTCACAAGATTATTAATGAAGAAATCCAAGAGATTGTCAACTCTAGCCCTAAGGCCCTAGGACTCTGCAACACCTAGGGAAAAATTTAGATCCCCTACAATAACCAGATTCTTGACTTCGATCACCTTCAACTCTAGAAATACACATGCCCTTCACAAGGCCCATAGGGGTTAATGAAAATCAGTGAAACCCCCAACTTTGAAGAGAACATTTCAAGTCCCAACCTAGACCTAATTATCCAAAAGTTTTTAACTTATGATTTGCATCAAACCCAACCAAAAGCTAGGTCCCCAGAGCGACCTCAAGCATTTGATGCTAGAAAACACCAACCTCCCAACTACAGTTCCAATAATTTTGAAACAAAGTCCCAAGAGCCCAAAGTTTCCTGAAGAAATATAATATTCAAGCCCTCTACTTGAATCACTCTCTTTAGAGAAAGTTTCTTTGAGGAAATTGCCAACCCTCTACAAGTAAAGGATGAAATTTCATGAGGAAACAAAACCCTAGGCATTCAAAGCTCTAAGTGCCCTAGTAATATGTAGTTGTCTACCCACAACCATCTCTTGTATAGATTTTTCTTTGGATTTAGACAAAATATATTTCCACCCGTGAGACTTAGAACATGAAAATGAAAGTATGATTTCACCAAGACCACCAGATTGGCCATCAAAAGAAGGGTAAACCTGTCTACAACGTAAATTGTAAAGGATCTTGCTAACATTATAATCCCTTGAGGGGTTAGATTGAACCGGGGAAAGAAAAGTTCTTGGGGAGGAAAGGGCCAACAACGAGGAAGGAACATGATAGGGAACTTGGGCGGAAACAACCCTTGAGATAGAAGAAAACACAACATATCCCAAACCCCTAGATACAAGCTCTCAATCTAAGCCCATACTAGAAATGGATAATGAAAGAGAAGATACATTAGAAAGGGAGGGGTGAGAACCCAGAGAAAGCATGATCAGGGAAGAAATCCCAGCATCAACTTAAGGAGGAACATCTTTTCCTTTAGCTAAATCCATAGTGATTTCCCTAACTTTTGGCATGTCAAAGTTAGGCGGTTCCTCCATAATTTTTCCCTTCTCCAACGAAATTGCCTTCCCATTCTTCGAGCAATCGCCCAAATCTAACTTCGAATCAACCTTCAACTTTTTCTTATCCCCCCTCTGATAATACCCTTTTGAACGAGTGCTTGCAAAATCAGACTATATGCCCATATTTATGGCATTGTTTGCATCTGAACAATTCCCCTTCATAATCGAGCACCCGGAGCCTTTCCACGCCTCTTCCAATATTGATGGTATTAGAGAGGCTGTTATGTAGGTCCACACTCACCAAAACTCTTGTCATTGACACACCTTTAGTTTCTTTGAAGGAGTAGTTCACTTTCAAGTAAACCCCTAGACTATTCCCAAGGTCCTTAAATATCTTTTGTTATGCTCTTCACTTGCGAGAAGATTCCAGAATACCAAATATGTGCAAAATACAACCCAGAACGCAGAACAAAATGAGAAAAAAAACAGGTATTTTATTATTCATAGATGAAAGCAATGTTCACTTGCCTCTTCGAGGGGGCAACCTCCAGTAGAGTAGAGCTCGATTACAAAATAAGACATGACATTCCATAATGGGGAGTCTCTATCCTTTATATAGGATTCATACATACAATACCATGGGTCATTACCATGGTTCTCTCAATACCATCCATCTAATACCATGGGCCATTTACAACTAACTGTGGTCCCTTTCTTAAATGCGGTCAACCACTTACAATTATTAATACGCGATTTATTGACTCTTTAAATAACTATAACTATGACTCAACCTATTACATAAACAAAGGGTTTAGGGTTGGACCCTAACATTCCCTTGCCCACAAAAAGCAACCTTGTCCTCAAGGCTGAAGCTGCGAAAATTGCTGAAGAATAGTGGTTGGTTCCCAGGTCGCATCTTCTGGAGAGGTGTCTTTCTACATGACGAGGACTTCCTTGATCGTGCAGCCGCGTAGATGTCGTTCTCGCGTATCAAGGACCTGTTCAGGTTGGAGCCATAGTGAACCTTCTTCATCCAATTTAGGTAGACTGGTTTGAATTTTGCAATTGTTCCCCACCACTTTCTTGAGGCATGATACATGGAAGATTGGATGGATTTTTGAAGTTGGTAGCAATGCTAGCTTGTAGGCAATTGCTCCAATGCACTGAAGTATTTGATAAAGTCTGTAGAATTTTACAGCTAATTTTTGGCAGCCCTTTTCTTTGAGCGATGTTTGCTTATATGGTTACAGCCGCAGGAATACCTGATCCCCTTATTGAAATGTGTGCGCTGAACGATGTTGGTCTACCTATTGCTTCATGCAATTCTGAGCTTGATGGAGATTATCTTTGAGATGGGCTATCATAGTTGGACAGTTCTGTAGGAGTTGATCCACTGCTTACACCTTAGAGCATAAAGGGATATAGGAAGTAGGTGAAGGTGGGAGTTGACCATACACTGCTTCATATGGAGTCATCTTGGTGGCTGCATGATAGTTAGTATTATACCACCATTCAGCTAGAGGTAGCCACTGCACCCATTGATGTTGATTTTCTGAAGTGAAGAACCTTAGGTATGTATCCAAACATTTGTTGACTGCTTCAGTTTGACCATCAGTTTGGGGATGATAGGAAGTACTTAGTTGGAGTTGGGTGCCTTGTAGCTTGAAAAATTCTTGCCAAAAGTTATTGGTGAAAGTCGGGTCACGATTAGATACAATGGAAGTGGGCATGCCATGTAGTTTGAAGATCTGGCCCATGAAAGCTTGAGCCACCAAACTGGGGGTAAATGTGTGGGGTAGAATGAAAAAATGAGCATATTTAGAAAGTCTGTCCACAACCACCATGATGAATGACTTGTTGCTTGACTTTGGAAGACCAGTAATGAAATCCATAGAAACATTCGTCTAGATTGAAGCAGGGATGGGCAATGGTTGTAAGGTGCATGGTGATTTGACTGTTTCTCCTTTGTGGCATTGACAAACATCACATTCAGCTACAAAAGTAAGAATTCCAGTTTTCATGTCTGTCGAAAAGAAGGAACGACGAGTGTGAGCATAAGTATTCTGAAAGCCTACATGACTTGCAGTGGGAGATGAGTGCAACTATGCCAAATGCGCGTTTTGAGGGTGGATGTTAGCGATATAACTACTCTATCATTGTAGTGAAGAATTTCATCCTTCCAAGAGTAGCCAACTGAGGAATGAGGATCTTCTCTCAAGTTATTAATGAGTTGGGAGAGAGGGATGTGAAAACCATTCCTTTCGGGCTTCTTCAATCCAATCTGGTATGGGAAGAGAGATTGATAGAAAGGTTCTCTCATCCTCAAATTGGCGTGATAAAGCATCTACTACTACATTGTCACTCCCTTTCTTGTCAATTATCTCATAATCATATCCTAACATTTTGGCTAGCCATTTATTTTGCTGGGGTGAGGATAGACGTTGCTCCAAAAAATATTTGAGGCTTTGATGGTCTGTGCAGATTTGGAAACGCCGCCCCAATAAATATGGTTTCCAGGTATTGACTCCATGTAAGATGGCCATCATCTCTTTCTCATAGGTAGATTGTCCCAGATGTTTCCCACCCAGTTGTTGGCTGGTGAAAGCCAAGGGTCAACCTTCCTGCATTAAGACAACATCAATACCAGTACCTGAAGCATCACATTCAATCACAAAAGATTTGGTGAAGTTTGGCAGTGCCAATACCGGAGTGGAAAACATGGCCTGTTTGAGAGCCATAAATGCCTGTTGTGCTGCATCAGTCCAGAGGAATGAATTTTTCTTGAGAATATTAGTGAGGGGTCTAGCAATGCAGCCATAATTGTAAACAAATTTGCAATAGTAGCCAGTGAGACCCAAGAATCCCCTTAAACTCTTCAAGGTTTTTGGTTGGGGCTAATCTTGCATTGCCTTTATCTTTTTGAGACCCACCTGGACACCTTCACAACCCAAAATGTGGCCCAAATACTTGGCTTCTTCCATGCCAAAAGAGCACTTTGACAATTTGACAAATAATTTATGATTCCGGAGCAGTTGCAAGAGCATGTATACATGCCGGAGATGTTTTTCCTAGGTGAGACTGTAGATGAGAATGTCATCAAAGAAAACAAGGACAAATTTTTGGAGATATGGTTTCAGTAGGTGATTCATGAGGCTTTCAAAAGTGGATGGGGCATTACAGAGACCAAATGGCATGACCAAGAATTCATAATGGCCTTCATGAATTCGAAAAGCAGTCTTGGGAATGTCTACTTCTTACATGCATATTTGGTGATAGCTAGAGCAAATATCTAGCTTAGTAAAGAATTGAGCACCATGTAGTTCATCCAGAAGATCATCAACAACTGGGATAGGGAATTTTTCTTTGACTGTAAGCTTGTTGAGGGCCCTGAAGTTTGGACACATTCACCATTCCCCATATTTATTGAGCACCATGACCACTAGTGATGAATAAGGACTGATGCTAGGATGAATGACACCGACTTCAAGGAGTTCCTTGATGATTTTTTCAATTTCATTCTTTTGGGCGAAAGGATATCGATATGGCTGCACATTCGGCGGTTGTGCCCCTGGGACCAAAGTGATGCTATGATCATGTTCCCCTCTAGAGGGTGGAAGCTCCTTAGGTTTGTCAAATACCTGCTGGTGTCGATTCAAGACCTGTTGCATGTCAGAATGAATATGAAGGGTAGTGGGCTCGATGGCATGGATGGCATTAAACTGGGCGATAACTCCATGATGGCCCTTTCTCAACAAATTTTCCATGCGATGAGAGTTGATGTTAGAAGGAGCACCTGCCTGGATTCCACAAAGGGTATGCATGTGGTCATTCTACTTAAAGCTCATATATAACTCCTGGAAGTCCATGGTGATTAGGCCTAGTGTGCGAAGCCATTCAGCACCCAAGACAATGTCACAACCACCCATGTTAATTGCAAACATGTGGGTCTTTAGGTGGTAATCTCCCATCTGAAGTTTGATATTTTCACAATGATCTTCACATTTCATTGTCCCCCCATCAACAATCTGGACCTGGAAATTAGAGACTGCCCTGACAAAACAATGAATAGCTTTGATGACTCGCTGATGGATAAAGTTATGAGTGCTGCCATTTTCAATCAATACTACTATAGGGTGATGTTTAATAAAGCGTCTGATTTTGAGAGTTTGGGGCACATAAATGACCGCCAACACATGTAGCGAGATAACTGGTTCCTCTGGGAGTTGATTGACCTGCTGGGTTTACTCAACTTTGTCCTTTGGTCCCTCAAGGGGTGGGGCTTCCTCAGATGAGCTGTGATTAGTAACATCAATTGAAAGAATTTGGGTTCCTTGCATTTATGCCCAGGAGAGTATTTGTCATCTCGGTAGTAGCACAATCCTTGTTTTCTTCTTTCAGCCATTTTTGCTGGAGACATCTTTTGAACCTTAAGTGTTTGGGTAGGGCCCTGAGCTTGGGTGGGGTGTCCCTTGGCTATGAAATTTGGACGAGGAGACTGGGCAACTAAAGCACGTTCCACTTTGATAGCGTTGTTGCAAGCATCGATCCATGTAGGAGGGTGGTGCATCCAAACATGTGCTTGGATGGATTCTTTGAGGCCACTTATGAAACATTCAAAGTAGAATTCATCTCCTAGACCATCTATGCGAAAGGCCAATGTATCAAAGGCTGCAATGTATTCTTTTACTGTGCCTGTCTGTCGGAGCTTAGTAAGACAACCCAAAAAATTATATTCTTTGTCAAAGCGGTTACAAAGAGATTTTGGGAACACCTGCTAGGTTATGTTCCTGGGATAGCATTTTTGATGCCAATTCCACCATTGCCATCTCTCTTGGTCCAAGTAAAGGGCTCCCACATGTAGTTTAGTTGTATCATCCCAGATATCATTCAGAATGAAATATTGTTCCATTTTTGCTACCCATACTGCTGGATTAGAACCATCAAATTTATACATGTCTAGCTTGGGTGGTTGTGGGCGGGAATGTTGGTGATTTCCATGGAAGTGAATATGATGCCTAGATTCTCCTTCCAGGTCATCATCACTACCATGTGCCTCTTAATGCATACCCAACGTGCTTCAATTTTAATTGGTCCATGAATTTTTGCATCTGGTTTATTAGATTCTGGAATGTATCCAACCTGTGTTCAAGGCGCTCGACCTTCTTGTTGACTATGACTTGAGCTCTGGTTTCTACCATACACAGATCTTGGTCACTTGTCGTCACTTTGAAAAAATTTGGGACCGCTCAAAAATTTAAGCTGATAAGTGAATGGTACCACTACGATCAAATTTTCATCCTGATTCTTATGGGCTAAGTCTCTTATAAGTGTCATGTTTTTTTTTAATACTTCGAATGGAGTTTTACTCCTTGCTTATCAATACTGCAGTGGCCAAATTCCAGAAAAATTGATCCTGCCCGATGTCCTGTGAGAATCACCCCAGGCTATAGGAGCCACAAGCCTTACTGCAAAAATGGTCAAATTTACCTGCGAAACCCCCAACTGTTGGATGTGAGTTGGACTGTGGTGGCGATAGAACCCAATTTCTAGGTACAGTGGCGGTAGAACCTCAACTGGTGGATCTGATTGTTGTTGTGGCGACAAAACCCCAACTGCTAGATCTGATCTGGAAAATAAGATAATGGGCGATCTTCAGAGAGTCGAGGGAACTATGGTCTCAAAGGAGTGTCAGGTGCTACAGATCACAATATACATAAGGTTCCAACAATAGTACTTGACCCAATATTTTAGGGCACTAACTAAGGAGGATCAACCGTACCCTTAGCCATACTACCTGACTACCCTATCGTACGTGTGAATAATCTCCTCGAGTGCAGTTCTTGGTGTACTGTAGTAGCAAGACAACTGACGGTTTAGCTAAGGTGAGGTTTCAGGTGAGCCTAGGGGGCTTCTAATATACCTAGAGGGTATGTGGAAGGTAGTCTGTGTGCGGTTCTGTCTAATGCGCTACTACTCAAAGGGTTACCCACAGGGGTTACAAGGGAGTCCAACAAGCGTTACCACCTCTTGTATTTCCTGCGTGCATGCCTCCCCAAATCCGCAGATTTATGCGCTCAACAACAGATCCCATGGTTTAAAGACGTCGGAACACGTCTCTAGCCTAAAAAAACATTTCTGCAAAAAATGGAGGTACCACCGGCCCTGGAAAGCGCTCTAATACCACTTGTTATACTCTTGACCCGTGAGAAGATTCTAGAATACCAAATATGCACAAAATACAACCTATAACACAGAACAAAATGAGAAAAACAACAAGTATTTTATTATTCATAGATGAAAGCAATGTTCACTTGCCTCTTCGAGGGGGAAACCTCCAGCAGAGCAGAGCTCGATTACAAAATAAGACACGAAATTCCACAATGGGGAGTCTCTATCCTTTATATAGGATTCATACAGACAATGTGATGGGTCATTACCATGGCTCTCTCAATACCATCTATCTAATACCATGGCCTGTTTGTAACTAACTGTGGTTTTTTTCTTTACAATTATTAATACATGCTTTATTGACTCTTTAACTAACTATAACTATGACTCGACCCTATTATATAAATAAAGGGGTCAGGGTTGGACCCTAACATCTTTTCATTCCACATATTGGAGGGTAAACTAGGAATCCTTACCCATATGGGAATTCTTGAATTTAAATGCAACAGGGGTTGAGTCTATAGACCAAAACTGAGCTTGCAATCCTTTCAATCTCCTCGTGGGATTCAAAATTTATTTGAATCCATCCTTTTTATAACAAGAAAATTTCAAGGGAGGATTGAACCATTGGAGATATATACACTTTGAGCCACTTCTGTAGTGTACCAATAATTATTTTGGGTCCTCTAGCATGACCAAACAAGGACTTTTATACTAGTGAATTGGCATGTTCCATCTCAACGTCAACCCCTAGGCTGAGCTGGTAAGTGGCTGAAATTTTAGCACTTTTCAAGACCTTATCCTTCTTTAGCTTGGGACCAGCGCTAGCTAACCTATTAACAGGTGAATGTGATATTTATTCACCCACAACTCTCTTTACATGATTTTCACAATCTTCAGGCTCAACCTGGTTACTGCCATCAACCCCTTCCACAATAAAATTCTTCAAAACACTACTTGAAACCAACTAAAAACCCTCTAATACTCTCTCAAAAAACTAGCCCTGTAGTCAAAGATTAAAAGTTTGCACCCACTTCATAAAGGGGTAGGAAAATCTTACCCAGAGAATAAGCCAAGTGGTTTTTGAACCCAGGCACCTAAAACCCCTCTAGATTAATCCCATAATTTGTAATAGGAAACCCCTCGCAAGAAGGGGGAGCCCATATGTTTTCATTCATCGACCCCACCAGCTCCGGACCACTGCTACGTGCTAAAGGATGAGGGAGAAACTATGAACTTGAAGAGAAATCACTAGCATGTATCCCATAACTGCTAGACTCCAAGCTAGAAAATCAAGGCTCCACTGGTAGACCCCCTCCCGTGTCAAGAGAACCTCCTTTTAAAATCCCAAGTAACTGATTGATAGAATCACTTTGTTGTCTAAATTCAATGTAAAAGACAAAAATACCCCTTTGGCTAGGGCTATCTGAAAATCCATTTGGAACATTCTTTGCCATCCTGTTAAGACCCCCTTTGCCCTAGTCAAACCGTCTGCAAACCCATTAACAAACCCTGGATTCCGCCCTGCAACTTCCATTATAGTCCCTCCCCTAAACAACTCTTTATCATATTATACTATTCACATTGTTAATTTCACAATTTAAAGTGTAAAAATGGTTGTTATGCAAAAGAGACAATTTTCCTTGTAATTTGGAAGGTCAAAACTATATAAGTAAATCAAATTACAATGTACAACCCAATTTCCTTGTAGCTTCAAAAAAATGTTCATAAGTTGTAATATGGACTTAGATATATGGTAAATTTACCAACATCATTTAGTATAATTGAAGAACAAGGGTGATTACTTTCATGCACCTAGATTTTGGGATTGCATGTAAATTTGAAGAGTAAAATGCACACCCTAGTGTTATTTTTAACCCAAATTGAGTGGTTCAACTTGTAGAAGGTGTAATTTTTTTATTTTACACCTGTATATAATTTTATATTTTCATTTTTATACAAAAAACTTCTCACTATGCATAAAGGCTCATATTAAGGGTTTTTAATTTGAATATGAAAAATAATGTCAATAGTGATTGTGTGCATGTGCCAATTGGGTGGTTGGGAGGAATGTTGTTATCCTCCCCACCCAGGTTCAATTCTCTAAAGTGACATTTTTGAGCTAATAACAAGTATATTATTATAATAGTTTCAAACCTTGTTGTTGATAAACTTTGTGCTATGAAGGTAATTTTGAAAGAAAAATAACAACAATTGCCAAGTCTAATATAAATACCCACTCTCAGTATCAAATTTCATGGCTAAGCAAGATATCTGGAATGCATTTGAAATCAATCATAGGTGTGAGGGACTTACCAAACCCTTCTAGTTTCTTAGGTTCTGGGACTTGGGCATCACTACTTTTCACTATCTTTGCATTTTTAAATCTCTTGACATGTTTGCATTTCACTATAAAACTTTCACCATTGTAAAATTCAGGATTTCTCTTGATTCTAATCCCTGTTATTGTAATGAGGTAGCTATACAACCCACCATTGGAGCTCATTTATAGAATCCACCATTGGAGCATTACTTGTAAACAAAGGAATTAACACTAAAAGGAATATAATCTACCTTTGTATTCATCATTATATAATATTGTAAAGTAGCATTCAATCATTTTCATTAAGGTTTAACAATAAAAAATCCAACAATGCCATATTACCCTGAATTATGGTTTCAAACAATTCCATTCCCAAAAGTTGCAACAACTCAATATACAAGGTTAACTACCTAAGTATGTTTCTAAACAACTTTTCAAACATGGATTTAGGGTTGTCATGAGATATTCTATACTAACGCAAGTCATACATAATGTATCATCATCCATTTTCATTCATCTTCCTTTGAAATCCATCCATATCGGCTATGTAAGAACCATTTAGGGTCTAGGCCATCATAGGGATGCAAAACATGTCAAGGGTGTGCATTTGTTATTAACAAGGTGTGTGTGTTACTCCTTACTATGTAAACATGCAATCCCATGCACTTGGTGTGCATTTTAAACTTGAGGTGTGCACTTTCCTCAATACCCTATTTTCATGTAATTTCACAAGGTCAAGATCCAATTACCAATAGAGGATATGCATTTTTTCTTCATAGGGTGTGCATTTTTTTAACATGCCTTGCGTTCATGTGTTTTTCCCTTTTAGGGCTTGTATTTTTCACCATGGGGTGTGCATAATTTATCTCAACGATTGGATGTTTCATAGGCCTTTATAATCCTAATATCACTATACTAAGTTCACCATTGGGTGTGCATTCCCTCAAGTTGGCATGCATTTAAACAAGGTTAGTTTTAACAATTTGACCTCTTTGTTTTACAAGATAGTTTTTAGCCTTCATGCATAAAGCCTTTTAACCTTTATGTACATAAGCTTATGTTATTTCAAGCCAATGTGATCAAATATTTTACTTAGAGGTTCTAGGTAAAGCAAGTTGGTCATACGTTGTTAGATATCATCCAAGGGTAAGAACTCTAAAGTATAATGTGGTAGAAGAAGATGATGCATAGGAGCAAGTAGATGTGTTAGATGAAAAAGTCGAAGAAGTTGAGCGACATGTAGATGACATTGTACTCGAGAATAACATTGATGATGAATTTATCGAAAATGAAATTGATGATAATGTTGCTATGTCCAGTCCTTTCAATGTCAATTATGAAACGGATGATGCATATTTGGCTTTTGATGAAGAAGAATATCAATGTTATTGAATTGTTGAAATATAGGAAGTATGTGATTATATATTTATATGATTTATTCTCTTTAAAATAATTTTTTATCTAGGTTAATTATGCGTTTTTTAGTTTTATGTCATTTTTTATATATCATTGGTTGATTAGAATACATTGATCTTGATTTATTCCATAATCCACCAACCTATAAACTCCTAACTCATAATAGGCATGTGATAATTGATTTAGGGTGAGGGGCTTGGATTTAATGATTAAGGAGGTAGGGGATTTAGGGTTTAAGGGGTTTATGGGGGTTACATGTAACCATATAACACCAAATTTATACAAATTAAATATAAATGTATTACAAACAAACAATAAATAAAAATAAACAAAAATAAAACAAAATTCAAACATAAAAAACACTTACATGCCAAAATATCAACCAAATAAACCCACTCCAAAACCAGTTAAATTCTACATTGATCAACCCCACCTACCAGTAAGGAGACTGCGAAGAGGAGAAACCCATTGAAATTTGCATTTTATTGATACCATCTATTAGCATGGAGAGTATGCATAGGAGGAACTTATTGACATTGGAATTTTATCGAATCCACATGCTAGAAAGGAGAGTTTGCAAAGGAGCATACCCATCCAAGGAGAGAACAACCCCACCCACTTTTCTAAGGAGGAACCAAACCCACAATGTATTTAGTGTGTCTTCTATGTCTTATACAAAATCCTATGTCATCTTGCTCAATTTTCAAGGTAGACAATTCCACCTCACTCATATGTTTAGAGACTGGAGATGTGACACATGCATAGATAACAACACCAATATAATTAAAATTTGGGGTTAAAGGTATGACATAGATGTTAGTTTGTGGTTACATGCATGAAATGATATGTATTATCATATATATATATATATATATATAGATATATATATATATATTTCTTTTCAATGATTTATAATGATATGAGGTTAGGTTATGCTAAACATGAATAAATGGATATGAAAAATATCCATTCCTGGACTTACCTGTAAACTAATTGAACACATATGTAAGCAATTGAAAGCCATGCTTGAATGCTGTTTTGGTAAAACATGTAACACCCTCCTCCCACATCTACCCAAGTAACTGACCAATGAGGTAAACATGTGATGAGAAGTTGCCATGATATGATTCAACCTCCTAAGTCACGAAAGCGGAACCGATAGAAACACACATACAAACCTTCCACATCATCAACAAGACTCATAAGAACCATCCCAACCACTTAGGTAACCAACCCCTAGATCCCATTGAGTTGTTAGATCATTAAACCCCCAGATGCTCCCTTGATATGGACAAGCATGCGTCCAGGAGGCTCCAGACGCTTCCACAACATGGGTATGCATGCATCTAGGGACTTTTCTTCCGAGTGCTGTGCCTGCGCCTCCTATATTTGAGGCACTTTTTCAGGCCTAGAGCCCAAGTCACTGCCCATAAATTAATGACGTTTTCAGAACCAAAAGATAACAACAAAATAAGGTAAAACATGCAATTACTTGAACAAGGACTTGATTGGACCCCTACTAGCAATGGCATGGATTTCATCAAACATGTCACAATTATGTAATCTACAAGTTTAAACAACATATATGAGCATAGGGGTCTCATACTCACCTGAGAATCTCTATGAAGTATTGATGCCTCAAGACATTAGCTGCAATTTCATCTATTAGGCCATAGATACAATGTTCATTCATTTACAGGTAAAAACATGAGGAGATCCATACATAGCCACTATCATAATACATGTTCATAACCAACATAATAGAAACAAAAATACCAAGGAAATCACAGCCATATCATCCACATATAAACCAATATGATACTCATGAAATAACAAGGAGAAATAACCTCATATTAATGATGCAAAGGCCAACTAGTTGTGGGATTTCCATGAACCACCTGACCATAGAAATGGCTAAGCCAAATCTCTCTTCAGCCAGTCACCCCCGTGCCATAGTCCAAGCATGAATGTGGGATCTAATAAAACACATCAATAAAAAACCATCCAGGGCTTCTAGAGGCTAGACCACCTAAACCCATCAAATAATTATTCCACCTCATGGTCGGACATCACAACCATCACCAGATTGGTCTCCACCCAAGCCTTCTAGGGTTCCATAGAATTTGTTCCAACCAAGGCTTCTAGGACTAGTAACTCAACCCACAACTTACTTTGGGCTTCCAAAGTGTTTTTCCAACAAGGGATTCCAGGACTAATAACTCAACCCACATTTTTCCAACCAAGGATTCTAGGGCTAGTAAATCAACCCAAGTTGTTTCAGGGCTTCCAGAGCGTTTGTCCAACCAGGGCTTCTAGGACTAGTAACTCAACCCAAGCTGTTACACGGCTTCCAAGAACTAGTAACTCAACCCAAGCTAAAGGAAACATGAGAACCAACTAGAAAAAAAAAGAAATGAAATTACAACACCATGGATATCTAGCAAATGGAAAGGCTAGGAAAATCCACTGTCAATCTAGGAAATCTTCCATGGCAATGCTAGATCATGACTAATAAACCACATGCATATGCCATGCCTGCCAAAACTAGTGAGGAAAACATACATGGAACTCGGTAACTGCAAGAAAAACTTAGTGTAGTTGTTGATCCTAATGTCCTCTTGCACTTTCCTGCTCTTACTTTTCCTTCTTGATCCAAAAATCCAAGTATGCCACACTCCTCCAAGAGTGCTCCAAGAAAACTCTAAGTGTCCAAGAGTATGAGAGAGAGAGAATAGAGACAGAGCTCCAAAACTGAACTGACAAAAGTCTATGAACTGATCCTTAGAATCCCTTTTATTAATGAGGCCTCTCTTTTTTTCATTTTCGATTTTTTTTCTTCATTTCCCTCCTCACATGCAACATGTGATCTTTCACTTCCCTTTTCTCATAATTTCCATTATTTTCATAAATAAATGTGCCAAAATTCAATTTTTCCTTTCCAAATCCTTTGTAATTACCTTTGCCAATCTCCTTAGCCATTAATCAATAACCAGTGACCCCATCACTATGATGTTTCCCGACATTCAACTTTGAATACGTGTCCCATCAACTATGGTTATTGTTTTTCATTTATTAACTTTTATTAGATGGATTTTTTACCAGGGCTGTTATAGAACCCTCCCCCTTGGGGGAACATTGTCCTCGGTGTTCAACAACACCTATAACCAACAAGGTTGCTGTAAGCAAAATATACTGCCCATGGAGCTTTATAACTTAGCTCATTGTAGTATTTATAGTGATCATCCTGCTGAGAAGCAAACCAACATGAGAACATAACAAGTATACCATCATAATGACAGATACCCATACCACTTATTAGAGCTTTATAACATAGATCATGGTGGTATTTACATCCATATACATATGTACATATACCAAACATCACCAAATCATGTACCAAAACATATACCAAAACATTTTCTCAACTAGAGAATAAGGAAGGATACATAGCCCGCATCTGATCTGCCATCTCCCATGTAGCTTCATCGGGCCTAAAGTGCTTCCATTACACTTTAACCTACTTGATTGCTCAATTCCAGATCATGAACATATTTCTCTGCAATATACACTGAGGATCTGACTAGAATTATCCATCTGGATCCACCTGCAATACAGACTAGTCAATCACATGATCAACATCTCTAACATACTTCTTAAGCAATGACACATGGAAAACATCATGGAATTTCACTGTCGGAGGTAGTGCAAGTCGATAGGCTACTGGTCTAATCCTTTCAATAATCCTCAAAAGGTCCACAAAACCATGGTGTTATCTTGGCACATGATCCAATCCACAAGGATCTCTTCTTCAATTTGATGTGCAAGTACACCAGTTCCCCAACTTTGAACTCCTTGAACAACCTATTCCGATCTGCATATCTGTTCTTCTTATTCCGTGTTGCTTTCAAATTCTTCTTGATTACCCACATTTCCTACTCCATTTATGCCAGCATGTCTGGTCATTTCAATACCCTGTTCACAAGCTCGCTCCAACTGATGGGAGTATTGCAACTCCACCCATACAATGCCTCAAATAGAGTCATCATCAAGGATTCCTGATACCCATTGTTATAAGCGAACTCTACTAGTGGGAGGTACTCTTCCCACTTTCGCTGCTGATGCATCACATACTTCCTCAACATGTCCTCCAATATCCTGTTGACCCTCTTAGTTTGTCCATCTGTTTGCAAATGATAAGTTGTACTGAAGGCCAAATCTGTGCCCAAACTTGTAAATAACTCCTTCGAAAACTTGGAACAAAACTTCGAATCCCTGTCTGACATAATCTTCTTTGGAACTCCATGAAATCTGACCACATCCCTAATGAAGACCTATGCTACATCACTTTCCGAGAATGTAGACTTCACTGGAATGAAGTGCACTACCTTTTTCAACCTGTCCACCACTACCATGATGGAATCATGCTGTCTTACTGTCCTCAGCAAATCGGTGATAAATTCCATGGAAATGATGTGTAAAACCCTCCTCACACATCTACCCAAGCAACCATCGAGTCAGGGTAAACATGCAATGATAGGCCATTATGATAAGAATCAACATCCTATGTAAGCTTAAGGAAATGGAGTCGACAAAACAAGACCTTATAAACCTCCCTCAGGTGCTTTAGGACTGACAAGAGCTAATCCAACATTCCAGGTGCCCAACCATTGAGTTAACCTAAAATTTCAATGAATTAAACCCACAGTCACTCCCATGACGAGGCATGCGTGCAATTATAACCCTATAGTTGCTCCCATAATGCCTGCAAGGGAGAGACTACAATATTTTTTAGCCAGTTCTGTGCCAGAGACTGTGAGATTTAAGACAGTTTTTCAGGGCTAGTCTCCAAACCAATGCCTAGAACTTGATGATACTTTCCAAGAGATTAAATGAAACCAAGGAAAAGCCTCTAACACAAAACTTGATCAAGGGCTTGACCTAACCAAGCCTAACCATGACAAACATTTCGTCAAACATATTATCAACATGTAACCTATATGTGGAAACAACAAAATTAAGTGTAAGGATCTTGTACTTATATGAGAATCGCTAAGAACCATTGTTCACTCAAGTCATTTGCTGCATTACCATCTATTAGGCCATAGATACATTATCCATTCATTTACAAGTAAAAGCATGCTGAAAGCCTTACGCGACTGCTGTCATAAAACACACATATAACCAACATAATAACAACAAAAATTCTCATGAAAGTACAACCGTATAGACCACACATAATCCATCAAAATTCTCAAATAAATAAAAGAATAAATAATCTTTCATTAATGATTAAAAATCCAAACCCGGGATGGGACTTCCATGCTCCTCCCGACCATAGAATGGATGAGCCAAATCTCTCTTCAGCCATTCACCCTAGTGCCATATTCTAAACATGAATGTGGGAATCAAACCAAAAGAACCAACCAGGGCATACCGAGGCTAAACCACCTCACCCTCATCAATAGAAACCAGGCTTTATCGTAATCCATCTCAGATCACTAGGCCAACACAACAAACACATCATAATAGGATTACTGTGATCTCCACCCGATCACTAGGCCAAAGACTCATGTATGCCACCAGATTTCTCCACTTACACCTTGAGGAATTTTCTTGTTTCTTAGTCTCTTAGGATTTACTGCGATCCAAACCTAGATCACTAGGCCCTAAACCGAGACCCACCCTCCAGGCTTTACCACATATCCCAAACCCAGGATTACTAGGCCTAACAGAGAACAAACCACCTCTTGGCTTTTACCATATATCCTACCATTCACCGGAAATGATTCCTAGGCCCACCAAGGCAACACAATCCTAGATTTACCGTAACCCACAGTTTGAATCGGGGCTCACTAGGCTAGTGGCTTTACTGTAATCCACAGTCTGGTTCAGGGACCACTAGTCCATGTGCTCTATCACTCAAAGATCCACCCCACTCAACTTCGAATCCATCCGACAATCCAAATCAACCAACACATGAGAACCCCATCATACCATGGCTATCTTGGAAAAACCCATGCCACAACAATAAATGAACCAAATGAAATACTATGCATGCCAAATATAGCAAGGAAAATACACATGCAAGTCGATACCTACAATGAAGCCTGCTGTAGCTGCTTGATCCTGTCTTTGCTTGCTTTATCCTTCCTTCCTCTTACCTTATTTTCCTTTCATGATCCCATGCATAACCATAGAAAAAGGTTGAGCCAAGAGATTACAATGACTAAGAGCTTGCCAACTGATCCTCATAAACCTTTTTATTAATAAGGCCTATATTTTCTTCATTTTCCATTATTTTCCTTCGATTTCCTCCTCACATGCAACCTGTGACCTTTCACCTTCCTTTTCTCCTATTTTCCATTATTTTCATAAATAAATGACAAATAAATGCCTCATGCATTTCCAAAGCCTTAGCCATTGCCTTTGCCAATTTCCTTAGCCATAATAAAAGAAATGAACACCTCCTAGGATGTCCTACCCAACATTCAACTTGGAATACATGTCCCATCAGCCGTGGTCTTATACATTTTTACATGGAATTTTTACCAAGGCTATTACATGACCTCCCATTTCCACTCTGGAATTGGAATCAGCTGTAGTAGTCCAGCTGGATGCTTACACTCTACCTTCACTTGCTGACAACCAAGAACCTAGCCACAATTTCCGCTACGTCTCTCTTCAAATTTGGCCAATAATAAAATTTATTCACTATTATCAATGTCCTCTGATATCTTGGGTGACCTGCATATGTTTTTTCATGAAACTCTCTCAAGATCACCTTCTTGAGCTCATTTCTATCTGGTACATATATCCTGTCCCTAAATCTAACCAATCCATCTGTCGTGAGGCGATAGTCCACATCTTGTGTACCTATACCTGCACTTGTACCTGTACCTGTACCACTACATGTACATGTACCTATACCAGTACATGTACCTATACCTGTACTCTATTGCAATCTATGCACAATATCCATATACCTGTCATCCTGCTGACCCGCCTGCAAGATCCTATTTTGTATATCTGTCCCATAGGAACGCATAATTGCAATATGATTTACTGGTATCCACCTACTAATAGAATCTGCGACCCTATTCTCCTTGCCTTTGATGTATCAGATCTCAAAATTAAAATCATTGATTGTGGCCAACCATGTAGATTTCCTGGCGTTCAAATTCGGTTGGTCAAATAAATACCTCAACCCATTGTAATTACTCATCAATACAAACCTCCTGCCAAGAATATAGTGCCTCCACATCTTCAATGCATGTATGATCACTACCAACTCAAGATGTGTCGGGTAGTTCTGCTCATGCTCATTCAAATTTTGTGACTCATAGCATACCACCTGTCCATCTTGCATAAGGACTCCACCAAGTCCTCTTTTGCAAGGCTCTGTACATACTACAAATTATTTATCTGTATACGCGATCTTTAACACTGGAGCATGTGTCAACAACTATTTGAGCTGCTCAAAACTGGCCGCACACTCCTCTGTCCATTCAAACTTCTTACCATTCCTCTAAATGATTTGACAGGATAAGAAAGTTGCGAGAAGTTACTGAATAACCTCCTGTAATAACCTGCTAACCCCATGAAAGGTATCACCTCATCTACAATCTTGGGAGCTTCCCACTCCATGATATCTCTTACCTTTTCTAGGTCCACTGTTATGCCATCCTTGGAAACCACATGTCCCAAGTAGTGTACATCAGTCTGAAAGAAAATGCACTTGCTGAGCTTAGCGTACAACTGATGCTTTTTCAACAATCTCAACACTGCTACTAAATGCTCAGCATGCTCTTCTTCGTTTTTCGAATATACCAATATATCATCAATGAACACAATAACAAAATTTTCCAAATAAGGATGCAACACACTATTCATCAAGCACATAAAGGTAGCTGGACCATTAGTTAAACCAAATGGAACTACAATAAACCCATAATTCCCATACTTGGTCCGAAAAGTTGTCTTGTAAATGTCCTCCTCTTTAATACATACCTGATGATATCCAGATCTCAAATCAATCTTCAAGAATACTGCTGCTCCCTTCAACTGATCAAACAAGTCATGAATCCACATCAACAGATACCTGTTCTTGATGGTCACTTTTTTCAACTTCCTATAGTCAATGCACAATCTGAGAGTACCATCCTTCTTCTTTAAAAACAATACCAGTGTGCCCCAAGGTGATACACTTGGCCTAATGTATCCTTTTTCAAGCATCTCTTTCAGCTGCAACTTTAACTCTACCAACTTAGGTGTGCTCATCCTGTAAGGTGATTTTGATGCTGGAGCTGCCCTTGGCACCAACTCAATAGAAAATTCTAATTTCCTGTGAGGTGGAAACTTTGAAATATCTTAAGGAAATACATCCTGAAACTGTTGTAAAACTAGGTAACTGCTCAAAACATATGCATCCTCAACTTCCTTGCCTTTGTCACTAGAGATATGTACTGCAAATAATACACATCCTTTCCTATGACTACGCTTGGTCTGCATAACTGTCACCATTCTAACTGATGTTGCTTTATTCTTACCCCGCAAAACTCTTTGTTCCCCATTGTTATCCAAACACTCAATGGCTTTGTCATAACAATCCACCTTGGTTCTATGAAGGTACAACCAATCCATTCCCAAAAACATACTATATGATCCCAATGGTAAATTATACATTCAAATGTGCTGAGGTGGGCATACCATTCAAGTCAAATGCACAAGCTCTTACCCAATGATGAAATCGTTTCTTTGTACCTATAGCCAGTTGCACTAACCAAGACTCTGCATGCACTTCTTTATTCAAGCCACACTTATCCACTAGGTTAGGATTAACATAGTTATAATTAGATCTAAGGTCAATCAAAATGGAAACAACTTGATCACGAAGCTTACTGTCCATCTCAATGATATATGCTTGATGGTATTCCTGTCTGTTATCCAGTGCTGTATAGATCCTAGGAACACTCTGCCCAACATATCCCACTGTTTGTGTCTCTTGAGCACTGTAGATTTGAAGTTTACCACCATGATGGTGGGGACAATTTCTTCTGTGATGATCTTTGCCACAAATCCAACACTGTAAAGGATTCGAACCTTCATCCTTATTCTGCTCCTCGGATCGAAGTCCCTGTCATTTGTAATATGCAATGAATTTCTTAGATGGTGCCGCATTGTCTTTATTACCTGTATCTTAAGGTCTTTCTCATTTCTTGTCCCATTTTCCTTTGTTCTTTGCATTACCTTTCCAGTTTGGCTTAGCATAAGATCTGCGCTTTGATTGCTCATAGAAATGATTTAGCTTTCAGATGATCTCCTCTAATGATCTAGGCTCATCAAACTCAATCCTATCTTTGAATGCAATCATTAACCCACTAGTGAATATCTAAATATTGGCTCCTCCTTGAGGTAAGGCACATACCTCAGTAGTTCCAAGAACCTTCTAGTGTACTCCTCATCTGTCATCGATCCCATCTTTCGCTCATAAAATTATTTTTCTCTGTCATCAAAGTATCTCTCTGATAGGTACTTCTTCTTGAATAGTCTCTCAAACTCATTCCAACTTAAGTCTTCCTTATGAATACCTCTAACATTATTCACATCTTCCCACCAAATATTTGCTTTACCTTTGAGACTAAATGTAGCTATTCTAGCTATCATGTTCTCTGAGTTATCATGCAACCTGAAAAACTTTCTCATACCAAGAAACCATGATTATGTATCCTGTGATTTCTTGATCTCTCCATCAAATGTAGGTGGATTTTCTTTCTTAAATTCATTTGGAAAATATCACTTGTCACTCCTCCTGTAAGGATGATAACAATGACGATCATAATGCCTATCAGAACCACAACAAGATTACTACCTGTATCTACCACCTCTCCTATCTGGAGTGTTGAAAAATATGCCATCTCTAACCGTGTCATCTCTATCT
This sequence comes from Pinus tabuliformis, assembly GCA_031772625.1. Lineage (NCBI taxonomy): Eukaryota > Viridiplantae > Streptophyta > Pinopsida > Pinales > Pinaceae > Pinus > Pinus tabuliformis. The sequence continues at coordinate 1,638,995,530 of CM062817.1, forward strand.
GATTTGTCCTCACCATGAGACCTGCTGCCATATGACCCATTAGTTCTGTCCTCCTTCTCATGGCTAATCTGAGGTGGTCCCTATCACTACAATTATGACAAACTCTGAAGTATCACTGCATTTACCTTTGCTTGTTTCTCATGTGCTTGTATGATTCTGTCATTGTCTTCCTTACAACTCCTTATTTCTTCCTTTAATATTCTCCATTTTCCTTCCGAAGCAGAAGAGTGCCCAACACCACATTGCTCATCTAATCCATAAGGAGAGTCTCAGGAACTGTAGTCTACCATCTTTCTCAGGAACTGTAGTCTACAATAAACCAACGTACCTTAACATAGTTCGGGGAGGATACCTCGTTCGCAAGATCAAAAAATCAATGTAATACATGTATAATATAATCATAACAACATATAGAAATATAACACATAAGCATATAAGCATATAACCATCATTCTAGCTAGAGTCCAGTCACCAATGCATGACCATATAAACTACACATACCATGACCTCATGCATGACAACAACCACCACATTACTATACACTTGACCACATTGGAACACTAACGTGCATAAGAAATTCATAATCAACCATACACTCATGATGACACACTAAGGAAATTATAAAATAATAGTGAAAATACTAAAATAAGATTACATTACATTATCAAATTTTAGAGGGAAAAAAGAAAAAATTATTTTTTCAACTCGTATTTTCAACTTATATCCCTATGGGTTTACTCAAATTTTGAGGGGCAACACTCGTTGGATGTATAATTTGATTCCTTATCAAAGGAGTACCCATGTTGCATAATTTTTATGGACCTTGCTACACAAAAAATGAGAAATACATGAAAAAGGTGATTGCAATCACTTTTTTTTTTTTCAGGTATTTGTCATTTTTCATGTAGTAAGGTCCATCGAAAGTATGCAACATGGGTACTCCTTGGATGATGAATTTAGTTTTTCATCCAATGAGTAATCCCACTCAAAATTTGAGTAAAATTTTAGGGAGATAAGTTGAAAATACGAGTTGAAAAAATAGTTTTATTATTTTTTAATCTTTTTACTTTTTTACTCCAAAAATGGTGAATCATCCCCATGGTTGACATCATCATCTTGAATCCTATTGGTTCTTATAAAGTTTATTTTGGTTGTACATTTTTCTTTGGAGGTCGATTTTAGAACTCAAAATTCCCCTAATGCCATCAAATTCCCATGACGACCTCACCGCAATCATAACCCATACCGAACAAATGCAACAAGAACATGGTATTACAACACAAGAAACACATATGTAACTGACATGAATGCATGACCAACGCAGATCAAATCTAGTCTGAGGGGTGAACCGTGCTCTGATACTGTTAATTTTTTTTACAACATAACATAAATAATTACTGAGAGGAATAAATATAAAAATAACCAGCAATAACCATAAACACATAAACCCAAATGTTTATCCGAGAAAACCCCAAATCCGGGGAAAAACCAAACCTAATAAGATCTTATTAGCATTGGCCAAAACCCTGGCCAATCCGACTAAGTGAGCCTTAACTGCTCACCTCCAGGTCTTGCATTACAATGAAGTCCTTCCAGCCTTTTATAAGCGCCATTACATATAATACCATGGGCAGAATACCATGGGTGCACAATACCATCTGCCCCAAAACCATCACTGTTTAACCTGGTCAACTTTGACTCTATCCTGAGTCAAGTTTACCTAACAATATTCCCCCTTTAAACTTGACTTGGGGTTCCTTGACTAACTCCAGCCAAACCTGCTAAGTGAGACAATCCCACTCACTCTAGCTCTCACCCCCCTCAGAGTTTTTACCCGGGTTATTGTTAACCTGACATCCCCCCTATCACATAGGTCTAACCCAAACTTTACCGGTGATCACCGAGGGGTACACATGCCTTACCAGGTCTTACAGTAGTATGCCCATTTACATGCAATAATTTTGACTTCATTTTTTTTTTTTTGTTTATTGTTGTTGCGATTATGATCCATCCTTTCTCAATTTGATTTGCTCAAAAAATTCTATCAAACTGCTCCAAATGCGAGCCCGATGAGAACCTCGTAGATTCTAGCACCAGTGGCCTCACATAGCAGAAAATGAACAATTTTTGAAGCCACATGAACAATTTTCTTCTGATGACCTTCTTTAAATAGCCGCATGAATCCCGAACAATTTTTCAACATGTTCCAAACCTGTAAATATCGCAAATGCACTGCGATCCCTGGAAGTTACGGCACTATCTTTCGCACATTCTCCTCGAGGTTTTTCTGCGTACGATTGTTCCACCATTATTTTCAGACCCAGATATGTAAAAACGCTGCATTGATCTCATCAGGCACTATAAACCCCTGACATCAAAGAATCCCTTTGAAACCAATATCTGGCTCTGATACCAGTTGTTAATTTTTTTTACAGTATAACATAAATAATTACTGAGAGGAATAAATATAAAAATAACCAGCGATAACCATAAACACATAAACACAAATGTTTATCCGGGAAAACCCCAAATTCGGGGAAAAACCAAACCTAATAAGATCTTATTAGCATTGGCCAAAACCCTGGCCAATCCGACCAAGTGAGCCTTCACCGCTCACCTCCAGGTCTTGCATTACAATGAAGTACTTCCAACCTTTTATAAGCTCCATTACATATAATACCATGGGTAGAATACCATGGGTGCACAATACCATTTGCCCCAAAACAATCACTGTTTAACCTAGTCAACTTTGACTCTATCCTGAGTCAAGTTTACCTAACAGATACCACTTTGTAACACCCTCCTCCCACATCTACCCAAGTAACCGTCCAACTGGGGTAAAAATGTGACAAGAAGTTACTATGATATGATTCGACCTCCTAAGTCACCTTAAGGAAGCGGTATCGATAGAAACACACTATACAAACCTTCTACATCAACAACATGACTCACAAGAACTATCCCAACCACTCAAGTATCCAGCCCCTGGATTCCACTTCGTTTTTAGACCATTAAACTCCTGGAAGATCCCTTGATATGGACACGCATGAATCCAAGAGGCACCAAACACTTCCACATCATGGGTATGCATTCGTCTAGGGACTTTTCTGCTCAATGCTGTGCCCGCGTCTTCAGGATTTGAGCCAATTTTTTCAGGCCCAGAGCCTAGTTGATTGCCCATAAATCAATGAAACTTTCAAAATCAAAAGATAACAATAGAATAAGGAAACAAAAGAATATACTTGAACAAGGATTTGACTGGACACCTACTAGCCATGATAAGCATTTCGTCAAACATGTCGCAATTATGTAATCTATAGGTTTAAAAAACAGATCTAAGCATAGGGGTCTCATACTCATCTGAGAATCGCTAAGAAGCATTGATTCCTCAACAAATTAGCTGCAGTTTCATCCATTAGGCCATAGATACATTGTTCACTCATTTACAAGTAAAAAGAAGAGGAGAGCCATACATAGCCACTATCATAATACATGTTCATAACAACATAATAGAAAAAAATACCAAGGAAATCACAACCATATAATCCACATATAAACTAGTATGATACTCATGAAATAACAAGGATAAATAACCTCATATTAATGATGCAAAGGGCAACGAGTTGTTGGACTTCCATGAACTACCCAACCGTAAACATGACTGAGCCAAATATCTCTTCAACCAGTCACCCCATGCCATATTCCAAGCATGAATGTGGGATCTCATAAAACACATCAATAAAAAACCATCTAGGAATTCTAGAGGCTAGACCAACTCAACTTGCCAAAAAATGGTTCCACCTCACGGTCGAACATCACAAGCATCACCAGATTGGTCTCCACCCAAGAATTCCAGGGCTCCAAATCATTTGTTTGAACCAAGGCTTCCAAACTAGTAACTCAACCCACAACTAACTCCAGGCTTCCAGAGCATTTGTCCAACCAGGGATTCCAGGACTAATAACTCAACCCACCAAGGGATTCCACAATGTTTCTCCAACCAAGGCTTCTAGGACTAGTAACTCAACCCAAGATGTTACAAGGCTTCCAGAGCGTTTTTCCAACAAGGGCTTCTAGGACTAATAACTCAACCCAAGCTATTACAGAGGTTGTTTTTCTGGTTGGTTCTCATGTTTTCTTTAACTTGGGTTCAGTTACTAGTTCCTGGAAGCCATGGTTGGACAAATGCTCAAAGAAAAGAACCCACAACAACATGGCTATCCAAGAAATGGAAAGGCTAGGAAAATCCACTGTCAATCAAGGATAGCCTCCATGCCAACGAAATATCATGACCAATAAACCACTTGCATATTACATGCATGCCAAAACTAGTGAGGAAAACATACATGAAACTCTACACCTACAAGCAAAACCCGTTGTATTTGCTGATCCTGATGTCCTCTTGTGCTTTCCCGCTCTTCCTTTGCCTTCTTGATCCAAAAAACTAAGTATTCCACACTCCTCCAAGATTTCTCTAAGAAAAATATAAGTGTCCAAGCGTATGAGAGAGGGTGAATAAAGAGAGAGCTCCAAAAATAGTTGACAAAAGTCTGTGAACTAATCCTCAAAAGCCTTTTTATTAATGAGGCCTCTATTTTCTTTATTTTCCTCCTCACGTGAAACCTGCGAACTTTCACCTCCCTTTTTCCTAATTTCCATTATTTTCATAAATAAATGTGCCAAAATTCCATTTTTTCTTTCCAAATCCTTTTCCATTTCCTTAGCCATTAATTAATCACCAGTGATCCCCATCACTATGCTTTTGCCCAACATTCAGTTTGGAATACGTGTCCCATCAACCGTGGTTATTATTTTGCCTTTATTAACTTTTATTACATGGATTTTTGACGAGGGCTGTTACAAACCAGTAATATATAATTAGTTATGTGTTTGGGTTTGAGAAGATAGGAACTATTGTTGTATGAAAACCCTAATATAGGCTTGTTTCCATCATGTGATTTATATGTTTTTATTTTCTTTTTATTTTTATTTTTTAAATATAATTGGCTTATACTTGTAGATTAACATGTGCTTTATATTGTTGTTTTAGAAGTATACTTGGCTTATACTTATAAATCACATTTAATTTAATGGATGAATATGACCACAAGTTGAATATTGTGGTTGTGAAGTGTTATTGTATATGAACATACCTAATAGGGTATTTATGAATATGGGGAAATCTCATGTGTGGTATTTGTGACCTTTAATTGAAATGTGTCATTTGTATACAATTTTCACTTTTTCAACCCATTGTGAATTTTGACCAATTATTACGATGATGTCAATTTTTATGTAGGCTTAATCTATTGCGAATGTTGAGCCTATAGTATACATCTCTCCATCTAGATTCCTAGCCTTATCCCATCATGGTTTAGCTACAACTTCTATCATTCATGCATATGCATAAATCGTAATAATGTTTTCACCTCTAATTGTTACTAATAACATAGTTATCAACCTATTTATTTTGTTAGGGTCTGACCATAACCCCTTTATCAATGTAATAAGCCCAAGAGGCACCATAAATGTGATGATTAGTTAGTCTAATAAATAAAGCCTGTAAGCATTGTAAGTGGTTGACCCATTGCTTATAAAAAAGGGACCACAATTAGTTACAACAAGGCATAGTTAATAAAAAAGGTGGTTAACCCACAATATGTAAGGGACCACGAGTAGTTATGGTTTTAGGTCTCAAGAAACTATATAATGTCAAAGATAGTAAGGAAAGTCTTGTGTTGTGTTGTGTAATTGAGCTTTGCTCTTATGGAGGTTTCCCCCTCAAAGAGGCAAGTGAATAATATTTCTACATATATTAATAAAATATTTATATTGATCTCATATCATTGTGCTATTTTATATGGAATTACTGACATATCTTCTCTTTTGATTTTTTTTGCAGGTCAAGCATATTACAAGCAGTATCAAAGCACTTTCTCGGGCCAGCCACACCACCAACTTTAGCAATTTTTTTAGGCTAGAGAGGTGTTTCAACATCTTCAAACTAGAAAGATCTGTTGTTATGTGCATCAACTTGCGGTTGGGGAGGAATACACGCAGTAACTATAAGATGTGGTCATGTCTGTTGGACTCCCTTGTAACCCCTATTGGTACCCCTTCGAGTAGTAGCGCATCAGACAACATCTGTACATAGACTGCACTTCCACGTACTTCTGGTATATTAAAAGCCCCCAAGTTATCCTTGAAACCAAACCCTAGATAAGCCGTCGAACGCCTTGCTACTATAGTACACTAAGAATAACACGGGGAGATTACTCACACATACCTAGGGTAGTCAAATAGTATGGTGAATGACACATTTGATCCTCCTTAGTTAGAACTTAGCGCCCTGAAAGATTGGGCTGAGTACAATTGTTGGACCCCTAGTTTATATCATGATCTGTAGCACTTGCCACTCCTTTACTACCCTAGTTTTCTGTCTTAGGCTAATTGGTTGTCAGATCCTGCAATATCTAAAAATTGAGGTTTCTACCACAACAATACATATCAAAATTTGCTGTATCCTGTCGTTAGGGTTTTTGTCGCCACAATATTGATCAAATCTTGTCATATCTAGTAGTTGGGGTTTTTGTTCTTGCAATTTTTGTAGTATCCCGACATTGGGGTTTCCGTCATTGCAATATAGACTAGTGGGACTGCCAAATTCCTACACATTTTGCAATATCAAGATTTTGGGATTTTGGACGCCAAAATATTGATCGGATGGGAGTTAAAATCTAAGTTTGGTGGTCCCAAAATTCTACTTGCAAGATACCTATCCCATACTATTCAGGACAACCAGCTGATCACAGTGATACCATTCGCTAGTAAGCATTTTTTTTCCTGTGGTCTCAAATGTTTCAGCAGTGCTTGCAAGTGACCTAAATCAAAAGAATCCTTTCATCACACCCATTGAAACCATACTAGTTTGAAGTGAACCAAAATTTTAACTCGGGAGAGTGTATGGTAACAAAGAGGGCTATGGAAAGCCTAAAAAAAAGGTGGATGACATCGAATCCACAAACCTCACCACCAAAATCCAAGAGGCAGTTACATAGGCCCTCGATAACTTCATACCACAACTCAAGTAGAAAGGCCCCATGGGGGATGGGGACATAGTTGATGCCCACCTAGAAGGATAATATAGCCACCATTGCTATGAGGGGTATCATCATTTCCATGGGGGTCATAAATATTCTTTCAATAAGACACCCAAGATTGACATGCAAAAATTTGATGGTTCTAACCCGACAGTGTGGGTGGCACAAATGGAACAATATTTTCAACTCAATGATATCTGGAATGATGACACGAAACTACATGTGGGAACTCCTTATTTGGACCAAGAATGCTAGCAGTGGTGGAAATGGCATTAGAAATGTTACACTGGAAATCCCACTTGGAATGTATTCTCTAAAGGCATTTGTGCCCGTTTTGACAGGGACTCTCACTTCCTGGGTCGCCTCACAAAGCTCAAACAAATTGGTTCCGTATGAGATTACATCATGACATTTGAAAAGTTGGTCATCCAGACAAAAGGCCTCGAGGATACCTTCTATATGGAAAGTTTCATCAGTGGCCTTAATGAAGCCATCCAGACACATGTTAGAATGCATTAACTAGCTATGTGGTTGGAAGCTTGCCACAAAGCTTTAGATGTAGAAGCTTCTATTACTGCCCAAACCACTCGTCCTTTATTTACATCAAAGGCACATCCCACCCCTAGTAGTGGCCCCACCCAAACCCTTAAGGTGCAAAAGGTGTCACTTGCGAAAATGGCCAAAAGACAAAGACAAGGATTATGCTACTATTGTGATGACAAATACTCACCAGGACACAAATGCAAGGAACCAAAGTTCTTTCAAATTGACGCAAATGAAAATGGCTTAGATGATGAGGCCCAATCCAGTGACATATCTAGGGAGGAAGTAGTGGAACCCCAAGATACTACAATGAATACTACAACACACTCTGAGGAACCAAATATATATCTACATGCATTGATAAACATTTCTTCTCCAAAAATGCTTAAAATTAGAGGCTTTATTAAGCATTGCCCATTGCCTTTGATTTTAGGTTCTTATAATAGATGGGGGACCATGAAATGCGAAGGTTGTTATGAAAACATAAAGCTCTAGATGGGGGACTACCACCTTAAAACACACATGTTTTCCATTGAAATGGGAGGATGTGACATCGTCCTCAGCACTGAATGGCTATGCACGCTAGGCCCTATTACCATGGACTTCCAAGAGCTATATATGAGATTCAAATAAAATGGGCACACTCATATGAACCGTGGAATCCAGGAAGGTTCTACCACTATCATTAACTTGCATAGCATGGAGAAGCTTATAAAAAAGGGACACCATGGGGAAGTTTCTCAATTCAATTCAATTCAGGCCATTGAATCTAGCCCTGTTGATATTTATCGAGACATGGAAAATGTGTTGAGGCACCATCAACAAGTGTTTTAAGAACCAAAGGAACTACCCCCCTCTCGAGGTGAGAATGATCATAGTATCCCTTTGATTCAAGGCATATAGCCGCCCAATGTACGACTGTATAGGTACCCATTTTCACAAAAGAATGAAATTGAAAATATTATTAAGGAGCTACTTGAATTAGGCATGATTCATCCCAACACCAACCCTTATTCGTCCCCAGTGGTTATGGTCTTGAAGAAGGACGGGGAATGGTGCATGTGTCCCAATTTCAGGGCCCTTAATAAGCTCACCATCAAGGACAAGTTTCTTATTCCTGTCATTGATGATCTCCTAAATGAACTCTCTGGCACCCAATTCTTTACCAAGTTGTATCTTCATTCGGGCTATCACCAAATCAAAATGAAAGTACCATACAACCCAAAGACAACTTTAAGAACCCATGAAGTTCATTATGAACTTTTGAATATGTCCTTTATTCTTTGTAATGCACCATCCACATTTCAAATTCTCATGAATCACCTCCTCAAGCCCCATCTCAGAAAGTTTTTCCTGGTGCTTTTGAAGATATACTAATCTACAAAAAACATGGGAAATACTTCTTCAACATGTTGACCGGGTCTTGCAACTTCTATTGGAGAATAAATTATTTGTAAAATTGTCCAAGTGTTCTTTTGGAATGGAAGAGGTGGAGTACTTGGGACACATTATTAACCACACAAGAGTATGAGTGGACCCCAAAAATACTCAGGCAATGCAAGATTGGACACAACCTCGAACATTGAAAGGTATACAGATATTTTTGGGTCTCATAGGATACTATCGCAAATTTGTCAAAAATTATGGATGCATTTCTAGACCCTTGACGAGTCTTCTCAAGAAAAATGCATTCTCTTAGACAAAAGCGACTCAACATGCCTTCTTGTATCTCAAACAAGCCATGTTCCACCACAATTTTGTCTCTTCGAGATTTTACAAAACCCTTTATGATCGAATGTGATGCCTTAGGGACAGGTATTTGAGCAGTCTTAACATAAGAAGGTCGACCAATCCCCTTCACCATCCAATAATTAAGTGGAAAGAATTTGGGTCAATCCGCTTATGAGAAATAAATTATGGCCATATTACATGCAATAGGCACTTAGAGACCATACTTTCTTGGACGTCGTTTCCAGATAACAACTGACCATCATAGTCAAAAGTATTTCTTGGAGAAATGCTTATGCTCGCCACAACAAAACAAATGGCTTGCCAAAATTTTGGGCTATGACTATGAGATAGTCTATAAGAAAGGTCACAAGAATGTTGTGGCAGATGCTTTACCTCAGAAATATGAGGAGGACAGAACCATCTTATTCTTATCTTTTGCCATCCAATATTGGATTGAGGAGGCCCGCTGTGAATGGTTTTCCCATCCATCTCTTTCCCTGCTAATCCAAAGGTTACAAGGGGATCCTGACCCTTTTGCAGGTTACACTTGCAAGACATATATTCTTCAATATAAAGATCATGTGTTTCTCTCCCCTAACTCAACTCTCAAACCACACATCATAGTAGAGCTGCACTCCTCTCCCATTGCAGGACATTCAGGATTTCAAAAGAGTTATGCTCGTGCTTGCCACTCTTATTTTTAGGAAGGGATGAAACAATAAATTCTTAGAATTGTGGCTGGATGTGATGTCTTCCATCACAACAAAGGGGAAAACAATGAAGACACCAGTAACCTTAAAACCATTGCTGCTACCTGCTTCTATATGGATGGATGTATCCATGGAATTCATTATTGATCTCCCTAAATAAGAAAACAAGTTGGTAATCATGGCGTTAGTTGATCGAATCTCTAAATATGCCCATTTTTGTGCCTTAACACACTCGTTAACTCCATTTCTAATGGCTTAGGTTTTCTTGGATCAATTTTTTAAACTGCATGGCATGCCTACCTCTATTATGTCTGATAGAGAAACCACATTCACCAATAATTTTTGGCAGGATATTTTCAAGCTACACAACATACAACTCCAAATGCGTATAGCTTATCACGCCTAAACAGATGGTCAAACTGAAGTGGTAAATAAATGTTTGGAAACCTAGCTGTAGTGCCTTTCTTCATACATGAAACATCAATGGGTGCAGTGGTTACCTTTAGTGAAATGGTGGTAAATAATAATTATCATGAAGAAATCAAGATGGTGCCGTATGAGGTGGTATATGGCTAACTCACACCTTTTCTCACTTATTATCTTTTAGGATCTTCTAAATTTTAAGCAGTGGATAAGTTACTTCAGAACTGATCTACCACTCTCATTTTTTTAAAGGATAATCTCAACCAAGCACACAGCTAGACGAAGCAACAAGTTGACCAACATTGCTCATAAAGATCTTTTCAAGTGGGTGACCTGTAGGTTTTAACCCCGTACAAAAATTACCTGCATACGAATTCTAAAACACAGAAAATAAATAATGCGAGAGAAGAACACATAAAACACATATACACAGATATTTTCTCCTGGATCCCAAAACCGAGACTACCAGCTTGATTTTTCATTATGTTCCTTTCAATGATACAATACATATTTATACATGCCGAAGCATCCAATAGCATGGACCGAAAACCATCGTGTCAAATACCGTGGACCGAAAACCATTGCGTCCAATACCATGGACCGAAAAACCATCGCGTCCAAAAAAACATGTGCGAAAATCATGCACAAAACCATAGGTGGGTCCGCCTAACCTAACATAGGGTCCAAAACCAAAATTTTCTTGGGCACTGCCCCGAACCCCATAAAGTGGGGTTACGGGTGCCCTTCAAACTCCCTATTAACTACGTGGAAAGAATATAACACAACCCAACATTCTCACTCTTGTTGTTTTCTTTCCACAGGGGGCCACAAGAGATCTTAGTCATTTTCCCAGCCCTGAAATGCCCATTGTCTCTCTACACTAAGAGAACTTCTCAGAGCTCATAGATTTTGTCAATGCATCTGCAGTATTCTTCAAAGTGTCCACCTTTACCAGCAACACCTTTTTGCTTCTATCATATCCCTCACAAAGTGATACTGAACATCAATGTGCTTTGTCTTTGAATGATATGTAGGGTTCTTTGCCAAGAAAATTTCACTTTGGATGTCACAGTGTATCCTTATAGCTTCCTGTACTAACCCCATACTTGAACACAATCTCTGCAACCAAACTGCTTCCTTGCTTGCATGAGTGGCTGCCATGTATTCTGCCTCTGTAGTTGATAGTGCCACTACAGATTGTTTCTTACTCATCCAACTGACTGCACCTCCAAATAGGTTAAACACATACCCACTTGTAGATCTTCTCTGATCCAGATCTCTAGCCTAGTCTGCATCAACAAAGCCACAAATATCCAACACTCTGTCCAATCCTGGTCTTCCTTGGTAGCACAGACCATAATCACTAGTGCCATGCAAATACCTGAAAATCCGCTTCACTGTTGTCCAATGCTCCTTTCCTGGTTTTGACATAAACCTGCTCAATACTCCCACTACATGTGCATTGTCTGGTCTAGTATAGACCATTGCATACATCAGTCTACTGAATGCACTTGCATATGGAACACGGGACATGTCCTCTTCCTCTTCTTGTGTCCTTGGACATTGTTCAGCAGATAACCCCACACCTACAAGAATAGGAACCTTCATCGGTTTACTATCCTGCATATTAGACCTCTACAGTATTGTCTCACCATACTTCCTCTGGTTTAACCAGAGCTTCCTCTTTGCTCAATCTCTTTTAATTTCCATGCCCAAAATATAGTTTGCAGCACCAAGATCTTTCATGTCGAATTTGGAGGACAATTGCGTCTTCAAATCCTGGATAATTTCTTTGTCATTTCCAGCCAGCAACATATCATCCACATACAAGACCAGATAAATAACACGGTCACCAATTAATTTAAAATACACACAGTGATCTGCTTTGCTTCTGGTGAAGCCAAGTCCCCGTATAAATGTATCAAATTTCTGATACCACATCCTTGGTGATTGTTTTAACCCATACAAAGACTTCTTTAACTTGCATACCAGTTCTTTCTTAGCATTCACCACAAAGCCTTTAGGTTGCTTCATGTAGATTTCCTCTTCTAGATCCCCATGAAGAAATGTTGTCTTTACATCCATCTGTTCTACCTCAAAATCAAAAGTAGAAGCAACAGATAAAAGTAATCTAATAGAAGTTACCTTGGCAACAGGAGAAAAAATATCGCCAAAATCAATTCCTGGCACCTGGGAATAACCTTTTGCTACCAACCGAGCTTTGTATTTCTCCACTTTTCCTTCTGCATTTGTCTTCTTTTTGAACACCCATTTTCTGCCAATGGGTTTCCTTCTAGCCGGAAACTCCACCAGATCCCAAGCCTCATTTTTGTGCAAAGATGCCATTTCATCAACCATGGCCTCTTTCCAGAGTTTCCCATCCTCTGAATCCACTGCTTCCTTCACAGTTCTGGGATCATCATCAGTAACAGACAAAGAAAAATTTAAATAGAAAGTAGATGGACTATACCTTTCTGGCTGCCTTCTTTCTCAAATTGATCTTCTCACAGCCGGAGTTTCTGGCTCTTCATCTTCTGATTTCTCCTCTGTTGTAGAGTCTGATTCTTCCTCCTTTAACTCAAACTCTATCTTCTCAGGTTCCTTTGGTTGGACTTCATGTTTAATAACATCTTTCACCTCTCTGAACACCACATCTCGGCTGTACACAACCTTCCTTGTTACTGGGTTCCAAAGCTTATAACCCTTTAAACCATCCTTATACCCAATAAAGATGCACTTTTCAGATTTACTATCCAACTTGGTTCTTTTCTCCTTTGGAACATGTACATATGCATCACATCCAAATACCCTTAGATGTGAAAGAGAGGGTTTCTTACTAGTCCATACCTCTTATGGAGTCTTATCCTCCAACGCTGATGAAGGTGACCTGTTGACCAGGTAACATGCAGTATCCACCGCCTCTGCCCAGAATTCCTGTCCTAACCCGACACCACTGAGCATGCTTCTTTCCCTTTCCATCAATGTCTTGTTCATTCTTTCTGTAGCTCCATTTTTCTGAGGTGTATATGGAGCAGTCTTCTGTCGTGATATACCAGATTCTTACAGAATTCTTCAAATTCCTTGTTGCAAAACTCTCCACCATTATCTATCCTCAACACCTTTATCTTCTTCTCTGTCTGGTTTTCCACCAGAGCCTTAAATTCTTTAAACCTGTCAAAGACTTCAGATTTATTCTTAAGGAAATATATCCATGTATTCCTTGAGAAGTCATCTATAAATGATACATAGTACACATACTTACCGAGTGATGGAACCTTCATAGGTCCAAACACATCACTATGCACAAGTTCTAATATCTGTTTCGCCTTCTTACCACCAGAGGGGAAACTCACCTGATTCTGCTTCCCATATACACAATTTTCACAGAAATCAAAATCAAGAGATTTATTACTCATACCTTCTACCATACCTTTACCATGAAGTATTCAAAGGCCCTTCTCTCGAATATGTCCAAGCCTTTGATCCCATAGCATGGTCTTCTCTCCAGAGACCACTAGATTTTCTGCTCCACTTTCAGGAACCATAGAACTATTGCACCCATCAATAACAATGCTACCTTGTAGCTTGTACAAAGTTCAAATCCAAACTCCTTACATCAATACCAGTGCTCCCCGAATCATCTTGCAGGTATCCTTCTCGAACACTGTTTTTACACCTGCATCATCCAGCTTGCTTACATAAATTAGATTTCTGGCCAATGCAAGAATATGTAGAACACTCGGAAGTGTTCTAACCCTTCCACCTTGTAAATTCAACTTTACTTTTCCACGACCAATGATTCTAGCCTTCCTGTCATTCCCCAAGAAGACATCACCACCATCATATTTCTCATACTCGCAGAACCACTATCTATGGGGAGTGAAGTGAAAGTATGCACCTGAGTCAATCAACCATGCCTCATGATCTACATGTGTACTTGAAGAAGCCAAGTATACATCCCCACCTTCATCTGAGGTGTTTTTCACCTCTGCAGAAGGAGCCTCATCAGATCCCTTTCCTTTGTCAGGAACTTTAGATTTACAGTCCCTTTTAAAGTGGCCTTACTTTCCACATTTCCAGCACACCACCTTTACAGGTTTTCCTGGAGATTTAGATCTCCCTCTAGATTTAAATCTCCCACTCGATGACTTATTTTTGTTTCTGTTCTGGGACCGTCCTCGTACAGAAAAGGCATCACCATTCTGGCTCTCCATATTTTTCCGTCTCATCTCCTCCGTTAGCAAAGATGAGACTATTTCATCAAACTATAAGGCAATTGCATTGCTACCTATTGCAATAACCAGACTATCCCATGAATCTGGTAGAGAACACAACAAACTGATGCACTTATCTTCATCTGAAATTTTAATATCAATAGATGCTAACTGACTTACCACAATATTAAATGCGTTTAGATGCTCTGTCACCGAGTCTCCATCCTTCATCCTCAGGTTATATAGATTTTTCCGCAGGAACAGTTTATTCACCAAACACTTAGATTGGTACAAAGTCCCTAACTTATCCCACAAAGCCTTCGCCATAGCTTCCGCTGATACATTCAGCAATACTGAATCTGAGACACACAATCGTATTATGCTCTTTGCCTTTCGATCCAACTTCTTCCATTCTTCATCGGACACTCGTGTTGGTTTAGTACCTGGATCTACCACAATCCACTGATCTTTATCCACCAACAGATCCTCCATCTTGAGTTTCCACAACTCAAAACTCTGACCATTAAATTTATCGATCTCTATCTTTCCACTGCTCGCCATCTTCTTTCACCACCAGAATCATTCTCATAGATTTCCCATTGAACAGGGTCTACCACAGACCCGAGCGAAACCCCTCAGCAACAAAGGCGTCCCCTTGAAGCCAAATCTGCTCCGATATCAAATGTAGGTTTTAACCCCGTATAGAAATTACCTGCATACGAATTCTAAAACACAGAAAATAAATAATGTGAGAGAAGAACACATAAAACACATATACACATATATTTTCCCCTGGATCCCAAAACCGAGACTACCAACTTGATTTTTCATTATGTTCCTTTCAATGTTACAATACATATTTATACATGCCAAAGCATCCAATACCATGGACCGAAAACCATCACGTCCAATACCATGGACCGAAAGCCATTGCGTCCAATACCATGGACCGAAAAACCATCACGTCCAAAAAAACATGTGTGAAAATCATGCAAAAAACCATAGGTGGGTCCGCCCAACCTAACATAGGGTCCAAAACCAAAATTTTCTGGGGTGCTGCCCTGGACCCCATAAAGTGGGGTTACAGGTGCCCTTCAAACCCCTTGTTAACTACATGGAAAGAATATAACACAACCCAACATGACCAAATGTTCTTTCGACTCCATGATTATAAGCAAACTTTGCTCAAAGAAAAGGGCTTCCAAAAATGAGCTCCAATATTTTATGGGCCTTATTAGGTGGTTTATTGAATTGGCTCCATTGCCTACAAACTATAATTTCTGACCACTTAAAAAATTCACCCCGCTTCCCATGTCTCCTGTCTCAAGAAATTTGTTGGGCACAATTGTAAGGTTTAGACCACCCTCCTTGGATTGGATGAGGAAGGATCTATTTGGCTTTAGGCAGAACAAGTCTTTGATTCCAAGGAATGACATCTCTGTGGCCACACTATCAAGGAAGTCCTCATCTAGTGGAAAGAGACATTACCAGAAGATGTGACATGGGAACCAAAAACTATTCTTTAGAAATTTACGCAGTTTCAGCCTTGAGGACAAGTTTATTTCTGAAGGGGGAGGGCATGTTAGGGTCCGAACCTAACCCCTTTATTAATTTAATAAGCCTAAGAGGCATGGTAAGAGTCATGATTAGTTATTATAATAAATAAACCTTGTAAGCATTGTAAGTGGTTGACCCGGATTATAAAAAAGGGACCGCAATTAGTTATATTGGGCCATAGTTAATAAATAAAGTGGTTACACTGAATTATGCAAGGAACCATGAGTAGGTAGGGTTTTGGGTCTCAAGAAACTATAGAATGTAGAAGATAGTAAGGAAATTATTGTCTTGTGTTATGTAATTGATCTCTTCTCTACTAGAAGATGCCCACTCAAAGAGGAAAGTGAACATTATTTCTATAGATCTTAATAAAATATTTTTGTTGATATCATCTCATTATGTTATTTTTCCATGGTATCACTGTCATATTTTCTCTTCTGATATTTTCTGCAGGTCAATCATCTTACATGTTTTGACCCATAGCCACAAGTTTTTTGGTGTGCTAGTGTTTTTGGTCCGTTTCCCATTAGAGTTGTTTAATCGACTGTTAGGATTCTAGGAGGATCTGTTGGCACAAGCGATCATGTGCCAAGAAATATCAACATACACATACATGCGAGTAAGTCTAACTTCTACCTTTGTTCTCTTGCTATTGCCTACATGTAGTAAAGATTCACTTGTAGATTATTAAATAGGGACATTATAATTGGGTTATGGAGGAACTCCAATAAGTTCCCCTACAAATGCATGTACCTATTGTGTGGATACAACTACCTCATGCATAAATGGTTTCTTTGAACATATGCCAAGCAATGGTTTTAAACCAAAAGTTGACCTAATCATCAAATACTCATTGATCCAAAGCATGTCACTTCTAAGGATTTAATTCTGGGTGCCTCCTAGAAAGTTATTATTTTTGGTTGTGCTAACAAGTATGAGGAATTTTTCATGCTCACATGTGAACCTCTTGAAAAAATCATTTGGTCTAAAATATAGAAAGAAAAGAAAACTAATTTAATCTCCAACTACAAAAAAACACATACCATTCCTAGAATAATCCCAAAGATAGAATTCGTTTACAAAATATTAGTGAAGAAATTTGATTCTCAATATTAATATTAGAGTAGAAGTAATTCTTACAACACAATTAAATCCCCTCAAATACAAATTTCCCAACCCCTTCCCCAAATCTTTGAAGGACTAATCAAGAAATTGAATTTGGTGATTAGATATGACATGTACATGTCAGAAACAACCTTGACCAACTAAATTGAAGTAGACATGCTTTGTGTGTCGGACATATGTCATCTTTGGCTTGTTAGAATTAATTACATATCTTAGTCATGGTGATGATGAGTATAATGTGTTGTTGACACATATTTTTTCACACCAGTGGGCAATGACTCTTGTCTTTGTTCCACGACCTTGGTGAAGTGTGTCCATAACAAACTCTTTCACTATTGGTGTTTCATTTCTTCTTCATGCATCATCACCTCTCGATCAACATATTCTCCCACTCTTGATTTTCGTTTCCCTAATTTGGAATTTCTCTGAACTCTTGAGACCCACGATTTCTATTTGTTGATGTAATTTTGAATTCCTTTATTTGAATGACCTGTTGAACAATAGAAGTTAGAGCTTAAGATTAGCATAAATACCATGAGTGGGGAATGAGTTAATCCAGGGAAATTGATATGTTGATTCCATTGGCTATCAATGTGACTTTTGATAATGATTACTCATAAAATACTTGAAGCGAAGTCATGTCCTTTCCCTATTTGTGGTTGACTCATTTTGACCAAATTCTACTAATGAATATATTTTTCATAATGGATTGTAGATTTCTGTGGTTTGGTTTTTTAGAATCTACACTAGGATATTCCATAGTTTTCATCTTTGTTTTGTCAACGTTTCGAGTCTAGACCAAGACTCATCATACAAATTCTAGGGCAGATATTCATCCATGGTAAACAATATGTACGCTACATAAGTGTATTAGATGCTATATAGGTCTAGATATACATTGTTGGATTTAAATTATATATATCCAATTGTATATATCCTAACTTATACACCATTGGATATTGCACTGTTGTTAGGTGCATATTATTTATGGAAAAACACATGCAATAGGGGAGATTTTGGTTTGAGGTTGGGTGATAATCTTCCACAACTTGTTTACAAACTCAAGGGGACATACATATTTGGCTTTCCAATTCCTTCCATTCCTTTTTATTATGTTGGAATACCATTTTAACCTCTTAAATTAGATCCTAGGCTTACTCAAGTGGGATATTGGGTTGGACACAGGTCGGCTGTGTTATATTGATATCTTGAGGAAAAAATTTCTGGACTCAACAAAAGTGGACATAGTAGACACTAATTAGAAACTTTGAAGGGAAAGTGATGAAGTACTATGTGACTTAATAGGAAATTTATAGACTAAAGATAAAGCTTCTAGGGTCAATCATGTTTTGCAATGCTTATATTGATATTCTTACATACATTATTTAGATGGGAGAAAATATTCCTTTAGGTACTTCTTAATTGGCCAACCATACCCATGGATTTAATAAGTGGGTTAAATCCGTGATTTAATAAGTGGGTTAAATCCGTGCTTTGTTGATTCTCTAGATTTTCTTGTTTAGTATTAGTGAATGTGATTGGAATGAACAACGTAGAGAGACACTAATGTGTGGGATGAAGCTTGATTGAATGTGGGACACATAAGTATTAACATTTAAAATCGTTTTGGTTTTTAGATCACATGATTAATGTCGATGTTGGTGCAAGAATGCACCACCCACAGAATTTTCTTTCCAAGACTCCTCGGGGTCCAAGAAGGAATTTTATGTTTAATTTGCTGAAAGGGAAGGTTCTTAATTTTTACCAGAAAAAGCAGTGGAGGCACAAGCCATATTGGGTGGGCCACGACATGATGCTGCTACATGGGCGCATGAAACAATGGGTGCTGAAGAAGTTGCGCACCGTCAGATCCATTAATGGATGCACCTAGCCATCTAACGACCCAGTGCACTCCGCATCGTCAACTAACCTGGGCGATAACCATGCAGAGCGGTGCAGAGGGGGCCACATAGCACCCTCTCATGCCCATAACACCTCTCTAGGATTTTCACTAACAAGTTATCAAATCGTATGAATGGGAGCCACATGGCCCTCCACGTTGGGATCCCACACAACCTTGCCACATTAGCACCCATTTTCCACACAACCCTTCCATGCCAACGCCCCACCACATCAACACCCCACGTGGAATGGCCCACATCGTGTTGACATCATCATGACATCAACACAAATTTTCGCCTAATATGGCCTTGCCACATATCAAAGCCAATCTTTTTTATATGTAAAAAGGAAAATGGGTCCATTTCTTTTGTCATTTTATACAGTTCACCCTCTAGCTCAATTAGTGCACACCTGTGGAGCTTTTTCACGTGATTCCACACATTCTAAACACTAATACACAAATTTAAACCACCATCTCACCTTTTATTCATGAATTCTACCTTCTAAAGATCTGTTCTCACTTAATTTCAATGATTTGAACTCCAAACCGAAACCCCAACCCTTTTTTCTATGAAATACGTGTGCTCCACATAATAAATACTTTATTTGACAAATAAAAGCTTTATTACAACCAATTGAGCTTGTAAGTGTGTTCCCAAGCCATATTATCTTCAAAATTTTATAAATTCGATCCAAATTTGTTTCAAAACCATTAATTTGACATTCATACGTGCTGGATGGTTTGAATTTTTAAATTTCAACTCCATCCACTTTGTTGGCCAATCTCCTTTTTCCATGTGTCATAAAAACATTAGCTTGTCAGACACCTTGAGGATCTTCCTGTTGTATTTTCCCACTTTACTTCAGTCAACCAGTGTCCTTGTTAATAAGTCTTCATTTCAAATATCCTCCTCATTTGCCAAGAGTTTTATTGATGTCCAAATGAAAGAAAAGACCAAGGAGCATAATTTTTATGATAGAGATGCAAATTTTGGGACCCAATAATAACCACTTTTTATAGGAACAGAACTATTCAAATAATGTAGAGCACCAATAATGTAATAGGAGACCATAATAATCTATATGCATCAAATTTGGTCTTTGTTGTGGTTCCACATGTATTTCATTTCCCGGAGAAGGTATCCTGGTGTGTAAGAAGGTACTTATGAGAAAAAAAGGGTTGTTGTCTCATATCAGGAAGGTAAGGAAATAATCATAATAATGACATGCTCTATTTCTCAGACATGAAAAAATTGAAAAGGTTGAATAAAGATACAATTGAAGAAAAATGGAATAGTCTTGCACCAAAGGTCCAACAACAAATGATTACCAGTTATGTTAAACGGGTGGTTCCTTCCCCTAGTCACCTTCTTTATCACATCACAACTTTTGAGTCCATGCCAAAATTTTCTTTTTCCATGGTTTCCCAAGTTATTGGTCTTGACACTAATATTTACATAATTGAGACAATTGTAGGTCTCTTAGCCTCCTTGTGTCATATGACCACAAAGGCCTGCACCAAGTTCGAATTTCCACAATTTTTGTCTGATGAAATTCACTCTCAAATGATAGAGTTTGGAGAAGGGAAGTCCTTCCGCTACCAAGCCTATCTAGTCCACCTATTCATCTTCCAACAATATTATTACCTAGAGCACTTAAAGCCTAAATTATGGATGAGCCCAATACTTTTTTGTCAGCTTATGAGTGGTTACCAATGGTTAGGAATCCCGAAGACAACCACAATTTCTTCAATTGCATATCCTCCTTTTTGTTAGTTATGTACACCCACCTACATGGTGAGTCATTTCCTAGAGTCTTCCTTTCCTTAGTAAGAAGTTTCAATTTACCCCAGATACCAGAGTATGTGATTTGTACCTCTTCATGAAGTACACAATCATCAAGATATGTGGGTTTGAAGGAAAGCCATACCATCTGTTAGCATTCTTGACTCCTCACATATTTTCATTGGAGTACACCAAGAAGAGATTCAACAAAGATAATGTACATTTCACTCTTAGGACAACAACAATAACTTTCCACCTTCCTCAGAAGGTGGTACCATTTTGTATTAATTCAAGCAATGTTTTGGAACTTGTGGAGAAGATATTTGAGAGATTTGATTTCCCATAAGCTGGAATTTGGAATTATGATCCCCATAATATTATATATGAAATGAGGAAAGACAAGGATCAAGAAAATCACAAGCATACTATGAATCCATGATAGTATAAGATTGTGCTAACAAGTCTACTTGGGAAGAAGTTAGGGCCATTTTGCACCCATTTGAGTTAGACTTTTCCCACCTCCCTGGAAGGAGATGAGGCACTTCAAAACCATGGAGGTTGATGAAGGACAAGAGCTAGGTTCTAAGAAAGCTCAGATAAGAAAAGTGGCAGGGGATGATGATGAGACAGAGTCATAAGCTTTTATATTATACAACAAACAAATGAAAACCCCACCCAAACAGGGTTTCACTATGCAACACTTTCCTTGAGCCATGTCAGAATATGAAGCCACAAAGTCAGGAGATGTGTCCAAGCATGGACACGTGTCATTGGTGGAACAGTTCCAAGAATTGGCCAAACAAGCAATAAAAGAATGGAAAAGGGATATGAGAATCGTGGAAAACTAGCCACTCCCTCCCATGCATGTCAAAAGTGCCTTAGACTATGAAAATGGCATTTTTACGTTGGCAGTGTTGCAGTCCAAGGTGGAGACAACTAGATCCATGTTGGAATATCAAGTGCATCAATTGTCCTTTCTTACAAACCATATTCCATATAATTATATCATGGAGTTGAACATGCAAGTGACCCACATGGTACACAAACAAATGCACTAAACAAATGCTACGACCAAAAAGTTGCAAGATCTATATACCAAGGCTAGTAATCAATTGAAGTATGAGAGGATGGTTTGTAGGACTAGGAAGATGAAGATTAAAACCTTAGAGGACAAAATCACACATCTGGCCACTTTTCCTCAAGATTCTAAGTAGTATAAGGCTATATTAGTGGAAAAAGATAGGGTTATAACTTCAATGAAAAAAAACTCAATATTATTGATGCACATCTTGTGCAAAAAGTTGAGTTTGGTAGCTGTAAAAAAAGAAAGCCAAGATTTAAAGACTAAGATGCATGAGGCGCTTACCCAAAATAAGGAATACAAGGACCAAATTGTGCTAATGGAGATACAAATCCAAGGAATGAAGGAGAAGAAGAATGTTGCTCTTCAGTCTTAACAGAACCCGAATGTGCTGATTAGGTATGTGGAATACCTGACAGTGTTAATGGATGCAAAGAAGCTGCAAGATATGTTCTCAAGTCGAGACTGAAAACTAAAAGAAAAGGAATAATACCTTGAGAGAACCAAGATGGAGATGTATGGATGTTGTCATTGCTACAAAACCCTCCAAAATTTTGCTACATTTGAATTTTGGAGCCTACCTACTATCATATCAAGTGTTGCTTTTGGTCACAAAGTGGTGTTTCATGTTATTTTACATTTTTCGAGTGTCCTTGTTCTTACTTATGTTTTGTCCCAACATCAAGAACATCCATAATGTAGTTCATAGTCTTAATACACTTTCTAGTCACAAAACGACACTTTTGGTCACAACTACTTACATTTTTTCTATCATACTTGGAGAGACTTTCTAAACTGGTGTTTTTATGTATAATTTTCAGTATTGGGCCCTGTATAAGTTTTACTTATGAGTTGTTATGTGTCACACTTGATTTCACTTAAAATTCATTATGTTTTCCCATGATTTACTTTCCGG
Organism: Pinus tabuliformis; assembly: GCA_031772625.1. Classification (NCBI taxonomy): domain Eukaryota; kingdom Viridiplantae; phylum Streptophyta; class Pinopsida; order Pinales; family Pinaceae; genus Pinus; species Pinus tabuliformis. The sequence continues at coordinate 1,639,018,616 of CM062817.1, forward strand.
ACTTAGACAAATTTTGGTTTTCACTAGCTTTCCCACTAGGCTAGGGAGAGCACACTACATGCTCTCAAGGCTTATTCAGAACCCCTTTGTTTGTTGATACTGCGTTGTGCACCAAAGCCCAACTATGCCTCCCTTTTAAGCACACAATGCGCTCTCAAGCATTAAGACCCCCTTATTCTTCCGATCTACGCCCTCCTTGTGCCCTCTTTCCTAGATGAACACACAATTCACCAACAGTGGTCAGTCAAGACTTCCTTGAGCCTTGATAGTGCGGCCTGCACCCTCCTTGTGCCCAGGCCTTCCCAAATGAGCGCACATCGAATCAATAGTCCACAGTGATCTTCCTTGATTTTTGTGACCGCCCCTTGCACCCTCCATCAAACCTTCTCTTCTCAACAAAGTGTACAATGCACCCTCAGTGGCCAACGCACAACCCCTTATCCCTTGTTAGTGTGCCCTACACCTAGAAGCTTCATCTTTCCTTTCTGAGCACACTGTTGACTCAGAGTCAGAAAGATTACATAAAAAATGATAGAATATGATATTTTTAGACTGTCATTTTCTTGCTATGAGTGATCTTACATGCAGGTGTTACTAGAATAACATGACAATCATGGATAAAGATATCTATCAAAGGAATCATCCCAAGGAAGTATTCAAAGATAAAAGAACACATGATTGAAACAAGTAAAAGAACATCATATTTTGAAAATCAAAGTGATCCATAAAGACTCCATATGATCTCAAAACCCTTTGGAGAGTAGGGAAACAGAAATGAGAAATCTACACCAAGTATTGAAGACATAGGTGGCAACATTATCAACTTTCAAGGAAGTTCATGTCACAAGTCACTCTGGGTCCAAGTCGTCAATGTCAGTGGATTTTCATGTTTTCACTACATGATGATGTGGAAATAGTGATGTAATTTTATGATTATTAATATGTTTAAGTCAAAGAGTCATATATGTACAAAAGAGACACATAGACAAGTCTAAAGGTCACATATAGAAGTCCAAAAGACACAAAGAAGTTCAAAAGTAATTTGGAAGTCTAAATGTTATTAGAAGTTGAAAAGTCATATGGGAAGTTCAAGAGTCACGAGGATATGAAGAGTCATGCCTCTAGTTATAAAATAAGCCTCATTACTTAAAGAGAGGGCTTTTCACCCTGGCTTCTCCCATAAGACATTAGAGAGATAGAGATAGTTATTTTGGAGAGAAAGTAGTGGCTCAAACACTCCACTATTGGAGTTATTGGTGTTCTTTGTACTCATGTATCTTAGAATTTTTTCTTAATACTTGAAGCCTTTTGGGTCAACACAATTTTCATGCATATATCATGGATGTTTCAAGACTATTCTTTGAATATTTGAGGTTTATGTTGGTGTTCTAATGCATTAGATAAACTGAAATAGTTCAGTGGATTTGGTGCTTATCTCATTGAAAGTGTGTTGTGATGGTTATAATGATCATTGCATCTATGTGAACTATTTCACTTGATGATTAATCATTCTTCATCATTTATGTGTGTGTTTCTTTACTAGAATAGTACTGTTACTTTTCATTTAGAGACTCACTTTTGTTTCCTTGCAGTGAAAGAAACTTGATACATTTGCAATTTAACATTTCACAATGCACATTTTCTTACTCATTCAAACTTACATGCATGCTACTCTCTTATGTTAATTTCTCAAGCCAAGACAAATCTTTAAGTGAATAAAAACCATGCCATATTCCAGATGGGACTTCTATACCAAACGGTGTGAGGTCTAGTTGGGAATTAATGTCGGGGAGACCCCTTGTATGTTGGTGGGATCCAACACCTTCAACATTTTGGTTCTATAAGGAAGGAAATCACTTTTTTATGGCTGACATTTTACCTCACCCCAACAATGAAGCATCTGTGCAAGGTAGTAACTAGAGTTCAACTCCAACTCCCATTCCTGAGATTGGAGAATCTTCTCATCTTGGTCCGAGACAAACTTTTGAAGTTACTTATGATCAACTTTGAACAATTTGACAAATTACTTGTCAGTTCACAAGGGCTCTTGGATTAATTATCGTTGCTCATAATATTCCTGATAATCCAAGAAATAAAGAGACAACTAGTATCGGTGTATTTGTTTCATCGGTGGAATATTTGGTTATTGCCACCCTTGAAGAATTAGCAGAACCTAAATAAGAGATAGTTCAACAAGGGGACCTTCCACCTATTGAGGAAGGTTTGGAAGGTGTTGAGAGAGATTTTCATTTTTTTGATGAAGAAAAACTGAGGTAAGAGGAACAACGTGATTATAACAAAGATTTGAATGGTGAAGGATAAGTCTCTTTAGATTCAGAAAAGGAATAGGAAGGAGGAGAATAAGACAAAAATGATCAAGACTTGGATTGGATAACCCAAGGGCCACTTTCTCTTCTATATAATCTTCACCACATGCCTAAACATCTAAAAAAATTTCTATCAAAGTTCGATCCAGACAAGAAGGCCAAATTTGAAGACCATATTGATGATTTCTACATGCATTTACGGTTGCTTGAGGTACGTTTTGATGACGTTGCTTGTAGACTTTTTTCGTACACTCTAGAAGGTAGAGCTTTAGTATGGTATCACAATCTCCTGACCAATACAATCCATAGTTGGAGGGAGTTTAAGAAGTTGTTTTTAGAAAAGTTTTCTAATGATAAAACTCCCACCATGTGATTAAAAGAACTTGATAATCTCAAAATGGGGGGCAAGGAAAGAGTGAAATATTTTAGGCAAAGATTTACATGTATGTCGAATACGTTTCCCACATATGTGCAACCACAAAATGGCATCACTAAATAAAATTATACAAATTTATTACCGACCTATATCTTCACATTTTTCAAGAGGGGAATTGGCCTTAAATTTTGCAGAAGCCCTTGTTGTTGAAAATGATCTACATTCTATTGGAGTCATTGAAGACCTTGAAGATTCTAAAGACTCCAAGGATGCAGGTAAGAAAACTCAAGCCTCCTCAACTAAAACTAAGAAAAATGATTCTTTCAAAATGGAAAGCTTGGCCAAGTCTTTAAGCTTACTTACTAATGAGGTATCCAAATTAAAGATAAATTCAAGTGAGGCATCCACCAACAACAATTATTTTAAGCCATTTTTTCTTAAGAGAAAAACAATAATAAATCGACCAAATCTACATAGATCTCGAATGTTGTGTTTAATGTTGAAAGTTTAGGCATGGAAAAATATTTCACCTTCCATCAGGAGAGGCATTTAGAGAAATCATGCCCATAGTGGAATCACAACATGAATGCTATGGCAACTCATGCTATTGATACCTTAATAGTAGATGAGCAGATCGAAGAAATAAATGAACCTCCCGTGACCAAGGAAAGTAAATGTGTTGGACACTCAATTAATGCATTCGGTGTCATATTCAATGCGGATAAGAAAAGAGTTGAGGAACCACTGGCAAGTGAAGATCCTTCTCAACTTACAACTGGTCGATATAACCTGAGGAGAAAAGGACCAATTTTCCAGAAGGAGTTGAAGAAACAACTGTTAAGAAATATTCTACCACCAACTAAACCTACACAAAGTATGCATAACAAATATGGAAGTTCTCCTTCTAAAAGCACTTCCATGAGAAATAAGAGAAAGTCCATCACTTCGGAAGCCTCTAGAAAAACTACACTTCCAGATACTTCAACACTGCTTGTTAGAAATGAAAGTATTAATTATAACATTATTGAAGATCAGAAGAGAGATTGTGCCAACATTTCAATATTTGAACTTGCAAAGAAATAACCCAATGTGAGCTGATTGTCCAAACATTTTCATCACAACCTCCATCAAGTGATCAAGTCTCTACTTCGCAACCTGTGTCTAGTAAGACTCTTGGTATTCTCGAGTCTCTACTTCTCAACATTCTCGAGTCTCTACTTCTCAACATTCTCTTCCCTCCCTTTCTCTTAACCTTTGAAATATTTAATTATAATGTCCACAATTGTCTTGTTGATTTGGGTGCATTCGCAAATGTAATGCCTTTATCTGTAGCCAAGCAAATTAATGCTAAATGGGATAAAACTAATGCATGAACCATTCAACTGGACAAATCATTAGTCCAGGCAGTTGGTGAACTCAACAATGTAATTATTTGTTTGTCATCACATCATAGAATCCACCAATGCATTAGCATTGTTATTGTGGACATTCCCTAAGCCTATGGTTTCCAGTTAAGTAGAGATTGGTGTAGTAAGCTACAAGGATATTTCTGAACAGATTGGACACATTTATTGCTCCTGTATAAGGGAAAAAACAACCATATTCAAGTGGAAATCGATCCCTACATGAAGTAAACCATGAGATAATTTGAGGGACATAATGAGCTAGTTGGCTTTGTAGACATTATTTTTGGAAATTGTTTCTTAGAGATTGATCACAGGTGTTATCAAGCAAAATGTTAAAATGTGAAACTACGACCAACTTCCATTTTGGAAAACTCATTTGAAGAAGATGATTATTGGATTGAATTCATCTTTCCAAGAGGACAAAAATCGACCTAAGGACTAGTAAATTTGGTCAAGGAGAAATATGTTTTTGAAGACAAGCCCACAACTGTATTTCTAGTCAAGGTTGACCCTACCTTCATGTAGGCTCATGAAGCCCAAGAGACATGTCTTTTGACCCATGTTGAATTGTATAATTAGAAATTGAGGAAGCCTCATTTTGGCATCTCATTAACATACATATCTCTCTCCTCAGCTGATTGGTTTGTACATTTGATTGGGAAACTATTCATTTCTCACATGTGAGTTTGTGGAGGACATATTTGACTTGCATTGAATTTTCGTTTTTGGGAGAATTTGACTAACATTGACCAAGGCTCATTTGAATTAATTTGACTACATTTTTGGTGGGTTTCTCTCTGTTTCAGCAAGCCACATTTATTGGCACATATTTCAAGGCATTATGGGTAGGTTGCCTTGTGTTGTATGTTTGACCATAAAGATTAATTTTGGTTTGACCAAGTTTGACCACTCCTTTGATGACTGTTTTTGCTACCGGTTGACCTCCAAGGAAGGATAAATTTCTTTGACCTTGACCGAGCTCAAGAAGGATACTTTTACTGTTGCATTAGCCACTGTTGACTTTCTGGTTAGGGTTGTTTGACTGAGAGAGGAATTGCAAATTTTGATTGGGCCATCTATTTGAAAAATGGCAGTGGTATTGGATCATATATCATTGTATACTATTGGATATTCTCTCTCTTTTGAACATTTGATATTTGATAATAATAAGGATTGATCAAGGTTTTCCCCATCTTAGGGTTTTTCCCTGGCTTGAGCCAAATTCTTGTGTTCTCAGGTGTTGGATTGTCTTCTGTAGTTTATTTTTTATGTTATATCTATATTTATTATCAATGTGAATTAATGGTTTATGTGATTTCTATTGGAAATTAAGGAAATTATCATTGGGATAATAGAAGGACATTGAAGAATTGTTGCAAGCATAGAACATATCAATGTCATCTAAAATTAACATGGTATGAGAGCCTACATGAGGACAATCCCAAGCAAGAGAGAAAAGCAATCATTAAGATATCTGTCGGACAAAGATTATTGGACAAGTCTCCATGGCCTCTACATCTTACTTTAAGATTGAGGATAAGCTCAATGACAAATATGACTATCATGCATGGTAGATGACTTTGGAATTGACTTTGGAGGAGCATGAAGTATTGGACTATGTTCAAGTAAAAGTGGTGGAGCCTCCCTTAAATTCACCCATTGCTACTAGAACAAAGTATAGAAAAGGTGAGGTCAAAGCAAATAAAATTATAATTAACTCCATTCAAAAGAATTTGGATACCTATATTTTTGATTTGGGAACTTCTAAGGAAATGTATGATAAGTTAGTTAGGATGTTAAAAGTGAACAATGCAAGTCAAATTCTCTTTCCCAAGAACAAGTTGAAGGATATCAAGATGGATAAAGGGGAGTCTATCCAATCCTACTTAAAGAGAATAACTCAAATCAAGAATGACCTGCTATCTATTGGAAAAGTTATTGCTAACAAGGAGCTCACTCTCATTACTCTTGGAGGTCTTTCAAGACCATGGGATATATTTATCATCACCATTCTCAATAATGACAGGATACCTAGTTTTGATGAGTTATTAGCTAGATGCACTCAAGAGGAAATAAGGATATGGAGAAAGACAAATCATACAATGGAAATGAACCTATTGCTTTCTTTTCACATGCGAAGAGGAAGAATCATGTTGGTCCATTGAAGAGACATGGCCAAGGATCTAAGAATGGATTCAAAGGAAGTGGCAAAGTAAGATGCTACAATTGCAACAGGTTCAACCACTATGCTAAAGAGTGTCCTCACAAGAAAAATACTTCAAGGGATGACAACAAAAAAACAACAATTTCAAAAGCAATGGAAATCAAAGGAAAAATAGGTATAATCTCAAAGGAAAGAGGAATTCTCCTGCTGTTTGAGAAGGAAATAATCGACCTCCCAAGAGGACAAGAAATTCTAGGTATGATGAAAGTAATTTTGTAGAAAAACAAGATGAGTTCTATCTTATTTCTTCTCTATCTACTGCCTCTCCTCTAGATACTTTAGATCATTGGTTACTTGATAGTGGAGCCTCAAGGAATTTCACTGGATACAAGGATTCCATCTCAAATCTAGTTGAGAATAAATCTAATATAAAGATTATACTTGGATATAATGTCCCCTACCCCGTGAAAGGGATAAGAACTCTCACTCTTCATTTGAGTTATGGTCAAACCATACATCTACAGGAAGTGTTATATGTGCCTGATTTGAAGAAGAACCTGGTGTCTATTTCTGCGATGGAAGACAAAGGCTTCAAGGTAGTTTTCATTGATGGAAAGGTATGTATATGATATATAAACCCTAAAGATGATTTTACTCTTTGATTTAGGGTTGATGGTCTTTATCAAGTTGGTGGAAGTCCTTTAGGAACTTTGGCAAGTGATACTTCTCTTCAATGCGAGCTATGGCACTAGAGATGTGCCAACTTACATTATAAAGACTTACCTAGGGTAAGTCAGACGGTGACATGGATGCCTGAGTTTCACATGAACCATGAAGGAGTCGTTCAGGGATGTGTAACTAGGAAACATACAAAGGGACCACTCCTTTCTAGTGAAAGAAAGACAACTGATATTCTTTAATTGATCCATTATGACCTGTTTGGTGCCTTTCTTGTAACATCGTTGGGAGGATACACATACTATGCAATTTTTTTGGATGACTTCTCATGCAAAATATGAATTTATTTCTTGAAGAAGAAGGATGAAGTGTTCAAGTGGTTCCATTCTTTCAAGGAACTGGTGGCGAATCAAATAGGGAAGAATATCAAGATGTAATTAAGGACTGACAATGGAACCAAATATGAATCCAATGAATTCAATGACCTTTGCAGAGAGGCTGACATTAATAAGGAGATAATTGTTCCATACACTCTAGAGAAAAATAGTGATGCTGAAAGAAAGAAACGAACTATTATGGAAGCCACTCGTGCCATGATATATGATCAAGGTATACCAAAATTATTGTGGGGAGAAGCTGCCAACACTACCGTATATGTTCAAAATAAGAGCCCTCATCAAGCATTGGATTTCAAGACACCCGAGGAAGTTTTCACTGGTAAGAAATCTTACGTTTCTCATTTTAGAATCGTTGTTTGTCCTATGTATTTTCATGTGCCTAAAGAGAAAAGGAATAAGTTGGAAGCTTCTTTTTTCCTTTCTTATCGTAGCTTCTTTGATTCTTCTTTGCTTTGTTGGGAGCTTCTTCTTGATCATTTGAGTTCTTATGAGGACACTTAGCAACAAAATGACCAATCTCACTATAGTTGAAAGATATTAAGGGGAGCTTACCTTTGTATTTACTTATTCCTCTTTTCAAATTTTTCACAAAGTTAGTAACTTCTTCATCTAAAATTTCATCATCGTAGCAACTAGACCTTGGCATTGATTGCTGTTTATTTTTCCCATTGTTCTTGGACGTTGTGAAGGTTCCTTCTCTATTGGATGGAATTTATTGTTTAGTTCTAATTTCGTAAGATGTAATTATTCCAGTAGCTCGTCCATGCTAACCTTTTCCAAATCCTCTCTTTCTTCTAGCACTTATAATTTAGCATCTTATCTTATCGGAAGTGATATTAGTATTTTTTCAGAAAACTACCTTGTTATCCATAGATTCTCCCAATCCTTCTATGGCGTTAACTAATTCATCAACACACAGAAAATAAGCTGCAATATTTAATCTTTATTCATTTTTAGCTACTCAATTTTCCTTCTTAGGTATGGACCTTGGCTCCTTGACCTTTTTTCCCCTTCATATATATTTTTGAGCTTGTCCAAAACTTCTTTCACTAATTTGTAATGCATCACTTTAATATATACTGACTCTGTTAAACCACACAAGATATCATTTCTAGCTTTCACATTACCATCATAGAGTTTTTTATTTGCATCATCTATTGGAGGTGTTGTGCGTACCGTGTATCCCATCTTTATAGAGTTCCAGACACCATATCCTTGTGCTTGAACATATGATTTCATCCTTCCACTCCAAAGTGCACAATTCTATCCATTAAATACTAGAAGTCCAGTCTTTATGCACTCCATGATATCCCTTCCAGTGGGTAAACTTATTTTGAAAAAACCTGCTCTGATTCCAATTGTTAGAAATATTGAGAGGGGGGTGAATCAATATTTCACTTACACTTAGTTAATTTTACTTTTACAGAGCATTAATTAACTTCAACATTAGATAAAAACATAGATCAATAGTACATAATATCAAAAGACAGTAGACACCATATTTATAGGTGGAAATCCTTCCAGGAGAAAACCATAGAACACTTCTTTAATAATTTTATGAGTACATTATATGATTTAACTCCAACTGAAAAGGGAAGCCCCAACTCCCTATTACTCTAGAAAAGCATTCACTTTTATAGATCTAATTGGGATTATTCTCCAATGCCTTGATTTTATCAGTTTCTACTAATAGGATGTTCCAATGCCCTTGCAAACTCCAACTTGCCTTAGCACCACCCTGCCACCGTGAAGTGTTTTCATGCTATAACTTGAAGGTGACTTCAATCGCCTTCCTTGTAGCACCAAACCACCCTAAGAATTCTTGTTGAATACAAAAGCAACTGTGGTCTCCCGTACCAGAGATAATGACCCACTTAAAAAGCCATACTTTTGCAAAGATATAACAATGAAGCCCTTACCATACCATAAAAAAAATGATATGATAGTGAAACCCTTTTTGCAGACTTCTTCAATTGAAAGACTTTGTTGTTGCTAAATATCAATGACAATGAAAAACCCTTTCGACCAGACTCCTTTTATATTGATAAGACAATGAACCCAAAATAATGAACGGTTGTACCTATATTCTTCTTGATCAACTGATTCCTTGCAAAATACTATTGCTAGTATGTCTGCAATCTAATGATGAATCTGTATGCCTATGATTTGATGACGATGCCTTTACAACTATTGAAGATAACCATGAATGGTTTAGGCATTTTGAGTAATAATATTTTTGATGATGTCAATTGTTATTGTATAGTAATGATAATTCACATCAACAAGAATAACATTAAAAGGAGTATCGATCTGCCACTCAAGCTGTTGAAAAATGCAGCAAGAAGTTCTCAATTTGATTTTGCCTTTGATTAAATTGAGAAAATTAGAATTTGCACACTAGCAAACAACTTGGATGCAGTTAACTTGTGCGATATGGCTTGTGTCACCTAATTTACTCAATAAATTTTATTTGGAGGAGTTAAAGTTCATTTAAGCATGTGATTGCTAATTTGTAGTAATCAAAGTTAGTTATCTCAAGTTGTTTTCAGTTAAAATAGTTACAACTATTAGAGGAACTAGTGGAAGTTCAGTTGTGCAGTGGGACTTCAGTCAAACTCAGTGATCATCCAGTTAACTAATAAATTAGCCCAAAATAGCTAGTGCATGTAGAGAATTCAAGTTCCCCAGTTGTGGTGGAGATTCCAAGGCAGTGTAACATCAATTGTAGACTAGTCTTGAGTGTACATGTGTTGCATGTAGTCATATGATCAACCTTGGGAATAAAACAATCCATTTTTGAAAAATTATTAAATAATAGGGGCCTAGTTTCTCAAGGAATTGCGCAAGGAAATATGGGCTTAAGTATAGGTAGAAATTGACAAATTCTGGGTCACAACTTCTCAGTGAGTAGAGAGATAGGTTATTCACTTATAGGTTGTGTTCAGTTGATCAAAGAAATTGTAATACATCTCTATTCTTCAGATTAATGCAATCAAGCATTGGGCTTTTTAGTAGATTTATTTCCCTAAGAAAAATATTGTGTGCATGTGTGTTATTCCTTATTGCATGTCTGAAATTTTTATTCTAAATTGTGAATTAACTTCCACAAAGCAGTAGAGTAGGTTTGTGTCTTGTTATTTTGATTAAAACTTCATGCCAAGTTGCAAAACTACATCATAATTTATACATGTTTTCAGAGCAGGATTCACATTAGAGTAAGAATTTCGAAGTTGTTTCTCAGGAGGGCCGAATTTGAAGTGCAATGCAGCAGGATATCTTCAAAGCTAAGAAGATGGTCTTATAGTATTTATTGGAAGGGAGCTCTAATTTTATCACATGGAGGTGGTATTGGATGAAAATGGATTGCTAGAATACATGGAGATAAATGTTGCAAAACCACTGGAATCTGATGCCCAGAACCTTGCTCAGTGGAAGAAAGATGTAGCCAAGGTGAGGAGAATAATCTTGGAGGGAGTACATGATCACATTGTCTCAAATATCCATGGAAAATAAACTTCGTTCGTAATGTGGAAAGCATTGACATAATTGTTCGAGAATAGTAGTGACCACAAGAAGCTGGTACTCAAGGATAAAATTCAAAGTATCAAGATGTAGAAGAATGACAATATTCCACAGTATCTAAGATGGTTCACACAATGTCATGATGAACTTGGTGGGGTTGGTGTTAATGTTCCAGAAGTTGACTTGGTAAGCCTAGCCCTTCTACGCCTTCCCAAGAGCTGACATAGCTACCAAGATTCGGTGAATAGGAGGGAGAAACTACCAGATTAGGAACAATTATGGTCTAATTTGGTACAGGAGGAAATAAGGCAAAATACCAGAGATGGGACTTCATCCAAGGGTGAGGATGAAGAAAAATTTTCATTGGTTGGAAAGGGAAAGAAGGGAAAAGAGAATAAATCTCAATCCAAAACAGAGTCCAACCAAGGGGGGAAGAAGAAATATTTGTCCAAAATTAAAATTTTCCATTATCACAAATTCAGGCACTATGCCACAAAGTGTCCACACAAAAAGGAAAACAAGAAGACGTCAGGAGGAGCAACAGTTCAAGCCTTGTCTTCACAATTCGTGCTTGGCTTTACCCTTATCGCATGCATGGACAACACAATGAAGGGGAGCATGTGATACTTGGACTCAGGTGCATTGTTCCACATCATAGGGTGTAGAGGGTTTTTTAGTGACCTGGAGGATAAAGACTTGTAGATGCACATTGATCTAGGAGACGATGGAAGGCAATATGTGATCAAGGTTGGAATGATCACCTTTCAGAGGGAGTTAGAATACCCTCCTAGGCTCAAGGATGTCATGTTCGTTCCGTGCCTGAAGAAAAAAATTAATATTTGTTGCAAATTTGGAAGATTGTGGCTATGATGTGATATTCAACAAAGAAAATCCATTCTTGAGACACATAACCATGTTTTAGGTGAAGCAGATCCGGGTTTGGGTGAAGAACCTATATAAGCTAGATGTGGAAGGGTGTGTTGCATTAAGAAAAAAGGCAAAGAAGGCACAAAGCCACAATGTAGGTGAAATTTGGCACAAAATACTTGGCCATTTACATCATGGTTCCCTAAAGATTATGTAGTGAATAAGCACAAGCCTCCCCAAAGGAGCACTTGAGAAGAAAGATGTATGCAAAGGGTGTACCTTGGGGAAGTACACAACATACACTTTCCATGATTGAGACAACAAAGAAAAACAATATTGGAAAGGATCCACTATGATGTCTATGGACCTTTCTCGATGTCCTCCACTGCCAGACACAAATATTTTTTCATTTTTATTGATGACTTCTCACAAAAGTGTTATATCTTCTTCATAAGGAGGAAGGATGAGACATTCTCCAAGTTTGTAGAATTCAAGGCACTAGTTGAGAAATAAACCAACAAGAAGGTGAAGGCTCTCAGGAGCGATAATTGAGGTGAGTACGTGTCAAATGAATTAAAAAATTTATGTGTGAAAGAAAGAATTCAACGAGAGTTTACAACATCCCACAACCCACAACAGAATGGGGTGGTTGAGAGAAATAACCGTAGCATCATGGGAGTAGCAAGGGTGATGTTGCATGACCAAGGCATGCAACTACACTTGTGGGAAGAGGCATGCAACACAATAGTATATTTACAGAATCAAAGTCCTCATTGGATTCTTGGCATGATCACTTTGAAGGAGGCTTTCTAAGGGAGAAATCCAGATGTGTTGCACTTCAGTATTTTTGGAGCCTTTGTCTACTGCCATGTCTCTAAAGAATCAAGGAAGAAGATTGATCCGACAACATAATTGGGGATATTTGTGGGTTACAAAGAAACTCATCACACCTATCGAGTGTACTTACCTTCCCTCAGAATGATAGTTATGCAAAGGGATGTGAAATTTGATGAGGAGAAAGCGATGTGATTCTCTCTTGAGAGGGAGCTTCAAATCCCACTGGAAGAGGAGCTTTTAGCTCCAAAGGAGGAACCTCAAAATTTTTTGGACCAACCACAAATTGAGGAAACGAGAGTGGAGACAACCACTCAAGTAGAACCATTTAGAGAAGGAAGGAAAAGAACTAGGGAAGTTGAAAGACTTGGGTAGGATGTGAGGGAGAATGTGGGTTCTCCTTCAAATCAACACAGGTGGAGAAGGTCACTTGATCGGTACACTGGCTACATGGATCTAATGACTGAGCTTGTAGAGACTGATCCATCCTCTTTAGAGGAAGCAATAGAGAAACTTGTATGGGTTGATGCAGTGGTGGAGGAATAAAAATCCATTATAAAGAGCAATGTTTGGGAAGTGGTCCCAAGATCAACAGATAAATCAATTGTGTAGAAAATGATATAGATTCACAATCTCATGAAATTTACTAAAGCACATGTCAAGAATATACTTCTACTATCAACCAATGGAAGCCAATAGAAGGATGAAAAACTTATGAACAAGAAGAAGATAAATCAATGACACATAACGCAAGATGTATTTGGGGAAAGCCACTACTCAAAATCCGACTATCTGTATTGCTTATATCAGAAATATGAGTGAAGATAGAAAGCTTGTTCGCACTAGAATAATTCTGCAAAAGTATGCTCAACTCTCTCAACCCACAAGCTAGCTAAAGCTAAATCCTTATCCTATTCATAAACTCTCCAAGTCCTTGATCTCTTGCGTAATTCCTAGGATGAATAGTCCGTATTTAAAGGGAATTCATGCTTCCAAAACTGCACAATCCAAACATAGGATCAATATCTGATGCATGCATGATATTTACACTCCAGTAAATAATACCACTGATAGTACACTGTCCTTGCACTCTAGTCTCAACTGGGTCTTTCTCTGAACTGACATTCACGAGTTTCTCATGAGAGAATCTTCAGTTAATTGGAGTAGCACTAGCATTAGTGCACCAACTGACTGTTATTCCTCTATTAGTTACTAAAATAGTTTGGAACTAATTTAACTAAACTTAACTCAGTAAACTAAGTGACCTAATTTCCAACTCAATTTAAACTCATACTGGACCCCTAAAACATAGGGAGAACATATACATGACTACAAAAAGACTTCCAACTCAAACTAAACTTAACTCAGTAAACTAAGTGACCTAATTTCCAACTCAATTTAAACTCATACTGGACCCCTAAAACATAGGGAGAACATATACATGACTACAAAAAGACTTCCAACTCAAAATTCCTAAGATAATTAAGTTAATTAAACTTAATTAACTATTTACAAGTTTCTATGAGAATATAATTCGATTTTAATTCTCAGTTTAATTCAAGGAAAAATTAAACTGGAATTTCTTGTCGCCATTTCTCAATACTCCCTCTCAACAAGAAAGGGATTATCAGCTACCCCGATCTTGTCTCTGTGAAACTCAAATTTACATCTTGACAGTGAATTTTTCAACATGTTAGTATCTTACTCCTTCATGGGCATGTACTCTAACAACATAATCCACATCAATACACAATCTCTAAGATGATGATATCATATATCAATATGCTTGGACCGATCATGAAAAATTAGATTTTCAGAGAGTTTGATACAAATATGATTATCAAGTAAATCACAGTTGGATCCATATACTGACCAAACAAACCAACCAGGATCTTCCTCATCTAGATGGCCTCACATGCTGTCTGACTCTTAGCCATGTAACCTGCCTCTACTGAACTGAGTGAAACTGATCTCTGTTTCATGCTGTACTAATAAACTACCACTGACCCAATACTGAAGATCCCTCCTAATGCGATCTTCTTGTTAGATGGACTCACTACCTATCTGCATCAGTGAAGCCTTGAAGCTTCACTCCCTCTATCTGTCTGTATTATAATCCGCACTGATAAGTACCCTTGAGGTATCTCAACATATGCTTTTCCGCCTTCGAATACAGCTTGGTAGGCCTAACCATCACTTGAATAAGTTGGTTAACTGCATAGCACATATTCAGTCATGTGTTCATCAAGTACATGAATGAACCCACAAGCTACCTGTAAACAATAGCTTCCAATACTTCCCCTAAAGTAACATCCTCCTTCCTCCAATTACCTGCTAGAGGAGTCTCCATGGGTTTTCTGCTCTCCATGTGGAATCTCCCGAGTATCTCATTGGCATACTTTCTCTCAGACATAAACAAATACCCATCTCCCTACCATGCCTCCATGCCAAGAAAGTAATGCATGAGCCCCATGTCCTTCATCTGAAACTCTCTTGCAAGGTCCTCCTTGCAAGACTTGATTAGCTAAGCATCACCTGTTAGTATGAGATCATCAACATAAAGTATAATTATCAACAACTTACCTTCCACCACTATGTGGTACAGGTTTTCATCTGCTTCACTCTTCGTGAAGCCCAACCCAGTGAAGTAGCTATCTATCCTGGTGTACCAAGCATGAAATTCTTGCTTCAACCCATACAATGTCCTCTTGAGCTGGCACACATATGACTCACAATCAAAGGTGTCAAAATCTTTAGGCTGCTCTATGTACACCTCTTCCTCAATCATGCCATTAAGGAAGGCTATCTTCACATCCATATGATGTATCTTCCAACCCATCTGTGCTGATAGTGCCAATATAGATCTGATTGACGAGTACCTTCCAACACAAGAAAAGGACTCATCATAGTCAATCCCCTCCACCTATGAAAAGACACAGGCAAAAAGTATAGCCTTATTCTTCTCCACACTACCATATGTAGCTTGCTTTACCTTGTAAAGACAACGAGAGCTCACCACTGACTTGTCCTCCGGTCTTGGGACCACATCCAAAACACTATTACAAACTATGGAGTCATACTCCACCATGGCATCAACCCAAACTGACTGCTGCACTTATTACTTAAAGGAAGATGGCTCTGTCGCAACACATTCACCCATAAGAGATATGTATCTAGTTTACCTCTCAGGTGACCTTCTCTGCTTGCTCTGAGAAGTGGGTGCTCCCACATTCTCATGTGCATCATCCAACACTCTGTCAACCTCTCTGGTGCACTTTATTCCCTCTCTAGAAGACTCTGCCTGAGTGGATGTCTCCACTCCTAGATCCTCTGCATGTGGCTGCTCCAAATCAATCTGAGGCTCCTCAAACTTAGGAGCTAAAATATTATCATCCACATGTAGCTCAAGCTCCCTCTAAAGGGAAACTCACATGGCCTTCTCCTCATCAAATCTGACATCCTTGCGAACCACTATCATCTTGCTAGTCGGAAAGAACACCCGATAGTTGTGAGGTGTATCAATGTACCCAATGTTAGCTACCTATACCAATAGGTTTCATATTTCATGATTGGCAGTGAAAAGGTCCAAATACGCTCTGCTTTGATGATTCAAAGATCACATATTTCCAAGAGAATATAATCTGTGCTTGTAGCTTGATGTGGACTCAAATTTTGATGGATGGTCCAACAGCCTAATCTGGATCATGCCATGTTTTGAATTTTCAGTTGTAGAATAGAGAAAGAAGTCTGTCCAAACTGTTTAATCTTGGCAGACAAGTAGTTGAGGTAGAGAAGAAAAGGCTCCCAACAGCTTAATCTGGGACCTTGGAAGGAATAAGGGTAGAAGTAGATAGAAAAACAAAAGAAAAAGCCAAAGAAAAGAAAAGGCAAGTAAGGGTCTGCAAGTCTAAGTGCACCCTCCAAGAAGAAATAAAAAATGCTAGGCAAATAGATGGGTAGGCAGTTGGGGTTGCAGAAAGGTCATTTCTTATAAGTTGCATGTATGCTAACTTTGTTTACCAAAGCAAAATCAATGAATTAAGAAGGTGTTATTCTTCATCAAGTTGCAGCAAGCAAGAAGCATGTCTAACCTCCCTTCTTCCCCTTTTTCCATTTCATTACTAACACTCCCTCATCAGTTGAGATTCATGGAAGAAATTATGGTTTCATGGTGGTTCTTAATCTTTTTAGAAGCCACATTTCTTGTCTAAAATTCTTTTCATTTTGATCTACTCCCTAAAACTAAGTAAGTTTCAAATAAACTTAGTGATTTCCCCCCTCATTCACATTTTCCCCCATATTAACTCTAACTCTATTATGTAATTCCCCTATGTTACCCTTCCCCTACTATTATTAACACCATGGTGTATAAACCCCAAAATTTTGTATACATATCCCTCCCCTTGGCATTATAGCCAATAAATCAGGGATCAAATTGGCATCTGGTCACTTTGATGAACCTAAACCTCACCCCTCTCCCTTCTTTAAAGTCATTCCACCCATTAAACCTTCGTTTGTAAAGAAAAAACCTTATAAAAACCCCCTCCTACCCATAAACCCCTTTCAAATTGTGAAATAACCCAAAAACCCACCTTTTGCCGCTTATCCAAAGTTTCGGCGCATATGTTTGATTTTTCAAAATACATTGAAAAGCCTTACAAAACCCCATATCCTAATGTTTTTCCGCCGGGCGCATATTCCAAAACAAATAATAAATTAATCCCGCCCCCCCATCCGTATTGTTCGATCACATCACCCTTCCGTCAACCGTCGGATCGGACCCATGTGATCCGACGGCCCTCGTTGATATCGGAGCGGCCCTGACGTCCGACAGATACCTTCCGATATCTGTCAGAAGGTGACGTCAGGCGCCCGCCACGCGCCTTCCCCACAATGCATCAGAGGTACGCCTGACACATTCCACCTCTGTAGCTATAGCGGTGCGATACAAAACCACTAACCGTTTCCGGTTTCGGTCGATCCGCTCATCCAACGTCATCCCCACGTCATTGCCACCCCGCCATCGCGTCAACCTTTTTGTCCGCCCCCGTGCCAATGTGTTTGCCACCACATCATCTCCGTGGACCAATAGCAGCTCGCCACCTCACCCGATGATGTCATGCTGACGTCATCCGACTCCGACCCCACCCGATGACGTCATGCTGACGTCATCCCGAAAACGCGCCAATATTGCCAAAAATCCATTTTTAGGTCAAAATCTCGTGTTTTTTCCACTTTTGGCAAAAAACACTACTGTTACTTCTGCATGCTGCTCACGTCCAAACCAGCACCAACCTGCTAAAGTCGATGCCGAGACCGCCAGAGCCTCCATTGCACCTGCATTCGCAACTCTTGCCGACGAATTCACCAGGTATTCTTCAAAATCATCCCATAAACCTGGTTTTATCCATAATCCCGCAAATAAACTGTTAACAGACTTTAAAAATCTGTTTTCACCATTAAACACACTGTGACCTGCACTTATATCCAGCCAGTAAAGCCATTAAACTCCTGCAGGGCCGCATTTGACAAATTGAGTTGAAATTCACAGCTAGTTCGCGCAGTCGTGAACTAGGAACCTTAACTGACCAAATTCACCACAGAAAACACTTTGCTCAGTCCTGCTACTGTTTTATCAGTCCTTCAAGCAGTATTTCAATTGCTGCAACTGTCTCACTCACCCTCTATTCCACACACTTCACATTTTCTCCCTCAAAGAAAACTCTTGGGTTGCTCTGCATAGCAACTCTATCCATAAATCCTAGGAGAAGTCATGGATCCACCAGTGGCTCCAATAGCATTAAAAATTGCTCCATTAAATGCCCCTTAGAGACAATTGGAATGGCAGTCTCTGGCAGACATGGACTATCAGATTTCAGAGGAAATGCTGATGGGTACTAAGTTCCACATCCACCTGCTCAATGAACTGAAGGCTAAGCATGAGGCTGGAACAGATGTGCTGGGGATATGGGGCTGATGCCTCCCTATTTTCCAACTCCCTCAAGTCAACCAATTCCCTGATTTGATCCATCTGTGTGCTGAAAATTATGACCCCACTCAGAGGGCAGTTCTTGACCCTTCAGGATCATCTGTGTTTTATGTCACCCCAGAAGCTATCAAGGATATGCTCTGCTTTAGGACTGAGAAGAAACTGGTCCCTCTATCACTTGTAGACCTGATAAATCGAGGAGCCAGAATGACAGATGCTCAGGTCACCAAACTAAACCAGCTATACATTGGCTCTGACTCTGTAAAGTATCCTCCTATCAATCAGGTATACCTCAACCAACTGGGCAGAGATCTGGCTGACATGATTAGTCCCATTTTGGGCTACAACTCCATTGAGTTTGTTGATCAAACTGTGCTGGTAATCATGCTCATGTTTGCTCCTGGCAAGTCTCCTATCTGCTATGACTATGCCACCTATATAGCAGACAAAATACATGAGCAACTAATGAACCTGGCAAGAGAAAGAGTGTTCAGGTATACCTCCTACATTTACCACTTGATCTTATATCATCAACATCAGAAATTCTCTTTTCCAATCAAAAGAGAGGATGCCCAAGGCAATCCAAGATCAGTGGTCTATTGGTCATCTGTTTTTCACTGTAGAGGTGAAACTCCTTATACCTATTGTGAGTTCATAGATCAGTTCATTCACCCAGCTATGTCAATGATGATGGGCTCACCTCCTCCGAGACTCACAGATGAAATGCAAAGGATCCCGCAGCTATCCAAATCATACAGCATTGGGGACTGGTACTTTTACCAGCACCACACCGTCATCAGGATGTATGGGTGTGAACTGCCTCCCTACAGACTACCCAGATATGTGCCTATGAGGCTATTTGCCCTAGAATACTTTAGGCAGTTTGGCAACGTTGATGTGCTTCACTTTTCAGGCAAAGGCAAGAAAGCACAGTTGAAAGTCAGGAACCAACTGGGCCACTTTGTCTATAACCAAAGGGAGGAAGGTTGGAAAGAAGCAGACAGGATGCTTGAGTCCCTTGGCCTCCAAACTAGTTTCCTCTAGAAACCTTATGACCCCAACCACTTCATCACTTTGAGAAGGCTCAGATATAGGCTCTCTGGCTATGATCATCTAAAAATCCCTCACATTGAAAAACATGCTAACCAAGCAAAATGGAGGAGAGGAACCCTAGAAGAGCCGGTTACACAAGAAGAGCTGAATCAAAGAGCAGTGAGGAATCTTAAAAAGATGGCTGACCTTGAACTTTGTTCACAGGTGTTTTCACTGCCAAGCACACAAGTGGGAGCAGTTGCATCCTCCTCGACTGCAAACCAGCAAGCACCCAAAGCCACTGAAGATATATCTGGCAAGGGCAAGGAAAAAGAAATGGATACTGAACGGCCACAGCATGAGAAGGTGCAGCAACAGCAGCAACAGGTACAACAACAACAACAACAGGAATTGCAGCAAGAAGAAGGGCAGCATAATAAAGAGCAGCCCCTACAGCAAGAAGGGGCAGTTGAAGCCCAAATTTCCACAGAACAGCAGGCACAAAATACAGTGCCTCCTAGGCAAGAAACATCAGTTGATGCCTCAATCCTCCAAACTCCACAAAAGGAGGATACTAGCAGAAAAAGGGACAGAGAGACTCCCTTGACCACATCAGAAAGTCATGGTGAGAAAAGACAGAGAATGGACCCTTTCTATGATGAGGAAATGCCAACAGGGTAGTCTCTGGGCATGGGCCCACCTAGCAGGGAAGTATCTGCAAGTTCCTTCCAAGGGGAACAGAACAGAACTGTGGGAGGAGAAGTCAGCTCCTCTAGCCAGCAGAGAGAGGGTGAACTGAGCATCAAACAACAGTTCATAGACATAAAGAAAAGGAGTGAGCCCATAAAAATACAGCTGTATAATCATTTGCTAAAGATGGCTCCCACCAACCAGCAAAGACTGATGTCTGCTTTTGATGTCAGTGAAGGAAAGATGATCATGAGTAATTTCTTACCAGCTGTAGCACAACCCCAAACTCATGCAGATTATATAAGGACCAACCTTGAGGTCCTTTCCAAAGACATCCACCCAATGGATAAAATTGAGTTGCACAAACAAACAGGTGATATGGTCTATGCCTCCTTGGCAGACAAAACCTTGGACAACTACAGGCTGGAAAATAGCCTTAATAATACAGCTGCCCAACTTGAGTTGGAAAGGGCATCATCACAGGCTAAGGACAACAGAATTAGGTCCTTAGAAGATATAATTATTGAAATTGGGCATGATCCCAAAGATATCAAGGGCATCCAGGAGATATTGAAGTTAAGGGATGCAGACATGGCTGCTTTGAAGAAAAAGATTAAAATGCCAGCCACAATCCACCCTCAAACAGATGAGGTTGCCCAACAGAGGCATGATAAAGAAGCCACAGATCTGCTGGTGTCTCTCTACAAACAGCTCATCCAGGCACAAGAAAAGCTGGGAGAATCAGAGGCTGCACAGGCAGCATTACAGGCAGCTTTGAGACAAAGAGAAGAAGGACAAACCTCCTAGCCTCCTCCTGAAGTAATAAATCTTGAGGAAACTGCTCCACCTACTGTTCCTCCTCCTCAACAGCCAGAACAAGCATCAACATCCACCTCAGCAGCACCACCAGCAACAGAGCAGGCCCCAAGCCTGGACATGCAAAAGCTGAGGAATGAGATCCAGGCCCTGGAAGCTCAAATGACAGAGCTGAATGAGACCAGGGATAAATTGGCCAAAGTGAATGATAGATATGATAAATCCAAGCAGTCTGTGGCAAAAAAGGGTAGGGAGATAAAAGCCCTCAAAGATAAAATCAAAGAGCTAGAAAATGAGCTCAAATTAGATAAGGTAGTGGCTGAGCTTAAAATAGTGCTATGGGCTAACATTGGTCAATCTATCAATGAGCAATGGCAATATATTGAAACAATCCATGAGCAGTTGGACCTCATTCCAAAAGCACACACTGAAATTCAGAGAGCAAGAGCTGCTCTAAGAAACATGCCTGAGATAGCCACCAGGATGATCAATGTGCTTAACAATAGGACAAGCACTCAGTTGGCTGCCATAAGAATTCCAAACAGAACTGAGCACATTCAGTTGATCAAAAGGGTTCTCACACTAAGAAACTTAGTGCAGACATTGGAAAGAAGAACCCAGGATATGCAGACTGAGGTGAACAGATTTTTGGAGAAGTTTCAGGTGTTAGAAAACAGAGGGCTCCCTAGCTTACTGAACAGCACAGGGAGATTGTTCACACATGACCAGTATGCCAAAAGGGTCAACACATTTGCCACTAGTCAGATCAATGAGAAGCCCAGCACCTCAGAGGAAACAGGGCCAGCCACAGGACAGACTCTCTATAACAGAGTAGAGAATTTATTTTTTATAATGAATGAAATCAAACACCTATTTGAGGCCCCTCCCAATTTTTATAAGTATACAGAGGCAGAGGAGACTATAGATGCAATCCTCAGGCATCAATTACCTACACATGACTGGTGGACCAAAGCAATACAAACAATTTTGTAAACAGTGAGCCATTTACCAAATTTTGTTTATAAAAATATGAATTGTTATGCAAAGCACAATTTAATAAAATCAACATACAAAGGAAAGATGAAAGGCTGAGCCAACTCAGCAGGGCTATTCGGTCACCATAGCAGCAAGCACAGTCACAGGTGGCAGGGCCGAGAAAATACAGCGCAGCAAACGTAAAGGCACATTTTCCAGCATTAAAGCAAAGCGTTCCAACCGACTCAGTGACCTCCAAAGGTCAAAATATCCTCTGACAGACTTAAAGAGCAGTTATGTTGCATTCAAAGCTGCAATAACTTCTTTTCTACTTTTCTGTACGAAGTAATGAAGATATTTCTCTCTCAGATGACTCAATGCCTGAGATATTTTGTATAAACATTTCTATAAAGTCCCCTTCGCATGTTTTTGCAAAGGGTTGTTGTTGATTTCTCCTGAAGAAGTTCTTATGCTGTAATCCTTTCAGAGTTTAATAAAGAAAGTGATGGAATTTCTCGGATTTCTGAAGTGTTGAATGCGTTCTGGTGTCTGTTGAAAACTGCAGGATTCCTGTGTACTTCACAATACAATAAGTTTCTGTAACTCTCTTTGTTATGTGCTTTAATCTTTTACAACCCATATATGTTTCTAATCTCTAAGCGTTTAGCAACAAGGAAAAAGAATAACCTTCAGGACTTATTCAAGGAATACCCTGGGTTCAATCTGTGTTGTTAATGAATGTTTTTCTTCAGCTGTAATCTTGATAAGTGTAATTCTTAATTGCTGCACTTTCAGAATATATCTTTCACAGTGAGCTTTGTTTCAGGAATTCAAGTTTGCTCCTGTGCAACATGTTTCACTTTCACATCACCAGCTTAATAGAGAATTCTTAATTGCTTTCTGTTGGCTGACCATGCTTCACCCCTTAAGTTTAAATTTGTTTGTTTAAGATACACAATAGGCCCTGCAGTCCGAACATCACCAATCCTGCATTTCAAAGCATTTCACAACTCCAGACTCCATTTCCCAATGATATACTATTCTCTGAACACTACACCTTAAGCCCTGAAAGAAGTCCTTCAACCAAAACATAAACCAAAACCTGAGCATAATACCTAGCCTAAAAACACCATCATAACAGAGACAAATCATAAAGAGAGAGCCCTCTCTGATTACAGTTTGGCTAGAAACTGTGATCCAAAGATTGGTTAGTGGTTACCCCGGCCGTATTCCCTTGGGAGTCAAAGGGAACAACCTGGGTGTTAACACCCAAAATATATTCCCAACTCTACTATAGGCTCAATCTTCTTCCATGCATCTTTGGTCACATGGAAATCTACCGATGACCCAAAAATCCTGAAGTGACCAACATCTGGCCTCTTACTGGAATAAGCCTCCTCTGGTGTCTTCATCTAAAGTATCCGATGTGGGCTACAGTTATGAACATAAACCGCTTGCCTCAACCAACAAGTGTAGTGGTAGGCCCTGATCATGCAACATCACCCTTGCTATGCTTACTATGCTTTTGTTCTTCCTCTCGGCTACCCCATTTTGCTGAAGTTTATGGGGTGCTGTCAACTCCCGTTTAATCCCTTTCGCTGCATAGAAGTTCTTAAGCTCATTTGAGACATACTCACCACTTTTATCACTTCGTAGAGATTATGCCTTTTCTCCCAACTCTCTCCACCAATGCTTTAAACTCACAAAACCTTTTGAAGGTTTGATCCTTTTTTGACATGAAAAATATCCATCATTTTCGAGAAAAGTCATCAACTAATATAACATAATACCTGTGTTTGGCCATGGATGCCGTCGAGAATGGTCCACACACATCTGAATGGACTTACTCTAGAATAGCTTCTGCTCGACTATCTCTATCGTCAAAGTAAGACTTTGTGTATTTTCCCAAAGTACATCCCTTGCATGTATCAACTTGCTCAAGAATACATTTGGGAAGACCAGTAGAGATTTGCTGCAATATATTCAAAGCACCATGATGCAAGTGGTCCAATAGCCTATGCCACAACTCTCCAATGTCTCGACTCTGCACCCTTTGTGCTTTTGTGCTCAAATAAACACACTCATCTACCTCTAGCTTATAGAGATTCTTCACCCAAACCCCTATCTTCTTTACTTGACCCGTGGATATGTGTCGAAAGAACGCCTTTCCTTTCGAGAAGATCACATCATAGCCTCTATCCTCAAGCATGGAAATGGATACCAAGTTATTCTTCAGCCCGGGCATATACATAACATTCTTCAAGGTGAGTGGAGCCCCATGCTCCTATTGTAGCAGCTACAACCACCCTCCAAAATTTTGGCCTGCACCAATTTCGGAGCCTCCCTTGAAGAGTTCACTTGATGACCACACACACTTGGGTTCACTCCATGAGCTCGCATGAGTCCTTACATCCACCTTACTTGTTCATTGCATTCAAGTCTCTGCATGTTGATGTCTGAGTCATGCTTGCGACCATGTTCTGGTTATGCTTAAAATCTTCACTTCGTATGTGCTTGTTGTATTTGCTATAAAATCATCTGTCGCATTCACACACAAAGTCACATTCACTATTGAAAAAGCATCGTATTGATCAATGAATGAGAAATCATGAGTGTCGGGCTTGTCGCTTACATCATCATTCAATCTTGTTGAACATATGTGTTTGGATGATTTGGTCGTTTCGTCCTCAAGTCATGCGAGTGTGTTTCGTATGATCACCTATGCATATTTCAATTGTTCACACAATTAACCATTTTTGCTGAAGGTTTTGATGACCTGAATCCCCTCTAATAGCCAGACCATCACCCTGCCATCGAATCGATTGATTTTCAACCAAAACAACACAGAAGCACCAAGCTAGTCTTTTCAAGTTGCGCTGCCTACAAGCAATCCAATCAACTCTCATGATGGTCACCCGAATAGTCAGACTCGGCAATCACCCAGGACTGACTCCCCTCAAAAATTACACAGAGGCCACTGACCTCACCTGCTAAACTGACTGAGGAAATTGCGCAAATAGGCATGACAAACACCAAGTGTCCATCCCTGTCTCCCTCAGAAAATTGTGCAGTTTTCCCAGTCATTCATCCCAATAGTCGAGCAATTGTTCATCTCAGAAATTACGCAGTGTTCATGAGAAGGCCTTCCGCTACCCATCAGTTAGTTCAGCTCAGAAATTGTGCTGAGATGATCAGCAGGCCGACCTCCCGGCCTTAATGCAGTTTTCCTTGCCAGAAGCTCCTAGCAGCAGACTGCTAGTTCCCTTTGGGAATTTCACAATTTCTGCTGCCAGTCTCCCAGGCAGCCAATTGGCAGTTCCCTCTGGGAATTGCATAGTTATGGCTACCAGTGACCCTAGTAGCCAACTGACAGTTCCCTCTGGGAATTGCGCAGTTCTGGCTACCACTGACCTGGGCAATTCCCCAGAAAAACTGCGCAATCCCTGCATGCTGACCCTTCATGTAGCCCGACCCGTTCCTATGGAAAATTACATAAATCTAGTTGTCCAGCCCTACTGCCCATTTATTATGAAAAATGCGCAGAGCATGCCTACCTTACCTTCCAGTAGCCCACACTGTTCATCCCAAAATTCATGCAATTTCGCCTCCCAGTCGAGCCAGACCTTGCAAAGAGTCACTGTCAACTCAGATCCCCTATCTCCATCTCTACGTGACCCTTGCGCAGTTTTCGTCAGTAGTTTCATAGAGCCATCATCTTGCATCATAGCCTTGTTGCCTCTCCCACTCGTAGCACCCGAATGATCATGTGTCATGGAAGACTAAGAGGTTTTGGATTTGATGTCGTCTCGTCATGAGTGACTGCAGGTACAAGTACACCAATGAACATGGAAAGACGACGAATGTGATGAACTAAGAGAGCACATGTAGAATGAGAGGTTCGCCAATGGAGGACGAATGAAGCATGAGAAGTGGACGAATGAGACGAACAAGCACCTTCGTGAACAGATGAGCCTATCAAGTCTTCTAACATGCAAGAAAGGAATAACATGCTAAAGCTTCATCAAGCGAACCAAGGACCATAAAAGACTCCACGCACTTGGCCATGTGGAGGTGAAGCTATGATACACCATGAAGACATCCATCACCCAGCAGCACTATAGATCGACATGCACTCCAGCAGCAACACGAATGTACCAACATTGTCATGTCAAGTCATGTCGAGTCACGTCATGAGTCATGTCGCCCACATCCTCAGTATGGGCTTGTTGTCAATCAATGTGATGTAACGTGGAAGTCCAAGAGGCCTACTTGTTGAATAAAGAGTCATAGAAGTCAAACGGTCATGAGGGTAGTCGAACAACCACAAGGGTTAATTTCACCCTTGGCTATAAATACCCACTCATTTGCACATGAAAGATCACCTCGGCTCCTCCCACATAGCCAAGAGAGTCTGTAATATTTTCTTTGAGGAGTAAGTAGTGGCTCCAACGCCCCGCTGACTGGGTTAGTGATGTATGGTGTAATGATGTGTCTTGGAAATTTCACTTAATTGAGAAGCCTGTTAACAGGCCAACACATTTTCACACATGTATTGTATTTGTTGTAAGACTGATCTTTAACACTTATAATGCATGTTTCTTTAACCTATGTTCTACATTTGAACTGATTCATTTGTTGTAATGCATAATATATTAATGGAAATGTGTTGTATACGCTGTTAATGCTGTCCTGTCTGTGTCGATTGCTCTGCTGGAAATCATACACAACTTTCACATGAACCTTGTTGTAACAACCGTTGCACTTGTTCAGACTGATCTGTGACTGTTGTACGTGTTATCTTACCTTGTACGTTGTGACTACCACATCTGAGTGCACTGCTCCACCGGAAGATATGTATGTCCTTTTGTGTTGTGTGTTCCTAGTCAAGTTGGGACTGATCCATTTCAACCTAGAACTCACCTTCACTCTCTTCCCCTCACAGTGAAAGAACCATTGACACAAGTACACTTACACTCACCAAGCACGTGAACCTCACTTCTCGAAGACAAAGTGAACCACTCTCTTGTGCTAACAAGCAAGAGTTGAGGCAAATCCTTAAGACAGTGGAAACTGGGCCATCATACCGCATGGGACGCCCACACCAAATGGTGTGAGGTCTAGTTGGGACTTCATACTGGGGTGATCCCCTGAATGTTGGTGGGTCCAACACCATCAACATTTCTGGTGCTAGAAGGAGGGAAGCTAGTTGTACATGTCTGAAATTCCCCACACTCACTCATCAACCATCTGGTCAAGGTAGTAATTCGCACTCCCTCTCACCTACTCATGACTCTGCAGTTGGTTACTAATCACCTCCCAGAAGTGAACACGATATTCCATATCAACACCTTCGCTCCGTTCATCCCATCACTCGCTAGTTCGCGAAAGTATTGAGACTGATCCCAGGCATACAACACCTTCCATACGCATCAAAGAAGTTAAAAGCCACTCCCACGAGAGTTGTTGTGTCATCGGTGGAAGAAGTAGTCCTTGCCACACTTGAAGGTTTGGTAGAAGCTATTGAAGATGGAGAGGAACCTCCGGTCTCCTGGCAAGGTGAAAAAGACACTCTTGTAATCTTGGGATCAGATTCCGGTACAGGAAGTGGAAGGGTAGGTAGCAAAGGAGGTGGAGGTGGAGATGAACCAACAGATTTAGAGACAGAACCATCAGAATTCGAAAGAGAGGAAGAGGACGAAGAATAAGAATATATGGCTGAACCAAATCTTGAATGGATGACTCAGGGACCATTAGCTCTCCTGACTGTTCTTCACAAGATACCGAAGCGAACAAAGAGAATGAACATCAAGTTCAACCTTGACAACACGGTGAAGGAACATGATAATTTGGACAACTTCTACTTGTAGTTGCAGACCCTTGAGGTATGACATGATGATGTAGCTTGTAGATTGTTCCCATGTACCTTGGATGGTCACGCAACTGTGTGGTATCACAACCTTCCACAAAACTCCATACAGAACTAGGGTGAATTCAAATGCATGTTCCATGAAAATTTTGTTGACGACAATACACCAACTATGTTACTGAAAGAATTGATTAGCCTGAAGATGAAGGGGAAAGAAAAGGTAAAATATTTCAACCAGAGGTTTACACGCATATTGAAAAAATTTGCAGCGGACACCAAACCTCATGACTCCATCACTGTTAATTACTACAGGTTCGCATTGCTGACCAACATTGTATAGTTCGTCAAGCGAGCTGCGAAACCAACACTCTTGGAAAACTGCGAAGAGGCTAATGTTGTCGAAAAATACCTGCGCGCGATTGGACTCATCAAGGAATGAACCAACAAAGGAATCCAAAGACACGAGCAGGAACTCCCAAACGATGGTGGGCAAGGATAGAGACAAGGAAACAAATGATATTGAAACCCTCACTTGCCTCGTCAAGAACTTAACCACAGAAGTGTCCGAGATTAAACAACGAAAAACATACAAATTTGCAAGGAGCTATCCACCTAGACAGATATAGGGAAGCAACTCATCTGGAAGCAACTGATCCACTCAAGAAAATGCATAGATATCTGTATTCAATGTTGATTAGTGCATATATCCCAAGTTCTGTTCGTTCCATGAAGAACATCACCCCTAGAACTTCTGTTCAGGCTGGAAGCGAGTCACAAACTTGGTATACAGTCATACACTCGATGCAAAGAGTGGTATGCAGAAGCAGCTGGATGACAGAGACTATGACGAAGGTATTTCATCTGTTAAAGCATCAGGTTCTGGGCATGTGGTGAATGCGTATTAGTGCTCACAAGCAGTGCTAAAGACAAACATCGAGAAGCATCCCTCAAGACAAGATGACTATTACAATATTAGGAGTAAAGGGCTCCCCCTACACTTGGGGAAATGCAAGAGAAGATCAAAATGTTGATAAGGAAGGCTGATCCACTGGCCACCCCAAAGAAAAAAACATAAGACAAGTCTGGGAAGACAACAACGGGCAAGAGTACTTCCATGAGTAGCAAAATACAAAACACTCTGCCGGACAACATGAACATCTATTCTACCCCGGGCACCTTGGTAAGTCTACCACCTATGGACTACAACATTGTTGATGACATGAAGAAAAATCGAGCAAACATCAGTTTGTTTGAGTTGGCTAAGATCCAAAGTCAGCGAGATATCCTGCTGCATGCACTGGGACAAACAACAACAGACAGTGCAACCTCTACTAGCAAGGGAGAAAGCACACCTCCCGGATCAGTTTCCACTGTGCTCAATACACTCCGGATGGAAGAAGCACACTCACGTTGCCCCCCATTCTTGCTATCTTTTAAAATTTTCAACTGCAATGTTCACAACTGTTTGGTTGATGCGGGCGCGACAGCCAATGTCACACCGCTCTCCATTGTGAAAAAGATCAATGCATGATGGAGCAAAACATCCATGCGAATCATCCAACTTGATTGAACATCAGTACCAGCCATTGATGAACTACGAGACATGATCATCTGACTATCTCATGATATTTGAGTCCATCAATGCATCAACATAGAGGTTGTAGACATCCCGGAAGCATACGGTCTACTACTCAGTAGAGATTGGTCTAGAAAGCTAGATGAATATTTTTCTACAGACTGGTCTCATATGTGGCTTCTGTACAAGGGAAAATGCAACCAAATTCGGGTAGAGTTTGAAAATTACATGAAGCATAATGTCACTCCTTTTAACGGCAAGAACGAACCGTTGGCCTTCGTAGAACTCATGTTTGGAAACTGCCTCCTAGAAAAGACATTGGAGTGTTATCCTGCACGGCCAGCTCCAACCTCATCAGACACACAATTGGGACTCCTTCCTTGCTCAACTGATGGTAATGAAACTTGTATAGTTTATTTCTCTGATAGTAGCAGTAGTAGAAGCAATAATAACAACAATAGTACTAGCACGCCAAAAGGTCTATGTATAGACGAGCTATGGGCCATGATACCTGCCGAATCAGAAACACATGATGGCTCAAGGTCCGAGTGTACCTCAGTCGTCCAAAACAACAGAAAATGCATGATTTTGAGGTGTGTCAAGTTCGAAGGCACAAACAAAGATGCCGAGCATGAATCACTCAGGTTGAAAACACAAAGGACCAACACTACGAACGAACAGAGCAACCTGGGAACCTATCATGATCTGAAGATAGCTAGTCTCGGTACAAGCTATACACTGCGGCAGTGACAAAATTTTGATCGCTTGACCAAACAATACCGGGATGGGTCTACATGGGCAGATGATGACCTAAGTACACACTACATGCAAGCAATCCAACTCGGGATTCCAGGTAAAGGAGGAGACAAGCCATTGCAGCGAAGACCAGGTAACACATACGTGTTGTTTGCACTCCTTATACAAAAAAAATTGGCTAACATTTTGGATGATCGGATTACTTGCAAAATTTGTCATCAGACTTAGTTTTCTAATTTGAGTTTCACATGTAATAAATCTGAGAAAATCTGCTTACACATTGAATTTAGAAATTTGAACCTGTCCCGAAATAAAAACAACTACCCAATGCCATCATCCGAGCCCATGTTGCACACAGTACTTGAAACAATGGTGTTGTCTTCACTTGAAGGTCTTCTTGAATGCCACCGGGTTTCGGTAGTAGAGCCCGGTGGACTTGCACTGGTCTACAAGAAGCTTGGTCCACACACGTATCATTTGCAAACAATGGGCATGAAGATTGACAACCCTCCTACCGATGGCCAAGATATCAAACATTATCTTCAATAGGTCGGGTTGCGCTTGTGCCATGTACATAGTCTGCTTGCTGCTTGTTGTTTCATTTGGTTTGTTATGCTTATTATCTTTTCTTTTGCTTTGTTTATTCTACTTACTATTTTTGTTCACGTTCATTTTTTTTATTTGACATATTACTATTTTTGTTTCCGGAAATAAGTGCTGTCAACTAGTACATTCTGGCTTTTGAATAGAGTATGTGGCTGAAATTTGAAGAGACTTGTGACACTGCAACACTTGGCCAGTCTTGTGTTCGTTTTCTCTGTGCTTGGTTACAAGTTTTGGTCGATGAAGTCCTGACGGAAAATATGAACTGTCTGTAAGGGAAGCTTTGGTCCAACCATGAACCTGTGTCCACACTAGGAAGCCCCATGCCTATACTTAGCCTTCTGCTATGTGTGTTTAAGATAATCCAACTAGTAGAAGTGGAGGAGGGGAAAATCTAAACGAGCAAACCTATGTCATAGGTATTACATGCTTCTCTGAAGGAACAACCTCTTCTACTCTCAATAAGTCGGGATCCCTCTTCTGCCCCAAAAATAAATAAGTGCCTATGCACAATCCTCTTGAAAAATACAAAGGTGAAAGAAGAGAAAGGCTTCCTGCGTAAAGAGGTGAAGCATGCAACTCCACCGGGGTACTGACCAGGATCACTGATGGTGGAGCAATGTGTGCGTTCCAACGTGACTCCACCAGGGTACTGTGCAGGCTTGATGGCAACGGAGCAACGTTAGAGATGAAGACTTATACTTTGAAAATCTTCAACTCGCAAGATAAATTGCCCTTCTCATATTCAAAACGCCGAGATCTAAGCTGGACTTTTGATTGTGTTCGACTGAGTTGGCAAAAGGTGAACCATGTATGTCCATGGGGTAAGTGGGGAAACTGAAGTAACCCACACAGTGATTCAATACTCCATGAAATAACAAGGCCCTGTGCTAGCAATGAACTGAAACACAGAAGCTAGAGTTCTACCAGTGTGTCGCCAAGTGTTGTAGCAGCTACAACCACCCTCCAAAATTTTGGCCTGCACCAATTTGGAGCCTCCCTTGAAGAGTTCACTTGATGACTGCACACACTCGGGTTCACTCCGTGAGCTTGTGTGAGTCCTTACATCCACCTTACCTATTCATTGCATTCAAGTCTCTGCATGTTGATGTCTAAGTCATGTTTGCGACCATGTTTTGGTTATGCTTAAATTCTTTGCTTCATATGTGCTTGTTGTATTCACGATGAAAGCATTTGTCGCACTCACACAAAGAGTCACATTCATTGTTACACAAGCGTCATCTCAATCAATGAATGAGTAATCATGAGTGTCGTGCTTGTCACTTACACCGTTGGTCAGTCTTGTTGAACATATGTGTCTGAATGGTTTGGTCATTTCGTTGTCAAGTCATGCGAGTGTGTGTCGTATGATCACCTATGCATATTTCAATTGTTCACACACTTAGCCATTTTTGCTGAAGGTTCTGACGACCTGACTCCCATCTGACAGCCAGAACATCACCCTGCCATTGACTCGATTGACTGTCAACCAAAACAATGCAGAAGCACCAAGATAGTATTTTCAAGATACGCTACCCGCAAGCAATCCAATCAACTCTCATGCTGGTCACCTGGACAGTCGGACCCGATAGTCACTCCAGGATTGACTCCCCTAAAAAATTTCATAGAGGCTACTGACCTCACATGCTTAAATGACTAAGGAACTTGTGTAGACAGGCAAGACAAACACCAAGTGTCCATCCCTATCTCCCTGAGAAAATTGTGCAGTTTTCCCAGTCAGTCATCCCGACAGTAGACCAACTATTCATCTCAGAAATTGTACAGTGTTCATGAGTAGGTCTTCCACTTCCCATCAGTCAGCTTAGCTTAGAAATTATGCTGAGATGATCAATAGGCTGGCCTCCCGGCCTCAATGCAGTTTTCCTTGCCAACAACCCCTAGTAGCAGACTGCCAGTTCCCTCTGGGAATTGTGCAGTTTCTGCTGCTAGTCTCCCAGGCAGCCAACTGGTAGTTCCCTCTTGGAATTGCACAGTTCTAGCTGCTAGTGACCCCAACAGCTAGCTGGCAGTTCCCTCTAGGAATTACACAGTTTTGGTGGCCAGTGACCCATGCAGTTCCCCAGAAAAAATATGCAATCCCTGCCTGTTGACCCTTCATGCAACCTGATCCGTTCCTCTGGAATATTTCGCAAATATAGCTGTCCAGCATCTTTGCCTGTTCGTTCTGAAAAATGTGCAGAGCATGCCTGCCTTGCCTTCCAGTAGCCCAGACTGTTCCTCCGAAAATTTGTGCAATTTTGCCTCCTAACCGAGCCAGACCTTGCAAACCGTCACTGCGACTCAGATCACTTGTTTCCATCTCTCAGTTACTATTGTGCAGTTTTCATCAGTAGTTTCCAGAAGCCATCATCCCGCATCACAACCTTGCTGCCTCTCCCAGTCACTTGCACACGAATGATCATGTGTCATGGTAGACTAGGAGGTTTTGGATTTGATGTCGTCTAGTCATGAGTGACTTTAGGTACAAGTACACCAACGAACATGACAAGATGATGAATGGAATGAACGAAGAGAGCACATTTAGAATGATAGGTTCACCACAGATGAATGAATGAAGCATGCGAAGCAGATAAACACGACAAACAAGCACCTTCGCAAATAGATCACCCTGTCAAGTCTTCCAACATGAAAGTAAGGAATAACATGCTAAAGCTTCATCAAGCGAACTAAGGAACATCGAAGACTCCACGCACTTGGCCATGCAGAGGTGAAGCTATGATACACCATGAAGACATCCATCATCCAGAAACACTATAGCTCGACATGCACTCCAACAACAACACAAATGTACTAGCATTGTCATGTCAAGTCATGTCATGGGTCATGTCACCCGAATCCTCAGTATGGGTTGGTTGTCAATCAATGTGATGTAATGTGGAAGTCCAAGTGACCCACTTGTTGAACAAAGAGTCATGGAAGTCAAACAGTCATGAGGGTAGTCAAGCAACCACAAGGGTCAGTTTCACCCTTGGCTATTGATGAGCCCCAAAAATGGATAATTATATGGGCTCATTCAACCTCGTAATTCGACTTAATCCACCATTCTAATTATTTTATTGCATGTTTTTGATTATATTTATGCTAATAGAGTGAATTGGGTTAGTCATTATGCCAACAAGTATAATGTGTGCTTTGTGTAGTCTTTTTGGTCAATTTGGAGACAAAATCAAAGGTTTTAATGAGCACTTGGCAGCCAAATTCATGGGAGAACAAGGGAGAGGATTTGTAGGAAGGTGTCCCCTTCATTTATGGGCCCTTACCTCAAATTATCCACCATCAACTCGGAGTTTAAGGGCCACCAAATCAATTATCACAAGGGCAGCCAAGCAAGTGCTAGTAAAAGTGATGTTAACTACAAGTTTTGGCAGCCGAGTTCCTAAAGTTTAGGAGGGTTTTTGGGGTCCTCAATTTGTATAAATAAGAAGGCTTAGGGCCTCATTTTGGTTAGCTAGTAGTTAGTCACTTTGTAGGTAGAAGCTAGCTAGTTTGTAGTTCGATTTTAGTCAGTAGATTAGCTTTGCATTTCAGCACATTTTCAAGCTTTCCCTTGTGGACAGTTTTTGATGTAACTCTTCTTTTCTTACTCAATAAAGATGAATCCAGCTTTGCACCAGCTCTAAATCTTTCTTAGGAGGCTGTAGCTCTTGGGGTTGGGCCCATCTCAAGTGCCCAGTACCTCCTTTGTTTACTTTTATGTGTCTTTGTTGCATTCTTAGAATAAAATCTGCTATTTAGATTTAAATTTTGGTTTGTTATTTAGGTTGCTTTTTATGGTTAAAGTAGCTTTTCATGTTCAAATTTAGTTGAAAGATTAGTAATAGGGAATATCTCCAGAAAAAGGCCATCAAGCACATCTTATCTCACCTCTCCCTCTGTGGGATCGTGAGCTGGGACAAAGGTGACATTGCTGCCAACAAAAACGTTGTTTTGCTTTGTCACGCAATTCTTAGTGTTGGAATCCTCATTTGCAGATGCTAATATTAGTAGTGTTTAAATGCTTCAGTTGATGATTGCTTAGTTGCATAAGTTATTTCACGCATGTCATTTCGAATAAACTGCTGTTCATTTCCTTTTGCTGTTACTTAGGTCAGAATAGAGTAAAGTAACTAAGTCATAGGTTTTATAAGTGTTTGTTTGTTCAGTTTGAAAAACCACTTGCAGAGTACCTGTTACCCTTCTTTATCTACCCATAATCCATCCAAACTACCTGCTTCATACTTCACTTAGAACCCTTACCTTACATTTTCCTCATTCGCTTACTTTGACATGATTCTCATCTTCTTGTGCAACATCGTTTCATCCCTCCTTGAACAAATATCACCATCTGCGCCACTCCTCAACTCCATCCTCCAAGTCTTGAACTCCCCTACACCCCTATTTCACCTCCATACTCATTCCTCCACCTTTTTCCCTCCATCCATGCTCCAAAATTCCATTTCTGAACATCCTGTAGAAAATCACAGAACATCCTGTAGAAATTCCAGAACATCCTGTAGAACCCCTGTAGACTTCCTGTAGAAGCTCACGAATGAGGTTTCTTGATATCCAAACTCTGTGAAACTCTCTGGAAGGGTGTTAGGGACCCCTTAGGCCCTCTCTGAACCTTCCCGACCTCTTCCAAGCATTTCCTCTCACCAATCCACCTCTGCACAGTAAAAAACAGTTAAATTGCATGCATGATAATTGTGACAACTTATTCAAAAATACAAAAAGATGGTTCTTTCAGATTCTACTGTAGACATAGCTTAGATACATGCATTTCATCTTCTTAGAAGTCAATGGCATCTCATTCAGTAGCTTGCATCTTCCTTCTTGCATCAGTAGGACTAGCTGGTATAATTAGGGTTTGCTAGGGTTTGCGTTTCTTTTTGGCTTTCAGTTTCTTTCTGCAAGTAGATTATCTTCCTTTGAGTTAGCTTTCATCCATTAGTTAAAAAGCTTCTTCTAAGAGCTCATAGAAGTTGGCTTAAGCTCCTAGCGGACTTGTGCCACCTGACCAAGTGACAACTGCGGCAAGAGCTAGTACTTGTGCATACAACACCGTTGCTTCCAAGTTTGTTACGAACTACCAGGTTGATAAAATTAAAGAAGGGAGTTCCAGGAGTTGCAACATTATTGCTGCAATATTGGGGCTCACTAGCTATAAATACCCCCTCATTTGTACATGAAAGTAATTTTCACCTCAGCTCCTCCCACATAGCCAAGAGAGTCTGTAATATTTTCTTTGAGAAGTATGTAGTGGCTCCAACGCCCCGATGATAGGGTTAGTGATGTATGGTGTAATAATGTGTCTTGGAACTTTCGCTTAATTCAGAATCCTGTTAAAAGGCCAACACATTTTCACACATGTATTGTATTTTTTGTAAGACTGATCTTTAACACTTGTAAAGTATGTTGCTTTAACCTGTGTTCTACATCTGAACTGATTCATTTATTGTAATGCATAATCTATTAATGGAAATGTGTTGCATATGCTATTAATGCTATCCCATCCGTGTTGACTACTCTGTCGGACATCAGACAGACCTTTCACATGAACCTTCTTGTAACAACCGTTGCACTCGTTCAGACTGATTCGTGAGTGATGTACGTGTTGTCTTACCTTGTACTTTTTGATTGCTGCATTCGAGTGGACTACTTCACCAGAAGCTGTGTATGTCCTTTTGTGTTGTGTGTTCCTAGCCAAGTTGGGACTGATCCCTTTCAACCTGGAACTCACCTTCACTCTCTTCCCCTCACAGTGAAAGAACCATTGGCACAAGTACACTTACACTCACCAGGCACGTGAAGCTCACTTCTTGAAGACAAAGCAAACCACTCCCTTGTGCTGACAAGCAAGAGTTGAGGCAAATCCTTAAGGCAATGGCATCCGAGCCATCATACTGGATGGGATTCCCACACCAAACAGTGTGAGGTCTAGTTGGGACTTCATACTGGGGTGATCCCCTGAATGTTGGAGGGTCCAACACCATCAAAATCTTCGTCTGAAAACTAATTGTGCCCAATCCAGTAACACTATACTTCCCATCATTACCCATCTTGATATGCATCTGGAGATATTTCTCCTCCAGGTCACTGAATAACTCATTGTTGCCAGTCATGTGTAATGAAGCTCCCCTGTATAAGTACCATACACTTCCCATAATTGATGACACCAAGCATGAAATGAGGGAAAATTCCAATTCGAGTTGAGAGGCCAAAGCCTCACCCACCACTCCTCTTAAGGACTTCTTCTTGGACTTCTTGAGTGGAAAATTTGTAGCAAAATGGCCCAACTCATGAGAATGAAAGCACTTAAATTTTGTCATATATTTCTTATTAACTCCATTATAAGAATCCGATTTGGAATGGGAATCTTTCCATTTCCCCTTCTTCACCTTAATCACTAAGGAACAATTCTCTTCATCATCAGTCTTTGATGAAGATCCATCCCTGGTGTTCCTCCTAATCTCCTGCATCAAATCCGACCACATTCGTTCCCAATCCGACAACTTCTCCCAACCATTGACAAAGTCCTGATAACTATGCCAACTCTTTGGGAGTCCTAGAAGAGCAAGAATCACCATATCATCCTCTACAACCATGATTCCAACACTTCCAAGTTCATCACGACATTGAGTGAACTTGTTCAAGTATTTTGGAATAGTCTTACTTTTCTCCATTTTGATTTTTCAAAGTTTGTCCTTCAGTGCCAATTTCCTTTGGTCAATGCTATTCTGATACAAGTCCATCAATGTTTTCCACATAACATACAGAGTTTCCTTGCCATCGAGACTCGAGACAATGTGGTCTCGAATTCCCTCAATGATTATCCACCTCGCCTTCACCACACACTTCTTCCATTCGGCCAAATTCTGTGCATCCGATGTTGTTGGATTACGAATTTCAAGCATAGAGAACTATAAGGCCAAATTTGTGGCCAAGGGGTACTCCCAATTTGAGGGAATTGACTATGAGGAGACATTTTCTCCTATAGCAAGGTACTCATACTTTAGATCAATTCTTGCACTCGTTGTGCAAATGGGATAGAAGATCCACCAGATGGATGTAAAAACAACATTTCTCAATGGGGTTTTTAAGGAGGAGTTGTACATCGAGAAACTAGAAGGCTTTGAGACATTTTATTTGGAGTCTCATTGTGAAGACTCAAGCAAGCATTGTATGGTCTCAAACAAGCACCCCTTGCTTGGTACACTTGGATTGATAGTTATCTCACCAGTTTGGGCTTCACCAAAAGTGAAGCAGGTGCAAATACCTATCATATCTTAGTAGAAGGTAAATTGATTATTATTGTCTTATATGTTGATGAATTGATTTTAACTGGTGATGAGTAGCTGATAAGATCTTGTAAGGAAGACCTTACAAGAGAATTTGAAATGAAGGACATGGGTCTGATGCACTACTTCCTCGAGTTGGAAGTATGGCAAGGCGACGAGGAACTGCTTGTCTCTCAAGGCAAGTATGCAAATGATATACCACAAAGATTCTGCATGGAGAGTTCCAAACCCATGGATACACCTCTCGAAACCAATTGGAGGAAGGAGGATGCCACTTCAGGTGAGGAAGTGGATACTACTATTTACCAGAAGCTAGTGGGTACACTGATGTACCTTGTGAACACATGACTAGATATGTGCTATGCAGTCAACCAACTGAGCCAAGCTATGGTTAGGCTAGCCAAATTATTTTGGAAGGAAGCTAACCATGTTTTACGTTACCTCAGAGGCACTAACCAGTTTGGACTATGGTACAAACAAACTGAGGGAGTGAAGCTGTGTGGCTTCACAGATGTAGATTTGGTGGGTAATCCATCAAACCAAAATATTACATCAAGTGGAATTTTCAATGCTGGGTCCGCAACTATTTCCTGGTACAATAGGAAGCAAATATCTACGACACTTAGCTCGGCAGAAGCATAACACATGGCTGCAAGTCAAGCAACATGTGAGGTGATTTGGATGAGAAAGATACTTGTTGGATTATTTGGTCAGATGATGGATCCAACTATGATCTATTGTGATAATCATAGTTGCATGAAGCTATCTAAGAATCCTATTTTTCACGATCGATCCAAGCATATAGATATCTAGTATCACTATTTATGAGATTGTGTGCAGAGGCGGATAATGTTGCTTCTGTACATTTCGATAGAGGAATAAGATGTTGACGTTTTAACAAAGGCCTTGTCAAGAGGGAAGTTCAATTTCCACTGGTGAAGGATAGTGGTGGTTGATAATCCCTTTCTTGCTGAGAGGGAGTGTTGAAAATTGTAGCAAGAAGTTCTCAATTTAATTTTTCTTTGATAATATTGAGAAAATTTGAATTTCCACATCAACAGACAACTTGGATGCAATTAAATTTTGTGAAATGGCTTGTGTCACCCAATTTACTCAATAAATTCAAGTTGGAGAAGTTAAAGTTTAGTTAAGCATGTGTGATTGCTAATTTGTAATCAAAGTCAATTATCTCAACTTGTTTTCAGTTAAACTAGTTCCAGCTGTTGGAGGAATGAGTGGAAGGTCATTTTTGTAGTGGGACTTTAGTCAAACTTAGTGATAATATAGTTAACTGATCAATCAACCCAAAATAGCTAGTGCATGCAGAGAATTCGAGTTCCCAAGCTGTGTTGGAGATTCCAAGGTAGTGTAACATCAGTTGTAGACTAGTCTTGAGTGTACAAGTGTTGCATGTAGTCATATGACCAACCTTGGGAATTATGCAATCCATTTTGAGAAATTCCTAAATAATAGGGGCCTAATTTATTAAGGAATTTCACAAGGAAATAGGGGCTCAAGAAGAGGTAGAAATTGTCTAAGTCTGGGTCAGAGCTTCTCAATGAGAAGAGATATAGGTTATTCAGTTGCAGGTTGTGCTAAGTTGAGAAAATTAATTGCAATACATCTCTATTCATTAGATTAATGCAAGCATGCATTGAGGTTTTAAGCTGATTGCTTTCCCCATGAAAAATATTGTGTGCATGTGTGTTATTTCTTATTGCATGTCTGATTTTTTTTTTCTAAACTGTGAATTAACTTCCATAGAGTAGTAGAGTAGGTTTGTGTCTTATGATTTTGATTAAAACTTCATGAGTAGTTGCAAATCTACACCATAATTTCTACACAAGAATCATAGATTCTAATTATGTGAATGAATCACAATTCTTAGGCTTGCCTTATTCAAGTGCAAAGAGAGCATCAAAAAATTGATACAATAAAGAGTTAATGCAAGAGAGCATAATGTCACTGGCCTAGATTGATTTACAAATGAAACTTAAAACAACAAATGCTTCTCTCTCGCTTAGATCTTAGCCTTGGTTGAAACAATCTTGAAGGTGCTGAAACTTGTTTTTCAAACTTGATGCATTACTAATAGGTCCAAACTATCCACAAGGTGCACATAAGCATGCCGTAAAGAGGACTGAGAGTTACAAATGCAACAAAGCCCTTGAATTATTTAGATTTGCATTAAATCACAAGGAATAAAATTGATTATTTGAGGGTCGATGTGCATTTAGAATGACCACACAAATCTAGAATATGTTTAGATATTTGGAGCAAGATTATTGATATCACTTCTCTTATCAACTTCAATATGCCTGAGATGCATCCATAGACCTTGCAAATTATTCCAGTTCATTGATCAATGAGGTTAACTACCATTATTCCACCAGAAACAAAGTCACAGGTACTGTAATAACCCTTAGTAGATTTAAACCTTAGATTTAGTTCAGAAAAGAGTATGAGCCTTCATAATAGTAGAACATAGCCGATGTTATAAATACCTGACAAAATATACCTATTCATAGGACAAAATGCCAATGGAGGCAACAAATAAAAAATGGACTTTAAAACTAGTGAATCCCATGAATAACACTTTTCAAAAGTGAATCCTTGAAATCATCCTTCAATGAATATTAAAGTGTTGCCCCATAGCCTGAGATGTATAGAACATAAATAATTTTATCCTTTATTAGACATTGTTCACAAAGTTGAGAAGTATAGAACCATAAAAGAATAATTCAAGCGTCTCTTTAGATAAGATGCTGCTCCACAGGACTGAGAGATAAATCACTTGATTGTTCCATAAACCTATCTTAGAAGCATACCATTGTAAGGGGAACAAGGTGTCTTTATATAGTTTTTGGAGGAACCATCCTTTGAGTGAGATGACTAGCACTTAGGAGGGAACATAAAATGAAATTTAAAAATTAAGCTTTCATTTGGAGCCAAAAATCATGAGATCGACTTTAATGGAGCTATTTTGCATTTTAAAATTCAAATTCTTTTGGAGCCAAAATGGTCTGAATTGGTTCCATAGAAGATTGTCAAAAGACCATGACTGCATTAGGTCGAACAAATCTCTAAATAAATCCAAAAAAACGATAAAAAACACCCTGAACCAGTGGTAATGGTAGCCAATGTGGAACAACGAGGACCTCGGTCAAAGCGCGCTGACCGAGACCCATGGGGACCGCGCAGGAGGCCAAATTAGCCCATGGGAGCCCCAAATGGGAAAAGGGGGAGGTTTTTGATATCGCTGGGTGAACAGGGCTGAAATGGGGAAGCCCGAGCACTCGGTCGCATCAGGAGCTGGAGAACCACAGGCTGAAAAGGTAAAAGTATTAAACGTACAAATAGCAGGACCCGTGCTCTGGAAACCGACGGTTTTGATCGGGGCACCCTTGAATGGTAAGAGGTTCTGGATAAGAGTGGAGTGATTCCATACACCGATTGATGCATGGCAGGCGGAGGTGAGAGAAAACCGTCGTTGATCGCGTGCTATTGGTTGAGCAAGTCAACTGCGTGAAACATGTGTATGGCGTCAGATTTGGAGGGCCCAGACCGGACAGCTGAGATTGAAGATGATGTAAAGAAGTGGAATCGACAGGGAATTAAGCCACGTTTTAAAGGGATTTGGAATCCATTTGACTGCCACGGTGGAGG
This sequence comes from Pinus tabuliformis, assembly GCA_031772625.1. Lineage (NCBI taxonomy): Eukaryota > Viridiplantae > Streptophyta > Pinopsida > Pinales > Pinaceae > Pinus > Pinus tabuliformis. The sequence goes on from CM062817.1 coordinate 1,639,060,455, forward strand.
AAGAACGCATCCACAACGTAACTGAAGAAATGAATCGACGAAGTATTCTGGCATCGTTTAGGGGAGGACAAGTGGCCACTCCCTCAGCATTCATGATGACACCGAAAACAAAGAACTCCAAGCGCAGTTGCAGAAGGTGAAGAGACAGAGGCGGAAGAGGAACCGAATAGGCATAGGGATCAAATGGCTAAAGCCATGAACAGAGGAAGAAGACAGTCAGAGTTGAGTAGAGTAAGGAAGAGACAGAAGTCAAGAGACGAAGTGGAACAGTGAACCCTTAGAGGAGGACTGAACACAGAGAACAGTAAATACAAGTAGAAGAGACAGAGGGCCGAGCTGACCAAAGGCAGCGTCGAGCACCAGAGAGCTTGAAGATTCAAGCCATCCATAGAGGAATCTGTCCGGACTGAGCATCACAGTTGGCTCTTTCCATTGTAGACCAGAAGGTCATAGAACTGGTAGGAAGAAGAAGAGTCTGTGTACTCCAGTGGCTTGGGGAATCCAAGGACCACCTTGCCAAGCAAAACCCACTTCAGGTGAACTCACATTGAGTCCCTGTATTGTAGTTTATCTGCTTAAAGACACAATAAAACAAGGCCACCACTGGAAGCTGGACCAGAGACGTAGCCTTGGAGAATAGGATGAACTCCTTATTAAAAAAATTTGTGTCTTTGTGTTGCTTACTGTATTTCTCTGCTGTCTTTCCATTTTATTGTCTGTGTATTGGCAATCTGATCGATCCATTGTTTCAATAACAAAGAACACACACACTAACACATGAGTTTGTAATACCTTAGTTTTTTAAATCTTTAATCGATGTCACTCATAGGGTGAATATCAGATCAAGTGGTATCATAGCTCTAGGCTGTAAGGTTAGACAAACTTGTGTTGGTTTAGCTGTGAATGCTCACAAGATCAAAGCTCAAATTAGGAGAAGGAGAGTTGGTGGAAACTAATCCTGAAATTGGGAGAGTCTATTCTTGAAAGACAATGTCAGAAGAAGGTTCTGTAGGGCCAGACCCTCAATTCATAGAGAGTTTCCTAGCTATAAAGTCTATGGTTGAAGAAATGTACAGAGACTTTAGAAAGCAAAAGGTGGAAGATGCATCAGGCTCTAAGCAAGAGAAAGAAGAAGATGAGTCTCACTTCCATGACAACTCCAAAGGAAAGGGGAAAGAGGAAAACTTTCTCACACCTCCTAATAGCCCTGTGCATAATAAGAAAGCATATTTGATTAAGTTAGATGTTAAATTTGATTTGCCTATATATGATGGAGAGCTAAATGCTGAAAAATTAAACAATTGGATTAGACAAATTGATGTGTATTGCAGGGTACAGAACATAAACTCAGACAAGAGTAAGATTCATCTGGCAAGCCTACGCCTAGGAGGCACTGCCTTGGTTTGGTGGGAAGGTAGAACCCAAGCTGATATGAAAAAACATGTTAAGACCATCTTCTTCTGCAGTGACTTTGTTTCCGCAATCAAAAAGCAGTTCTATCCATTGGCCTACATGCAACAAGCCATGATGAGTTGGCAAACTCTTCGGCAGTTGAAAGGGAAAAGTGTGCAAGGGTATACTCAAGAGTTTAGAAAGAGAGAATTGATGTTGGGCGTCTCATTAGACTCACCAGAGACTCTTTTTAAGTACATTGGTGGTCTACACAGCTACATGAGGCATACCATCCTCATGTTTAATCCGACTATTGTAGATGAGGTATCTGTACAAGCTACTCATCTAGAGGCTAGAGGAAAGAATGGTAATCTAGAAGTTGGGGGACCATCCCAACCCACTGTAAGCAAGAGCAAGGAGAAAAGAAAACAGAAGTGGAAAGCAAGGGAGGCTAACACTGCACAGAAAGCCAAAGCTTCATGCACCCACTACAAAAAGGAGGGGCATGATGATAAGCATTGTTGGATTCTGCATCGAGAGCTGAGACCTAAGAAGTCCGAGGGCAAGAAGAAGAAGACAACTACAACTATTCAGAAAGATTTGGGGTCAGACTCGGGAGATGAAACAACTATAGCAGCCACGGGTATAAAAGGTAAGAATTTTGAAGCATCTACTAGTAATTCTGCTCAATCTGTTATTGATGAAGAAAATGAGAGAAAAAGACATGAGCTTTTACATATTCGAGTTATTTCCAAAAATCAAAAGATTGATACTTTTTTTGATAGTGGCTCACAAGTAAATCTAGTTTCTGAAGCAATTTTAAAGAAATTGGGATTAGCAACTACACCTCACAAGAAACCATACCCATTAGAATGGTTGAATGATAAAGCACAACTACAAGTGACTAGACAGTGCAAACTCAAGTTTTCTTTTGGGTCAGCATTTGTAGATGAGGTTGAGTTAGACATAATTCCTTTGGATATATGTGGAATTGTTTTACGAAGCCCTTACTTGTATGATATAAAGGCTATTTTCTATAGAGCTTAGAATAAGTATCTATTGGTTAAATATGGAACCGAATACTTTGTAAGAGCTCATAAGCTCAAGAATAATTATACTCTCATAAACTCAGGACAGATGAAAAGAATGATTAATTCATGCTAACAATTCTTACTAATGGTTGTAAAGGAAAGGAAACCTGATAAAACCAATGTATTTGAGGGTTGTAATGCTGAACAACGAGCTGATATAGAAAAGGTTGTTTCAGAGTATGATGTCTTGTTTCAAGAACCTAAAGGTCTGCCACGCAAAAAGGGAATAGTACATGATATTATTTTGCAGCAAGATGTTCCTTTGCCTAATGTTGAGATGTACAGGTTGTCTGCTTTAGAGAATGCTGAAATCAAGAAGCAGGTGCAGGAGTTGCTCGAGAAGGGCTTCATCAGGCCTAGCACATCACCATGTGGGTCACCAATCATTTTGGTGAGAAAGAAAGATGGCTCGTGGAGAATGTGCATTGATTACCGAGCACTGAATAAGATAACAATCAAGAATCATTATCCCCTTCCTCGCATAGATGATATTTTAGATCAATTGAAAGAAGTTGTTTATTTCACCAAGCTGGATTTGCACAGTGGATATCATCAGGTCAGAGTTGCAGAGCAAGATGCATGGAAGACTACTTTCAAAACAAAGCAGGGATTGTATGAATGGCTGGTTATGCCTTTTGGCTTAACTAACACTCCTGCTACTTTCATGAGATTAATGAATGATGTACTCAGACCTTTTCTTGATGATTTTGTTATTGTGTATCTGGATGACATTCTGGTTTTTAGTAAAACGTGGGAAGAACATTTAAAGCATGCTAAGCAGACATTAGATGTTTTGAAAAGAGAAAAACTTTATGTTAAACTCTCAAAATGTGAATTTGGCAAAACATCTCTAAACTACTTGGGTCATATAGTAGGGGGAGGTGAATTGAAAATAGATCCCTCTAAAGTGGCAGTCATTTTGAACTGGCCTAAACCCAGGTCTGCTACAAAAGTGAGAAGCTTCTTAGGAGCAACACAATATTGGAGGAAGTTCATCTCTAAATTCTCCTCGATTGTAGCTCCCTTACATGCTTTAACAGGATTGAATAAGGTGTTTCAGTGGGAAGGCAAACATCAGAAAGCCTTTAACACCTTGAAAGAGAAAATAAGTACAACACCTGTACTAGCACTGCCAAATTTACAACGACCATTTGAGATCCAAACTAATGCCAGTGACTATGCCATGGGAGCAGTGTTGACACAACACAACAAACCCATATGTTATCATTCTGAGACTTTTAATCCTGCAGTAGTTAACTATCCTACATATGATAAAGAATTGTATGCATTAGTTCAGAGTGTGAAAAAGTGGAAACATTACTTAATGGGCAAAGAGACAGTAATACATACTGATCATCAACCACTTCAATATATACACTCCCAAACTAAGTTGCAACAATCAAGACATTACATATGGATGGGTTTTCTACAACAGTTTCACTTAGTCATCAGATATAAAAAGGACATACATAACAAGGTTGCAGATATGTTATCTAGACCCATTATAAATGCATCTACCATACTTAAGCATAATTCAGTGATACATGAAAGCTACATTGAACAATATGCTCAGGATATGGATTTTAAAGATGTATATGCAACTTTGAGTCAAGGCAAAAGAGTAGAAGAATTGGACTATCACATAAATGACCGACTCTTATACCATTGTGGGAAACTCTGCATTCCACAAACTGAGAGGATAAAGATAATTAGGGAAGCACACACTTCTCTGATATCAGGTCACTTTGGGGTAAGTAAAACAGTTGCACAGCTGCAAAGATTCTGCTATTGGCCGAAAATGAATGAGACAGTTTCTAGATATGTAAGAGGGTGTGCCATGTGTGCTAAAAGCAATCCCAACAATAGAAAACTAGGCTTGTACACTCCATTTCCAGTTCCTTCTCACCCTTGGGAAAGTGTTTCCATGGATTTTGTTGGAGGACTGCCTAAATCTAGGAAAGGTCATGATTATCTATATGTTGTTGTGGATAGGTTCAACAAAATGTGTATTTTGATACCTTGTAGTAAACAAATTATAGCTGAACAAACTGCAAAATTGTTCTTTGAACACGTATGGGTTCATTTTGGATTACCCACTTCCATTGTATCTGATCGAGACACCCGATTTGTGGGAAAGTTTTGGTCGAGTCCGTGGGAACTGATGGACACCAATTTGAAGAAGAGCATAGCTTTTCATCCACAAACAGATGGCCAGACAGAAGTAGTAAACAGGATGGTGATCTAGTTACTGAGAGGATATTGCAGTAAGCATCCTAAGCTTTGGGATGAACACTTGTGTTATGTGCAACATGCTTACAACAGAGCCAAACACTCTTCTGCACAGAGATCTCCTTTTGAGACCTGATTTGGTTTCACACCAAGGTATCCTTTGGATTTTGTCTTTGGTAAAGATACCATGGTTGATGGACACAATGATGTGGACAAGGCAACTAGGTTCATTGAACAAATCCGGAGATCCACCAGGTAGTACAAGAATAGTTGAAAAAGAGCCAGGTCAAGTATAAGGCTAGGCATGATAAGCATCGGATGGAGCATAGTTTTCAAGTTGGAGACCAAATCTGGCTGTATATCAGCAAGGACAAGATGCAAGGTGAAGGTAAAAAGCTAAAGGCTATCAGGTATGGACCTTTTAGGATACTTGAGAAGATTGGTGGAAATGCTTTTCTCCTTGATTTACCAGCTTACATGCACATCTACTCAGTCGTAAATGCAGATTTCTTGAGATTGTTTGAACCTTCATTGATTGAGGACCCTGAAGAGAAAAGTCAATTGCCTTCTATTGATTACTTGCTACCTGAATACCTCAATGAGTTGAAGGAAGACACAATGCTGGATAGGAAGGTGAGGACGATGTGCAGGGGAGATGTTGAGTACCTCAAGATTAGGCTCAAAGGTTCAAAGCCGAGCGGCGCAAAGTGGATTGAGATTGGACAAGTGAAGAAATAGTATCCTCACTTAGTCGATGCTTGAAAACCAACTTTTGGTGGTCCAAAAGTTTTTTCAGTGGGAAGACTGTGATTCAAATTGGATCCATATAAGACTGTCAAAGAACCATGACTGCATCAAGTCAAACAAATTGCTAAAGAAATCCAAAACAACGATAAAAAACACCCTGAACCAGTGGCAATGGCAGCCAACGTTGAACAACGAGGACCTCGGTCAAAGCACACTGACTGAGGCCCATGGAAACCGCGCGGGAGGCCAAAGTAGCCCCTGGGAGCCCCGGAATGGGAAAATGGGGAGGTTTTTGATATCGCTGGGTGAACAAGGCTGAAATGGGAAAGCCCAAGCACTCGGTCACATCTGGAGTCGGAGAACCACAGGCTGAAAAGGTAAAAGTGATAAATGTACAAATGGCAGGACCCGCGCTTTGGAAACCGACGATTTTGATTGGGGCACCCTTGAATGGTAAGAGGTTTTGGACAAGAATGGAGCGATTCCATACACCGATCGATGCATGGCAGGCGGAGGTGAGAGAAAACCGTCATTGATTGCACGCTATTGGTTGAGCAAGTCAACCGCGCGAAACGTGCGTATGGTGTCGGATCTGGAGGGCCCAGATCGGATGGCTGAGATTGCGCCTGATGGAAAGAAGTGGAACCGACAGGGAATTAAGCTGCATTTTAAAGGGATTTGGAATCCATTTGACCGCCACGGTGGAGGAAGAACACATCCACGACATAACTAAAGAAACAAATTGACGAAGTATGCTGGTGCCATTTAGGGGAGGACAAGTGGCCACTCTCTGAGCGTTCATGATGACGCCGAACATAGAGAAATCCAAGCACAGCTGCAGAAGGTGAAGACACAGAGGCAGAAGAGGTACCGAATAGGCATAGGGATCGAATGGCTAAAGCAATGAACAAAGGAAGAAGACAGTCAGAGTTGAGTAGAGTAAAGAAGAGACAAAATTCGAGAGACAAAGTGGAACAGTGAACCCTTAGAGGAGGATTGAACACAGAGAACAGTAAAGCCAAGCAGAAGAGATAGAGGGCCAAGCTGACCAAAGGCAGCGTCGAGCACTAGAGAGCTTGAAGATTCAATCCTTCCCATAGAGGAATCTGTCGGATTGAGCATCACAGTTGGCTCTTTCCACTGTAGACCAGAAGGTCATAGAGATGGTAGGAAGAAGAAGAGTCTGTATACTCCAGTGGCCCGAGGAATCTATGGACCACCATGCCAAGAAAAACCTGCTTCAGGTGAACTCACATTAAGTCCCTGTATTGTAATTTCTCTACTTAAAGACACAATAAAACAAGGCCACCACTGAAAGCTAGACTAGAGATGTAGCCCTTGAGAATAGGGTGAAATCCTTATTAAAATTGTTTGTGTCTTTGTGTTGCTTACTGTATTTCTCTGTTGTCTTTCCATTTTATTGTTTGTGTATTGGCAATCTGATCAATCCGTTGTTTCAATAACACATAACACACACACCAACACATGAGTCTGTAATACCTTCATTTTATAAATCTTTAACTGATGTCACTCATAGGGTGAATATCAGATCTCAAAACCCTTGTTATCCTCAGGCCTTCTTTCATGAAGGAGGGAATATGGAATTCGAAATTCAAATCACAACATTAATTTAATAAATTTCTTCTAAACCCATGAACCAATAATAAACTTCCATGTCACCTTATTTGGGGGTTTTGACCTTCAATATGGGGGCTTCAACTTTGAACAAACATATCTCTTGCACTGTGATAACTCTCGTGATGTGCACCATGTTTTCGAAACTAGCAAGACAAGGAGAATCCAATAAAGATGGTCTTGTCTCAAAAAACCATGATTTGTCAAGTCATTTTAGTCAAAAAAGGTGGAGCATCTTATGGTGCTTCTTGGGTCGACATTAATGAAAACCATATTTGAATATACTCCACCTGTCAATAAGCATTACTAAAAATATTTGCGTTTGTGACAAAGAGAACGAGTCCTTGAAAATTGGCCATGATTTTTCTTTCCAAATCTGCTTGAACACAAATTTGACTAATTTGGCCATAATGTTGGTTATTGCTATGATAATTTTTTTCATCTACAATTTTTTTCATCTACCATTCTAAATCAATCTACCAGAGGATAGATCTTCAAATTTGCAACCACTACTACTTAGACTCCCCCTTTTCAACATTCACAGGATAGGGAGTCTTCAAGTTGGACTATTCATAATAATGTATGAACTAGCTCTGTAGCTGGATCATTTCGAACCTTGACATATTCCATTGTACCTGTAGATCCATCATGGCCTTGCGATTTTATAAATCTGAAGAGCATGACCAATGATATTTCTTCATTCACCCGATCTTATTGCTTTTGTTTTCTTCTCCAAAACTTCATGTACTTGATATTAGAGTTCTCTTTTATGGAAGATTTCATCATGTATTTGGAATCAGGAGCTATATGTCCATAGTTAAGGTATTTGAAGCATTCTATATGGTACTTGAATGATGGAGCAACTAACGTATAATATTTGTTGATGAAACCATTTTGTTATCTATCTTGTGTACATGCAAGCTTGCTTCTATGGTTTTTATAGTGTCCTTGATAATCATCCTTGTCATAAGCTTTACAATCCCTAGCCTTATGCCCAAAGTTAGTAAATGAAAAACAATAACCATTAAACATACTAGGGTACTTGGATGAAATGGCTTGCCTTGATGTTGTTGATCTTCTAAATAAATTCTTCCTTGGAGGAGGTTCAAACTTTTTTTGTTCCTTGTCCTTGTATAACCTCAACATAACTTTTTGAAACATTTTCAATCTTTTTTTATTTTTCACTTCGATATGGATTTTGAGGGATCTTTCTATCAAGATTCTCTTCAATATAGCTTTGCAAGGGCTTGGAGCTTGTGCCTTCATTACATGGACCTTCACCTGCTTCTTTTCCCTTCATCTTTATGCGAGAAATTTCTTGACCCTTTTCATTAATGACATTATTCTTCTTTGCAACATATTTCCTTTGCAAGATAAGCTCCTGTTTCTTTTAAGAAACTTCTGCCTCATACTTCAAAACAATTTCATTTAGCTCTCTAGTTAATATTTTGTCTCTTTTTTGGTTCCTCAACTAGAAGTCTCAAGAGGGAAACTTCTTCTGTTGCTTTGTAAAAATCCTTTATTAATTCCTTCTTCTATTCATTTTCCTTTCTGATCTTGTTTATTTCTACCATAACTATGTCAAGTTCCTTTTGTTTTTGAATAAATTCAACTTCAAGTATTTGCTTTTGCTTCCTTGTTTTGTTAAAATCCCTTAAGGCACTGATCAATTCTCTCTCCATGTCCACTTTTGGTTCTTCTTCTTCATCATCACTAGGATCTTTGCTCTAAGTATCATCATCATATTCATCTTGACTTACATGCTTCTTTAAGTATATATTTTGAAGCTTCTCCCGAAGATGTTTGGTTGATGAGTGTTGACCTACATTAGATTTCCTAGAATCTGGAAAGGCACTCAAAATAACATTCACGATTTTTTGTACCTTCTTGATTCATCAATAGATGTATTTGCAGAAATGATAAAATGCCATACATCATATCCATTATCTCCCAATTTATCTTCCATTAGACCTTTCCAAAATTGAAAGCATGAATCATCGAATAGAGGAATTAGACCAACATGTTTCTCTTCATTAGTTGTAATAGGTCTTGAAACTGGGGAAATACCAAATACTTCCTTTGATCTTTGGATGTGTGCTTCCTTGACTTTCCCATTTCTAATCTCTTGATATCTTCCTTTCAACTGTTAGGCTCCAATTGAAGGAACTTGTTCTGATACTAATTGTTGGAATATTCACCAATACTGAGAAGGGGGGTGAATCAATGTTGGGCAATTTTTAACAATTTTAATAATATCATGTAAACATTAAATAGATAACAACACCATTCAACAATGCACAATATCAAATACAATACATAAGATATTTTTAGGTGGAAACCCTTCTAGGAGAAAAACCACTGAATGCTTTTAATATAAGTCTTAGATATTACATCAATAGGAAGCTCCTACTTCTGAGATCTTCCAACAACAACTGGAAGGAGGATCCAACCCCCTAATTTATTAGCTCCAACTAAAAGGATGCAAGAAAACACTTATTTACTAGCTCCAACTAGAAGGAGGCTGCAAACCCTTGATTTTATTAGCTCCAACTAAACGAATCCTCCAACACCCTGCAAGCTCCAACTTTCCCTAGCACCACCTTGCCACCTTGAAGTGTTGTCAGAATCCAACCTAAAGGAGACTCCAATGTATGCATTGTACCACCAGAAGACCCTACTTATGATAGCCCCCACTTTCCTTGAAGGTTCTGACTTTCAATTTGCCACAATGGACCACAATTCATATATTTTTAGATTAGATTTGCCTGTTCTCAATATCAATCATAAAATTATTCTATTGAGTTTGTCAATATGTAATACTGGCACAAGGTCATCAACAAAAATTTCTCATAAAAAGATCAAACCTTAATTGAACAATCTAGTATTACTCGATGCTCTCTTCTCAATAAACATATCCATTACTGCTCACATGTATATTTTATGAAAAACCATAGCAACATAGAAACAAGATCTCATTGCATTCCATTGTCATTGAAATTCCTCTATTTTTTTCCAATAGTCGTTTTTTTTATAACAACACTTGACCCAATAATGTTTCCAATGCTAATTCTTTCACTACTAACTCTTATTTACATGCACAATCTGATGTGCCACAAGTCTATCATGTGCCCAACCTTAAGCTTATAAAACACAAGATTATAAGACACTGACTCAATTTCCTCTCTACAATGGAATTCCTAGCTTAATAATTCATGATCAAGGTATCAAACCCTAGAGGTATCGTACACATGTATCTTATTTATGCTGCATAAAACAATAATGTAATAGCAACAACAAATGACGAATCTGATCTTTAAGAAGCAACCATACTCTTACTTTGTCAGAAATCAACTCAACTGTAACCTCTAGTTATTAATCTGAAAATGTACTAATGCATTAAAAAAATACTGATAACTCTGATTCCTAAGTAATTCTTTTTAGATACATGTTCCTTGCAGAAATAATGATAAACCTTTACTGTTGTCTCTACAAACCTAGATCACAATTGTATGCAATAATGTCAAAATGCTCACAACCTTCAAGACTTCCTTCAAAGATTATTGCAGATCAAATTTCAATTTTCAACATGCCATAGTTAAACCAATCACAAAAAAATACTTATAGAGAACCATCAAGATGCCACCGAATTTCCTTTTTCTCTCACTTCAAACTTGCGCTCTAATCAACAAATCTACCTTTGAACTTCAATTTAAGGAAGCCTTCAATCTTGGATCTAGATCAATACTTGAAACAATTCTTCAATATTCTTAGAATTGATTTTTTGTGGTCTAAGTAACAAGGCTTAAGCATACCTCTGGTCTAAGGCTAACCTGGGATGATTTGACCTTCTTAAGTAGCACATTTGATACCCTCAGAACTAGTGAATGAAACTTCAAGTGCTTCCTCAGACAAGCCTTCAGATGAGACTAAAATCTTGTTATAGGGGAGCTTAGATTCTACCTTAGACAAGGCCGAATAAACCTCCAGAAAACTAGCTCCTAATAGTCTCATATTTGTGTAAGAATGAAGGTTGAAACATATCTAAGAAGGTATGAATGTTAGAGCATTGGAAATCCCTATAAAAAGTGAAAGGGTCCACAGAAGGTTTGCATTAGAAGGGTCATGATTTAGCCTCAAGATAACTCAAAATATGAATTTGGATTAAGCCTTAGAATGCCATAGAATAATTGTGAAACAACCTCAGAAATAGAGGTTGAAATAGTGCTTCAAATGAACCTTAGACTAGCCTCAGAATGGGTCAAATATATATCAAATATTCATTAGAAAGTGTCATAGAAGTTTGCTAAAACAAGGTCGATAAGACTTAGAACATGCTTAATATATTCTATAATCTGCCTTAGAAATCCAACGAAAACACAAATAAAAATATTAAGCAAGGATGCCCAATTTTAGTCCTTAAACTATCCCGTGAAAAATCTATCTTTCCCAGTGAATTCACATAGATATCCAAAAAAAAACCTTCAAAAAATTTCGACCTCCTGCTAAAAATAATTGTGAATTCCCTGCCCCAGAGATTTCGTAATGAATTTTCTAGTAATTAATCATGAAAGATGATTGATCTTGGAGGAATCTGATTTCTCATTTATAGTGAATGAGGGAGATTCTAGAGGGGGTCTGACATGCCTAATAGGCCATGAAGCTGACCTTAAACAAGCCCAAAATAATGAATTTTGACTGAGCCTACTAGAGAAATAAACCATCAGTTCTAATTTTTAAAAGGGGCCAACCTTATCCTTCTTTGGGACACCATTTTTAAGAAACAATAATTCTTCCTTTGAGGTTCATTTGTAATATCCAAGATCAATAGACAATTAATCAATTTTTCTTAAACTTTAATCCAAATATCGACCAATAAAAAGGTTGCCTTCTACCATCCAATTTGAGCATCATGACCACATTTTCAAGGCACTATCTTTTACAAGGCCTATCTCCTTGACTAAGGATTTATGGGGCATGCCACTTATTGTTGGAATTTTCTTGACAAGGACTATGTGATGGAGATGGTCTTGCGAGAAAAATCATTGATCTTTCCATTCAAATTCCTCATCAAATGTGGGGCATCATGACCACACCACATGCTTCCTTCTCTTCCTTCCAAGCCTTCTTGTTTATTGGAACTTCCAATTATTGCAATCCAAAAAAAAATATTAAGAGCAGTCAAAGATTGACATTGGCATCAATAAAAACACCATTCAAGACTACATGCCCTACCTCAGGAATTGAAACCCTACTTGTGATGCTTCATCGAATTAATATTTTAAAAGTCTTATCTATACATCCTGCGAGCAATTATTATGCCCATAGTTGTACACTATGTTTGTATTGGAATCCAATCCTTTGATGAAATATTCATAGAATCCATTTGGCTATGTGTGAGAGAATTATCTCATCATTACTAGCTGTAGAAATTGGTAGGAAGGGAATCTTGAATGATAAATTGACACCCTTAAAAAAACCTCACATTTGTTGACATGGTACTACAGATATACTATTGGCATTCAATGGAACAACATTAACTAATAACAATTCTTTACACCTTTTGTTGTAAATAGGAATACTAACTACCTTATAGGTGAAAGAATTCCATACAAACCAACTTGATAATCAAAATCAAATGCAAATTTAAGAACTTCATTCAATTAACAACACATAACAACAAAATTAATGTGTTCTTTATCTTTGTGACTTCCCACCAATTTATAGCATTGTCCATTACAAATTATGACATAAAACACGTTAAAATTGTTAGCCATATTTACAATTTCAAATCTATATTTATTAGTGGGTTATCTGGGGTATCCATGTTATTTTCTCACTTCATCAACACTTAATTGTTTGAGGCCTCTTACATCCTTGCATTAGAACCTTGAGAAGATGTTCAATGAGGTTAAGAAACTATTTGAGCTATTTTATGGTTTATCCTTTTATTTTCTTTTTTCAACTAAAAATGTTTTCTCCATATGTTGATAGAGTATTGTATATGACCATCATTTCTTGGTTGCAAGCTTGATTTTGGAAAAATTGAAAGTGCCTCAACTGCTCTAACTCCTCGTTTAACTTTTGGAATTCAAAATTTAATTAACAAATACATGCAATATGATTTTCAGATTAGATGTTGGAAATGAAACTCTATGCCACATTCTTGTTGAGTAAAGAGTGGTTAACAAGGAAATCAATAGTGTCAGGGGTGGGGGTGATGGTCCACAAAAGAGGGAAGCAATGTACCAACCACAAGAGTGAATGGGAATGGGTGGGGGTGATGGTCCACAAAAGAGGGAAGCAATGTACCAACCACAAGAGTGAATGGGAATTTAAGCGACGGAGGATGTGGAAGTCACCCCAAGAGAGACAAGATGATAAAGCACCTGGGAAACCAAGAGGAAATATGGATAAGAAAACTTTCTGGACCAAAATTAGGAAAGGGATTGGAAAAACCCTGAAAGAGAGGGTGCCAAACTATTCTACCATGAAAAATGACGAGGGAAGTGTCGAGTGCACTAATAGAGGAGATATTATATTTCCATTAGGATTCCACGTGGTTGTCAAGGTTAAGTGTCTTAGGACTTCATATATGCTTCAGATAGATTATCCCTGTCAAATTAAACTTTAATATTGATAGTTATTTTTATGCTTGTCATTTTATGTATTATGCATATTTATGAATATCAAATCCTTTTATGATATTATATACATTAAATTCCCATGTTGATTTATGATTCTCAAAATCTTTTGTGATATTTTATGCATTAAATTCCCATGTTGCCTTATGGATGGGGAGCAACGTGGGTTGATGTGAGCGATGTATGATGGATGGATTACGTTGAACATGATTGAGCATAACGGATTACGTTGAACGCCTTATGGAGGGGGAGCAACGTGGGTTGATGTGAGCGATGTATGATGGATGGATTACGTTGAACATGATTGAGCATAACGGATTACGTTGAACATGACTGAACATAATGTATATTAATATAAGGAGGAAACGATTTTTGGTCATGAAACTATAACATTGCATATGGGACTATCGTCCCCAATCAAACTCTTATATGTTTGTGAAATGGCTTTAATTCGTTCAAGTGGCTCCAATTACCTCCCTCTCTCCTTATTAGCTTATAATTTATCTTTTACTTGTGAGTAGAAGGAGAGAAGTCAGATCTGCTTTCTTGTTGTGCACATGCAAGAAATAAAATCTTTAAGCTGACTTAAGGGTTCAACCAAGCCACAACTAAGGTCTTCCCCTATGTAAGGGGATTTTTAAAATGCAAGCTTTAATCTAAATGCAGATCTATTCTAAGATGCAAGCAAAAAGCCAATCCTATCTCGAATTGGAAAATGATAATCATTTCTTAATTCAAAAGCATATAAACTAACCAGAAGAAGATGACTGTTTATATAATGATTAAATTCACTATATAATTTTCATCAATTAAAAGAAGAAGTTCATTTAATTAATGAAAGAGAAAACAAAATGGGAATGTATTTAAACAATAAATAGTTATTTCTTAGTACATTCCTATTTCAATGAATTCATATTAATTCTAATTTTGTTTTGCTCCTTTGCGATAGCTCTTAAATAACTTGAATAGCATAAAATAATTGATATGACAATAATACTCAATCAAAATGTAATACACTATTTAGAACATAAATTAAAATCAGATTGTAGAAATTCTGGTAAAAAGTGATTAATTTACATCTCAGACAATAGTGCACATGAAATAAAAATTAATTAAGATCATACCAAAATATCGTTACAAAAATCTGTAGTCCTTAAACAACTTCAGCTCCTTGGAGAAATTGCTTATAGTGGTGCAAAACAATCTTCTCTTACAAAGCTCAAAATGCTCTGTCTCTCCATAATTCAACTCACAGTACACTACAAAAGTGCAAATGCACAGCAAGAAAAATCACAACATTTTCCCCAAATACCTCAAATATAAAGTTTTCCCCTCACCTACAACTATAATCCCCTATACAAAAGTGCTTTCAGAGCTTCTAGTTGCAGAGAAGAGGAACCTCCTCCTTACTCTCAAGACAACTATTTACTTACAAAAATGAAAACTAAAAATGGAGAATTGTTGAAGTTGTTGTTGCCAATCCTCCATCTTCTTTCTTGTTGGTCCTTTATCACTGATCCCAGTATGTTGTTCTTAATCCCATTCAATAGATCTCCTTCTAGAAACCAATCAAAACCAAAATAAAAATAAATTAAATTGCATATTAAAATCAAAATTAAAAAACCTAAGAAAACCAACTCTCCAATCAAAATATAATTAAATAAAAAATAAAAGAAAAATAACCTTCCCATTGATCCATGTAAAGATATTGTTGGTCAAAGAGGACATAATCGAATGGATCTGTACTAACATAAGCTTTAGGCCAAATGAAAATGCAAAAATAAAGCTCAAAAAATTAGTTTTGATTTGAAATTCAGAGCTTAATTTTTTGCTAACTTTTAGGTGTATATAAAAGTCAAATCTAGTCATGCAACCACTTCAAAAATATTCTCCATGATTTTATCTTTCTAATGAGTCATCATGGACTTGATTTGATCAAGTAAAACTCGAGATATCCCTATCCAAAATCAAAGTGTCAAAACTACCAAAATTCTGAAAAATTTATATTTTTAATTAAAAATCTTAATCTTAATTAACTGTGAAATTAAAATTAAATAATTATTAAATTAACAAATTATATACACATTAATTATAATTATAAAATTAAATTATAATTACAAATTATTAATTTAATTAATTCAACTAATTAAATTAATTTAATACCATATTAGAAACCTAGGAAAGCGTGCTATGGTGGATTGGTGACCTTTTATTACGATGGAGAGGGGCTTTAATACATAACAATGGGAGGCATAAGGAGAGATCTCGGACGTAGGAGGTGAGGTATCTCGAAGGTATAAAGGGAAAGAAATTACGAAATGAAGGGTTACCGAGATGAGGTGGGAGCAGAGTGGGAGGTGAGGTGAGGTGAGGTGAGGTTAATGTGGGAGTGGGAATTCTCTTTCATATAAATTATAACTATTTTTATAATAAGTAAAAAATCACATAAAAAAGAAAGATAAAGTTATAACCATTTATAAATAAGGTTTTCTGGATCTCTAATCTCGTAAGTTTTTAAAATTGGAATTAGAAAGGTCTTTCGCAGTTAGGATTGAAGATTTTTTAAATATATATATTATTTTTTGGTTGCAGTGGTTCTCTAGGATAATTAGTAAAATAAAATATGAATACACAGAATTAATTAAAATCAGTGTTTACATATAATTAATTAATTTATAAAATTAAAGTAATATATATTTTGTACATTTTTTAGTTTAGGTAGTGAAAATCACCAAATTTCAGATGAGTGTGTCGTTAGCAAATCGTGTATCCAAATGAGATGAAATGAGAATTGATAGAAAGTTAGCAAAAAACCAAACACAATGATGCAATTAGAATGGAAATCCGAAGAAAACAAAAATCTCACAAAAATGTCGCACACTTAACCAAAATAAAATATTAAAAGTGATTTAGGCAAAATTTATGTAGAGGGTCCCTATTATTATTATGAAGATAATAAGTTAAAAATGGGGGGGGGTTGTGATTTTACCACAACAATGGTGACGGGGAACAACTAGTTATCTTTGGTTAAAATGTATGAGTTTAACTTTACCTAAAGGTAAAAATGATGAATTCTATTAAGTCGTCAAATAGTAAAACATTTCCCAGGGTTCCCACATTAGTGATTCAAGCAATATAAGTTCAAAAAGATAAGTACTTGAAGTAGACTGCGTCTAAAACCATGAATCCAAATTTTAGGGAATATTTAATATTTAAGATTACTTCATATGAGTGATAGAAGTTACAAATAGAGAGTTTTAGATAAAGCATATATCCATTGATATGAATGGTATCTGACATATCTTCATTTCCAGCAAGCTTGGTCAGTACCCCGACAAAGTTGTCCTTAATGTTATACAAGCATGGCCCCACTGCCAGTGAGTGTCCATAGCCCCAATGAGTTTGTTTGTGCTCCCCATGCTTCCCCTTTTAATCACGTTTTTGATAAGCACATTTTTGAGCTAAGTTTATGATGTAGCTAAGTGAAATGGGTGGGATGGTAAACGAGACTTAAGCAAATGGATATAATGCTTCCATAATGTTAACTCATATATCTTTCCTTTCAACTAACATTCATAGGCTTTTATAAAGTGGAAGGATTGGAGGGAATCATTGAGTTAAACTCAAAGTCTGTTCTTTCCTTGAAAATGTGAACTACATCACCTAGAAATGATGCATGTTTCTCCATGGAAAATATTTAAGGCAAGAGGGATTTTATAACTCTTATAAAGATATTCCTTAAAGGTAAATAAAAACCCATGAGACAATCAGAGTAAGAATTTCCCACATGTACTAACCAATGTTGGATAAGAAAGAATTCCTCCAAATAAATTTTGGTAATATAAAAAAGTCCAATCCCAAGCCAAAAGTGAAAAGAAAACGAAAGAAGAAATCAACATGCTTCAAAAATTTCAAACGAAGGAAGGAAAGTTGAAAGGAAAGTCCAAATTGAAAAAAGACACTCAACAAGGCTAAGTATAAGAACATCTCAACAAAAGAGTAAAATAAGACAAGCATGTGTGTCCATCTTATGTTAATATTTTAATAAATGTTATTTTGTAGAGTTATAAGCAATTAGGGTTGAAAAATGAAGTAGCAGTCCTGAGGTAAAATAAAGCCAAATGAGAAGTTTTTTCCTTTTGAAAATTTTCTAGTTTCAAAACAAAGCCTGCATGAGGAGATCTTAACAATTTTAAAAATAAAAACAAGGCTTGAGAAACAAATTGAAGGTTGAGGAACTCCCTAATTTAGCTGATTTGATGAACATCATTGCTGCTCTTCCAAAACATTAAAGCAAGAAAAACAAGGAGTATGAGTTCAGATTTGAGTAGGTAGGAATGTAAAATAATTCTTAGAGATCTGCAAAATAGAGATATATATCAGAAAAATTAAAAATTAAACTGAAACAAAAATGTGAAAAAATGGAAAAGGATGAAAATGGGCATATGATATTAACTATTGAAGATTTTCGTTAAAATTTTGCCTTAAGATGTTGATTTTCTCCATCAAAAGATAATCTTCTTTTTTAATTGGAATTATAAGCATGAAGAAGTTATATGTTATGAATTTTTCATTGCCCCAAAATCATCACTTATTAAATCTAAATTGAAGCAAACATTAAGGTTATAAAAAGAATATTTCATGTCCAAGGAATCAAAAGCAAATAATAACCATCAGAAATGAAAATTAAGATGTGATTCTCTATTAATTCTAGCAACAATTATTCTCTTTATTTCTTCAGATTTCATATCAACTCCAAGGTTTACATAAAATATCATAAATCAAGACCAAGTCCCAACCTATGTAACACTTATGTGTATATGGAGAGGACTTAAATATTTTGCAAGATAAGTATGGAGCGATATATTAAAAATAAGAAAACCACAAGAGAATTCAAACATAAATTTACCATGATCCATTGCCTTTGCGTGTTCCGTATTTTCTTACGAATTGGCTACATTACCATAGTGATTGCTCAAGAGTGTCTTGATAAGATGAGTATGCAGTAGAGAAATAAAGACAAAAATGCAAGCGAGACACAGGTGATGAACTTTCCATTAGCCAGCAAGATTTCCATGTAGATTATTATGAGGCCCAACTATACATGCGAGGATGTATCTTCAATGAAGTCACAAAGTCATCCCGAGGAATGAATTCTTTGGGTTTGATGAAATTACAATTGAAAATACATCCAAGCTCTCGAATACCAGGATAACATGGAAGTCAACATTAATAAAATAGAAAAACTACAAAAAAGTAATCAATGAGGACTCCATGCGAGCACGGTGATTGGCGCAGACTGTTCAGTAATGGATGAATTGATCAGAGGCCTATGAGATTACATTAGTCTGATATCTCACTAGTTCGAGATATTAAGAAACTTAGTATAAAGGGAAATAGGAATCTCAGAAAGAAATTTTGTATTGTATGTAAAATAAACTTCCGAGAAAAGGAGTCTGAGATTCAATAATATGATTGAGGAGGAATAACTTGGGTATTGGAAATCTCAAAAACCATTTTAAAAGCTCCGGGAAGAAACAACGAAGTGGAACCATTTCCTTTACTTGGTGTTTTATTGAGCAAACAAGGAAATTGGGCGTGACGATAAAGAAAATGACCACATGGATCTTGGGTTAGAAATCTCGAAACGTATTTTAAAATGATTTCGATGTGGTGTGTTTCCGAGGTTCCAAGGTATTGAGTTCTCGGATGATAAACCTCAGAAAATATTTTAAAATACTTTTGATATAATACAGACCTGAGAGTCTGATAAGCTTGAAGGAAAGATTTAGAGAGATTTTATGAATGAAATACGAAAAAGGAGAAGCCCAAGATTTGAATATTTACAAGTTAGAGGCTCTGATTCATCTCAGAAGAATGAAATGTGACTAAAGTAGATATAAGATGAATGAATGCAGTGTAAAGGTTCAACTTAAATTGATAAATGTAAGATTTAGAATGGGTTAGAGGTAAAATCATGAGTATTTTTACAACTCGCTGCAAGATTTTTTGTGATTTTCCTTTGCTTATGGAAAATATGAACAAGAAGGATCCAAGTATCTCATTTCAATTGAACATGTTTATGACGCAAATTCTTCTACCTGTATTATTAAGAGAAGAAACAAACAAAACAACAAACTAGCTAAACTAATTCTAACTCTATATGAACTGGATGAAAATAAACATGACTAGGTATAGTCATACTTCGAGTGTAACGATTCTCTTAGTGTTATCTCTGCACATATAAAAATATTAAAAATTAGAAACATAAATAAAATTGTGAAGAAATAAACAAAAGAAAAATTCAGCCTACTATGTACATATAAAAATATATTTATTTACAAAATTCTTAACTTGAAATTCTTCCAAAACTTAGCCTACGAGATCCTAATAATTAGTATGTATTTCTATCAATGCTTGAAAGAAATTCACAGGAAGAGGAAATAACATGCCATAATCGAATAATATATTTTTAAATATTGAAGCCTACTGAAAACTGGCAATATTATGTACAAAAGAAAGGTCATAAATCTTCTTGAGAACTAGAACTTCCAGATATTTTCCAAATGAATTAATAAAGTATGGATGGAAATTTAGAATATTTCTAGAAGTGTTACATTGTTGGCCAGAATGTAATGATGCACTCTCAAGTGCCAGAATTTGTGAAGAACTCATTTGAAACACAAACATGAACAAATAATATTTCAGCATAAAAAGTAGTTGATGTTCATGCTTAAAGTTTTGGAATATATTTTCAAATATGCTCATTAATTCACTTGAGGAGGGTCTGGAGTCATCTTATTCAACGTGCTGGTGTATTGTTTTCATAAATTCAAAAATGAAATTTGAAAGAAAAACAAACTCAAATTGAAGAAAATGAGAAAAAGGAAAATTATAATATACATCAATATTACAAATAATGGTACAACACGGCTTGGATTCATTCACAAAAATATCCTTCCCACAAGTGTCAACAAACATTATGAAATTAAAATTATTGTTCACATTCATTTGTGGGAATGAGAAGATTTTAAGCTTATGATCCAAAAATGATACTTCATCATTGTAGGAATCAAAGATTGGGATAGATTTGTGAACATTGAAATCACTAAGATGATAAAATGATTGAAAATGAGAATTAACTAAAATAATTTCTTGATTAATGTTCTTTTCATCTTCAAAAATAGATTTGTTTAAGGAATTGGAAATACGGGAGTGAGTCAAAACCAATTTTGAATAGAAAATAGGCTAAGCATTTTCATTTTTCAAGTCATCATCATAAATAATTTTAGCATTGTTCTTTTCCTCTGAATAACATAAATCAAAACTAGGCAAGTAATTACATGCCAGATTAAGAGAATCTCCACGATAATTGAAAGTGTTGTTGGTTAAATTTTCTTTGGCAATATCATAAGTAGACAATAATTCATTATTAATTAAATTAATGAAAAATCCTATGTTTTCTAAAATTAAATTTGTATTGAGAGGGACTGTTGATTGATTATCAACTAAATTGTTGTTACTAAAAATATCTGGATAGAGACAAAAATAAGAGGTTGAAGATATATACCTGAAAGTTTCTCTATTTACAAAAGTTTGCTCACTTTCCAAAATAGGCTCTTCCACATTTGTATCATTGCAAATCTCAGATCGCTGATCCATGTCTTCACAAAAATCAGATCTACCATATGTTTGATTGATCTGCAAATTGTTGCTAGGCTACTTTGAAGTTTGAGATTGATAATTATCAACAAAAGAAGATTCTGAATTAATTACAGCAATTTGTATATCACTGACATTCTCTAGCTAATTGGTTTGTTGTTGAATTAATTGATGCTAGTGTATTATACATCTTGTTGATTTTCCATTCCATTAGATAAAGCAACATTATTTAAATTTGGAATGGATTTGAAATCAACATCATTTATTTGAGCCATAACAACCTCTGGTTGAGATTGATGATTATCAATATTTGCAATTTTAATTTGTGGAGGATCAACGTTGTAATTTTGAGCAATTTATTCTTCATTAGTAGTACATATACTTTCTGGTTCTTGATAAGAAATGCAAGGAAGAGATAATAAATGTTTGAACCATCCTATTAGTTGAAATTCATGAGGTAAATATTTGGAATGAAATTGCATACAAATCAATTTGAATCTGATAAGAAAATTTTCCAAAGACTCACCTTCCATCCTATGCAATTCTTCCAATTGATCAGACACCTTTTTGTAGTCATATTCCTGAAAAGCGTGAAGGAAAATATTTGAAAATTCATCCCAACTATGTAAAATTGCAACTAGTAGTGATAAGCACGAGTCTTTAGCTTGACCTGTCAGCATAAGAGTGAAGATCCTGCAAATAACACCTTTGTCAATATTGAAATTATTACAATTTAAAATAAATTGAAGGAGATAATCAAAAGGAAAAGTCTTACCATCAAATTTGAGCTTAGACAGAGTCTCAACTACCTTTATCGGAGTGGAAGCTGGTGGAAGCCTGGTAAAGAAACTAAAAGGTTATCTTTTAAGTGGAGCCATAGTAATAAGACAAAATCTTAAAGCATAAAGTCTTCAAAGAAACAATTTACTATGACCTTCCTTCTAACACAAAAAATATTAATGGTAAAAAATGACCTCATCAACATCAGGGAAGGCCACCCAGTCAGAGTCCCAAATCAAACTCTTATCCGTCTATGTAATGGATCCAATTGGTTCAATTGGGTCCACTTACCTCCTCTCTCTCCCATCTAGCTTATAATTTGTCTTTTACTTATAATTAAAAAGAGAAAAAACATATCTGGCCTCTTGTTGTGCACATGAAAGTAAGCAATTCGTTAAGCTGAATTAAGGGTTCAACCAAGCCACAACTAAGGTCTTCCCCCCCTATGTAAGGGGACTTTTAAAATGCAAGCTTCAATCTAAATGTAGATTTATTCTAAGATGCAAGAAAAAAATAATCCTATCTCGAATTGGAAAAGGATAGCCTTTTCTCAATTCAAGAGAAGATGAACTAACCAGGGGAAGAGGACTCTTTATATAATGATTGAATTAATTATATAATTTCCATCAATTAAAAGAAGAAGTTCATTTAATTAATGAAAGAGAAAAAAAATGGGATTTGTTGCATCAAAATTCGCATGCAAGGAGCTATTGCTGCGTGATCTTATGTCCAAATCAGATTACCAGAAACCAAAAGTAAAGACCAATGGAAATATAATAGGGTCCTAACCCAAAATTATGAAAAATGCATTAGGCAGTCGATTCTATATACAACAAAGAAATATGTGTGCACCTGGTTGCCTTGCAGATTGGGAAAGGATTTTGAGTTTGATGCAGATTCCCTCACTCCACTCAAGTGATCTATCTTCTTCACACCTAATCTTAATCCCTACGCACAACCACAAACAAATGGAGACAACAAGTGACCTACCTCATAAGATAGTTAGATTGAAATATCATATAAATGACTATAAAACATGCTAAATACAAATAGATACAGGGAAGCAACATATGTTTCTATTAATCATGAAAAAATCAGATTACAACCATATACCTTCACCTCAAAGCCTCCCCTCCGAGATCCAACTGAGTCTCCCCGTTGTAACAATGAAATGAGCATGAATAGAAATACTCAAGTAAAAAGAATCTCACAAGCTCTCTCTAGCAGCAAGATAACATCATGGACTCTAGATCTCTAGCTCTCTAGAACTAGTCTGACCCTCTCAAATGATCTAGTATAAATAGGCAGAAGAGAGGTCCCAAGAGGATGAATGTAGAAACTTAGGACGCTGAGAAGTAATGGAAACTTTTAAATGATAATTATTGGCCAAAATAAGTGATAAGTCGAACTGATCTCTTAGGGACCAAGACACTCTAAAAGAGATCCCTAGTTGCAGGCATAAGAAAGAGTGAAAAAGGCCATAATCGCTCACACAAGGAAGGGTTGGGAGTGATTTGGAGGCTCCATTTGCTCTCCTAGGCCTCCATCTGTGCAACTGGGAAGTATGACTAGAGAAAAGAAGGTCTAAGGTATGGAAAAAGTCAAACAACCATGAGGACTAATTAGCATTGACCCTAGGGGGTAAAATAGGCTAATAACAGATGCCCCCTGATGTATGAGGTCAGAATAAAAGGTGATGGCTGAAATATGGATCGAAATAATCTAGAGCTGAAGTATTATCTGTGATGATAACATCCCCGAGGTGAGCATACCCATGCTCGGTTATAAGAAGATGCTAAACATGGCCGCAAAAATGTACATTGCGGATCCATGAGATGAAGTGCTAGAACATGGTCATGAAATGCATACATAGTGGATCCATGTGACTCAATAAATATAACATAGCCACTAATTAATACAATCTTGGATCTATGTCACAATATACATCAATAGGACTATGGACACATGACAGACAGAGAAGCATCTCAAGATAGTCCTCAAAGTACATGAATGATACATAAATCCAGTGCAACTTGAGAGGGATTCCATATAAGAGTGAAATTTCCCTAACCCAGGGTCTTCGGCATAACCCCGATGGTACAAACATACACCATGTGAATAGATGAGTTAATGTCAAACATGGTAGAAGCTGACTAATTACCATCCAATGAGGTAAACTAGTAATAGACGCGAGGGAATCCACCAATGAGGAAAATGGAACCAAAGGTACCTAGTATAGTTCACCAAGTGTGAATAAAGGAGATGATGTCGAACACCAGTGAACTCAATCAATCAAGAGCCAATGATGTAAACCCATTGTTGATCGTGAGGAAGCTTTCCACAGAGATCTGCAAGCTCCAAGGTACTACTAGTTCTTAGATCAAGCTCCTGGATAATGAGATGAAGTCGATAGGAGAAGATTCATCGAAGGAGGGCCTTGATGTATCCCCCATCAATCGACATGGAATAGACCAGGATGATGTGATGTATGGATGAAGTCATGAAGTAATGAAGTACAACTTACACAGGGATGGCTTACTCAAAAAGGTCAACATACTACTACAGATGGTTGACACGGATTGAGATTTCCCTTGAACAGATAGTGACACGACACAAAGGTGACTTGGAAGCATGAATGATGAGCACCATGTGATATCATGCAACGACGCGGGAGGCATTGAGGCATGCTCCATATGACTGGAAGTGTAATTGGCCAGAGGAGTAAAGATACTCATATGGATGGTATGACTCTTAGGAAAGCTAAAACCCAATTATAAGACAATGAAATAGACATGTGTCGCGTTCAAGGGCGACACAAAGGATGTTGCCATTTGATGACTAATGGAAATAAATGTTCCCTCCCTTCTTTTTTATTAGTTCCTTTTTCGTAAAGTTGTCCCCCAATCCCGAAAAAGAGATAAAAGTATACAAGGGAGAACCTCCTAGCCACAGTAAAATAGGGTATTCCTTTTTCGTAATTAGTCTATCCTAGTCGATAGAAGGGTTAAACTTATACTGAGTAGATGACCCTTCAAGTAATTTTACAAGCGTGAAGCAGACGAGTTCACTCGACAATATTTTCAATTTTAAGGAGTCTAAAAAGAGATTAAAGAAAACTCCTCCTAGAGGAACGAGTGGTATATAGGATAGCAATTGGTTTCGGTAATGATGGAACTGCTCATGACATAAATAGGACAATAGGCTAACTAATATGACCACTCATCGCAGTAGTTCCTCCAAGAAAGGGTGAAACACGAAGTGAAAGCGAAAGATAAGCCTAGCAGGTGATGACGAAAGAAGAGAGAAACCAAGGCTCAATCTATAAAAATAGGCCGACAAAAGTGGTAATAACAAGGGATAAAGTGTAGAATCCTTCTAGGGTATGGCCAAAAATATGTCTCTGGTTCTAGGTCATGACAGATTAGAAGGATGTATCCTGAAAAGAGGAATAAAATGGTTGCACTGACACCAATACAGAAGAAGGGTGCTAACTAGGGTATCCATGATCAGGTAAGTTCTACCGCCAAGTGATGAAATGCATGAACGAAATATGATAAAGTCACAACTTGACGGGCTAGACCTAAGGCATAAATATGGTGCTAATAGTCAAAATACAACGGTAATGGAAAAAATTACCTACCCCTATGTGCCAGGTTCAAGAGAAACACACCTAAGGTCCAGTGGATGTCATAATAAAAATGCCACCCTATCTTGTAAAAATCATCCAAAAAGACTAAATGCATGGCTAAATCACATATGAAATAAATAAACATGCACGAGGTAAAAAAAAACCATATATTTTTGGTTTTTTGTTTTTTTTGGATTTTTGGCATAAATAAGGCATGAAAAATACTCGCATGACACACCAAATGAAAAAAAAAATATAAAACATTGCACTTATATGTACAATATGTACAAGTGCAACACAGTGCAATAGGTCACACTAAAGTGTGCCCACATCTGGGCACATGCCAAGGGTTTCTATATGCAAACTCATGGAGAGTAGGGGAGCCATATGGCTCACCAAAGTGGGTCCATGCCAAAGGAAGTCAAACTTCCCAATCCAGAAAGGTTGACCATGCCAGGGACAATCTAACATAGTTTCACTCTCGAAAGAAACCTGAGGACATAAGAGAGGATTAAGGCATAAAAGGGGTACAAGATGCTCGTTAACAGGTGGAGAGGGAAATTCATTGGCAAGTTTGGTAATAGAATCCCAAGACTTGACTCGATCTATGGGTGGAATTTCCAAGGAAGGCTGAGCAGCTTCCCCTTGGGTCAATTCAAGATTTTGTATTCCAATCTCTACCTATTACGAATTGGAGAGACTAGATGTTGAAATAGGCATAATCTCCCTAAAGTTATCAATGGATAGATCCATGAATTTCAAGTTGATTATACGGGGAGGTTCATCATCGAGGGAGCCACGGGGAATGGGAAGAGTGTCGATCCATGTGGGAAAAGGATTCTGGTCATAGTCCATATTAGGATGGAGTTTTTGACCAACATTAAGAGGTTTATGGGGTCCATAGGTGTCAAAAGAGATCATATGCATAGGAGCTTTAGAAGAGGATGAAGGAATTTTGGATGGTGGTAATTGAAGAAAAATACCCATAAGGGATGAAATTTTAATCAAGCCTGCACCAACACTCTATTACTGACTAGGGTTATCTCCCACAAGTGGGACTGAGTTCCCCGTAGTGGAAATTTGGGTTGATGGCATGCAATAGTCAAGCTAGTCAGTGGTAACAATCTTGCCTTCATGAAGAAATCAAACAAGACGAAACAAAAATGAGACAATGGCGGTCATGGCATAAAACCAACTACGACAAAAGAGTAGGTTGTAATCCAACGTGGCATTGACAACTTTAACATCGACACATAAGATTTTTCCTCCTAGCTCAATGGAAAACTTTGGGAGAACCCCCTTAGGTATAAAGTTGTGTTCATCAAAATCATGAAGAGTGATATTGGATGTGGTGAGTGTTAGAGCCTAGATTGACCTCAAGCTGAAGGAAGGAAATGCTAGGATAACCACAAACCAAGCTTAACCTAGTAGCTAGCCCTACTAGGTCAGGAGAGGGATCTCTCCTTGTGAATCTTAATCAAAATGACTGGATCAGATATGGATTTTAGGCTAGGTATAATATCTATAGGGTTTTTGATTGATTTTGTTGGTTTTTTGCTGGATCAAATGGAGCCAGGCAATTTTGGGTCTGGGAAATTAAGTCAGGATGTAGGGTGTTCTATGGGGCGAGGTAGGTAGGTGCTTTGGAACTTGAAATTGAGTGAGATGATAGGTCTAAGACTAGTGAGGATCTGAGGGGGGCATGCAAAGATCATGTATCCTTCTCAAACAATATAAAACATAAAAAACTGAATGGCTTCCCAAGGTAGAGCACTGTAAACAACGAATTGTACCTATCTAACTTGATATCATTAAGATAGAAGCAATGAATTAGATTGTGGCATACAAAAAACATGAGAAAAACTGATAACAGAAGAAGAAACTATTCAAAAACACCATACCACAAGTATCCCATAAAAATAGCTACAAATCCCGGTTTATTTCCTTTCCAAACTGTTGATAAAGGTGTACAATGTAGCTCAGAGCATCCAAGAGAGTCCAACCTTTGCTAATGACAGAAAAAATACAAAATATAGACATAAAACCACCTATGCTAGCTGTTTAGTCAATTTAGTGTTCCTAAATTGATGTCATTAATTGTCAACCTGGGGCTCGTAAGCTGATGAAGTGAAGGTGTACTATATGTACTTAAGCAACCTCTTAGAGTTTTTGTCGTTTGGGGGTGTTGTTTGTGGTTGATTTATCTTCCTAAGATGGAGTGATGATTATAGACAGATGAGTGCAAGTGTGTGAAAAGTGAGTTCTAATTACTTGCTGAATTTGTAAAGGAAAAGAACTTGAAAGAAATGAATAACTTGAAATGACTTGAAAGCAAATGACCACGTTCTAATGGCATTAGTCTCTACCCATATTGCTGCAAATAAAAGAAACAAGAAAATCACTTCAAGGACTGATGATAATGGTTATCTCTTCCTAACTCCCTGCTTCTACCACATAGTACTGCGTAAAACACGATTAGGAAGTAGCTGAAAACAAATCCAAGAATTGATAAAAACTCTAAATGACAAATTATAACACTACTAAGCCTTTTCCATCATACTGCTTCCTACATATGTGATTATGTGTAACAAGTGGAAAAAGTATTAGTGCCACAAGCCAAGACTACTTAAAAACAAGCTGCACTTAATTAGTGTTCTGTTCTCTTGAAAGATAAACCATTCATGATAAAGAGAGCATAAATTAGTTAGCATCCAACTTGTAAAACTAAGCTAAAAACTAATCTAGAAAACAGAGTAAAAAGGGCAGCATTACGAATAAGACAACTGCAACTACCATTAGATATTAAAGCAAATACAACACACTCAATCCCGGGTAAAAACCTGCAAAGAAGCAAATCTGATCAGTGAAAATAAAGGCTGCAGCAATGAAAAGAAATCAAGCTGTACATAACTCAAGAAAAGGAAATGCTGTATGTGAAATAAAGAAATTGCAGAAGTATAAACATGAAATACTTATACAAGGGCAGTCATGAACGGGGGCCCTCCATCCATACAACCCACAGAAAACTCAGATGCTTTAAAACTTCAAAACAACACTGTTTCCATTACTTCATATGCAGAAATACATAGTCAAAAGTGCTGGAACAGCTCTATAAAAACAGAGTTCAGAAAGGTGCTAAAATTCTCACAAGTTCATAAACTACAGCAGCTAAAAAGTTAACATAAGCGTACGCAGACGCAAGTATTTATAGGCATCTGCAAGATGGCCTAATGCGTAAAACATAAAACAGAAAATAAACTGAATATCATGCGTATTAAAGGTGCAGTGAACACGTCATATGCTTCATGGTCGAGCTGGAGGTCCTGGTCGTTATGGGCAATGAATCCAACATTGGATCATGTTCCCCACGGCTTACAAAACACGGACAAGTCATCTTTTCCACCGACGTGACCAAACAGCTTACGCATCAATGTTAAGCTGCCTTTATTTGACCGTAACTTGACCCCCTTTGACCGGAGGTACAGATGACGTGGCTGGCTGAACTGATGCATAGGAACCTCGAGCACGTATATTCCAACATGCCCATGTGGCTCGTTCTGCAAAATAGCACGTGGAACCTTGAGATCAACAAAATGGCTGCGGGATCATCAGATGGCTGCGGAATCAGCAGATGGCTGCAGAATCAGCAGATGGCTGCGGAATGCCTGTAAGTATGTCAAAATCTAAACAAAACAGTCACCCATTAGCAAAGCT
This sequence comes from Pinus tabuliformis, assembly GCA_031772625.1. Taxonomy (NCBI): domain Eukaryota; kingdom Viridiplantae; phylum Streptophyta; class Pinopsida; order Pinales; family Pinaceae; genus Pinus; species Pinus tabuliformis. The sequence goes on from CM062817.1 coordinate 1,639,089,974, forward strand.
CACTTGATCATGTTTAATGACAACTAATGTAATGATCTGGGTGGAAAATGAGGCAAAAGAGAGAGGAAAGTGATGAAAACAGTAGGTAATGATGGATGATAAGGTGTAAAGTAGAGGCTCTACATACCCCCACTACGAGGGCATTGCATGTCCTCATGCAAAAACACTAATTAATCAACCTGCTGTGATGCCTCTGCCAAGACATCCAATCTCCTCTTCTTTCTCTGTGTAGACACATTGACCCTTGGCTTCTTTACTAAGCATCTGAACTTTAGGTTGATCAAGGCTCTGTTCAGCCTTTTGCATTTCTTCCTTAACTTTTTGTTACTTCTTTGCCACAGGCCCAAATGTAACATGGTGTTATCATGAATCATCTTATCCAATTTGGCTTGCTCTTTCAACTTTTCATTTTCTTGCATGATATGTCGATTTAGAACCTCAATCTCAAAAATTTCCTGTTTTAAGGAGTGGACTTGTTGCTCTAAAGGTTGAACATTGCTTGGGCCAGCAGCTGCTTGCTCCAATGTCTCTAGATAATTATACACTTTCTACTGTTCCAGGTCAACCTCAGGTGACTTTTTGGGACTTGTTTCATAATCAAATTCAGATCCGTGTCCATGCTCAAGTTCATGTTCAAAAGGACTTTCCTCACGTGGAGGACTAGTCTCAATATGCTCAGCGTGTGGAGGAATTTTCTCCAAGTCAGGACTTGTAGCACCTTTTTGAGGTGAGCTTAAGTCAATGAAGAATGACTGTTTACCCTTTGTGGCCCCTACTTTTCTGTTTTGTAATCTGCTGCTCCTTCTTACAGAGGTGGTACTCTGTTTTTCTTTTGGTATTTTTTGCTTTTGTTTTTCCTCCTTTTTGGAAAGGGCAGTTTCATGAAGTTTGGCCATTCTTTGAGCTAAGGGCTGAGTGTCTTCCTCACTAGAATTCTCAGGAGTGAGGTAAGTTTCTTGGACTACAGATTTACCTTTATCTTTCTTTTGTTTCTTCCTCCCTTCTTTTCTTTTCTGAGCAATTTCTTGAGCAAGTTCTGAAAGAGTTTCAGTGATAATTCCTTGGGCTGCTTGGTTATCATCTTCAGTAAATCCAGGATCAATTTCTTGTTCAGGATGCTGTATATCAGTTTCCTCATCAAACTGTTCTTGAACAGTTTCCTCTTGGGCAGTTGTTTCAGGAATAGTGGTATCAAGAACAATAGTTTCTGTTTGGGCAGTAGTTTCTTGGTTAACCCCCTCTCCTCTTTTTCTTCTACTTCTTTTTGGCACTTGAGGGGACCCTCCAGGAGTTTCTCCTAATTCTTGAAAATGATTTCTTATGAGAAACCTCTCCCATGTGTCTCTTTTTGATTTCAATTGTTCCTCAACTAACAATTTCACAAGACTGTGATGATATAAATGTGCTTCAATATTTCTGGGGTTCCTTTGGACAATTGCACACATTTTCTTAAGACTTGAAAGTAGAAAGTATGGGAGGTTAATATCATCTCCTAGAAAATGCATCATAACCTTTGCATGGTAAACATATAAGACCCCAAATCTTCCCTCACAAGTGAAATTTTTTTGCACTAATAAGAGTAAGGTTGTCCATTCCTCCTTAACATAAGAAACAGGAATCCCTTTTGTGAAGATGCTGGTATCCATACCTGGGTTTTTTAAGATTTGTTTCCACTGCTGATCTTGAACTGACCGGTTCTTAAACCACCTTTCTCCAGTCTGTGGAAGTGAGGTAGCTTGTGCTATGCTGCTCTCAGTGACTGTGAATTGTAAGTCCCCTATCTCCACGTGATTATCTTTTTCTTTGAAGGACCTTGCAAAGGCCTTCGTAACCTCCTTATGGTAGCCTCTGAACTTCTGTATGCATTGTAACCAGTTTTCCTTTTGCAATGCCTCTTTAACCTGAGGATAACCCTCCAGAAACTTTGAACCCTCCGGTTCTGCCCTTAAGAGCTTCCCCATTGGCTCTTACGGCTCTGTTCTATTTAAGACGGCTTCAAGACGGCCTTACACAGTCAATTCAAGGCTTTGTTCTAGAACACGGCTTCAACAAGGGTCTTACACAGTAAATTCACGGCTCTGTTTTGGAACACGGCTTCAACAAGGGTCTTACACAGTAAATTCACGGCTCTGTTTTGGAACACGGCTTTAAAATGGCCTTGACTTGGTGGATTTACGGCCTCAACACAGTGGATTATGGTTTTAGCTCTGGATACGGCCGTAACAGACCTCCACTGGTGATTAGAATTAGCGGAGAGGAAAAACAGAGTATGGTGAATGCTAGCAGCGTAGTGAGCACAGCGTAAATGGAATGAAACAGTGTGAGTGGAAATGAAACAGCGAAAGTGAAATGATATGAGCGTAAGAGGGTAGAAGGGTTATGGAATAATGAATGAAAACGGCTATGTCCTTAGGTTTCGGTTTCGGAGTTACACTTGGCTGCGTAAGTTAATGTCATATAGAGACGTAGTACATTAGGCTACGTCACCTAAGTACGAGATCTTAATGGAAGAAGCAGCCGCAAGTGGAATTCAAAATCGTGGTAATCAAGGACTGATAGACTTGGGAGATACGTGGGTATATGGTCGCATGACTGGTAATCATTACATTTAGTGGCAAGAAACATAACCTAGAAAACTTTGCATAATGAAATAACTGTAAGTTTAGGATTTAAACCATACCTCAGATTCCCGCTTAGATTTGCCTTTGATGACTTGCCACTAACCCTTCACTGATTTATGGCTGTTGCATGACTATTTTCCATTTATTATTGATGACTGCTGAGCTGTAAAGAAATTTCAAATAGACTGTGTTTTTTTTTTTTATGCAGGTGCAGAGAGCTGCGGAATCGTTAGATGGCTGCAGAATCTTCAGATGGCTGCGGAATCTGCAGTAGTAGCCTCCGACTGCACAAAAACAACTTTTAACTATCTGAAAATGACTTTATTGATGGAATGGAATGTAGTGAGTGGATGGATGAATGAAAAAAATGAGGTGGAGTGAAAATGAATGAAATGGTGGATGAAATGGTGGTGAT